>CM062816.1:1021481960-1022681960 GCA_031772625.1 Pinus tabuliformis | reverse complement strand
AGTGATTGACCTTGTAGTGTAGGGGTAACCTTGTGGGTGAGGTGAGGATGTCCTTATACTCCACGACCTTTTCCATCTGCTGCTGCCGTGAGGAGGATCCCTGTATAGAGGTTGTGTATGTGGCCACAATATTCATCTTTTCCTGAGGGAAAATCATAAGGAAAACAAATTCTCAGTCTTGGAAATGATATTACTACATTTCTTCGTAGATATCAAAGAGATTGTGGTAGGTGGTGCTACTTCTAGTATCCTGTATAGCTTAGTTCCCAAAGAAATGACAACAGTGTGATGCCTAGACTCATACACAACATGCCACTTCCATAGTTGCGGTTGGCATAATAATACATCACAAAATTCAAGAGGAGAAACATAAAATAATACCTCATTTGTGAAGGGCTTCATGTTATCGAGAAGGCGACACTATTAGTTGACGCAAATATCTCATCCTTGGTGAAGCCACCTGATGGTGTACGACTGTGAGTGTGGTGTGGTCAGTAGGCCCAATGGTTTCACGACCTCTGCTGAAATGAGGTTCTTTTGGCTTTTGCTATCGACAATGAACTACAACAAAGAACCCTTCACCCACATCTATGAGTGGAAGAGTCGCTCCCCCTCCTCTGGATCTTTGGGCTCAATATTCTGGATCTTGGTGGTGAAACGGTCACATTGGTCTCTGCATCAATAATATGCTTCCCCTTTTCATTCCCCTAGTCAGGTTTTGACTCAAAGTTTGAACATGCATATGATTCAGAAGCATTCATCTCAGCCACATATGACTGCTTGGCTCGTCACTCAATTGTGTTGTGAGTGGGGATGTTATGGAACTCACGCCATTTCCCTATGTCCTTACTTATCTTTGTGGTGTTGTTATTTTCTTGCATCTTTGGCAGGTTTTCCTAGGTTGCCCTACCTTGGATTTGTCCTTTTTTCTGTGGTTTGGGAGTGCATTTCCCTTGCTTCGGATTCACAGATCCAAAGTATCACTTCTTCTCTTTAAATTTATGCTCGATCTTAACAGCATATTGATAGGCAACACCAATTGGAGATGTCTAGGAACTCCATTTCATCTTGGATGTACTTATGTAGACCGTCGTGGTACTTGAGTACCAAATGCCACTCAGAATCCTTGATACCCAACTTCGTGCAAAGGGTATGGAAAATATTTTTGAACTATGGCACATCTTGGTCCCTTACATGCCACAACGTGGTCTTCTTTATGTATTTATCTTCATAAATCCCGACAGGGTAATATTGTTCCTTGATGGCATCTTAGAAATAATTCCAAGTGGGTGCGACTAAAAATAGTGAGGGTTGCCTCTCATCCTTCTATTCATAGTAGGTTTCCCACTAGTCCTTGACATGGGGGGCAGATTTGAGGAGTGAAAAAGTAATATTTTCTCGATTGCAAAATTCATGAACCAAAAAATATACTTCCAACAGATTTAACCATCTATCTGCAACGTTTGGATCTATCTAGCCTTCAAATATGGGAATGTCAAAGTTGACTTGTACCTTAAGCAGAGTGGCACCTCCAGAGTGGCTGCTGGATGAAGATGCATCATATGTGGGTATTCGTTGAAGGATTTGGTCAAATTTATCCATCATCGCATTCCTCTGCCACTCGAGTGCTTCTTTGAGCAATATTTTGAAAGGATCTCCTTCTCCCTTGTCTTTCTCTTCTTCTGCCATGGGTGGTTGTTTGGGTTTGCGGGGCTAGTCTTACAAAGGTTCAACCAGTTCCAGCCCTAACTCCTTATCCCTTAACCTCATTAAGGACATGAAAAGTAAAATAGAGAAAGTGAAGATCGCTCTAATACCACTGATCCAGATTTATACATGAATGAAATAGAATATAGATACAAACATAAAAACATAGGTACATCATAAATAAAACTTCATTTCATTAATATCAAAGAACTAAAATATGCTTACATACAGAAAGGAAATAAACTAGATCAAGTGATGGTAGCTTATCTCTGAGAAGAGATGTGGGTTCTACATGCCTCTGAACTGTCTTACAATGAAGCCTAAGGGCATTTTTATTGTTGAAAAATAAAGGAAAACCTTAAACAACTAAAACCCTAACCTCAGGAGATGAAACACCAAGAGTTTGTGGGCCCCATTAGGTTTAGTTGGGTAGCCAACTTTTGAGGGTAGTAAATTAGTCATATGATCTTTGTTTGGCATGTGTGATACCTCGTTGGAAAGGTCTCTCTGAGGACCTCAAAAAACTTCATTTAGGGGGTCAAAATAGCTTTGGAAGTTCAAGACCTGAAAAACTTCTAACAATAGTAAATATTGCTATAACTATGGAAACTGATGAAACTGACTGGATGTGTAGGTGGAATAGGTGGGTGGCCACCAATATCCACCTGGATCAAAAATAGTGGAGGATGTGAAGCTTGAGAAATAGATTGATTTTCAACATGTGTGATCAAATGATGAGGATTCTTCAAGGATAAATTACTATCATGATCAAAATTGGAACTAGCATCAAGGCTACAAGAACCTGACATAACCATCAGGGTAGGGTGAAGTGCCCTGAAAGTTTGCATTAGTTCCAAGGCATCAGAAGATAGATCATCGAAAACTGGTGTCTTATAAAAATGAAAAGTAGAAAACACAGAGTCATGACTAGACGAATCGATGAATAGATTGCAACAATCATGATTAGAAATTCCATTGTTAGGAAGCAAGGCATCCTCATGGTCTGATGAATCATAAAGAGGGGAATATTGAAAATAATGAGTTTCACCCTCTGTTTCTCCATAATGATCAAATGATGGATAGGAAATATCAGGAAGAGAAGACTTTTCCCCTCCATTTTCAAATGTAAAATTGACATCTCATGAGTCCTGAGAGTGATCAAAATTGACATTATCAGAAATTGATTATTTGGAAGATACAACATGTATGGAAGAATTGTGGAATATGTCAGGATAATAAGGGAGAGGTGAGAAATGATAAACATAAACTTGCATCGTATATTCTCGTTTAGAAATATAATCTCACACATAGTCATCATGAATGATATCACAAGTTTCTTGATCAACACTAACTCCATCTCGAATTTGATCCTCATGAGAACCAAAAAAAGTGATTGTAACTTATGGATATAACAACTCACAATGAGGAGGACCAAAGGAATTGACAGATGGAGGAAAAGGAGAAAGTTTCTTTAATACCATGGAAATACTTTTTTTCTCATCACCTGATTCAGACCCTAAGTCTTGTTCAACAGTTGCTACAGTTTTTTCCTTTTCTTTGGTTTTGTCTTTGGTTTTATATTTCTATAATTTCAGCTCCGGATGAAGCTTCCAACATTGGTCTTCATCGTGGCTTGTTTTTGAACAGTTCTTGCAAAAGAATTTCCCATTTTCCTTTCTAGAGTTTGCAATCCTTTTTCTTCCTTTGCCTTTAAAATCACTACCCTCATTTCCGTCAAAAGTGTTTTTCCCTCTAGTCTCTAAATGCGTAGCTTGTACACAAACTTCATCTAGACTAGAAGGATTGAACATAAGGATAGTGTGTTTAAGGTAGCTGTGAAAAACACCTCTATATTTCAACAAAGTGTCTTGACTTTGTAAGTCTACCCCTAATAAGAGTGCTCTTCTCCTAAACTCTTGAGTGTATTCTTAAACACTTTGTCCTTTAAGTTGTCTACAACTTTTCCAATTCATTATAGCCTTTTGTAAATGAACAAGAGGATAAAATTGCTTCTTAATTGTGGAAATAAATTTAGCCCATGATAAAGTAAGCTTACCATGTGCAGGGAAAAGTGGTGGAGCCTCCTTCAAATGCACCAGCTGCTGCTAAGACAAAGTATAGAAAATGTGAGGTCAAAGCAAAGAAAATTTTGGTCGACTCTATTCAAAAGCATTCAGTTTCCTATATTTCTAATTTGGGATCTTCTAAGGAGATATATGATAAGTTGGTTGGGATGTTCAAAGTGAAAAATGAAAATCAAATCCTCTTTCGCAAAAAAAAAATGAAGGATATCAAAATGGATAAAGGGAAGTCTATCCAATCCTACTTCATTAGAATAATGAAAATCAAGAATGACCTGATATCTATTGGAGAATTTATTTATGACAGACAGATCTTTCTCATTTCTCTTGGAGGTCTTCGAAGAGAATAGGATGTATTTATCACCAACATTCTCAATAATGATAGGATACCTATTTTTGCTGAGTTACTGGCTAGAAGCACTCAAGAGGAGATAAGGATGATGGAGAGAGACAAGCCTTCAAATGGAAATGAACATACTACTTTCTCTACTCATGCAAAGAGGAAAAATAACATTGTTCGAAGGAGGCACGGTGAAGGATTCAACAAGGGATTCAAAGAAGGAAGAAAAGGAAGGTGCTATAATTGCAACAAGTTCGACCACTATGATAGAGAGTGTCCTCACAAGAAGAATACTCCAAGGAAATGGAAATAAAAGGGTCAATAGGTTCAATAACAAAGGAAATAGGAATTCTCCCGCTACTCGAAATGGAAATTATTTACCTCCCAAAAGGATGAGAAATACCAAGTATGATGAAAGTAATGTTGTATAAAAACAAGATGAAAATTATCTTATCCCCCCTCTATCTATTGCCTCTCCTCCGAATACTTTGGATCATTGGTTGATTGATAGTGGAGCCTCAGGGAACTTCATTTCGTACAAGGAAGCCCTCTCAAATTTGGTTGAAAAGAAGACTAATTTGAAGATCATACTTGGAGATAATTCCACCTACCCCGTGAGAGGGATAGGTACTGTCACTCTTCACTTGAGTCAAGGTCAAAGCATTCACCTACAAGAAGTATTGTATGTGTCTGATTTGAAGAAGAACCTGATGTATATTTATCCGCTGGAAGATAAAGGATTCAAGGTAACACCCATTGATGGAAATGCATGTATTTGGCAAAGAAACCTTAAAGATGCATTTACTCTTCGATTTAGGTTTGATGGTCTCTATCAAGTTGGAGGAAGTCCATTGGGAGATTTTTCTAGTGATACTTCTCTTCAATCTGAGTTATGGCACCAAAGGTTCACCCATTTACATTACAAATCCTTACCTAGGTTAAGGGAGATGGTTAGAGGGATGCCCTAGTTCAATATGAACCATGAAGGTGCTTTTCAAGGTTGTGTAGTTGGGAAACATATAAGGGGACCATTCCCTTCTAGTGAAAGAAAGACCACTGATATTCTCCAATTGGTCCATTCTAACCTATCTGATATGTTTCTCATGACATCGTTGGGAGGATACCTATATTGTGTAATATTTGTGGATGAATTCTCATCTAAAACATGGACCTAGTTCTTAAATAAGAAAAATGAGGTGTTCAAATGGTTATGTTCTTTCAAAGCATTGGTGGAAAATAAAACAGGGAAGAAGATCAATGACCGACAATGGAACCGAATATGAATCAAATGAATTCAATGAATTTTGCAGAGAGACTAGAATTAGAAGGGAGACAATTGTCCCATACACTCCTAAGAAAAATGGAGTTGTTGAAAGGAAGAATCGCACAATCATGGAATCCACATGTGCCATGCTCCATGATCAAGGCCTACTGAATTTCTTATGGGAGAAGTTTCCAACACTACCGTGTATGTTCAAAATAGGAGCCTGCATCAAGCATTAGATTTCAAGACACCCGAGGAGGTTTTCATTGGTAAGAAACCTGATGTTTCTCATTTTAGAGTATTTGGTTGTCTCATATATTTTCATGTGCCTAAAGAGAAAAGAAACAAGTTGGAAGCATCTATGAAGAAAGGTATATTTGTGGGCTATAATGAAAATTCGAAAGCATATAGAATCTATGTACCTTGTTAAAGAGAAGTGGAAGTAAGTCATGATGTCACCATTGATGAACATACTTCCCTTGGAAAATTCATATATCTCCCCATTCCAAGAAAGGACAATGATGATGCTGCAGAAAAATAATATGAACCTCCGATACATGAGGCTATGCCTGATGTTGATGGTCTAATCAATCCTATCGATCCACCTCCTGGTGATCCCTCTATCTCAAGGAAAGGACCCCTATGGCTCAAAGGTACTCTTGAAGATGCTGAAAGACATACTTCTCCAAGAGGGACATTTTGTCAAAGTAAGAAGACGAGAAATTACCAAGGATATTTGGTCGTTATGAGTATTATTGTTCAAGTTGAACCATGCACGTTCGAAGAAGCCATGAAGCTCCAAGTATGGAAGCATGTGATGAATGAAGAGTGTGAATTTATCATGAAGAATTATGTCTGGGATGTGATGCCTAGACCCGAGGACAAGTTCGTGGTCACTTCTAAATGGATTTACAAAATAAAACATGGAGTTGATGGGAGTGCTGAAAAATATAAGGCCAAATTCATTGCTTAAGGCTTCTCTCAAAAGGAAGGAGTTGACTATGATGAGATATTTGCACTAGTTTCCTGATATACCCCTATCCTATCTATTATTTCTCTGGGTGCCACTCAAGGATGGAGCCTACATCAAATTTACATTAAGACTTATTTCTTCCATGACTCGCTTGAGGAGGAAGTCTACTTGGAACAACCTCAGGGGTTTGAAGTGTAAGATCGAAGGACACTTGTATGCAGGTTCAATAAAACCCTCTATGGGTTGAAGCAAGCCCATAGGGCTTGGTATGAGAGGATTGACAGTTACCTTATGAAGATAGGATTTACGAGGAGCTATGTTGATCCAAACCTATACTTCAAGGTTGAAAATGACATGCCTCTAATTTTGGTCCTTTATGTCGATGATATCTTTTTGACTGGTGCAAACCCTCTAATTTATCAATGAAAGAGAGATTTGTCTTTTGAGTTTGAGATGAAGGACCTAGGACTAATGCACTACCTCCTATGCTTGGAGGTTTTGAAAAATCCAAGCGATATTTTCCTTTCTCATAGAAAATACAGTATGAAGCTACTAGAAAGATGTGGGATGGTTAATTGCAAGTTTGTTTCCACCCTAATGGAACTCAACTTCAATAAGCTATGTGGAAGTGTTTCTAGGCCCAAATTGGACAACCCTTGCGAGTTTGACAACTTATGGGGGCCCTGATGTTCTTGGTAAACTCTCATCTGAACATATGATTTTTTGTGAATACGTTGTGTCAATTTCTGGTTGATCCTCATCACATACATTGGATTGATGCTAAGAATATCTTAAGATATCTCCATGGAACAATCAACCATGGGCTGAGATAAACTGTCAAGAATTTGAGGCTACATGGATATTCTGATGCTAACTGGGCTGGCAGTTTTGTGGATCGAAATCTCACATCAAGATGTTTCTTCTAATTGTGGTCTGCTTCAATTTCTTAGTTGATCCAGAAGCAGAAATCGATTTTTATAAGAACCTCTGAGCCAAAATACATTGCAACTAGTATGGCTTGTTGTGAAGACGTTTGGTTGAGGAAGTTCTTTAGTGAGCAATTTGAGCACGTGTCAGATACAATTTTGATCCATTGTGATGACCAAAGTGGGATTCGCCTTTCAGAGAATCTCGTGTTCTATGACTACTCCAAGCACATTGATATCAGTTACCACATTATCCAAGATATGATACAATGGGGAATAATAAGGCTCTAGCACATCAGGGCCGATGAACATGTTGCTAACATCCTCCTGAAGCCTTTGGGGAGGGTCAATTTCTTAGCTTTCCGAGAGAGACTTGGAGTCATGGAAGGACCCTCCCATGAGGGTCCCGGTTGAGTTGGACATTGAGCTATGGGAGCTCCTGGGGGCCTGGGGTACTTCTTGGAGCTATGAGCAACCATAGGGTGAGTGTTTAACCTTCCCCTATAGGTTTGTTGTGTACAGGGTGAATGCTTCACCTTCCCCTGTGATACCCTTTGATGGTTGACATGTGTGTAGTGTGAGTGGTTCACCTTCCTCTACGATCGATGACACATGTATGTAGGGTGAGTGGTTCACCTTCCCCTAATATTAATAAGATATGCATAACATGAGTGGTTCACCTTCTCCTATGGCATATGAGCAGGATGAGTGGTTCACCTTCTCATGAATATGCCCCAACATACATCCTACCCATGTAGTCTGGGACCCATGGGAAGTGCATCTCATATGGCCAATGAGTTGGGAAAGGTGGATAGGGACCATAACACTACAAATGGATGCATCATTTTCTTTCGTACTCCCTATGTCTAGGATGCATGGTGTTCAACAACTTGATTTGGGATCAAGTCTGATTGGGGTTCTACCCCTTGGCTGACTTTTGTCAGTGGAGAGTGGTAAGGCCTTGTGTCTCACTCGCGATCTATTCTTCTTCATTATCTATATCATTGTTAAACAAAGTTTAGACGAGATACATAGATGTTACATGACAATAGGATGGCGTGGTGATTGATGATGATGGATGGATTGGCATGTGGAATTCTCCCTAGTTGAGAGGGAGTGTGAAAATTGGAAACTAGGGCCAAATTCTACTTTGGACAACTCATTTGATGGAGATAATTATTGTATTTAATTCCTCTTTTTGAGAGGACAAAAATTGACCTAAAGATAATCAAATTTGGATAAGCAGAAATGTGTTTTCGAATTTATGCCCTCACATGTGCAAATTGTCAAGGTCGACCACATCATCATGTAGGCTTAGGAAGCCCAAGAGACATGTCTCTTTACCCTCAACGATTCATATAAATAAGAGAGACAACTAAACTCATTTGGCATTATCTCATCTCACACGTTCTTCTCTCTCCTCATTTTATTGGTTCGTACAACTCATTGGACATCTATTCTTCTCACATGTGTGGCTGGAAAAGAGGGTGAATTATAGGGCGAAATTGCAGTAATGTTACAAGTTTTGACCAATGTTGACCAATTTTTACTTCAATTTTGGTCAAAAAATCAATTTTGGAGAGTTGCATCTATTGGTACAAAATCCAAGGTATTATGAGCACTTTGACCAAGGCTAGATGGAGGTTTGACCACAGAGTTGACAACAGGCTTGAAGATTAGATTTTAACCAAGTTTTACCTTTGTCTTTATGATTGTTTTGGGCTCACTTTAACCACTTCTGAAGGCCAAGTTTGACTTCCATTGACCAAGCTCCAAAGAGGATTGGTTTTTTCTCATTTGACCAACAATGACTTTCTGGTTAGGGTTGTTGACTTCACTACAGTAGAAAAATTCAGATTTGACAAGGTTGCTTTGAGCATCATTTGGCAAGTAAATTTTGAATTTATTATACTCTCTCTCACTCTGCTGAACATTTGATATAATAATAAGAAGAATTGATCAAAGGGTTTTCCCCATCTTGGTATTTTTTCCTGGCATCCACCAAATCTAGTGTCCTATTATCTTGGCTTGTATTCTACATTTTGTTATTCATGTTCTATCTACAGTTATTGTCAATGTGTTTCATGGTTAATGTGATTTCTATTGGAAGTTGTCATTAGGCTACTAAAGAACATTGAAGTAATTGTGCTAAGCATAGAACATACAATTGTTAACTAAAATGAACACAATGTCCTTACAATACTATCAATCATTTTAATCTTAATGCTTCCAAACCAAATAACCTTATAAGACATGTTGTTCCCCATATGAACAGAATCATCATCAACACTGTGATAAGAGGAAAACTAACTCCTATGTGGGCACATATGTTGTGGAGCAACAAAATATAATAAGAATTCTTCATGATTTTGAGAATAATTATAGGTTAGATAAAACTTCATAAACCATACTTGAAACTAATTGAACAAGATTTTCATCCATCTTGGAGTCTTCCCTAGATTCCAATCTCTTACAACAATATTTATTTTGATGCACAATATTTTAAAAATTTCAACATTCGAACTTAACATTCTTTCCATTTGAATTAGATCTTAATGTACCTCTCGATGCTTCCCCTCTTTCTCTAGACCAACCTCTAGCCACCATTTATTCTTGTGTGGAGGTTTCTATAATGGATTTCCTCTACACCTCCTAATAAAACAATGCTCCCACAATAGAATCATATTCAAGAGTCTTCGCTATACTAAAGCTAATGGAAGTGACAATATGATCCCAATATTATAGGAAATGAACATAATAATATCACTACCTTATCCTCCCTATCAATCCTTATGTCCATACAAGTTAATTGGAATATAAGTGTATTAAAAACATTCAAATATTAACAATATTGGTATTTTCTTTTATCTTTAGACTGTATAATTTCCTCTTCAAGTATATTTGTTTTGTTAAGGATTTTGTCATATAAAGGCCCCCCAATTCTACTCATTAGGCCCAAAGTTGTTTTCTATCCACTAATATTGAAAAGGACATCATCTGCTAGAGAAAAAATAATGCTGAGGAATATTGCATCTAAATATCCTTAGACTTCAATATATACACCCATCGATTTCTTTCTCTTGCCATCCAAGGCCTTATGCAATCCTTGTTGCATCAACAAATCCTACATCTTGAGCTTCCACAATTGAAACTATTCTTCCCATTGAATTTCTCCACCTTGAGCTTCGTATTCATTATCTTCACCATTCTCTACAAAATAAATCATTTGGAATCATACAAATTAGGCTATTGCTAAGTTGGTTGAAAAAAACAAACATGCAGTCTCTCTTGGCCAAAAAACACAAATTTTCAGTCCAAAACCCCAATATTCAAAACTAAATATCAAAAGAAAAATCAAACTCAAACACTTTAAATATGTATATTAAATGGCCACACCGCATGTGAATACAATTTGTAGATGTCTATTAAATGACCCACACTATACCGCATTGTCTGGAGCCAATCTTAAATACAATGTCCAATTGATTGTATCTATTGATTATTTCTTTAATCTAATCGCCACCAAAAAAAAAATTATCAATCCTTTTTGTTGTTCAACTAAAGTGAAAATATGTTCTTTGAGGTACCTAAGAATTTAACCTCAATTTTCCCAACAATGCATGAAATCAACAAGGAATTGGAAGGGAAATGGAAGTCAATAAACCCCATAATCTGGTCTCTTAGCAACTCCCTCCTACTTAGTTTCCAACTAGGGATACGAGAGCCCCTAATTCTTGAAAAGAATCTCCAATTCCATCCCCTCCAAGCATGTGATCTATTGCCTCGACCTATAACATGAAGAAGAAACACCAAAACAAAGTCCTTCCAACCTGCACAATGTAGGTATGCCCCAGCTAGCATCAAGATCTAGCTTTGATACCAGTTGTTGGGCCTACAAAAAGGTGTTAAAATAGTATACATATAATAAATTAATGAAACAAATTTGCACATAAAGAAAAACATGGAGAAATGTTTTCTTTATTTATCAAAGTTCATGAGATGGTCATACCAAAGGTTTATAGAGCCACATAATGCTTATAAGAAACTATTCTAGAAAAAATAGATAACCAAATAATATGACTATTTGCTTGAAAAAAAAATGAAACAATATATCAAACAATTGTTGTCACCATTCAAAAGATTGATATACTCTTTTGAATCAAACTAATAAAAAAAACCATACACAAACCTACTTATATACACCTCATGGACATATCAAATCAAATTTCTTACCATAAATGATATATCAACTAAAAAATAAAAATATTATAATTAAAATAAATAAATATATATATATATATTATTAGAAACAAAATTTTGTTATGTTGATTGGTACATATGAAAGTTTTAATTCTTTTATAGGTATCTCGTTAAATCACAATATCTTAACGTTATTGGTAAAGTGATTAAAAAGCACACATGACATTATTGAGAGATTAAAAAGAATACGACATTATTGGAAATAGTCTTAACCATCATTACAAGGGATATTGGATTCCTTTAGATGTTATTGGGGCTTACTCGCAAAACCTAAAAGGATGAAGAATTATTTTTCCTCATACATAAGAAATAACTCATTTTCCTCTTAATTAAGGAAATAAGTTAATGTTTAAGATTTATTGAAAACATTATTTTAAAAAACCTTATATGGATGAATAAGAATTAGTAATAAATATCTTCATAATTATTTGAAGACTATATAATGATAAATTTTACCACTTAAAAAAGAAATTTTTTAATATATAAAATTAAAATTTATTTTTTTATAATTAATATTAATACTTATTTTTTCCTCGATCGGGGTGTGAGCTGGCGTATCACCTGATTAAGGTGACGATAATGGTATGTACTACGAGGTACAAAACCATCACCCTCCACATGCTTAAGGCGATCGGTGCGGTGGCCCTTTGCATGATGATGGACAGTGCATTAAGGAAAGGTGACAACAAGAGGAGGGGAAGAGTTATAGTCTGTAATCGCCTTGGAGAGAAGTGTAGTGAGCACCAGAACGACCAAGTACAAGGAGATCATGGCAGCGGGCTGGTTTAGTGGCTCCACGAGCAGCAGAAACTCCACCATCTACAAGTGAAGGAAACCGGGTATGTTATTGGCAACCTCTCTCATTTCATTATGTTGCTCTATTTTTGGTTTCGTCTGAGGGAGAAGGAAAGAATGTTGGGGAAGGAGCGTAAGGATGTTAGGGGTTGGGGACGTAAGCTGGTGATGATAGTCTGCTTCTGCCTTTGGTAACCGCCAAGCATCCTTACCATCTCACTCTTCTTTGAGATACTCCTATCCTGTATGGGAATTATGATAGCTCTAGGTAAGGAGCATAGTGTAGGAGCATGCATTTGCGTCACTGGAAAAGCCAGGGTGTTGGGCTATGGGGATAATGTATGCCTATACACCCACATTATGGGAGGAAACCTCTGTCTTGTGACCATGCACAGTCGGAGGGGGGTTTGCGAGGACCTAGGAATGGGGGAGAAGGAGGAGGACCACCGCGGGCATGAAATCTGGCAGGGAATCGAGACTGGATATGGAAGAATGGGAAGGAGGGTTAGAGATGACAGCGTTATGGGGCTCAAGGATGGTTGTCCGCTTGTTTTGGGCTCCCATTTTTCTTGTTGGGATGGTAGCAAAGGGCAAGTCAGCCAGGTTGAGTCGATGGCTAGAAGGTAGTTGGGTCTCTATCACCGGGACAGGGGGGATATTGCATGCATGAGCAATGCTAAGGGGGGAATTCTATTGGGATTTGGAATGACTTGTGCAGGGTATGGGCAGGTGCTCTCTGCGGAACCCACCTGCAACCATGAGGGGCATGCTTCTGCAAATGTCAAAGGGGGTATGAAGTTGGGGGAATGGAGCGACACAATCCTACCACCCATATACATGAACTTTGTAGTAACACATTGAAATTTAATTGGTCAATTGAATGTTTTGTATGCAAATAAGGTCTGTCGTGTGGTAAACCCACCCAGCACAAGCAAATTCCAGGACCGAACAGGTTACAGTTTGTCGCATTGCAAAGGACTGGGTCGGTGAGATCATGGATCAACCAACAAAGACCCGAGGTTGAGGTAAGAGGCCTCGAGAGGCCAAGCACGACACAGAACCTGGCTCTTTGGGTGGTCGATGAGGTCAAAAGTCTGTTGGACGTTTAATTAGTGAAGCGGCAACTGCCTACCGGGAGGGAACCAATGAAGAAATTTGAAAATTGTTAGAAGAATGGGAGGCAGAAGTCAAGCAAGAGAGTGAAACGAATACGGAGTTGGAGGACTGGAGAGTCCTCATCCCAGATCCTGGGAACATAAGAAGGAGAATGATCCGATTCAAATAGACCCTTTACTTGTACTTGTTGATGAAAAGCCTGTTGGGAAAGATGATGGAGCAGATCTCGGTAGGCATGGCAGTCACGATTCAAGGAAGACCAAACTACAAGCAGGAATTTCAGAAGGTGCAATTTCAACTACACAAATAGGACATCTGCCTTGGTCGAATTGAGCAGCATTTTCCATGCATTTTGGTTTAGATGGAGCTACCCAAAGTGAATGCCAAAGATCCAACACCAGTGGAATCAGCGTCAGCTGAACAACATAATTAACATGCCTACTTTATGATAGTTTTGTTTATATATGCGACTAGATTTTAAATTTGTATATGCATTTACATATGTATGTAGAACTCTAGAGTATGGAAGTGGACAAGAAATTGAAACTTATATTGCTTGGATAGAGAGACTTAAGATTTTTTTGTATTGGATGGTATATAATGCAGATAGGTGGCCAAGATATTTGGTTTCCCACTGGGCAAGTTGAGGTTGCCTAGCCAATTCTATGTGGTGTTAATTTGCTTTATATTAATGAAAACAGAGGATCTACCAAACTTAACAAAAAAAAATATTAAAATTTATTCTTATTGAAAATTTATTACAAATTGAAAAACATACATCTTAAACAATCATGTGTTATGAATATTAAATGCGCCTACCTATGTAATGAATAAAACATGGTCTTAAGAATAAACTTATGTTATTCTTAATTACTTAAACAATAAACATTATTGAAGCTAACCATTTATAAATTTTGTTATGTTTTTGGCCATTTAAAGCAATAAAAGAAATTTAATTTTGATTTAAAATTGTATTAGAATAATTATAAAGTGATAAAAGTATAAATATTAATTATTAATATTTCAAAATTAAATTATTATATGACGCTGATAATTATTAAATTAAAAGTAACAATTTTAATATTTTAAAATTATAATTTTCATTTTGAATATAAATGCTTATTTTTAAATAATTTTTATTATTAAGTTTTTTTAATAAATTATAATTTTAATAATTATTAAATTAAAATTAAAAATTTTAATATTTAAAGAAATGATGATGAGTTATATTGGTTGGCTTGAAATATATTGACTAAAAAATTATTTAAACACTATGAATCACAAAAACTTATCCTATTTTAAAATTACAATTTTCATTTTTAATATAAATAATCACTTTTAAGTTAATAAATTATAAATCTTATTAATACATTCTTTTAATAAATCAACACAAACAAACCCATTTTGTTTGAAATATAACATAAAATATGAAAACTTAAATTTATTTTATAAAAAAAAAAACATAAATTACAAAATTCTAAATTTTATTTTCTAGTTTCATAATTAAAATTGGAAAATAATTAAATTTAAATTTCTCTCTTAACATATTCCTTCCCAGTAATAAAAAAATTATTTATTTATATTCAATCAAGTTATACTACCTAATAAAAAAAAATAAAAATAATCTTATTATTTAATTAAATTAATTCGCTAAAAAGTTTGTTTCAATCCACGATATTCTATATATCACATTGTTTTTCCCAACCATATATCATTGGCAGAATTAGCAACCAATTTATGGTAACAGGCAAAAAGTTTAAGACAAATACTTTTATTATTAATGTAAATTATTAATACATTAATAAAGAGAGAAAATTAAATTAAATTAAATAATATGTATAAAGAAATAATTTTATTATTAAATTTTAAATTATTTCAAAAATTTATTTGAACATGGACACAGGCAACAACGAATGATATTCTATCTATCACACTGCGTTTTCCAACCATATATCATTACCACAAGAATTAGTAACGAATTTATAGTAACAAGCAGAATGTTTATGACAAATACTTTTATTACATTAATAAAGACAGCAATATAATATAATATATGTTTACAAGGTTAAGAGTAATAATTTTACGGTTCCTAACACATTAATAAATTGAATGTTTATATATTTGAATGTTTATATATTTATATAGTGGTAGTGTATCTAACAGATAAATGGTGTTTTTCTGCACTTGGCTAATATAAGTTTTATTAAGATTGTAATTTTTTTTGGTTATTTAAAATATATTTTTCATTGAAAATCTAAATAAATTTGTCATTTTAAAAGAATAATGAAACATTAAATGTTTACAAAATAAACAATTTAAACACATAATTTTAAAATTTTATATATAATTTGTTTAATTAGTATAAGCTTAATTAACAGTAAGCATGAAAATGAAATCTCACCAAATAAAAAATGTTAGATTCAAATTTTATGCTATCTTCTAATTAGAGTGAGAAATTAGATATAATAAAAATATATTCTTATCGAAAAAATATCTATACATAATTTTAAACAAAATTGGAAAAAAACAAAAAAAATCATATCTATATAAACAACGATAACAGAGCCAGACAAGACACAGAGTTTAATAAAAATATTTTATTATTAACCCTTCAAATGCTTACAAGTGGCTGGAAAGAGACACGAGAAACCAGGAAAGAAAGCGATGGAATCGCGGAGCGCTGTCTCTATACCGGCGTGGCCACCGACGCCAGTTGGTCATGCTTTGAAGTTCCGGTGGCATTTCCACTGCAATGTTGTATCCTTTATACCTCCTAAATCCATCCGTGTCATTATATTCATAATCGCTTCCAAGTTTTAATTGCGATATGGGAATAATCGACGGAATATCCGCTACAGGCAATTTAATGAGACAGAATGATTTTGCATTCTCCTATGTGATGTCAATAAGGGATTGGAAGCCCTCCTCATGGATGGTCCAAAGCTTCATTCTCCAGGGACCATTGAAGGAAGCCGTATTAACCCTTTTCTGCCCGGGCGCTCTGCGCTGCATTTTAGAGCGAACAGGCCCTGCCCTCAAACCTACACCCACTCTTTTCCAATCCAACCTCTCTGAATTATAATTCTCGCCCTTAAATTGCCCAGAATTTATTATCTCATGATCAGTCTCGCGGCGATCCAGATGATTGATCTCACGAACTTCTTGTTCCACCGTTATCACGCTCGGCGTGATTTTCCAGCCACTTCGTCGGCCTAATTTCTTGTAGCGGTGGCGGCTCTGCTCCATGGCAGTGCTGGCCTCCACGGCAAGCGCCACCATATCAGTTGCAGACAGAGGATGGCGCAGTCTGGATAGAGGAAGCAGAAAATAGAGCTGCTCCACTTGCAATTCCTGCTCTGCAGAAAGGGGAGAAATAAACTCATCGTAACGCATGGAATGGGCATGGCAGACGAAGAAGCCGGGTCTCTCTTTTAATATTTCGTATGCCTTCACATGCTCTGGAAACTCAATAATTAACCCACCTGCCGCCTCTCCAGTAACCACTAATTTGGCAGTAGGAAGATCAATCGATCGATGACATAGATAGTTCCCCATCAAATCCTCAGAAGGATATATAGGTCCAGAGATTGTGTTCAGTAATGAGAATGGGCTGCCTGTATGTATGTGAATTGGGATAATGAGATTTGCCTCTGTTTCCATTGGGGGCATATTAATCAGATTTTATAGAGACGGTACACCATACATACCATTTCGTAAGCGATTTCGTCAGGCAGGGGAGACTGCGACCGAGATAATTGGTGAAGAAATTTTCTTAGGGGGCACACTACTAGGATTTCAAAGAAAGGGGTGGCAGCTTACTATTGCACTGCTTGCGTAAGCGAATTCGTCACGTTAAGGGAGACCGAGATCGCAAGTCATTGGGACTTCCTTGCGCAGGAAGGAAGCCTAACGGACCGCAATTAATACTTCTCAAGTTTATAGAGTCATCAATGCCGTAGGTCTGAATATGTCTGATCGTTAGAAATATAAATTTAATATTAGGTATATACCGCTGAACCACATAAATAATTATAGATGGGAAATAAGTGTGGTTTTAACGGAGTAGAGATAATGCCGTCATCGAAATGAAAATCTACTAAAAATCGAGAAAAATAAAACTTGCTGTATTTTCTATTTTTAATAAAAAGAAAATTGAGTAAAATAGAAGGTTCTCATAATATTTTTGAGCCGAGATTTATTTTACAGAGGTTCGTTCTATAACTCAGTATGATGTGTGATATTGTCTCTGCTATCAAAATTGAATTAAAAATTTGCTCAATAAAAATTATGAAAAATCTAAAAAAAAATAACTATACAAAACATGTAAAATAATGTCCACTCATAAAAAATTTACACATGAAGAAATTGTATCCTTCTCGGCTCATATTAGATCTGTATTTAAAAGGGATCTATGATGGTTAATACAAGTTTGTTTGATTAGTGTTGTCTAAACCGGGTACTTATTTTCAAAAAAATTAGAAGGTCTTGAATCTTGTTTTTGATGGTTTTCTCAAAAAAAATTAGAAGGGCATGAATCTTGTTTTAGATGGTGGAAATGGTTTCAGTACCATTAAAAAAAAACTTGAGGCACCCAAAATCTTGTTTTTGATGGTGGAAATAAATTCAGTACCATAAAAAAAATAAATTAAAGCACCCAAAATCTTTAAACTTAACAGCTGGATTTTTCAAAACTTCTATAAGATTTTGTACATGTTTAGCAACAGGGACGAGTTTAGTGATGCTCCATGGAGGCAACAGGGCATCAACCTCTTCCTTCAAGGATGTTCTAACTAAGAAGGGTGCGGGGGTTTTGGTAACAAAGCTTTTTAGCGAGACTTTAACAGTGAATTCACCTAGCCAATTCAACTTGGCTAATGGAAAGGGAGGCTTAACATGGAGGATTGGGAGGAAGATGCAGTTTTGTTTTAGGATATCTTAATATTTATTTAAGAAGTGAGTACATGGAATGTAATGTAAATAGAATGTTTATCAAATTTTATGCGAAATTATGTGTAATTGTGTATAATATATGAAGAATCATAGATGAGTAGGAAAAGTTTTGGGCATTTGTTCTATACAAAGAGAATCCAATGGTTGGATTAATCCTCGATAGAATGTTATGGGACATATCAAGCTCAAACTAGGGTTTAAGGTTTTTTTCACTGTCATCTTTCACAACTATAAGAAAGGGAGAGAGTCTTTGAAATTGAGCCTTACTTTATTTTTTCACTCAATTGGCTTTACTTTTGTGACTCAATTGGTCTTCATCTCTACTACTACATAGGAAAATTCAACCCATAAAAATCATATTTCTCTTATTCCCTTAGATCCTATTTATATTCTCTTCCCCAGTAGTATGGATGAACAATCCTCAAAGGCATCGACAATAATCCATGACACTTTTCTTAAGATCACAAAAGTTACTTGTCAGAGTAACTCCATGAATGAATTTTTGTTTTTCATTAAGATAGAACATGGATATATTCACCGAGAGGGAGACTCTTGAGTTTCATCTCTCAATCTCTCTTCCTCTTCCAATTCCCTTTATTTTTTTATTTACAATATTTACATGGATTTACCTAATCCCAAAGATTAGGTGTCAACATCCCCCCCTTAATTTGAAGGGATGTTAGTGAGTCCAAGCATCATTTTGAATCTTTCAAACTTTTCCCTTCCAAGCGCTTTAGTGAAGATGTCTACAGTCTACTCATTTGTGAAACAATGTTGTAGGTGGATTGTCTTGGCCTCAACATGATGTCGAATTAGATGGTATTTTGTATTGATGTACTTTGTTCGATCATGGAACTTTGGGTTCTTGGCCAACTTTATTATAGAAATTTTGTCAATGAAGAGAGGAGTTGAATGCACTTGTTTCTCCTGCAAATATTCCAGAATTTTCTTGAGCAACACAATTTCCTCCGTTGCTTCAGCTACTCCCACATATTTTGCCTTAGTTGTGGAATCTACTGCAACTGATTCTTTCCCTGGCCTCCAGGACGCAACTCATGATCCAAGGCTCATAACATGACCTAAAGTAGATACTTTAGTTTCTTTATCTCCATCGAAATTTGAATCAGATTATCCAATCAAGATGAAGTCATTCACCTGTGTATACTTAAGTTACACTCAAGTTCTCAAGTACTTTAGAACTCTTTTTGTAGAATACCAGTGACCCTCACAAGGCTTTTCCATAAATATGGAGACGATTCCAACAACAATGAAATGTCTGGTCTGGTAGTAATAAGGTAGTTGATACTTCCTACGAGTTGTTTATACTTCATTCCATCCTCAAATTCTTTTCCTTTAATGGATGTGAGTTTTAAGTTCTGTTCCATTAGTGTAGTCAAAGGATTGCACTCAACCATGCTAAACATGTTTAAAAGATTTCCAATGTACTTCTTCTCAGAGAGGAATATAAACTTCAGATGTTGAGTTACTTCAATATCAAGATAGTAGTGAACACAACCTAAATCTGTCTTTTCAAAACCTTTCCTTGGTTCTTTCTTTATGGATGCAATGTAGCTCCCATTATTCCCTATCATTAGAAGATCACTTACATACACCACAAGATATACAATTGTTTTGTCAACTTTCTTGACAAACAAAGTTACATCATAAAGATCATAATGTTTGAAATTGAATTTTAGAAGATGTTAAGTTAACTTCTCGTACCAGGCTCGCGGTGCTTGCTTGAGGCCATACAAGGACTTTACAAGCTTGCATACTTTGTGTTCCTAACCCTTCGCAACAAATCCTTCTGGTTGGGACATAAAAACATTCTCTTTCATATATCCATTCAAGAAAGTTGTTTTTACATCCATTTGACGACTTTCCAACCATTATGAGTTGCCAAGGCAAAGAGTGTCAGGATGGTAGCCCATTTTTCTATGGGGAAAAAGTCTCCTCATAGTCAACCCCTTCCTTCTATGCAAAACCTTTTGCCACAAGTTTGGCTTTGTGCTTTTCAAGTGAGCCATTTGCTTTATACTTGTTCTTGAAGACCCACTTGCAGCCAATTGGTTTGGTTCCCAATGGACGATCAACTAGCTTCCAAGTGCCATTCTTTATCAAGCCTTCATATTCTTTCTACATTGCTTCTTTCCATTCATCATGAGAAGCGACTTCTTTGAAGGAAGTTGGCTCAAAATCTGTAGACAAATTCAGTTCACAATCATAAGAAACATCCATATCAACTGGTGAATCAATATTCTCTACATCACCTCCATTTTGTCTGGTTGAGATTCTTATTCATGTCTTTCCAACCTCTTCAGTACAAACACCTTCAAGTGCCTTTGTCATCCATTTTGGAGGACATTTCCGAGATGGGTCAGGCTACTCAGTTGACTAAGATGGGGCTAAATCAATATTTAGTCTCCCAATTCTGTCAATCACATCACTTAAAGTGTCATCATTGGCTGGAGCTTCATGTGGGGGAGAGAGTGCTTCAGAAGAAGATTCCACAGATTGATCCAATATAGGAATCCCCCCTTCAAGATGTGGAATCTCATTATCAAACTCTTGAAAATACTTTGCATGTCTGAACCTATCCAACCAATCAAGTTGTCTCTCAACAAGATTGTCATTCTTGGAATATTCAATAAAGATCACATGTCTAGATATTATAAACTTCTTATTCACTTCATAATAGAGAAAATATGCCTTGGAGGAATTTGAGTACCACAATAAGATGCATTTGTGACTCCTTGCACGAGGTTTTTTTCTTTTTTCCTTAGGTATCAAGGCATAACAGGTGGAACCAAAAACCCTAAGATGCCTCACCGAAGGAATATCGCCATCCCGCATTTCATAGGGAGTCTTTTTTTATATGGCATTAGATGGACACCTATTCTTTATATACATAACACATAGAATTGCATTAGCCCAAAACATCAATTTAACATTCTTGAAAAACATCATGGAACATACCATATTTAAGATTGTCTTGTTCATTCTTTCATCTACTCCGTTATGTTGGGGATTATAGGCCACGGTTTTTTGATGTTTGATCCCATGCTGGTGACAATAGTTTTCAAATTCATTTGAATATTATTTTCCAATATCAGTAGGAATAAAGCCAATATGAGATTGCACGCCATTTTCAATCGATGCATGAAAGTTCTTTAATGTTTCAAAAGCTTCATATTTGTTCTTTAATAAATAAAACCAACACTTTTTGGTGTAGTTATCAATAAATGTCGTCATATATTTATTACTATTTGTAGAAGGCACAGGGATTGGTCCATACAAATCAGAATGAATGAGTTCAAGTTTTCTATGTTCTCTAGAATGAGAATCATGAAAAGACTATTTCTTGTGCTTTCCTAAGATACAAGAATCACATTGCTTAAGTTTCCTAAAAATTGTAGGCAAACCATGTTACAGGGAAAAGTGTCTATATAGAACTGCTCTATCCCACTAAGGTGTGACAGTTGCCTTAGAAACAAACAGAGAAAAGCTACTTTCATTTTTCCTTTATGAATTATAGATAGAGAGGAATAGAAAGACCAACCTCTGTCTTGCGCTAATCTCCCGATTTGATTCCTCTCTTCTTTGATAGTCTTCAGCTACCTGTTCCCTTGCACGCCCAGCTTCACAAAGTACCTGTAAGATCACAAAAGCATAACACTATACAAAGACATGGATCTATAATCATAAACAATTTAGGATCAGATGTAAATTGACCATACAAATGTAACAAGCATCAATGACACAAAAGCATGGAGGAAAACTCGAATAGCTTTTATTGATAAACAAGAAAAGAGCCAAGAGGAGTTACAACCAGTTGTTCTGACCCAGCATCAACCTCCTAGCAAAGAAGCCCCTCTTCACCTCAAACAAAGCTTAGATCACCCAACAATCTGATGTTTGTCTCAAGAAACCAACAACAATTCCTTACAATATGCAAAATTCCAGCCTCTGGATCTCTGGGATGAGGGATCCATATATAGATGTTTGTAATGGAGATGAGTCAACTCAAGATTTGATTAGTGTCTTCCCTCTGATAGTTCTTGCTTCCACTTGGAGATTGATGGTCTCTTACTCATCCTTGGTCAAATTTAGTGAGGCAAGTGTCACAGGAGAAGATTCTGGAAGCTTCCATTGCCTCTCCACCTCGCAGAATGACACTGCCATTTGTCATTTCTCGCCCATCGCACCCCACAGAAGGGATTTTTGAAATGCAACGCACCCACACAATGTATTTAGGTGAGATGCAACGCACTTAGCCAGTGGAGCAGCTGAAATGATCCTGTTTTAACCAATTCTGAGCAGTTTTTCATGGAGAACTTCTAGGAGAAGCTGCAATTTGTTGACCTTGTTCCTCTAGGGGTTAGAACAACATTTTTAGGGACTTAGGAGCCCTTGATTTATGGACATTTCATGCTTGGGGTTGTAGGGCCCAAAAATGTCTATAATAGTTGCCCCCTAAAGCATGAGGTCATTAATCTTTTGATGTCGGGTGAAATGCTTTATTATGAGGATCCAAAGTTCTTTCAATGCTGGGAGGAGACCTGTAATAAGATACAATACAATACATTATCTTCATAATATTTTCATGATCTAGCTAAGGTGGGCGTTCCCATGCTCAGCTTTATAAATTCATTTTCATGTACATAAGACAGACAATCGTCTGAGTGTAGACTGATGATTCTGATAGAGCCATCATCCTTTTGATTGGATGATTATCTGTGCAACAATGATGTACATTTGATGTCTTTATTTTCCCTGAATATATATCGCAGCCCGGATGGATGAGACTAGATCCGGGGTCTTCAATCTCGTTCGATCTTCACTCGGAGTACAAGTCGATCCATGTGAGAAATGTTCTGAAGTCGAACATGGAAAGACATCGCTTGATTACCAGCCAATGATGTAGACTATTAACAAGCGCGAGAGGAATCACCGATAATGATAATGACCCTCAAGGTACTGCAGTACAATTCACGTGGTGTGAATAAAGGACTTGGCGTCGAACACCATGCAAAATCTTTCGGTCAAAGGCCATTGATGTAACCCTGTCGCCAGAAGTGAGAAACTTGCCATTGAGGCATGCAAGCTTCAAAGTACTGAATGGGGTGTTCCTAGATCAACTTCTTGGATAACGAGCTGATGTCGACAAGAAGTGATCCATCACAGGAGGGCCTTAATGAATCCCACATCAATGACACGGAACGGAGCAAATGATTTTAATGGAGGTGAAAACGATCTGGTGATATAAGGTTCAGGGTGGCGGTCATGAAAGAATGGAGTATAATGTATGGTAGTGGGTGAGACCCAGGTGAATTCTCTGAATGACTTCTCTTGAACATATCGACGACACTGTTGTGATGGATTGGTAGCATTAACCCAAAATTTGGATGGTATGATGGGACCATGGTGATGTGACCGGTGAATGAAACAACCCAACCCGACTCGAACATGGAGTGGAAGTGTCATGTTCAAGAGCGACTTGCTACCAACAAAGTTTCTTCAAGTTTTCTTCCCAATTTTTCCCAGTCATTGCTGACCAGTACCTCTTTATTTTTGTCAAGCTTGAAGAGGATAACATATGCTTGTTCTATAATTTGCCCTTCGAGCAAACCCATCGCTATGTTTTAACGAGCCTAGCGATAGTGAAACTCGTTCTCGTCTATAGACAAGTTTGTCGCTATTATACTTTTAACGAGTTTAATGACAAAGATAACTCGGTCCTTTTCAATTTTAGAGAGTCTGAAAAGGAACATAAAGGTAACTCAAAAATTCCTTTTTCGTCATTTAATCCCTTAAGTCCGAAAAAGTATAAAACAATACAGAAGGGATGAATTTTCGATACTTTTAACGAGCCGAACAAAACAAGCGCTCGATCTTTTTGTGTAATAATCCCTCCGGTCCAGAAAGATTAAAATCTAGAGGAGGGATAGCACTTCCTGTCCCTTTAACGAGCTGGAGAGGCTAATGGCTCGGCAATCTTTTCATATTTTACGAGTCAGTTGAAAAGAGCTTAAAGGAGACTCGTCTTTTGAGGAACGAGTGATAAAATGGGTAGCAGCTGATTCTAGGTAAGGTTTGGAATTTTCCAATCACTGCAGTGTTACAAGGATGGCTAGTGAAATCGCTCTTCGCAGCTGTTCCTCAAAATGGGTAAACAATCAAATGGGGGTGAATGCTCGGCCAATGCAAAAGTGGAGGTGACGGTGCAAACATGACCAAGGCTTTAATGGCTGAAGTACTACATTCACGATGGTTATTTACCAGGGAATAGTTCATTTTTTAACGAGCTTAAACGCCGGGGGAAACATTTGCTCATGTCTTATGTTTATTTTTTAACGAGCTTGAACTATGTGCTAAAACTACTCGACTAATCCAGTCGTGTGATAAGAATGTCTCATATAAAACGACAACTTTTAGAGTTTTGCCCCACATGCTTTCTTTATGCAAGTTAGGAAACGACCAATCCTACGAGTTTAAAGGGTTAGAGGACCTACAAATTTAAAAAATAAATAGTCGCTCTTCGCTTGCACGCCAAAAGGCTTGCATGCCCCCAGGTATAAAACAGAGTTTCAAGGTTACCCCTTCTTTAGTCCGTTAAAACATTTGTTTTACCGAGAGAGGCCTACCTCTTACAGGTTACCAAAGATTGTTCTATTTACGGCGTAAACAAAAAACCTCTTCGGCGATGTCTACCGAGATAAACAAAGGTGAGCGGCGATGCCCGCCAACTCACATAACTTTGACAAGAGGATCTTATTCCAGTCCAACTCCCTCTTCCAATCACGGACGGGAGTACGGAGGTCATATACTCTCGCGGAAACCTACCCTATACCCGAGGTTTTCCTGTCGAAGCAGACCAGGGTGCATGCCCCCTGGGTTTCAGTCATGTCCCTCAAATCACTCGCGCTCATCGGGTGGACGAACTGGGGATTGAGACATTTCTTGCGTGAAAAGACCATTCAGGGATGGTATATGACTATTTGCTATGCGTGATCTGGGAAATGAAAGTTGGTCTACGAGCTTGACCACTCTTCCTTCGTGCGGAAAACACATCACTCTAAAGAGTGATGAGACAATGACTCTCATGCAATAAATATAGTCTCGTCCAAGGAGTAGATTGTAATCCAGGGGTCCTTGAACTACCATTACGTTCATGTGAACGGTTTTCCCTCTCAATATTATGGGCACATTAGGAAGGATCCCTAACAGTCGACTGGTTCCTTTATCAAAACCTGTTAGATTTCTCATCTCAGGCAAAAGCGATGGCAAACCAAGCGCTTTCCAAGCAGTTGAGGAAAGGATACTCACAGAAGCCCCCTCATTTATGATGGTACCAGCCATAACCATTCTATATATTTGAACAATGATTCGGAATGGTATACTAGCTGGTAAACGGGGTCTGCCTAGTTGATTCTAGTCGAAGGAGACAACTAGGTTGCTTGGAGGTGGGACCAAATAGATGGCCGGGTATGAATCTGACGAACTTCCTTCCTGCGGTAAAGGAACGGGTAAATTGCCCCCATGTTCGTTGGAGTCTGTGCTTATGAAAAGAATTTGGACGGTGTCATCCTTGTTCTCTTCAGTGACTGTATCATCTGAAGATGGAACCTCTGAAGGCAAGACCGGGTCAACTGCCACCTCGACCTTTTGACTTTCGTCTGGTATGGGTTCAGATGGTTTATCTTCAATGATAGATGCTTCGGCCGACCACCTGAGCAGGCCAGCCGGATTTTCAACTAGTGACGGACTCGGCAAGAGTTTTTTATATCCAGGAGGAAGTCGTAACGGTGAAACCGGACGATCGTCCAAAACTCTTTTAGCTTCGTCTAAGAAGGGACAATGGTGGATGGCATGATCGCCTTCGCACAGTTTACAAGGAAATCTATATTTTCCTTTTTGTCCTGGGGCTTCACTTTCACTAGTTGACGGTGTGTTTTCAACATGACCATCAGAGGTTAACGACACCGGGTTGTGCAAACGAGGAGACCAGTCCCTTAAGATCCGAGGGATGCAAGGACAATCTCTGTGATAGTGGTCTCCTTTGCAAATGACACATGGCGATTTAGGCCTGGTCGGTGCAGTGTGTGGATTTTCGCTAGACGACACTCGTTTGCCCCCATTCGCTTTTGGCTCCTTCTTCTTCTTATCTTTCTTCTTCTTTTCCTTCTTCTCCTTAGGTACTTGACTTTTGGCTTTACCAGCCCCATCAAGTGAAGAGGAAGAAGGAGAGGAAGAATTAGAGGAAGTAGAAGGTTGGTGGGTAACTCTGGACTCGTCTAGTTGCTGATTCGATTGTTCAGGAATTGTGGTGTTCTGAACGACAGAGGTTGAGAAGAGCCATACAGGCAGACCAATTGTCAGTCCTGGAAGCAACAATGTGGCCATATGGGGTGCACCAACATCTCCCCAAGAGGAGGAGGGACTAGGATTTCCTCCAAGGGGAATTCCTTGGTTGGTGTATTCCATTTTCTCAACCCAAGATCAACGTAGGAAAGGGTAATGGATATTTCGTTTAAAATAAATTTTAGACGCTTTGACACAACTTGTTTTTTCAATTTTTAAGAGTCGAGAAAAAACAAAAGATGACTCTAGTCTCCTTCGATTTTTAATGAGCCTGAAGTGACAAGTGCTCAGATGGACCTTTTCTGTTAAGGAGTCTGAAAAGGAACGAAAGGGACTACTCTGGAAATCTAGGTAGATGGATTACCAAACCAATCGCAAAACTGCAGAATACTTTTTACGGTACGGCAGTCAATCTTCTCGAATGTTGTGTTCAGTGCATTGCGATCGATAGGGCGGCAGACATGGCTTCCTATGGATAAAGGATTAAGCCTATTGGGTCTCCCAAAATATACTCGACGGTACGTGGGAGCACAAGTCCGTACTAGCACTTATCATCTCAAAGTGGAGGAATCACCCAACCATCAGTGAGAACAACAGTTACCAGGCTTTACGACGCTGGAATACGTCTCCAGCCTAGACTTCTAAATGTTGTGCGTTAAGTTCCAAAGCATTGTTAGATTCATTGAATTTATTTTAAGTTGATCTTGTTTATGAAGTTTGCCTTTCAGGTTCACCATGAGATGTAGATGTAATTCCTAAAATGCAATCTAAGATGATAAACAAACTTTTTATCTTCTTTGTGCAATGAAAATCCTAGCTACTAAGGGAAAGAAAGACAGAATCTTTTCACAAAGAGCAAAGAGCACACTCTAAATGCACTTTCCTAAATCAAGCCAATCAGACTGTCTATATGCAAATGCACATGCATGTATTTGTTTTCGACTTTCTTAGTATATGAATGCTAAAAATAAAGTTGATGCACAAATCTGAATTTCTTTTCAAGCGACAAATATCCGCAAGTTTCTTTTCGAAATCAAAAAATGGAGACGATCACAACACCTTACGATTTTGAAATGAATACTTGTTCTAGACACTAGAAAATTACAAATTCAGACCAAAAGCAATAGTAATAGGATAATCGACCATCAACAACAATCAAACTCTTTCCTACGATTGAAATTGACACTTGCGACAATGTCAAATCAAAGGACGACAGTACGATTACGCTACTTTTGCAAAGGAGAACTGTAAATGACTCAACAAACACACAAAAACATCTACAATTCTTTTGTACAAAGGAGGCGGAATAACAACAAGGAAAAGGGGTTTCAAACAGACATATACTGATCACAGGCAGCAAAATTCAGGAATAGAACTAGAAAGAATGAACCACAGAAGCCACAACTGCACAGAGCTAGTCTGATCAGCGCACCTGCAACACAGAGAATTTGAAATGCAGCGCAACTTGTCCACTCAGGAAGTGCGCTGAAGTTCAGAATCTCTGAACAGTACCTGCGCTGGGCCAGAAACGAGACTCTGCTCGGGTTCCGGGTCACAGTTTGCAGTTCAGTTCTTGGGTTTTGGCCGAGCAAAAAGCAATCAGTAATGCAACAATCAGGGGTAGATCTAAGGAGGATCTAAGAGCTATCACAAGGGAAATCAGATAGTTTGTGAATCAGTTGTTTAAATCATAAACAGACCCAGTAGATGGATTGAAGTAGCAGTTATCTACTTCGCATTTGTTATGGCAAATGCAGTTCGAATGCTACTTGTAAGTTTATGAAACAAACAACAAAGAATGATAAACAAACAAACTAATTAGCTCCCCAGCGGAGTCGCCATTTTGTTACAGGGAAAAGTGTCTATATAGAACTGCTCTATCCCACCAAGGTGTGACAGCTGCCTTAGAAACAAACAGAGAAAAGCTACTTTCGTTTTTCCTTTATGAATTATAGATAGAGAGGAATAGAAAGACCAACCTCTGTCTTGCGCTAATCTCCTGATTTGATTCCTCTCTTCTTTGATAGTCTTCAGCTACCTGCTCCCTTGCACGCCCAGCTTCACAAAGTACCTATAAGATCACAGAAGCATAACACTATACAAAGACATGGATCTATAATCATAAACAATTTAGGATCAGATGTAAATTGACCATACAAATGTAACAAGCATCAATGACACAAAAGCATGGAGGAAAACTCGAATAGCTTTTATTGATAAACAAGAAAAGAGCCAAGAGGAGTTACAACCAATTGTTCTGACCCAGCATCAACCTCCCAGCAAAGAAGCCCCTCTTCACCTCAAACAAAGCTTAGATCACCCAACAATCTGATGTTTGTCTCAAGAAACCAACAACAATTCCTTACAATATGCAAAATTCCAGCCTCTGGATCTCTGGGATGAGGGATCCATATATAGATGTTTGTAATGGAGATGAGTCAGCTCAAGATTTGATTAGTGTCTTCCCTTTGATAGTTCTTGCTTCCACTTGGAGATTGATGGTCTCTTACTCATCCTTGGTCGAATTTAGTGAGGCAAGTGTCACAGGAGAAGATTCTGGAAGCTTCCATTGCCTCTCCACCTCGCGGAATGACACTGCCATTTGTCATTTCTCGCCCATCGCACCCCACAGAAGGGATTTTTGAAATGCAATGCACCCACATAGTGTATTTAGGTGAGATGCAATGCACTTAGCCAGTGGAGCAGCTGAAATGATCCTGTTTTGACCAATTCTGAGCAGTTTTTCATAGAGAACTTTTGGGAGAAGCTGTAATCTGTTGACCTTGTTCCTCTAGGGGTTAGAACAACACTTTTAGGGACTTAGGAGCCCTTGATTTATGGACATTTCATGGTTGGGGTTGTAGGGCCCAAAAATGTCTATAACAAACTAGTAACACCATTTTTCTTCCAAAAACGAAGGTTGTCATAGTTCAAGTGTCCAAATTTAGCATGCCATAAAAGACTTGATGGAAATGTACCTTCATCATAGTGAAAACTGTATGAAAAGTTTTGTGCACATGCAAAGGTTCCTTGCAGCTTCAAAAGTCTTTCTTCCTCTATCCTAGTCATGACGAGTGATGTGATGATTTTTTTGACTTCAACTTTTCCATCAAATATGTGAATGGAGTGTCCTTGCCGACAAATGTGGACCAAACACAACAAGTTTATGCTCATCTCCGGGATGTATAGAACATCATGGAGAAGAAAATATGGAAGTCCAAGCAGTTTGAAACTGATGGTGCCAAGCCTCGGTGACTTGATTTTTGATTTGTCTGCAAAGTATATTGCTGCATCAACATTATCAGTGAATTATTCAAAGAAATATCTCCTGAAATTCATGTGGCAAGTTTCTCATGAATCAAGCAACCAAGCATCTTTCCATGAAGCAATTGAAGCATGGAATAAGTCTTTAGTTACTCCAATGTTTCAATGTGCCACAACATAATGAGTGGATTCAGGTGATTTACCTTTCCCTTTGTTAGGTCTTTTACCTTTTCCTTCATTTCTTTCATTCTCAATTTGGTCCCAAGGAAACTTACAAGTGGAAGCATCATGTCCATCTCTATTGGATCATATGCAATGAAGATCAAACTTTTCTCCTTGGAACTGTCCTCCCCCTCTGCCTCTAAAATTATTCCTTCCTCTTCCTCTTCAACCACCTCTTCCTCTAGAATAATCTTGTGCATGATTCTTCTCCTTTTTTTGCAAGGCATATAACTTCATCAAAAGACTAAAGAGTTTTCCTCTTCCCAAAATCCTTCTCTCTTTAAACAAATTTCTTCTCAAAGGAGTCAAAGGTGATCTCCTTAAATTCACCACTTTCTTGCAAAGACTCAAGATAATTTGAATAAGTGGGATATGGTGCCTTGACATAAGCTATGAGAGGGATATATGTTTCAACACTAGTGGCTTTTATATCATGCATAATCAATCTTACTTATGATCCTAAGGAAAGAGAGTCATTATTTTTCAACTTAATATTGAAAAAATTGATGATCAATTGAACAACTTCGAGTTCGGAGTGTGAGTCATACAATTCCTTCAACTTCTCTAAAGTTTCTGTTGTCACTTACTGCAAAATGTGTTTTGAACTATCCAAAGAGTAAATGAACATATAAGTTTGCGGTCATCGTCCAATCCATAGAAGGACTCAAAGTGTTGAGAATGCAACAAGATGATGGAGCTTAGTGGAAAGGAGTCGCCTTCACTAAGTGGGCCCGCAGGCAAATTATGGCGCAAAGTCTATTTTTAGACTATGTCTATTTTTAGACATATGGATCATGGTCTATGAGTTGCAGGATGCTATTTATGGATGATTGGTCATGTTGGGAAAAATAGATGGACTTCTATTTCTGGTTCACAGTGGAGTGATCATAGTCTATTTTTAGACTGCCAGGCTAAAAATAGAAAAGTCAAATATTATTGTCTCATAATAATATTTAGACTATAAACATTATCTTATCCTCTTGGAGCACTTCAGTTTGAGCTACAAATGTGGCACATGCAGCTATCGGAATGAAATGCGCTTTTCTTATGAGTCAGTTGAGCTATTGCATGTAGGACTTCAGTTAGAACTCAAGCAGTTGAGTTTGGTGGAGTTGGATGTGGAGTTGATGGAGTTGTGTTCAATTTGACTTTGTTAAACTAGTTGTAATTAGTCTAACTGCAAATAGAATAGTGATGAGTGATGTGAATTAATTGATTAAATTAATTCACTAATTATTAACTCATAATGCAACTGAAGAATACATCAGTTAACTCAGTGCATGTACAGTTCAGTGGAGACAGGTGTTAGAGGTTGAGATTGCTATCAGTTGTGACTATAGTTGTGCATGAGATCTTGCACAAGCAATGTATTGAGTATGCCCATGAGGATTGCCCAGTGAAATAGCTTGTGCTCACGTGATTTCCAGAGTGAGTGATTTTCACATGGTATAGTGTGCAATAGAGGCAGGCAAAGTAGTGGAGAAGATTTGAACCTGTGACTTGTTCGGATCTGAGCTAGTTTTGTGTGTAACAGGTGGAGATATTGTTGGATACTTGTGAGGAGCATTGTACTATGTAATGTTACATGTTCTCAATCATTAATATACAGATAGTGTGGGGTTTTCAGCTGTAAGCTTTCCCCGGGTTACATACTGTGTTAATGTGTGCATGCTATTGATGTTTCATTTTTTTTTTTATGCTGCTAAATTGATGATCAACGTAGAGGAGGTTATGTATTATGCATGTATTCCACAATAGTGTATAATAGGGATAATCTCTGTGAATAAGTGTCATATTATTCAAAATTTCTACATGGTATCAGAGCGGTTGATCATCAAATCTATTATTCAGAAAGTGTTTACATCTTATTTCTTCAGGCAGAGTCTGTAATCGGGCCAGGTAGCCTCTGGATTCATCCTTCCTTTGGAAGGTGAGATATCTGGTAAAATCCCATACAGTCAATCTCTGTACAAGAAATACTTTGTTCTCACGAATCTTAGATCAGACGCGGTTGAGTTTGGAGCTGGTGGAATTTGAATTTGCAGCAGTGTTTTCTTGGTATCAACGTGGCAATGTATTTCAACGAATTGCGATTAGAGTATGCTCTTGAGGGCAGCTCGAACTATATTGCATGGAAGGACAGGATGGAGGTAGTGTTGGATGATAATGGGCTGAAGGATTTCATAGAGGCTGATGTCCCAAAGCCTACTGATGTTGCACAGGTTGATGCTTGGCAAAAGAAGACAGCAAAGTGTCGAAGGATTCTATTGGAGGGCATGAAGGATCATATTGTGTCTAGCTTGCATGGAAAGGCTTCTCCATACTTGACGTGGAAAGAGTTAATAGATCTATTCCAAAGCAAGAGCGATCAAAGGAAGTTGGCGCTCAAGGATAAACTCAGAAACATCAAATGTGAGAAGGGAGACAGTATGCCCAAGTATCTCACGAAGTTCACTCAGTGCAGAGATGAGCTGGGAAGTGTGGGGGTAACTGTCGATGATGAGGACTTGGTGAGCTTGGCTCTCCTTGGTCTTCTGAAGAGTTGGCATTCCTATCAGGACTCTGTCAATGGTCGGGAGAAATTGCCAGGATGGGAGAGACTTTGGTCAGATCTTGTGCAGGAGGAGATCAGGCGGAATACCAGGGACGAATCTTCATCAAAGGGAACTGATGAAGAAAATTGTGCTTTGGCTGCCAAAGCAAAGAAGGGGAAGAACAAGAAAGCTTCTCAGTCTGTTGCGAAAGGCAAGAAGCAGGATATGTCCAAGGTGAAGTGATTTCACTGTCACCAGCATGGACACTATGCCACTAATTGTCCGCAGAAGAAGAAGAACAAGCAAGCTGCTAGATCTGCAGCAGGAGAGGCTCTAGCCTCGCAATTTGAGCTTGATTTTTCTGATTGCATGCTTGGTTTCAAGTGTGATGGGATCGGTATGGTTCTTGGACAGTGGTGCGTCTTTTCACATGACAGGAGATGCATGTTCCAGGATTGAAGAAGAATCTTATCTCTGTGGCGATGTTAGAAGACAAGGGATATGATGTTGTTTTCAGTGAGGGAAAAGCCTTCTTGCGCAGTAAGACAACTAGAGAAACCCGGAAGATAGGGGTTTGAGTGAGGAACCTTTATCAGTTGCAGGTAGATGGATACGCAGCAATGGCATGCAAGGCAGAAGGATTGTTGAGCCGGGATGATGGCGAGCTTTGGCACAGGAGATTGGGTCACCTTCACCATGGAGCCTTGAAGATACTGCAGCAGATCACTACAGGGCTTCCTAAAGGCACTCTTGCGCAGTCAGATCAGTGCAAGGGGTGTACTTTGGGAAAGTTTGTGAAATCCACCTTTCACGAGAAGGATAGTCATGCCACGACGATCCTTGAGAGAATTCACACAGACGTGTGTGGACCTTTCTCAGTAGCTTCAAAAACAAAACACAGGTATTATGTGATCTTTGTTGATGATTTCTCTCGTAAGTGCTGGATCTTTTTCATGCAGAAGAAGAACAAGACATACTCAAAGTTCTGTGAGTTCAAAGCACTGGTCGAGAAGGAGTCGAGGAAGAAGGTGAAGGATCTTAGGAGCAATAATGATGGTGAATACATCTCTGGCGAGTTCAAGGATTTCTGCAGTGCAGAAGGGATTCGAAGAGAGCTCATAGCTCCCCATAACCCACAGCAAAACGGGGTTGCTGAGCGGAAGAACAGAACGATCGTGGGTGCTGCACGGGCGATGTTGCATGATCAAGGCCTACCCCTTCACTTGTGGGTGGAAGCATGCAATACAACAGTTTATATGCAAAACCGTTGTCCTCACAGGATACTTGGCATGAGTACACCTGAGGAGGCTTATTCTGGTAAGAAGCCTGATCTTTCTCATTTGAGGATTTTTGGTGCTAACGTTTACATGCATGTGACGAAGGATGCCAGGAAGAAGTTGGAGCCGACCACAGAGATTGGGATATTTGTGGAGTACACTGATACGCCCCACAACTATCGTGTGTATTTGCGAGACAGTGGTAAAACTGTTGTGCGACGGGATATAAAATTTCAGGAGGAGAAAGCCATGAAGTGTTCGCTTGTGAGGGAGCTACACTTGCATGCAGATGAGGAGCTATTAGTTCCTAAAGATGAGCTTCAAGACGTGGATTAGCCACAGGACGAAGTTCATGGAGTGGAAGAGACCACTCATGCAACGCCAACCATCAGAGGGCGAAAGCGCTTGACAGAAGCTGAGCGACTGGCTCAAGATGCAGAGAAAGTTGTAGGACCACCTACAGCCCAACGTAGGCAGAGACAGTCACATGATCGGTACACTGGATACATGGCTCTTGTGAGCAAATGCGTTGTGACTGAGCCATCCTCTTTCGAGGAAGATGTGGAGGATCCCGCATGGGTAGACGCCATGGTGGAAGAGTATGATTCGATTTTCAGAAACAGTGCATGGGAGATTGTTCCTAGATCGGAAGGGAAATCAGTGGTGGGTTCGAGATGGATCTACAAAGTTAAGCAGGCAGCTGACAGGAGTGTGGAGAAGTACAAGGCAAGATTTGTTGCCCGAGGCTTTTCACAGATAGATGGGATCGATTATGAGGAGACCTTTGCACCTGTCGCAAGGTATTCTTCCATACAAACGATTCTTGCTCTCTCTGCGCAGATGGGGTGGCACATTCATCAGATGGATGTGAAGACTGCGTTCCTCAATGGAGTCATTGAGGAGGAGGTGTACATATAACAGCTCGAAGGTTTTTAGATCTTCAGCAGCGAGTCGCATGCGTGCAGGCTCAAGAGAGCATTGTATGGGTTGAAACAAGCACCACGTGCTTGGTACACACGGATAGACAATTATTGCACCGGACTTGGATTCTCCAAGAGTGAGGCGGATCCTAACCTATACCAGATTGTGGTGGAGGGTAAGTTGCTTATCATTGTACTGTATGTAGATGATTTGATTCTAACGGGTGATGAGCTGTTGATACTTTCATGCAAGGATGATCTTGCTAAGGAGTTTGAGATGAAGGACCTGGGCCTCCTTCATTATTTCCTGGGATTGGAAATTGGCAGCACAGTGATGGACTATTTGTTTCTCAGGGTAAGTATGCTCGGGAGATACTGGAGAAGTTCAACATGCATGGATGCAAGCCTGTTGATACTCCTCTTCCTGGAGGTTGGAGGAAGGAGGATGCCACTTCGGCAGAAGAAGTGGATGCCATTGTTTATCGATAGTTGGTGGGGTCGCTTATGTATTTGGTCAATACATGACCCGATATATGCTATGCTTTTAACCAGCTTTCACAAGCTATGGTTAAGCCTACCAAGCTCTTCTAGAAGGCAAGCAAGCATGTATTGCGTTATTTGAGAGGCACATCGGGATATGGTTTGTGGTACAGATAGGAGGATGAGGTGAAGCTATGTGGCTTCACGGATGCAAATTGGGCAGGGAGCCCAACGGACAGAAAGAGGACATCAGGAGGGGTCTTCTGTATCGGGTTGACAACAGTTTCTTGGTACAGCAGGAAGCAAAGATCCGTGGCACTCAGTTCAGCAGAGGCCGAGTATATGGCAACAAGTTTGGCTGCATGCGAGGCTATATGGATGAGGAAGATCCTGGTCGGTTTGTTCGGTTCTCACTTGGATCCTACTGTGATTTACTGTGATAACCAGAGTTGCATTAAACTCTCAGCTAATCCTGTATATCATGATATATCTAAGCACATTGACATCAGGTACCATCATATCAGAGATTGTGTGCAGCGGAGAATCATGTTACTTTCATACATTCCAACGAAGGATCAGGATGCTAATATCTTGACTAAGGCACTGACCAAGAGCAAATTCGAATACCACTGAGGTAGGATAGGGGTTGCTGATAATCCATATCTTGTTGAGAGGGAGTGTTGAGAATGCAACAAGATGATGGAGCTTAGTGGAAAGGAGTCGCCTTCACTAAGTGGGCCCGCAGGCAAATTATGGTGCAAAGTCTATTTTTAGACTATGTCTATTTTTAGACATATGGATCATGGTCTATGAGTTGCAAGATGCTATTTATGGATGATTGGTCATGTAGGAAAAAATAGATGGACTTCTATTTCTAGTTCACAGCGGAGTGATCATAGTCTATTTTTAGACTGCCAGGCTAAAAATAGAAAAGTCAAATATTATTGTCTCATAATAATATTTAGACTATAAACATTATCTTATCCTCTTGGAGCACTTCAGTTTGAGCTACAGATGTGGCACATGCAGCTGTAAGAAGGAAATACGCTTTTCTTATGAGTCAGTTGAGCTATTGCATGTAGGACTTCATTTAGAACTCAAGCAGTTGAGTTTGGTGGAGTTGGATGTGGAGTTGATGGAGTTGTGTTAAATTTGACTTTGTTAAACTAGTTGTAATTAGTCTAACTGCAAATAGACTAGTGATGAGTGATGTCAATTAATTGATTAAATTAATTCACTAATTATTAACTCATAATGCAACTAAAGAATACATCAGTTAACTCAATGCATGTACAGTTCAGTGGAGACAGGTGTTAGAGGTTGAGATTGCTATCAGTTGTGACTATAGTTGTGCATGAGATCTTGCACAAGCAATGCATTGAGTATGCCCATGAGGATTGCCCAGTATATGCCTAGTGAAATAGCCTGTGCTCACGTGATTTCCAGAGTGAGTGATTTTCACATGGTATAGTGTGCAATAGAGGCAGGAAAAGTAGTGGAGAAGATTTGAACCTTGACTTGTTCGGATCTGAGCTAGTTTTGTGTGCAATGGGTGGAGATAGTGCTGGATACTTGTGAGGAGTATTGTACTATGTGATGTTACATGTTCTCAATCACTAAGATACAAATAGTGTAGGGTTTTCGGCTGTAAGCTTTCCCTGGGTTACATACTGTGTTAATGTGTGCATGCTATTGATGTTTCATTGTTTTTTATGCTGCTAAATTTATGATCAACGTAGAGGAGGTTATGTATTATGCATGTATTTCGTAATAGTGTATAATCGGGATAATCTCTGTGAATAAGTGTCATATTATTCAAAATTTCTACACAAAGCCTACATCAAACGCTCTCCATTGGAAAGTGCTCTGAAAAAGTTTTGCAATGACATATGGAAGTCCAAAAATGGACTCCTCGATCAAAAGATATGGCCTGCTGAAGATTTAAGGATTAAAGCCTCAGGAAGGAAAGAATATTTGTGATCGCACATCGAAGCATCAGGCATATCAGAATATCGATGATCACATATTAGAAGTCCTGGAATGTCGGCGATCGCATATTGGAGGCCCCAGTATATCGACGATCACATATCGAAGTTCGAGATGTCAGAGGTCCAGTAGATTGGCGGTCACAACGTCAGAACTTGGGGGAGATTGGCACATCAAAGCATCAATAAAATTGGCGGTCAAAGGATTGGAACTTCTAAAAGTGAAAACCTTTAAAAAGTTGTGATATTGTTAAAAGTTCTGATAGCGTTAAAAATCGTTGAGGACTGTTGGCTTGTAGGGGCCTGACCCAGGTTCAGAGGTGATTTAGCCAAATAAATCTCGGTACTATTGGCCCTTTCGGCAACATTCCGTGGAGCATGGACTGAGGTCTCACCCAAAGTAGTATGGGAGGGTGCTAGAACTAGGTTTCGGCACCCTAGAGATGTCTAATGTTTTCTAGTGGTCCCCGGTTCGACCCTGCGTGCACGTTGCTACGTGCAACTATCAGTGCTTCGCAGCGTGCGATGTTGTCTTCACATAGCCCTACTCGGGGCCCAATCCATGTTATTACCCAATTCCTTACTATTAACCCGATATTAGTCGATCACTTAGCTTATCAGTATGTGTCTAGTTATATTTAATAGTGTTTAGTACTCATATAAGTGCGCGCGATAAAGAAAACAATGTAATCAAATAGGAAATAGCACAAGAATAGATACACAAGATTTGGAATCAAACTTCTCTTTATTATTCTTTTTCTTTGGTTACAGACTGGACTTCGCCCTGCGCACTCAGCTGTAGGCGTCTGCGCACTCAGCTGCGGGCTCTACTAGGTCTCTGCGCACTCAGCTGCAAAGCCTCTTCCTACTACTATGACCCAAGACACACTTAGACACTTTCTCTATACTTCTATCTCATACTTCACTCTTCTTCCTTTCTTCTCTTTACAACTTAGAACCTTGCTCTATTTATACAATCCCATGGTCCGTGGACCATGGGTAGGCCGACACTACATTCAAAACTTAGGGTGGACAACCCTATGACTCTAACATACAATTTGCGTTGCACGCCTGCAATTCGCGAAGTTTTTACAACAATAATACTCAAAACTTGGGCTTTGAGCCCCAAAACATGTTGTGGGGGGATTCCATGCCCAATAGGCCCCCAACACAAACATCGTGACTCGCCGTCGAGTCACTCGGTCAATGCAACGATCTTGGCACAGAGTCCCTCCAGCTGGTCCCGAACGGCCTGAATGTTAGCAATGCATTGAGTTGTTGCCTATTGAACCTGTTGCATTCTTTCTTCTGAACCCTTGGTTTCCGGTGTGTTGCGCTGCATCTGTGCATGCATTCCTTGAATCTGCGCAAGATTCCCTTCAATATCCACCGTAATTGTGAAGGCTTCATCAATCCACGGTTGGACGTGTGCTTTTAGAACTGCTTCTTTGTGGCACGTTGCGTCCACCTTCTCTTTTAAAGCCTTGGTCTGCTGCATCCTTGCAAGCCGCTGAGTAAGGACTACTGTCTGCGTAGTCCCTATAATGTTGTCATATTGTTGTTGGAGTTCGCGTGCCTCGGTTTCTAGCCGCTGAATGTTGGGGTCCTCCAACAGCATAGTGAGGACTTCCAACGCCTGCTCTAACATGTTGTCACAGTTGTGGACTATACCTCCAATCTCTTCTATCCTTGCTGCAATAGCACTACCGCGCGGATCTCTAACCTCTGGGGGAGTGGAAGGCTGCACCTTCAATCGCAGCTCGGCACTCTAGAGATTCAGCGCCAGTTGCACTCTTGTTGTTTCCTCATGCACGTTTCGGACTCCACTTGCCAAACAATGGATCCGCACTTCTATTGGTAGGTCCGCTGCAATGGACAACTCTAGGACATGCCAGCAAGTGTCATCAACTGGCTGTACCAACTGTCGGTTCTGTGACACCAACTCGTCGCGCTGCAAGCTAAGCTATTCTATATTAATCTTCTGCTCGCTCAGAACCTGGATCGCGCAGCTCTCTCTGGCGCGGAGTTTTTTTGTTATCACGGGGAAGGGCAACCAAGTTAAGGCCAATTCCTTTCATTATATTCAGCGTCACCCAATCCATTATGCTCTTCGAGACTAGTGCTCCCTCTAGCAAGGTTATCATATTGGCCATCTTCGAATAGAGCATCTATTCTGCTGCTGACGTGCCTACTGCGACGTGGGTAGACAAGGTACCCTCCTGCGGGGGCCACTCCTGTAACTCCTACAGTTGTGCCCCTAGGGCCCCAAGAGAGTCTGCTTGTCCGTCATAAAGTCTTGGAGTGCTTCACTAGTGACATCGCGAACCGTCTCGCCAATGTCATGGAGATCACCTTCAGTTAACGTGATCGGGTTGATGGCCAGCTTTGAGGCCTTGACCTTCTTTCTTGGACCAGATCTTTCTGCGATGTGCAACTGTTTGAGCTGTGTAGAGGCGGTCCCTGGGTTTGCACTCTCCTCTACAAGTTCCGTGTCTTCTGCTTCCTGTCTTATAGACACTACTTGGCCCTCCTTTGCCTGCATTGTTGTGGCCTCTACTATATGCAGTGTTGGTGCTGCTTCGACAGCCTTCTTCTGCTTAGCATTTGCCAGTGCCGCTTCGCGGACTGCCCTGACCTCGACTGCCACTTCTTCATTCCGCCTTCTCTCAGCCAGTTGGGTGACACACAACTTGGCATCATCCTTCCTTTTCTACGTTGTCGTCTTCTCCAACTCCGCCAAATCTGGGGCGCACCACTCGGGAGGCCACGTATCTAACACCGTAAAGATCCCATCATCAGTGGCAATGAATGGGAGCTTTGTCCACTACTGCGCTGAATATTTTCGCGCCCTGATTTAGATATTGTGCATGTCCACCTTGAAGTCTACAAAACTCTGTAGACTGTTGTGCACCATGGGGGACAGGTGCAGTCTCCTACTAATCCACATTTGGATGCTCGCCTCCATGAGCACCCAAAAAAAATTGACGTCGCAAATTTGTTTCACGTCCTTGGTGGCCCAGAGCGAAGTGTACTTCGCGGCCTCTGGTAACTCACGGTCGATGCTCAGGAACTGGCTATCCTTCGGTAGTTCTCCTGCTACCAGCAAGATGGATAAGAGAAACCACATGTAGTGGAAGGTCTTACCCTTTTATTGGGCCTCCTGGAAGTTAAGCAAAAATTCTTCGCAGAGGAACTCGGCCCAGTTGAACTAAACTCCCTCCATGCATTGCTTAGCTAGTGCGACCACCAGCACTGGTACCTCATCAGCGTGATATTTTCTCATTACTTTTTCGGCCAGAGTTGGTTGGCTACGTGCACCCCCTTATCCTTGATGCTAGAGATGATGTAGCCCCTCTTCCTTTTCTCCAGCTTATACTTGGCCTTCATGGCCTCTGCAAGGGCCAAATCGCTCTTTTTTTCAGTTATCATCATGGGGTCCATTAATTTACAGGGAAGCTGAGAAATCTAATGGATGAGATCTATCATGATGGGAATAGGCTTCTCCAGCCATAAGTACCCATCATGCACTAAGCAGAGCAACTGCTTGATGATGAAAATGGTGATGGGCATGCAGTGGAAATGTGGTATCCATAGCAGATGAAGCAACCAGGCCTTTTCCACACCGCGAAGCCATTTTCGTGGCTCTAACGTTATCGTTGGCCCCTCCGTATTTTGTTTCATCAAGTTCACCGTTTCTAAGTGCAGGAACTTCTCACTATCCGCGAGATCTCAGTCTTGAGTCTCACTAGCGGGGTCTGGAGTGCACTCTTCATTGCATCCAGATCCTTTGGTATTTTGGTTTCCCCTTTTTGCGGAGGGACATACTCGAGCATTGCACTGTAGAGCGCAATGATTGGATGTCCTCCTCCACATCTTCTTCTTCTTCTGTGGCGGCAATTAGGGCCTCCAAATCTTCCTCCTCCTCATCTGTTTCAATCGTAACTGCCTTCCCCTTCTCTTCCATGGATAATTTGTGCCACAGATTCCTTGGGGACATGCGTACTGGTCTCATTGCCTGCTTATCTTTCTTTGGTCTCAACGTCCGGGGTGATTTATGGATTTCTGTCACAACCCCAGTGCCTTCGAGAACATCATAGGCCATGGGGGTCTATGCGGCTTCACTGGCAGTTCCTTCTTCAATGCCCAACCCATCCTTAGTGGCCGTCATCCTTTTTGCACTATATGCGATCCTTCGCGAACTTAAAGGCTCTATAATCGCTCGACTCTCAACACTTTGCGCTCTGTTCAACTGCTCAAATCTTAATTGACCAAGTGTTGTCTGCTGGCTAGCTCTTGGAGTTTTATAACACCTTTCGAATTCAAATCCAACCATTCCCCCCAATTTCGGGCCATCAATGCTTTCTTGGCAGTAGATTTTCCGAAATATTTCCCATAACTCCTATCTTAAATTCTCGCCGCCCGCTCCATTTGGCCTCAAATCGGACATCTCGTCATGAACAGTGACACCAATGGTCACTTCCCAGCCTATCTGCACGGCAGCACATCCCCCCTACAAGGGCGCGAACCTTGTGATAGGTTGTTCCTGCTCATACCTGTTAGAGCATGCAATTTCTAGGCAGAACAATTTATAGTCACACACTCCCTTTCAACTACCTGGAGTGCTAAGACTATTCTTCCTACGGCTAGTCAGGTGGTCACACCACCTGTGCGAGGCTCCATCTCGCCCCCTCATATAGTCTGCAGAAAATCCTCATTTATCCTCGTGGCAGTTGGCGCCGCGCGCTCCACTATATGCAGTGCGCTCCCCTAGTTACTGTGTTTGGTGATATGCGGTCCTAGCCATGGCAGTAGACTAATTAATTCTCGGCGATAGTCTTCGAATTCATTAGTATGAGCATCCGCACCTTGCCCTGCCATCCTTGGTTTATCAATGAGACATGCTTGCTTCATTTCATTTTCTAGCCTCTTTACCTTTGCGTCCATCAAAATGCTTTTCTTCCTTAGTTGTACCTAGTCCTTTTCAAATTCGCAAACTCTAAGGTTCCCTTGCCAAATGGCTTCCTAAAGCCTTATGTGTTCTACATCGCGTCACTGTGTGATTTCTTCGTCTTGGGCTTCGCGTATTGTCACACCTCTGAGTGCTATTACGTGTGGATTACGATCCCTACTTCATTCCGCCATCTTCGAATTGTTTGTGCGGTCAAGGTTTTGCACATGGTCCTATAGGCCCATCAAACCGCTGGTACGCGCAGGTCCCAATCAGTGCGTCTCACTTGGTGAACCCTCTTCAGTACTTCACACACCTTGTCAAATGCTGCCCCGTGTATGATGTTTGGTGCGCTAGGTTGTATCATGCTTCGTCGTTCGCGCACTTGTCTTGCCTATTTTTTCTTGTTGTTCATGTCTCCTATTGCGAGAGCAGTGTGCGTTCGCGCAGGTTGCATACCATACGCCTGTACCCATCTGGAAAGGTGGGCACGCAAGCTATTTCATCCATCCTGCCTGGCTTCCATCCTCCTCTAAGGATTCCCAAATTGTAAGTGCATCATTTTTTGGCATTTGCACCAGTCTCTGAAACTTTGCTGGTGCGTACAACACCATCTTGCGGGTGTAGCGCACAGTGCCCATTTCAGAGCGTCTAAACATTGTTGTTCTGGTAATTCACTCTCAAATTTGTTCAGAAAGTCATCCACCACTATCAACCTATCATACCTAGGCAGATCCCTTATCTTAGTGGTTACACAACATAGTGATCTTATCATCGTGTTGCAATTAAGCATTGTTTCTTCGTGCAACTGATTCTGCCATCGCTCTATTTCTTTGTTCGAATTTGAAGTGCAGGAGCTTTTGTGCTCCCACAAAATCCTACCATCTGCAGTCGGATTCACCCAATCCTGTTTGCACATGATTATATTGTAAATGCAATCGAGATCGTCATCACTATCATCGTCATGCATTGGTTCAGTGTATCACGCTCCCTCAGTCGGATCTAGTGGCACTACTACGCGTAGTGACTTTTTCTCAAAGATCATTTTGTGCTTCTTCATATTTATGACTCCATTCATATCAGTGGCCCAGTTTATGCCCAGTAGCATGGGATAGGGATTGTTGTCGTCGACAATCTCTATCACTTCGAAATCCGCCAACGCGCTCGCACCTTCGATATCCACTGTTACCCCTTGCAATCTCCCCATGGGTAGGATCTTTTGCTGGTTCGCCATTCGTAATTGAATAGGGGACCATTGCAACGCAGGCCTACCCATACGCTCCCATGTTTTCTTTGGTAGCACATTTGCTTCTGATCCTAGATCTAGAATTACTTGATCCATTTCATATTCCCCGATTTGCACAGTCAATATCATTTCCCTTCCTGTTCGTAATGCATGCTTTCCAAGCTTTCAGACTACGCAGGGTTCTCCTGACCCAACGCACCTAGTGATAAGTTCTTGCAGCCCTTTCACAGCTTTGTTGTCATGCAATAGTTTCATACATGTCTCTGGAAAGGTAGTGAGCATTGAAGGATCCATCCCTGGTTCTAATTGATCCTTACTACCTGAAGTGGAGGCCTCTATGAAGCTCTTCTTAGCTTCCATGAATGTCTCCTTCGTGCGCTCCAAATCAAATTTAGGTTCCTTTGTAGGAGCTTTACGAACCCATGCACTTTCTTCTGGCTGCTTACCTTTATCATCTCCGGTTGTGATACTGTTTATGAGCACTATGTTTACATTCGGGTCTTCTTCGCACGGCTCAAACCTCATCATTTGCAAATTTTGAGTCAGGGGAGGTTGGAGTACCCCTTTTTCGCACAACCTCGCTATCAAGGTAGGGCAGTATTCTGCCTCATGATCAAACTAAGTATAGTACAAACATGATGTTCATATTGGATTCGTACAATCACAGTCATAGTGTCCGGGCCCTCCGCAATTGTAGCAAATTAGTTGTCCGTGACCCCTTCCTAGTCCCATTCCACCTTGTCCTTGTTTGCGCCCCTGAAATCCAACAAGTGCCATTCCTCAATTTGGGTTGAGGGCTCACATCTCGGTCTGTACCCTGTAGTCAAGAGTTTGATCCATCATTAGTTCGTAGCTTTTGTATGTGCGTTCATCATGACCTACCAACCTACAGAAATTACAAAACAATTGTTGGGCCGTCTGCGTATACTTCTGCAATAGATGACAATTACCCGTAGTGTGTTTTCCTGCACACCATAATGCAGGCGTCGTGCTTGGTCCTACTTGTGCCTCAGATGTTAATGGCATCGGCCCTCCTCTCGCCAAGTAATTCGTGAATACTAGACATTGGTCCTTGTCGTGCCCCTGGCCTTTGCATTTTATGCACCATACCTCCTCACGCACCTCTGGCCGAGGTGTCCTGTCTTGTTTCAAACTCTGCATTTCTAGATACAAATTTTGTAGTTGTGTGTGGATTTGTTGGACTCCCAAACCATGATCTTGTATAGGGGTCTCATGAAATCTCATTACCATTTCCAAGGCTTCGGCCTGGGTGGAAATATTTTGTTGTGACAGCGTCGTCCGTAAATGCGGTGTTAATGATGCTACAAACCATGTGCAGTGTTGTCTATCCGTTAAAGTCATGTTGGCTTCATGAATCATACTCTTCAGTCTCTGGTCCAAATCCCAGGGGATCTCACCCAGGAGCATCACGATCTGCTTAAACTCGATAATTGATTGCGTCTCCGACTTTCACCTGCTAAATTACCTATTCAGCGCGACCTGGATTTCTGTGATTCCTGCATTTGGGTGGTCATTAGAGTGCTTAATGTACCACATTAGTGCGCGATCCTGCAATGTGCTCACCAACATTGCCTTTTTTATATTATCACCCACAAATCCTTGTGCTCCCCATACAGCCCTTACCACAAACCAGAATTGGTCTGGATCTTCATTCCCTACTCCTTTGAATACCGGTGGTTTGATCGTACTTGCCATACTAAACTGTGGTGGTGGCGGAGGTGGGGTGGGTGGAGATGGAAGTGAAATGGTGAAACGGGTGGCGGTGTAGGTGGAGGTGGTAAGCGTGAAATTTTCTGCCTTATCAAACTAACCACGCTTCACGGAGAAACTTTCGCGAGTTCTTCCTTGCTTTCCCATGAGGGTGAAATTAGGGGACTAGTTTCTAACTCTTCACTACTTCCATTTCTGTAGATCTTCCTACTTCGCGTAGTCCCAAACATTAATTTATTTGCATAACCCGCTTTTCACACAATAACATCTTAATCCAAGTATTCAAAGATTTAATATACTTACCTCGCAGTCCTTTGAGGGAGTGTCGTTCCGCTTCACTGTAGCTGACGGTCGTACACAGCGCGAACTCAGTGATAAATCCTCCTATAATTCGATCAAGCCAATGATCCACAACCCATGCAATCTTATCTTTTGATGCTTCTAATCTGCGCACTAATTTTGGAGTCCACACGATTAGTTTATCGAGCCTGCACCTTCCCTGACTATCTGCTAGCTTCACGATCCACTCATACAACTCAAAGGGAAAGGATGCAAAGAAAATTTCGTGGATTTCGGTATATAAGAAGTGCTCTAACCATTGTTCCTTTGATACTTGTGGATTCCTATTTTCCTGTGCCGTGAAATCATGAATCTTTCTATCCAACCACCCTTCAATTTCTTTATTCGTCGGATTCCAACGACACGACATCAGACATCCCTTATGCAGATCTCAGTCCCAACAATGGAACCATTTGTTGGCTTGTAGGGGCCTGACCCAGGTTTAGAGGTGATTTAGCCAAACAAATCCCTGTACTACTGGCCCTTTTGGCAACATTCTGGGAACGCGAACTGAGGTCTCATCCAAAGTAGTATGGGAAGGTGCTAGAACTAGGTTTCCTCACCCTAGAGATGTCTGATGTTTTCTATTGGTCCACAATTCGACCATGTGTGCACGTTGCTACGTGCACCTATTAGTAATTCCCAGCCTACGATGTTGTCTTCGCATAGCCCTACTCGAGACCCATTCAGTGTTATTACCCAATTCCTTACTATTAACCTGATATTAGTCAATCACTTAGCTTATTAGTATGTGTCTAGTTATATTTAACAGTGTTCAGTACTCATATAAGTGCGCGCGATAAAGAAAACAATGTAATTAAATAGGAAATAACACAAGAATGATACACAAGGTTTGGAATCAAACTTCTCCTTATTATTCTTCTTCCTTAGTTACAGACTCGACTCCGCCCTGCGCACTCAGCTGCAGGGGTCTGCGCACTCAACTGCGAACTCTACTAGGCCTTTGCGCACTCAGCTGCAGAGCTTCTTCCTACTACTACAACCCAAGACACACTTAGACACTTTCTCTGTACTTCTATCTCATACTTCGCTCTTCTTCCTTTCTTCTTTTTACAACTTAAAGCCTCGCTCTATTTATACAATCCCATGGTCCGCAGACCATGGGTAGGCCGACACTACATTCAAAACTTAGGGCGAACAACCCTATGACTCTCACATACAATTTGCGCTCCACGCCCACAATTCGCGGAGTTTTTACAACAATAATACTCAAAACTTGGGCTTTGAGCCCCAAAATATGTTGTGGGGGGATTCCATGCCCAACAAGGAGCACCAATAAGGATTAACAAAGAATTTCATCGCAAAACCAAAGGTGGAAAGGCCCTTTTCTCTCTCCTCTAGTAGGACACGTGGAATCATATGATTGGTTCTAATAAGCTACACATGGCATCATATGATTGGCTCTGATAAAGACATGTAGTAACATATGATTGGTTCCAAGAAAGCTACAGTGGCATCTGACGTCAGCATGGCGTGGTGGTATAGTAGGACATGTGGAAGGAAGTTTTGGCATTTTGAGGGGCCTAAGGGGGAAACTATATGTGACACGTGTCACCACTTAGGACGTGTTGCGTGGGGTGATGACATCATATCAAATATTGCATATCGGAGGTTCAATATGTCGACACTTTATAACAGTTGGCACTTTAAAAGGTTCTGATAAGGGGACTCTGATATTAGGGTTGGCACACAGTCAAGAGGAACTTAAAGAACCTAAGGCACTAAGCACTTAACAAACGAAAAACGCCCACGTGGTAGGAACAAAATGCCCTAGCACCTTAAGGCTGAGCCTCCAGTCACCGCACCCAGTCCCATGGAGGAAAATAGAAATGGGCTAAACAAAAAAGGTGAAGGACATCAGAACTCAATTTTTGTAATGTCTTTTATAGTAGAAGTCTCAATGAGTAAAATATCTAAAATAGCACTATGGCAATATTACAGGGAATATTGGGCTCCGATAGTGTGACACAGGGAGGTAAGAGATGGATGAGTCGACAACTGTGATTATGTGACACCACTAAGGCCACCACAAGTGATTGCTCCCAGTTCTAGAAAGTGGGAAGTTCAAGCAGTTAAGAGGAAAGCAACAGGTGAATCATCCCAGTAGCTGAAGAATTGCATCGTGGCAGAGACATGGCCTGATAAGAGGCCATCACAAGAATGGCAAGGAGATATTTTCCTTAATCATCATTCAGTTTTCATTTTCTCTTTTATTCTATGATTTTTGCATTTTAAAGAAAGGAATCAAATCCAATTGTAATGATTTGGGTAGTAGACCTTCGTACACCGAGAGAGCTGGATCTCGGATAACATATTTTGAAACTTCTTTCAAAGCTCCCCCTCTCCTTATAAAAAGAGAGAAGAAGGACTTAACACAGGTTTTGAAATTATGCACCCAATAGGCCCAAATTCTGTGGTTCCACTTCGGTTCAATTTTCTTGTTCATGATCTCCTTGGGTTGATACAATTCTTAAATATAATGGACTGGTGATTTGGACTCCATCTTAATGGTTAATGAAACCGTTTTGTTGATTCCAATCAGAGAAATTTGCAATATGTTTTTCCCTATGTATATCACTTCATGTATGTCTTTCCTCTTTTGAAATCATGTAATGAAGCTTCTAGTTTCACTCTCATTTATGTTTGTATGTTTGTTTCTAATTAGTAACAATACATGTGTTAATTACAGATTTACTTGTGTTATTTGACAGCCTAAAGTACTTGTATGTAAACACATATTTACTTATGCTAATTGGTGACAAATGTATTCATGAGGCATAGAGCTTGAGACCTTAATTCACGCTCCAATTTTCTGCATTTTCACCTCCTCACTCTTCCAAATTTGTGTTGTATTGTTGCTTAGGATTCTTTGTGATGTCCAGCCTGCTACATCGACTTCCCTCCTTTCCTTCATCCTGTTCACCTATACTATAACAACAATGTTAAGCTACCTATTGTCATGTGTTGGCCACCATAACCAAGACATTTCTCTTTGAGATTAGCCATATTTACCCCATGACTATTTAGATCTATGTGTTTTCTTGAGTTTACCTTGATGATGGACTATTGAACCAAGTCCCTGATTTATCTATTTTCAAACTACATGACATATGGAGTGCAGCAGAAATCCCTACAGATAATCTTCAAAAGAACTCCTCTCGGATGCCCTAGGAACTGGTCTCCTATCAACCAAGAGGTTGTCTCTAGGAGGCTTTTATATCTTCTTAAGCAGTTTTGTGACAGGAGATAGAAAAAGCTACAAAATCTTTTCGGCACCGGTGTTGGGAATGAATCAAAATATTTTTCCCTAGGTACGACAATTTTTACATTCCCTTTGTCAGGTGAGAAAGGGAAGTATGGGTTGAAGATCTCTCACCTTAGCGAATCCACTATTTGAATCTTATTGTAAACACTATAGTGACTCCACTGTCTATATCATTATTTGGTCATCCCATCTCTCAAGAGGCCTCATACTCACTTTGATGCTAAACAACAGAAAACTTCCCCTACATTTGAACATGAAATCACTAACCTAAAGGGGTTTTCAAAATGGCCATTCCTGCATTCTTGGCCAATACATTTGCCCCACTGGATTTTTCTTATGTTGTTAGTTATCCCCATGATGTCCCTTCAGTTCATGCATGGTATACCTATTTTCCTAGTTTTAGTGGAAACACAGATAGAAGGTTGGACATGCACCTCAAGGGTTTTCATGAATGCATGGAACAATTGGGTATTTTTTTTGAAGATGTGAAATGAAAATTTTCATGTATTCTTTAGAGGGAGATGCCTAAATTTGGTACAAAACAATACCTTGTGGTGGCATATATTCCTTAAAGAGCTTTCACATTCTTGCAAAAGATTATATCCATCAGGTGCTCTATTTGAAGATTGTTGTGCAGATTTTAATGTTGAAAATATTTCTGAGGTTAATGATCCTACTGAAGATGTTGTGGGGCTCAACTCCAAGAAAACATATACTTGCATCAAGAAGCACTACCCAGAAATCAAGAAAGGGAAGAATGAGACATTATCAAGTTGCAAATAAGCCCTCAAAGATCTTATTCAGCCGAATGATTTGTATGACTCCGATGGGATGGTGAGAAATTCATGACTGCAACAGTCCCAGTCATGGGAAGATGCACACAAAGAGGAGGCCCACTAGGAGATCAACAAAAAGGATCCAGTTCACAATTCACATCCTTCAAATGGAGAACAAGTTCAAGAAGTTAGTATTCCATTTGATATAGATTCTCCAATCTATGATTCAGATGATTCAGTGGAGGATGAGACTGTTGTAGATGTTCAAAGGGAATTGCTTACCAACAAGTTGGGAGAAGGCTTCTAGAAACAAATTCCTCAAGAGGAGCCCAAAGTTGAAGAGTAGAACAATATTTGTGGTTTCCCTAACCAAGAAGATATTGGTCAGCTGACTTTTCAAGAAAATGAGGTAGCTGCAATTTTATCTTGTCAGTTCTATGACCCAGTAGCTGACAACATGATGACATTATTTGGTCAGCAAAAGATGTTGTTTCTAGAGTATATATCATTTTTTTTGTTTGAATATTTTTCATGGTGCATGCTTGTTTTGTTTTTTAAATTTCAACAGCATGGAGGCATTAGGTTCAACACCCAAATTCTGACCTGGTACCATTGGAAGGTTGACCCCACTTGGGTGAATTGAGCCCTATGCATAGTTAGGAGTTGTATATAAATAAGCTCATTATATGAGCATTTAATTTCCAGCTGTTAGAGTTTCTATTTATACATTTCATTATTATGAAGAAAGGATTCCCAACAAATAAAGTTCCATGGATATTTTCTTGTTTTATAGGTTCAATATATTTTTTGACTTCATGCCCAATGGTGAAGGCTACTAGTTTGCAGGTTCTCAACACCTTACCAGCAAGGCATTGTCCCCAATTAGATCCAATGCTTCCACTTACTGTAAAATGTTTTTTCAGTTGTCCAAAGAGTAAATGAGTAGAGAAGTTTGTAGTCATATTCCAAGACATAGAAGGACTCAAAGCCTACATCAGACCCTCTCTATTACAAAGAGCTCTAAACAAGAATTCCAATGACATATGGACATCCAAAACTGGACTCCTAGATCAAAACATATGGCATACTGAAGTTTCAAGGATTAAAGATTTGGGAAAGAAAGAATATCGACAATCGCACATTGGAGGATCAGGCATATCATAATATTAGGGATCACATATCAAAGTTCTTGGCATATCAACGATCGCATATTGGAGGTCCTGGCATATCGATGATTGCATATATGTGGTCTGCATGTCAGAGGGCCAACATATCGGTGGTCACAACATAGGAGCTTAGAGGAGATCGACACATTAGAGCATCAAGAAGATTGGTGATCGGAGGATTGGAACTTCTGAAAGTGCAAACCCCTAAAAAGTTTCGATATTGTTAAAAGTTCTGATAGCGTTAAAAAATGTCGGGGAGTGCCAATAAGGATTAACAAAGGATTTCATCGCAAAACCAAAGGTGGATGGGCCCTTTTCTCTCTCCTCTAGTAGGACACTTGGAAGCATATGATTTGTTATGATAAGCTACATATGGAATCATATGATTGGCTTTGATAAAGACACGTGGCATCATATGATTGGTTCTGATAAAGCTACAGTGGCATCTGACATCAGCATGACGTGGTGATACGACAAGAAGTTTTAGTGTTTTGAGGGGCCTAAGGGGGAAAATCTAGGTGACACGCGTCACCACTCAGGAAGTGCCACATGGGGTGATGATGTCATATCAGAGATCACATATCAGAGGTTTAGGATGTCAGCACTTTATAACAGTTAACACTTGATTTTTTTTTGACAAGGGGCCTCCAATATTAGGGCTAAAATAGGGTCAAGAGGAACTTAAAGGACCTCGCGCACTAAGCACTTAATAAAGGAAAAATGGCTCCCGGGCAGGAATAAAATTCCCTAGCGCCTTAAGGCTAAGCCTCTGGTCACGCACCTAGTCCCATGGAGGAAAATATAAAGGGGCTAAAAAAAAGGGTCCAAGGACATTGGAACTCTATTTTCGTAATGTCTTTAAGAATAAAAGTCTCGATGAGTAAAAGATTTGAAGTAGCATTATGGAAATATTACAAGGAATATTGGGCTTAGATAGTGTGACACAGAGAGGTAAGAGATGGATGAGTTGGAAGTTGTGATTCCACAACACCACTAAGGCCACCACAACTGATCGCTCCAGCTCTAGCAAGTGGGAAGTTCAAGCGGTTAAGAGGAAAGTGATAGGCGAATCGACCGAGTAACTAAATAAGAGCATCATGGAAAAGACGTGGCCTGATTAGAGGCCATCACAGAAATGGCAGGGAGATATTTTCCTCAATCATCATTCAATTTTGTTTTTCTTTTATTCTGTAATTTCTGCATTTTAAAGAAAGGAATCAAATCTGATTGTAATGATTTGGGAAACAAACCTTCACACGCTGAGACAACTAGTCGATCAGACAAATGGATCTCGGCTAAGATATTTTCTAACTGCTTTGCAAGCTCCCCCTCTCCTTATGAAAAGAGGGAAGAAACACTTAACAGATATTCCAGAATTTTACACCCAAGAGGCCCGAATTTTTTGGTTCCACTTTGGTTCAACTTGCTTGTTGATGAGGTCCTTGGGTTGATACAATTGCTAAATATAATGGACTGGTGATTTAGAATCCATCTTAAAGGTTAATGAAACTGTTTTATTGATTCCAATCAGAGAAATGCACAATATGTTTTCCCCTCTATATATCACTTCATGTATGTCTTTCCTCTTCTGAAATTGTGTAATGAAGTTGTTGGTTTCACTCTTATTTATGGTAGTCTATTTGTTGCTAAGTAGTAACAGTACTTGTGTTAATTACAGATTTACTTGTGTTATTTGGAGCCTACAATACCTGTATGTAAACATGGATTTACTTATGCTAATTGGTGACAAATGTATTCATGAGGCATAGAGCTTGAGACCTTCATTTTCACTCCACTTTTATGCATTGGCACCTCCTCACTCTTCCACATTTCTGTTGGATATTGTTGCTTAGGATTCTCTGTTTTGTCCAGCCCTCTGCATCGATATCCCTCCTTTTCTTCCTCCTATTCACATATACTACAACAACAATGTTACGATGCCTATTTTTGTGTGTCGACCTCCAAAACCAAGACATTTCTCTTTGAGATTAGCCATATTTACCCCCTGAGTGTTTAGATCTATGTGTTTGCTTGAGTTTACCTTGATGAAGGACTATTGAACCAAATCTCTAAATTATCTCTTTTCAAACTACGTGACATACGGAGTCTAGCAAAAATACCTACTGATAATCTTCAAAATCATTCCCTTCGGATGCCCTAGGAACTGGTCTCCTATCAACTGAGAGACTGTCTCTAGGAGGCTTCTATATCTTCTGAAGCAATTGTGTGACATGAGATAGAAAAATCTACAATAGCTTCAAAGGAATTTGAAAATGGAGAAATATGTTGTATCACCTCTTCATTTACTGATGCTAAAATCAGGGCATAGGCCTTGTTGTTCTTGTTTTTCCAGATGGAAATTTCCTCCTCCTTCACAAACCCCTTCCATAACTCATTGAAAATGAGGGTGTGTTTTATCTTTCAGAACCACTCAGGATAGTTTTATTTACCAAAGAGAACTACACCCAAAATGGAAGTTATTGAATGCATCAAATAGTCCTATCTAACTTCAAAATTATTATAATAATTGAAACAACAGATTAATGTATTCGTAATAAAAAAAATTTGCTGTATCTTCAAAAAGCTTCAACTAAAAAATTAGAATCCGACATATACATTATGGTATCCAACACATGACTTCCATCATATACCTTCCATATCATATAACCCACATACCATATAAAATATAACCATTAAAATAACTTCATATTTCATAGTTTTATATCTTTGCATGAACCATATTATATATATATATAGATGTCACCTTCATAAAAAAGTCAATGAACATTACCATACTTCCCTTTATATAATACCATTGATATAATGACTATCCACCTTTTTCAAACACGATTCGGTATTCATTTAAAAAAGGTCAACCAATGCACACAACATCTTAATATTTATGGTCAACAATCAAATAATGCTATACATAGGATAACAATGCAAACTTCACCCACATCCATATCAACCAAGCAACATATATAAGTCAAATTACGCATACCGAATTACACATTCGTTCTTGCAGCTATTACACGGTCTTCAAAACTTAGCATACCTTAAACCATCCATGTTAGTCAACATTCAGCATCAGGTAGCGTTCACCGTGTCTCAAAATTAGTGTAGTGTTCAGTCAGGTCATGTTCACCAAGGAGCCAAAACCCACAGTTCACAATAACATGCAGCGTTCAACAACGTTCAGTCCTCCAAAGCGTTCAAGACACAGCCACGACCTTCAATTTAACGTGGAGTAACGCATCCCATTCAAACAATTTTTTTTAATCAACGCAACAATTTTCCACGGCCTTCACCGAGGGAATAAATAATAGAGTAATATTAAAAATTGGATGAATTAGTGTACATTCAACCAGGGAATATGAAGGAGTGTTCATTCAATAATAACGAAACTTAAAACAAGTCTAAGTGATAGAGGAGATGGCAGACACAGAGCGTGGAAAGGAAAAAAATGGGAACAATGGCAAGAAACAGGAGTTAGAAGGAAAAAAAAACTATTTTTGGGAGTTGGCTCTAATACCATGTTAGACTAGGAGTAACTCCATGAATCACTTGTTTATTACATCACAACAATATCATGAATTTATACATGAGTGGAGAGACTCTTGGGATTCCAATTCCAAGATCTCTTGGTTTTCTCAAATGCATCACTCACAATATTTACAATATTTACAATAATCCTTTCAGATTAGGTGTCAACATATTGGAATTTTTTTATATTTTTTTTAATTAATATTCTGAATTTAAGATTTTAATTATAATATTAAAATCAAATCGCATACGAGGCAAAAAAGATTTATTTTACAAATATAAAATTCATAAAAACATTGAATAAACAATTTAAAGGAGTTTAATAACTATATGCAATATTTATTAGAAAGCTATGTTATATGTGTAGTTTTGCTTTTGAATTGGGGTTATCTCAGTTGGTTGGGCATAATGGTTGTTATGTCCCCTATCTAGGTTCAATTCCCTTTCACTGCCCCTACCCAGGTTCAATTTCCTGCGAGTGACATTATAATGAGAAAATTTGTTGTAATACATTTATGCCTAAGATTATTGTCGTATTGACCCTCACTCTACCCTCAAGGTAAGAGATAAATATAAAATGATTTCCATGTGTGGCTGAAGATTGGTTCACTTAGTAAAGATACAATAAAAGCACTAGGTTGTTCTTTTCATAAAAGGGGGGAGTTCCAAAACTTTTGATTTTTAATATTTGCATCAGCAATCCAAAAATTGTATAAATGCACATGGTTGTGAATCTTGTATGCATTTTACAAACTTTTCGAGTAATAAGATCTTATATCTTCTCCTTCTAGTAAATTATTTTAGTATTGTGCTTCAATTACCCTTCACAATTTTTCTTTTATTTTTTTGTGTGCATGTTATACATCAAATGGTATCAGAGCCATAGCCATTGCGAAGAAGATGCAGAGAAGAAGATGGCTCTATTGAGACAAATAAAAACAAGAAGATGAGGGCCATGTGTTGGAACAGGGAACTAATGTATGTGATTAGAAATCAATTAGAGCACTTTTTTTAGAGAATGATCAAGATTTCATGTGAAAATTTTGAGGTGGAGAAGCTCAATGGTATAATAAATTTGAATTGAGGAAGTCCAAGATACGAGATTTTTTCGTGCAACTAGAATTGCAAAATTCTCTATATGATAAGAGAAAGAAGTGAATGGGTATCTTTTATGAAGATTGGGAAGATTTGGATGTGAGAGCTCTCAACACCATTTGTCCATGTTTGGAAGATTATGTGCTTTTAAATATTATTGGAGAGGAAACAACAACATGTTTATGGAACAAAAAAGAGAACGAAGGCATTGATGCCCCTATTTCAAAATATTAGTGACTACAGGAAGTTGGCATTGAAGGACAAATTCAGAAAGATCAAGATGGACAAGGGAAACTCTATTCTGAAATACTTGACCAAGTTCACCCAATGTCGGGTTGAGCTTGGAAGTGTCGGGATTACTGTTTCGGAAGAAGATCTAGTGAGCTTAGCACTTCTAAGACTTCCCAAGAGTTGGCACAGTTACTAGGACTTATTTAATGGAAGGGAGAAGTTACCAGAATGGGAGAGATTGTGGTTTGACTTGGTACAGGAAAAGATTCAGCGGAACATCAGAGACGAATCCTCATGAAAGCATGATGATGAGGAGAATTGTGCCTTGGTGGGTAAGGAAAAGAAAGGGGAGGGGAAGTCATCCCATTCCAAATCAGATTCTTGTTACGACACCTAAATGAACAAGAATTGTATTTTCTTCTCATATCTTTTGGCTAATGTAATATAGATAGTCAGGGTTTTTAGAAGTTTCTTTCCCCAAAAAAAATTGTGTTATGTGCGATTGAAATTCTTCTTTTCTTCTTAGTGTTTTCATCGATCAATTTTTGTTTTCGGTGATGAGTAGAGTATATTCTTGTCTTATGTTCTAACATATCACATAAGATGTTGAATCTACAAGTAAAAATCCACATGGTATCAGATCTGAAAACATTATAGAAGAGGAGAATTCGAGTTTGTTGTGCAAGTGAAATCGAATTTGTAGGTTCATACTTCAAATTCAATAGTATGTCATTATACGGTTTGAGACTTGAGTATGCCCTGGAGGGTAGCTCGAATTACATAGCTTGGAAGGATAAGATGGAGGCAGTGCTGGAAGAGAACGAGCTAAAGGAATTCATAGATCATGATATTTCGAAGCCTCCAACATCTGATGCTAAAGATCTGGCTGAATGGAGAAAGTGTGTGGAAAAAGCAGAAGGATTATCCTATAAGGAGTTCGAGATCACATTGTCTCAAATCTCCATAGTAAGGAAACTCCATTTGCAATGTGGAAGGCATTGATGCACCTGTTTCAAAATAGTAGTGACCACAGGAAGTTGGCACTGAAGGACAAATTCAAAAAGATCAAGATGGACAAGGGAAACTCTATTCCGAGGTACTTGACCAAGTTCACCCAATGTCGGGATGAGCTTGGAAGTGTCGGGATTATTGTTTCAGAAGAAGATCTAGTGAGCTTAGCACTTCTAGGACTTCCCAAGAGTTGGCATAGTTTCTGGGACTTATTTAATGGGAGGGAGAAGTTACCAGAGTGGGAGAGATTGTGGTTCGACTTGGTACAGGAAGAGATTCAGTGGAACATCAGAGACAGATCCTTATGAAAGCATGATGATGAGGAGAATTGTGCCTTGGTGGGTAAGGAAAAGAAAGGGAAGAGGAAGTCATCCCGTTCCAAATTAGATTCTTGTTAGGGAAACAAGAAGAAGGACATGTCAAAAATCAAGTGTTTTCACTGTCACGAGCTGGGACATTTTGCCACAAATTGTCTGCATAAGAAGGCCGGTAAGAAGCCCTTGGGAGGAGTGACAGGTGAGGCTCTTGCTTCACAGTTCGAACTGGAATTTACCCTCATCGCTTGTATGGTGTCATCGATGATGGGTAGTATGTGGTACTTGGATAGTGGAGCTTCTTTCCACATGACCCATAACAAAGATCTCTTCAGTAACTTGGAGGAGAAGGATATCTAGATGCATATTGAGGTGAGTGATGATGGGAGGTATAGCGCAACTGACATTGGTATAGTTACCTTTCAGAGGGAGTTTGGTTCTCCCCTCACTTTGCAAGATGTTATGTATGTTCCTAGTTTGAAGAAGAACTTGGTTTATGTTGCCACGTTAGAGGATAGAGGCTATGATGTGATATTTAGTAAGGGAAAGGAGTTTCTTCATCACATAACCACAGGATAGGTGAAGAGGATAAGGGTTCAAGTGAAGAACATCTACAAGTTGGAGGTAGAAGATTGTGCTACATTGAGCACTAAAGCAGAAAGGGTGCAGAGCTGATATATCAGTGAGTTGTGGCACAGGAGGTTGGGTCACTTGCACCATGAAGATCATCCAACAAATTTCTACTGGTCTTCCTAAGGATACACTAGAGTGGGTAGACACATGAAAAGGGTGTACATTGGGGAAGTACACCAAAGCTTCCTTTCATGACAAAGACATTCGAGCACAGGTGATCCTAGATCGAGTTCACTTAGATGTGTGTGGACAATTCTCGACAACATCCACAACTAAGCACAAGTATTATGTGATATTTGTTGATGATTTTTGTCGTAAGTGTTGGATCTTCTTCACGCAGAAGAAAGATCAGACTTTTGCTAAGTTTTGTGAATTTAAAGCAATTGTCGAGAAAGATACTGGCAGGAAAGTAAAATCTCTCAAGAGTGATAACAGTGGAAAGTACGTGTCAAATGAGTTCAAAATATTTTTACATCAGAAGGCATTCGATGGGAGTTGATAACTCCTCATAACCCACAACATAATGGCATGGATGAAAGGAAGAACAAGAGTATTATGGGAGTGGCATGGACGATGTTGCGTGATTAGGGCCTACCATTACACTTGTGGGTTGAAACATGCAACACAGCTGTTTATTTGCAGAACATAATCCCTCATCGAATTCTCGAGATGAGTACAATGGAAGAGGTTTTTTAAGGGTAAAAACCATATGTGTCACACTTCAAGATCTTTGGTTCATTAGTCTACTGCCATGTTACCAAATATGAACAAAAAAATCTAGAGCTAATAGGAGAGTTGGGCATATTTGTGGGGAACACTGATACACCTCACAACTATCGGGTGTACCTGCCAACCAACAGGATGACATTAGTTCGTAGAGATGTAAAATTCGATGAAGAGAAAGCCATGAGATGTTCCCTTGAGAGGGAGCTTTAGCTACATGTGGTTGAGGAGCTTTTAGCTCCTAAGGAGGAACCTCAGGATGATGTGGAGCAGCCACATGCAGGAGCAGGGAGTGGAGACACCCACTCATGCAGAGTCTTCCAGAGATGGGAGAAAGCACACCAGAGAGGCTGACAAGTTATTGCATGATGCTAGAGAGAATGTGGGAGCACCCACATCATAGCACAGGAAGAGGAGGTCACTGAAGAGGTACACTGGCTACATGGCTCTGATGAGCAGATGTGTAGAGATTGAGCCATCCTCTTTTGAGGAAGCAGTGTAACAACCAATTTGGGTTGATGCCATGGTTGAGGAGTATGACTCCATTGTTAGGAACAATGTTTGGGATGTGGTCCCAAGGCTGGTAGACAAGTCAATGGTGAGTTCTAGATGGATTTACAAGGTAAAGCAAGCAACAAATGGTAGTGTGAAGAAAGACAAGGTTAGGTTTGTCGCCAGAGGGTTTTCTCAGGTGGAGGGGATTGATTATGATGAGACATTTTCTCATGTTGCAAGGTTACTCATCAATCAAGTTCGTTCTAGCACTATTAGTGCAGATGGGATAGAATATACATTAGATAGATGTAAATACAACATTCCTCCATGACATGATTGAGGAATAGGTGTAAATTGAGCAACCTGAAGGATTTGAGACCTTCAACAGAGAGTCGCATGTGTGTCGACTCAAGTGAGCGATGTATGGATTGAAACAAGCACCCTATGCTTGGTACACCAAGGCCGATAGCTATTTCATCAGGTTGGGCTTCACCAAAGTGAAGCAGATGCGAACTTTTACCATATTGTGGTTGAAGGTAAATTGTTGATTATTGTTTTATATGTCGACGATTTGATTCTAACATGTGATGATAAGTTGATCAAGTATTGCAAAGAAGATCTTGCAATAGAGTTCAAAATGAAGGACTTGGGGCTCATGCACTACTTTCTAGGGATGGAAGTATGGCAAGGTGATGAGGAACTGTTTGTCTCTCAAGGAAAGTATGCCAACGAGATACTCAAGAAGTTCCACATGGAGAGAAGTAAACCCATGGAGACTCCTCTAGCTAGTAACTGGAGGAAGGAGGATGCTACGTCTGATGAAGTAGTGGAGACTACTATTTACAGGCAACTTGTGGGTTCACTCATGTATTTGGTGAACACACGACTAGACTTGTGTTATGAAGTTAACCAACTTAATCAAACAATGGTTAAGCCGACCATGCGGTATTGGAAGGCAACCAAACATGTGTTGAGATACCTCAGAGGCAGTACTCAGTATGGTCTTTGGTAGACGGACAGAGGGAGTGAAGCTTCAAGGCTTCACCGTTGCATATTGGGCAAGGAATACATTCGACAGGAAGAGCATATCAAGTGGGATCTTCAGTATTGGGTCAACAATTGTTTCTTAGTGCAGCGGGAAACAGAGATCAGTTGCACTCAGTTCAACAGAAGCAGAGTACATGGCTTCTAGTCAAGCAACTTATGAGGATATCTGGATGAAGAAGATTCTGGTTGGTTTGTTTGGTCAGTAGATGGATACAACAATGATTTACTATGACAATCAGAGTTGTATCAAACTCTTTGAGAATCTAGTTTTTCATGATCGATCCAAGCATATATATATTTGGTATGATCATCTTCGAGATTGTGTGTAGAGGAGAATTATGTTGGCTGAGTACATTCTCACAAAGGAATAGGGTGCAAATATTTTGACAAAGGCCTTATCAAGATGCAAATTCGAGTTTCACAAAGGTAGGATCAAGGTAGTAGATAATCCCTTTCTTGTTGAGAGGGAGTGTTAAAAATAACAACAAGAAATCTTAATTTAATTTGTCCTTGAATTAAATTAGGAATTAAATTGAAATTCTATTCTCATAGCAACTTGTAATAGTTAACTATGTTAATTTGACTTAGTTGGCTCAGTAAATTCGAGTTGGAAGTCTATCTAGGGTCATTTAGAGTGATTCCTAAATTTTAGGGGTCCAGGTTGAGTTATTTTGAGTTGTAATTAATTAATTCAATCTAATTGAATTAAACTCAATTAAACTAGTTCAAACAGTTGGAGGAACTAGTAGGAGGTCTAGTAGTGGGGACAAGCACCAGTGCAATTTCACTGCTCCACTAGTTAACTGAAGATTCACTCATAAATAACTTATGCATGTCAGTTCAGAGGAAGACCCAATTGAAATTAGAGTTCAAAGACAATGTAATATCAGTTGTATAATTTTTGAGTTGTACAAATGGTGCATGCAATCAGTTGATGGCCTATGGATGGATTGTGCAGTTATTGAGATAGAATTTCCCAATTGAATATGGGTTAATTCTCTCAGAAATTGCGCAAGGAAGTAGGGGCTTGGCAATCAACAAAATTTTCTAAATGTTGGCTTGAGCTGGTTTGTGACGCAAAGAGATAGATTTTACTTGTGCAGGAATTGTTAAAGTTGAACAAGCATTGTATTTTCTTCTCAGATCTTCTAGTTAATGTAATATATATAGTCGGGGTTTTGAGCAGTTGATTTCCCCATAAAAATATTGGGTTATGTGAGATTGAAATTATTCCTTTTCTTCTTAGTGTTTTCATCAATCAATTTTTGTTTATGCTAATGAGTAGAGTAGATTCTTGTCTTATGTTTTAGCATATCACATAAGTTGTTGAATCTACAAGTAAAAATCTACAATATATTCCATCATTCACTTGGTGCCGTTTTTTAAACATGTATTGAAAAAGAGCTTATTGATGAGTTTTTCTTTTAAGAATGTTTCATACTTTTAGGGTTTTGAATCAACTTATTTTGTTCCATTGCAATAACATTGCAATCAATGACCCTAAAAACCTTAATCTAGGATCTTCTAGACTTTCAATACTTTATTTGTTCAAGCCATCAAATTATGCACAAATAGAGTATTGTCCTCATATAGAATGATAGTTCAATGGTATGAATGAGTCGATTATGTAATTCCATGTCATATATTCTATGGTCCATTTTGGTAAACACATTATGATTCATTGAAACAGTTTCAATCAAACTATCCTTAATATCCCTTCACTTGATATCCCTATATGTTAGTATTCACAACCCTTGGGCTAGTTAGCAAATGATCTCATAATAAATTTGTTTTCTCCATGTCAACATGAAATCCCACAAGAAGCTACATGATCATCATAATTTAAGAGCAAGTGAGAAAAACCATGATGCCATCCACATTGTGCTCAAAGGAATTACTTGTGTTCATGATAGTTTCACTTTGCACGATATATTATTTTGGTTGAATAAACAAAGACCCATTTACTACTCTAGTGTCCTATATCTTTCATTAATTTATCTTTTCCAAGTGCTTTGATTCAAAGGGAACCCACATACTCATCACGAAAAAAATGCAAAAAAAAAATGTTTATGCTTTTCCACCACCTAAAACTCCTTAATTCCAACATTTACAAGCCTTGTCTTCACTCCTACTATCACATTGAGATAAAACTAGTTTTAAGGTGATAATCATAACAATAACACAAGTCAATGTATTGATTAGCTTTGAACATTAAAGAACATTAATATTATAGGAAACATTCCATGAAATATGATGATAGATGTGGTAATGCAACTACAATCAACATTATCTTCTCATGAGTAGTAACTGTCCAATGCTATGTGAGTCAAGCATAAGTGATGAATCATTCATATAAAAACTTATGTAACATACCCAAGGCAAATTTCATGACCACAATGCATGTCTAGTATGCTATGATTGTTATGCACTAGAGTCCAAAGCATGGGATCCCTTTTATTTTGTGCATACAATAAGCATGACACCAATATAAAAATTTTAAAGTTTTTCATAAGCAATCATACTCATTCAATCAAGCTATCATCTCTCAACAAACACACTTGGCAAGGCATTCTCAAGGAAAAGGGAATTTGAAATTATTGCTTCATCAAGTTCATAAGGGAAGCAAAGGAGTCTTGATGATTACCCATTTGTACCTAAATCCAAAGTAACAATTAAATGCCATTGACACGTAGACATTAAATGTAATCCATCCAGTGTGGTTAGCAAGAAAGAAATCCAAATTACATCCATTACACATTTGTACTCCTAAGCATAAATATTTTCACTACTTTAGGCATATGGATAACATGATATTGAAAGAATAAACTCATGGACCATTCATAATGAGAAGATGAAAACATTGCAATCAAAGCTTTATAGTAATGACATTTTGATAAGGTCACTGCAAATAAAATGGTCTTTAAAAGCAACAAGTTATATATGGGATTCATATATCATTGCAATCAAACTCATCATCCAATTAAACTTCAAGACAAAGCTCAAACAACCATTGAGTCATAAATTTTCATGTGCAAACACAACATCAGTGATTGAAACAAGTGCATTCAAATGATTTCATAAATTTAGCAAGAATTATCTTATGGTGTGGTGTGTAGTGATTATTTACCTCTGCATGTTGTGAGAGAGCAAACATCCACGCACCCAAAACATTAATCAGAAAAAGGCACTTTAACTATTGTAATATCTTCCACATCTATTAACCTTCACATGCCAATAATGCATCACCAAACACAAGAAACAAACCAATAAATGAACTTTCACTCAAATAAAATAAAGATTAAGTGGGGTCTATTTAGTCAAAGAAACATGACAATAGAAAGTAACGAACAATGATCATCTTTATCACCAATGAAAGAGGTGAATTAAGCATCAAAACCCAAAACATAAGAAATCATAATGAATTATCTATGTAGACTTGAACAATGCTAGTATAAAGCCTCGGGGGCCAACTCAATTGGCAAAGTTGTGTCATGAAGTGCTATGTAAACTTTGAGATTCAAGGTTCAAAGCTCCTCAATTAATCAATGTATGTGAAAGGGACATGCGTATGCACCTAGAGGTTATAGTGGTAGAAATTGGAATTGACCTTGTGTCACACAAGTATGATACCAACCTAGTTGTTGATTCCTCTAGTTACAAAAAAAATGTTACTAACATAAGAAAATAGTAAGACAACCATTTACGCAAAGACACTAAGAGAATAGTGTAAGCACCACTAGTTAAGCATTTAATAAGGAATTATTGACATTCATGCAGATTTCAAATAATAGGGTCATTGAGACAAACAAACGAAAGAATTGAAAATCATCCCTAACCATTGAACGCCTTACTAGCATAAGAAAACAGTAAGACAATCATTTACACAAAGATGCTAAGAGAATAGTGGAAGCACCATTGGTTAAGCATTCATTAAGGAGTTATTAACATTCATGCACACTTCAAATAATAGGGTTATTGAGACAAACAAATGAAAGAATTGAAAATCATCCCTAAGCATTGAACGCCTCAAAAGCATAAATTATGAACATTGGCAAGTTGTAATAAGTGAGGATTAACACAATTTGGAGGGTCTTTAGGTCCTAGGACGTAGTATCACATGCCTAAGAGTATTGCCTGTGCCTAAGAGTATTGCCTGAAATTCTTCTTTTCATCATCTCTATCCATGTAGCATTGCCCCACCCTGCTCACAAGGGTTTGACCAACCTATGCCAACTACAACCAGACTTGCGCCTCTTCAATCAAGATTTTCTCATAACTATACCTTAACTACAATATGTTTGATATGTAACTGATGAGTTCAACACAACTAAGTCTTTCTAATGGTAATACTTTGAGGATCTTTCGTTTTAATTGTTCTTATTTGAAATATGCATCTCCTTAAATTTATCTTGATATATTTTTGACATCCAACTCTGATAGCTTGTTACAAGAGATGTTTGACAAAACAGCATGTCCATTGGAGATGGATGATTTCTTGACATTGTACCAAGAAGTCATCAACAATTGCACATTCCTTGACACTGACTGTAAGCTTTTCCAACCTCACATGGAGATTATACCTGGATTTTAAATAGGTCAACTTAACTGCATTCAGACATTCAGTAAATTAAATGACTGAAGCAAGTTACAGATTTCCATTCTTGTGGAATTTTAAACACTAAAATATAACCACCGTCTTAATGATGATCATACCCGAAACTGTAATTATTAAAAAAAAAATCAAAATTTGTGGTTCCATTGCTTCTTCTGATTTCAATTTTCTATATTTCTTTCATTTCCCACCCAAATTTCAATGATTCTTCTGCCCATAGCTTGTTAAAATCCTTAACAGTTACTACGAGTATAAAATTTACAGAAGGAATACTGGTCACTACATTGTAATTCATCAGAGTACTTGAATAGGGAATTTTAATTATGCTCGCAGCTCAACTAATATTTGTTGGTGAGAAACAGCTCAGCTTTGCTGCAAATTTTTCTTACCGATATTGTTGTATCAAGATTGATTATACTAAGGTTTATTAACAGCAATGACCTAATAACCTGCCAATTTGACTCTCATTCCTTCAGACACAGTGTTAGTACACTGTTTGTGAGATTACTTGGGAAGTTGTCAACCATCAAACTGGCAACTTCATATCGTCCTTGTGTTTGTTGTTGCGTTTAATACAGGCAGACTAATGAGTTCATTCCCAAATCGATTCAGACTGGTTTAGGATAATACAGCACAAGATCATTGAAATTGGTCATAAAAAATGTCATAATAGAAAAAGCAAATACAAGACATTCCATGTTATTCAGCCGAAAAGAATCCTTCTAATGTAATATAAAATTCCGGGAAGCAGGAGTTTCAGCATCCACTCTGAAAAGTTGGACAAATTCAAAGATCCCTCTACAATTCTAATAATTTAAAATATTACCAGAGCCTAATGACAGAAAATACTCTCAATTTGCATGAACCGACCAAAATATTCCTAGAAATACTCTCAATTTGCATGAACCGACCAAAATATTCCTAGAACCCTTCATCTGCTGCTCCATCTGCATATAATGGACCGAGCTATGCTGATATAGGCAAATCCTTAACCCAAGGGTCTAGAGGTTTGCCAATTGAATAAACAATGAAACCAATCTTCCTAAGCTGTTCCACATTGACAATGTTGCGACCATCAAAAATGAATGCGGGCTTCTGCATGTTGTCATAGATTCTCTGATAATCCAAATTCCTGAACTCATCCCACTCTGTAACAATACAAACCCCATGAGCATCCTTGGCTGCTTCGTAAGCATCCCACACAACGGTCACTTGCTTGATCGCAGAAGGGCTCATGGGCTGCAGATGAGCAGGATGGTCCCAATCAAATTTATTCATGGAAAGATCTCTTTGAATCTGATCCTCTGTGACTTGAGGATCATAGATACTGAGAATGGCCTTGTCCCCCAGAAGTCCCTTGCAAACATCAATGGCAGGGGTTTCTCTAGTATCCCCTGTATCTTTCTTGAAGGCAAATCCGAGAATGGCAATCTTCTTTCCAGAGACCGTGTTAAACATGGATGAAACCACGCGATTGACGAATCTAGATTTTTGATAGTCGTTGATCTTGACTACACGTTTCCAGTAATTGGAAACCTCTTGAAGTCCATTGCATTCACAAATGTACACCAAATTCAGAATGTCCTTCTGGAAGCAGGATCCACCGAAACCAACACTGGCATTCAAGAAACGTGGACCAATCCTTGAGTCTTTGCCCACAGCATGTGCGACCTCGGAGATGTTGGCCCCAGTGGCTTCACAGAGAGCAGACATGGCATTCACAGATGAAATCCTTTGCGCCAGAAAGGCATTTGCTGCCAACTTGGAGAGCTCTGCAGACCATAAGTTGGTTGTAATAATGTTATCCCTTGGAACCCAATTGGCATATACAGCTTTAAGGGCCTCCACTGCTTTTTTCCCTTCAGGAGTCTCTCGGCCTCCGATGAGTACGCGGTCAGGTTTCAACAGGTCGTTTATAGCGGTTCCCTCTGCAAGAAACTCAGGGTTAGAAAGGATTTGATAATTAATTCCCTTGCTGTTGTGGGTTAAAATCTTTTCAATTGCCTCAGCTGTTTTAACAGGAACTGTGGATTTCTCAACGACAATTTTGTCTGATTTAGAAACATCGGCTATCATTCTAGCCGCGCTTTCCCAGTAGGTCAGATCTGCAGCTTTTCCATGGCCGAGGCCTCTTGTCTTCGTGGGGGTGTTTACTGAAACGAACACAATGTCGGCTTCAGCAACATGCTTCTCAACATCGGAACTGAAAAAGAGGTTTTTTCCCCTGCAGGCTTTGACAACTTCATCAAGGCCAGGTTCATAGATCGGAAGCTGATCGCTGTTCCACGCATCAATTCGAGGCTTAGAGATGTCAACTACTACGACTTCAATGGCGGGGCATTTCAGAGCTATCACAGCCATGGTGGGGCCACCCACATACCCTGCTCCGATGCAGCAGACCTTCACCATCTTGTATTCCTCTTTGTCTGCCCAAATATGCCCACAGCTGTTTAAAATTTCAATTTTAAGATCAAATATTGGATGCAGCTAAACTTTGAATAAAATACCACAAAATTTTGAAATAAAATATTAGATCCCAGCTGTCAACTATCTTGAACAATTTTCTACATCATTGCATGTTCTCAGGGAAGCCAAAACCCCAAGAAAATACCGTATTATAGTACATTTTCAACTGATTGCAATTTTCTACATCCTTGCATGTTCTCAGGAAAGCCAAAACCCCAAGAAAAAACGGTGTTATAGTACATTTTCAGCTGAGTAATCAGAAGAACAGCTCTGATCGGACAGCGATTCCAAAATTAAACGTACAATTCATCACTTCAATTTTGATTTTTTTGCTAATGATTCGGCTTCAAACTTCCAATCCAAGAAATATGGACATTACTTGAAAAATATCATACTCTAAATGCGAATTGTTAGAGATTAGACGGTGACAGATCACAGGAGGAATATTAAACGTCGCATTTAATATGAAACATAGTGTTACGCGACATTGAATATACTGCAAATTGTTCACGATTTTACCAAACGCATTTACATAAAAACAGAGATAACGATTCCAAGGAGAATATGCTTTCAATAAAAGCAAATTCTCTGGAAATAAATCATACCAAAATTCAGATCAAGCATTTATATAGGCAAATCTCTCTTCTAAGAACCGAGATTTACTAAATTCAGATAAACTACTCACGGGTCCAACAGGAAATAAACAACCAGAACTTGATAGGACTAACCTCTTCTAAGATCCGTCTCCAGAAACTCAGACACCAAAGTTGAAATATTAGCGCGTACCAATCCACAAATGCCAATTCACAGTATTAGCGCGTGTTGCACGAAAAAAAGGTCACCGACCACAATACGCGGGACTCATCGAATGGCTCCTTAATATGCTGCATGTCAAGCTACCTTCGTCTTCAATTTAAAGCTTCACTGGACTAAAACAGTACAATTAATTTAGTCCGTTTTTCCGGGCTGTTAGATGAGGTTCGGTTTTGAACAGATGGGAAATTAATATCTGCGCTGACTTCATGGTAATGGTAATAAATTAATAATATTTAATATTGTATTTTCAATAATAATAATAATAATAATTTAATTTATAGGGTCAGAATAGGTTACACAATAAATTAATAATATTTAATATTGGATTTTTAATAATAATAATAATAATAATTTAATTTATAGGGTCAGAATAGGTTACACAATAAATTAATAATATTTAATATTGGATTTTAATAATAATAATAATAATTTAATTTACCTATTGAATTGTTGTATGAGATTTTTTTTGTTTGTGAGAGGACCATCTCCATGTACATTTTAATTACTAAAGTTTATAAAAGCGTATATACTTTACCTTGTTCTAAATTTGAACATGTGACTTAGGAAACACATGTTCTTAATTATTAAGTTTAGTACAGGGTCAATAGACATTTGTATCAAGTGGTATCACTGTAGGTAATGATATGGGTAGGAGCATAATAGAGTTGTTGAAGTAAAAATAAATATACCTTGGAAAGCATGAGATGTTAAAGAGAAGTTGTTGGATATGTTGATTTAAGAGGGGAGAAGTAGATTGTAAAAAAATGTTGACAATGAAGTTGAAGTAATGTTATAAGAAAATATATTGCAAATCAAGTGAAGGTATTCTACCTGAAGAGGACATCTGTTGAAGTATGTCTTCGTGATTTTCATTTTGTGGGGAAGTGAACACGTCAACAAAGCCATCCATTAAGGCAGTTTGCATTTGTGGATAAGTGAATATGTCAACTTAATCACCAATTAAGGTAGTGTGCATGTGGTTTTGAGAATTTCATTTTGTTGAAAGTGAATATGTAGATGGAACATTAGGCGAGGCAACTTGCATAAGAAAGAAAGAGGGGGGGATAATGTGGACATAATGTTGAGTGAGGCATCCCGCATGAGAAAAAAAAGTGTGAACATTAATAGTAGTCTTGCAACAATGGAGTTGTAAAGAGAGATGTTATAATATTTGTAATAATGGAAGGGATTCAAATGGGAAATGTTGACTCCTACAAATTTTGAGTGTTGGTGTGTATGTAAGTGAAGAAAACAATAGTTTGTTTGATGAAGTGTACAATAGTTCGTTTGATTGACTACTGGAGAATCCCCTTCAGATGCCTCAATTATCATTGTATTGGCCATTTGATGAGTCATTTCCTAGGCTAGGGTCGAGAGCATAAGGTTGCATCATCGTGTCGGTTTGGTCGTTCCAGGGGGCCATTCTGCGGTGCGGGATATTGATGACTCATCTGGAGGTAATCCTTCTTCCTTTCATGAGCACTCTTTGGTTTATGTCACTTCTTCTACACCTCATTCATCTTCTCCCTCTCCTCCTCCGTTGGTCCCGAATTCTGTGCATATTTTTGAGCTCCCCCCCCTCTCGATATAGTGGATTTCTCGTCAGGCCTTGTTGCCTCATGTGATGAAGCCTCTAACAAATTGAATATATATGAAGAATCGATTATACATTCTATAGATGGAAGAAGGTACCAACATTTTTGATCATTTGAATGTATACAATGATATTGAAACTAACAAGGAAGATAAGACAATGATATTGTTTTTTTATTTCTTGAATCATGGGATCATCTAGTCACTTTCATTAGTTTTAGTACTAGTGGTTTTATTGACTATGACTATGTTGTGGAAGCATTATTGTTTGAGTAGTTGTGGAGGAAATTTAGTTTAAAAAATTCCACACCTGAAGGAATGGAGGATGGAGGTAGATTCAGAGAAAGATGGGTGAAATCAAGAGGTGCATCAAGATCTAAGTCAAAAGGAAAAAAGGATAAGCTAAAATGTTAGTATTGCGGTAAAACAAGGCATTTGAAGAAATATTGCTGGAAGTGGCAAGAATCCAAGGAAGACTCCAAAAGGGAAGAAAATATGGTTGAATGAATTTCAGATATAGTTGATGAAGTTTTATCTATCTATAATTCCTCCCAATATCACGAGGAATAATTATTAGATTTTGGTGCTTCACATAACATGAGTCCACATATAAGTTGGTTTTCTTTTTATGAAACTATTAATTTGTCGACGGTGTTGGATCCACCAAAATTGAGGGGGTCTCCCCAAAATGAAGTCCTAATTAGACCTCACACTATTTAGAGTAGGAGCCGCATCTAGAATACGACTCGGTTGCTGAGGTAGTGGGTTTTTGTGGTATGTCTTGGCTGCAAAAACATATAGAATGATGTATTCATGATTTTGGTGAAACAAGTGTATGACTCTGTGAAGGGTCAAGTGTAATGCATGATAGGTTCTAACTCAATAAGGGGAAAATAAGGGATCTCCTTAGAACCCTATAATAGTATGCAGCTTGAAAGGAACACATAAGCTTAAAAGGAATCATGAGTTAGCCATCAAAATAGTTCACACGATAACCATGATTAGAATACATAACAACACGTATCCAACAAAAGTTATACTAATGAAAATGAAATAGTTGATAAGTGTTGGCATAAGTAAACAACATATATTGCAAACATAACGAGAGTAGGACTACTATATCCACAACATATGCATGAAATCACGTTGACTCTGATCTTTTATTAAAGTGAAAGTCCCAAGCATACATACACAATTAACAAGCCACTAGTCCCAATAGTGGAACATGAAGCCAACACCTGCTCCTTCAAATAAAGATATTCCCTCTATGCTAAGAAGAAGCCAAGGCTCTCAAAAAAACTCCCAAGCCTCTGATCCCAAGTCAAAATCCCGGCCAAAAGCTCTTTACATGACTAATGAGGGTATATTTATAACAAAAGGGGTGACTATTCATCTCCCATTGTGACTCTTTGAATTCCCTCATGACTCTTTGACTTCCTTTAACCATGATCTTTTGGACTTCGTTACAAAATGACTCCTCACGTTCCACTATTAACACTTACAATTGAGTCAATCTTGAGTTTGGGGAAACTCTAGCTCACCGACTTAAACTTGTAGTTTCTCGGTCACACAGTTGTACCAAGCTTTGGAATGTGCGATGGCTTCCCCTAACTGTGCGGTGGGATCATGCTAGAAGCAGACTCTAGCCTCCATTTCATCTAAATACCCTGAGTTGGAGCCAGTATCAGATTCCTTCTTCAGTAGGAGCAACATGGTATTGATCTGGATAGGGCCACCAATTTACTTATACATATTATTCTTGTTTACCTCTAGGTCTTCCTTGGTGGCAATCCTCCTGAGTTGGTCCAAGTATTCTTCAACCGTCTGCCTAACATTATTTTTCTCTTTGGCTTCGGTGAGTGAACCAACTTAAGGGAGCTTATGTTACTTTACCATGAAATCCATACTATTGTACAACCATGCATACGAGGTTTGAATGTTGGCAATGAATGAGATGAGTTGTTAGTTACTCTAGATAAGCATTCGATCTTATGCTTTCTCCAACTCAGTCTGTTTCCTTGTTTTCTTTACCAATTCAGATGGTTACCCTTTGTATTTCATTGACCACTCATGCATGACAACGATGGTTGTATGGAAAAACTTGAGGGCTTTAACATTATCTTTGCACTTATGTTGCATGCTGTGCAAGCGACCAACTGCTTTATGCACGGTGACAAGATCCTCATAGAGGCTTCTCATGGTATCTCCCAATGTCTATAGTTCACCCAGTATGGCTACCTTAAGTTCTTCTAGATACACCTATGTGGTAACTTCTTTATGGACCTTTGCTTGGAGTTGTTCCACTTGTTTCCTTGCCGCCGCCAAGTTCTTCGTCATCTGCCTATTCTCAGCCATCAGATACTCTTTATTGGACTTGGAAGCCCCTGCAAAGGCCAAGTTTGTTGTGCCAATGGCTTCTGGGTTCCTTCTAGTGTCTATCACAATCATCCTTTATTCGATGAATGCAGGAGATGTAAGCTCATCCAAGAAATGCTTCTTTCTCCCTTGTACAATCTTCTTTTGAATCTCGTTGTAAGTTAGATTGTACGTATCCATGACCGAAGCATCATCAAGAGGAACAATTGCCTCTTCTTCGCTTGGATATTTCTCTACTGTAAGAGGAGGGGGAGACTAAATGGTGAACTTCTAAGTGCTTAACATAAGATCAACATCTTGGTTTAGCGGCTCTAGTTCCCCATCCATGTCTTAAATTACAATCTGATCTTCAATTTCTTAAGAAAGTTCCTTCTCGTATAATTGATTGCTCTCTTCTTATAGTACTCAGTTTTGTTCCTATTATTTTGCTTGCTTCAGTGACACTTCTTTTTTTTCTATTATCTACCTTTGTTGTTCTTCTTCTAATATTTTCTGCACTTGTTCTTCCTTATGCTTTATTTATTCTTCTTTCTTCCTCCGTTTCATCTTCTTTTTTGTTGCTATGGCCACTTTCATAATGATTGGTCCTACTTTCCATTTTTGGTTGTGTTCTTCCACTGGACTATGAAAAACCTTCATCTTGCCCTTTTCACACATTGGGTTGCATCGTTCTGATGTTTCTACCTCTGCGGTGACTTTTTCCCGAGGAGTGGCTTGTGATGTACCTACAAAGCTGATTGGTTGGCGAGGCTCTTTATTGTATTGTAAAAATGTTGAAAATAGCAACAAGAAATGCTAAAAATAGAATTGCTATAAATAACAGTTCAGCCAGTGTTGATCTTAGCAACAATGGATGGAAAAATGGAAGTGCTAAAAATAGCATTCTATAAATAGCATTTTGGGATACCTTCCTATTTTAGTCAGTCCCTATACTAAAATAGTGAAGTAAAATTCGAATTTGATCTTAGCACCAATTTATAAATTAATTAATTAATTCATCTTGAGTTAATTAGTTCAGGAAAATCAAACTTGAAGTCTATGTGGGGACATGCAACAGTTTCTCCATTAATTGAGGAATTTATCCATCAGTTAAAGAGATAAGAGTGAGTTGTAATATTGAGTTGTAATTAGTTGACTTAGCTAACTGAGTTAAGTCCAGTTAGATTAATTCAAACAGTTTGTTGAATTAATGTAACTTTAGTTAGTTAATGCTTTCATGCATGTAACTACTGCACTTCAAATAACTGAGTATTCTCTCATAAATAACTCATGCATGTCAGTTCAGTCAGAGGCCCAATTGAGATCAGATCAAGGGGTAGTGTACTATCAATTGCTAGAATATTCCATTGTGAATATTCCTTGCATGCAAAAGGAATTCTTTCCTTGAGGATTGCGCAATTAGATTAGAGGTTACAGTAAGTGTGATGAGGCCAATTCACACATGTGGCTTCACTGGACCCCAAGAAAAACTGCGCAAGGAAATAGGAGGCTTGGAGGGCTTGAAGAGGACATATACTATGTCTATTCAGTCTGTGAGTTGTATTGTTTGATTGAAGAGAGAGCACGATAGCTTGAGAGCTGATTCTTTTTGTAACTTGAACAAGATTTCCACTTGTATGATAATACAGAGTTGGGGTTTTAGGCTGAGGCTTTCCCTATGATATTTCTTTTGTGTTATGTGTGATTGATTTCTCATTCTCAGTTATATGTGTTCTCTTGATCTTGCTCAATTCGATTAAGCTTCCGCAAAGTGTTGTAGAAGTAGATCTTGTATTGTGTTTTAGTATATTGCATAATCTGTTGATCTACAGTGAGAATTTCTACATGGTATCAGAGCAAAGGTGATCAAGGCGAAGAACTGTATACAAGAAGGAGAAGTTCGAAGTTTCGTTCATGAATATAGAAATTGAGTTCTTATCACATCTCTATTTCACCTATGGAATTCAATGGTTTAAGACTCGAGTATGCCCTTGATGGTAGCTCGAATTATATAGCCTGGAAGGAGCGCATGGAGGCAGTATTAGAGGATAACGGTCTAAAGGACTTCATTGACCAAGAAGTCCCCAAGTCAACTGATGCTACTCAACTGGCAGAATGGAATAAATGTGTGGCTAGAGCAAGGAGAATCCTCTTGGAGGGAGTTCGAGACCACATTGTCTTGAGCCTCCATGGGAAGGAGACACCGTTTTCAATGTGGAAAAGATTGAAAGATTTATATCAGAACAACAACGATTAGAGGAAGCTGGCGCTGAAAGACAAGCTTCGTAAGATCAAGTGTGAAAAGGGCAACACGATCTCTACATATCTGAACAAGCTTAGCACATGCAGGGATGAGCTTGGAAGTGTAGGAATCATAACCGCTAATGATGACATGATGGGTATTGCTCTCCTCGGTCTTCCTAAGAGTTGGCATAGCTATCAAGACTCGGTTAATGGAAGAGAAAAACTGCCAGATTGGGAACAACTTTGGTCGGATTTGATGTAGGAGGAAATAATAAGAAGCACCAAAGACGGATCCTCATCAAAGCAAGATGATGAGGAAAATCTAGCCTTAGCGAGTAAGGTGAGGAAAGGGAAAGGGAAGGCGTCCCATCCCAAATTCGGTTCTTCCCATGGTGGGAAGAATATTGACAAATTGAAAGTGCAATGCTTTCATTGTCATGAAGTGGGCCATTATGCTACGAATTATCCACAGAAGAAATCCAAGAAAGGTTCCTCGAAGGGATCTAATGGTAAGGCACTAGCCTCACAGTTTGAGCTGGATTTCTCGCTTATCGCATGCATGGTCTCATCCATGGTGGGATGTGTGTGGTAACTGGACAATGGAGCTTCATTCCACATGTCAGGTGACAAGAATCTTTTCAGTACCTTGGAGGAGAAAGATCTCCAGATGCGGATCGAGATGGGCGATGATGGAAAGTACTGTGTTTCAGGTGAAGGTATAGTTATGTTTCAGAAGGAGCATGGAGCTCCCCTCACCCTGACTGATGTAAAGTATGTACCAAGTCTAAAGAAGAATCTTGTGTCTGTTGCTATGCTAGAAGATAAAGGCTATTATGTAGTCTTTAGTCAAGGAAAGGTATTCCTAAGGTATATCGGTACTGGATAGATAAAGAGAATAGGGATTCAAGTCAAGAATCTCTACAAGCTCGAGGTAGATGACTGTGCTTCTTTGAGTTCCAAAGTTGAGATGGTGCAGAGCCAAGATGTTAGTGAGCTATGGCATAGAAGACTGGGCCACTTGCACCATGGAGCCTTGAAGATCATGTAGTAGATTTATACCAGATTACCCAAGGGAAAACTTGAGCAAACGACTACATGCAAAGGTTGTACCTTGGGTAAGTATGCGAAATCTTCGTTTCTGGATTGAGACAATAGATTTGGAGCAATCCTGGAGCGATTTCACTCAGATGTTTGTGGACCTTTCTCTACAGCCTCCACCGCTAAACAAAGGTACTATGTTATTTTTATTGATGATTTTTCTCATAGATGCTGGATCTACTTTATGCAAAATAAGGATCAGACCTTCTTGAGGTTTTGTGAGTTTAAAGCCTTGGCAGGGAAAGAATCAGGAAAGAAAATAAAAGCCTTGCATAGCGACAATGGTGGAGAGTATGTCTCCCAACAATTTAAATACTTCTGCGATGCAGAAGGTATCAAACGGGAATTGACGGCACCCCATAACCCACAGCAGAATGGGGTGGCCGAAAGGAAGAACATATCGATTGTGGGAGCAGCTCGAGCAATGTTGCATGACCAAAGCCTACCACTGCATTTTTGGGCCGTGGCATGCAATACAACAGTATACTTGCAGAACAGAAGCCCGCACCTTATACTGGGAATGAAGACACCTATGGAGGCATATTCCGGGAAGCGACCTGATGTAAGTCACTTCTGAATCTTTGGATCATTAGTTTACTGTCATGTGACCAAAGATGCTAGGAAGAAGCTGACCCAACAGCTAAGTTGGGAATACTTGTGGGGTACATGGATACACCCCACAACTATCAGGTGTACCTGCCTTCCACTCAGAGGACTGTGATATGCAGGGATCTGAAATTCGAGGAGTAGAAAGCCATGCAAGTGTCACTTGAGAGGGAGCTCAAGTTGCATGGAGAGGAGGAACTTTCAGTTCCTAAGGATGAGGAGCCTTAGATTGATGCAGAGCAGCCGCATGCAGAGGATCCAGGAGTGGAGACATCCACTCATGCTGATACTTCCAGAGATGGGCGGAAACGCTTAAGGGAAGCTGACAGGTTGATGTTGGATGCATGGGAGAATGTGGGACAGCCATCTTCTCAGCGTAGACAGAGGAGGTCACCCGAGCGGTACACTGGGTACATGGCCTTGGTTGGGGAGTGTGTAGATACTTAACCTTATTCATTCGAGGAGGTAGTGCAGCAATTAGTCTGGGTTGATGCAATGGTAAAGGAGTATGACTCTATCATTCAGAACAGTGTGTGGGATGTTTTCCCAAGGCCTCAGGGCAAGTCAGTGGTGAGTTCCAGATGGCTTTACAAGGTAAAGCAGGCAGCTGATGGTAGTGTTGAGAAACATAAGGCAAGGTTTTTCGCTCGGGGTTTCTCATAGGTCGAGGGGATCGACTACGATGAGACTTTTGCTCCTGTAGCAAGGTGCTCATCGATTAGATCAATATTGGCACTATCAGCTCAGATGGGGTGGAAGATCCACTAGATGGATGTGAAGACATCATTCCTCAATGGGAAGATTGAGGAGGAGGTGTACATTAAGCAGCCAAATGGTTTCGAGACCTTCAATCGTGAGTCACATGTGTGCCAACTCAAGAGGGCTTTGTATGGGCTGAAGTAAGCACCCCGTGCTTGGTACACCAAGATCGACAACTGATTCACTAGTTTGAGCTTCACCAAGAGTGAAGCAGATGCGAACCTTTACCACATCATGGTAGAAGGTAAACCATTGATCATTTTTCTTTATGTCGATGATATGATTTTGACAGGTGATGATCAGCTGATACAGTCTTGCAAGGAAGACCTTGCAAGAGAGTTCGAGATGAAGGACATGGGCCTTATGCACTACTTTCTAGGCATGGAGGTGTGGCAGAAAGATGGGGAAGTATTTGTGTCTCAAGGCAAGTATGCCAATGAGATACTCAAGCGATTTTACATGGAGAAGTGCAAGCCCATGCAGACTCCTCTAGCTGGGAACTGGAGGAAGGAGGATGCTACTTTAGTTGAGGTAGTAGCTGCTACTGTTTATCGACAGTTGGTGGGTTCACTTATGTATCTGGTGAACACACGACCCAAATTATGCTTTTTGGTGAACCAGCTGAGTCAAGCTATGGTTCAGCCTACCAAGCTGTTTTGGAAGGCAGTGAAGCATGTGCTGAGATACCTCAGAGGCACATCTTAGTATGGATTGTGGTATAGACGGACAGAGGGAGTGAAGCTTCAGGGCTTCACAGATGCAGATTGGGCAGGGAGTCCATCAGACTAGAAGAGCACTTCTGGAGGAATCTTCAACCTTGGTTCAGCGGCAGTTTCCTGGTACAGCAAGAAACAGAGATTAGTTGCACTTATCTCAGCAGAGGCTGAATACATGGCTGCTAGTCAGGCTGCATGTGAGGCCATTTGGATACAGATGTTAGGTCCCTATACTACTAGTGTAACCCCTTATTGTTATTAGTACAACCACCTTATTATATTGTTGTGCCCATGTAGTCCACATATTGTTATTATTGTGCCCCATAGAAGCCCACTATTGTTAGTATTGTGCCCTTACATTATTATTGTTATGTCAGCTTTGATTATATTATGACCCCTTAGACTCCTATAGATAGCAAGGAGGTCTTGTCATTTGTATCATCTAAGAATTTTTCATTTGTGTAATGTAAAGGAGGTTGCCCCCTCGAAGAGGCTTATTTCTAAGGCGTTGATCTATCTTTTCTATCTTTTTGTGAGCTGGTTTCATAACATTTGGTATCAGAGCTTTGGATTCTAGGGTTTCGTTGCTCCAAGCAAGTCATCGTGGAATTTTCTCTATAACATTTTTTCTGCGACATTTCAAAACCTAAAAAAAAACCCATTTGAGATGAAATCATGCTAAACCTCGGGTCCAAATTTCAGATCTTGTCTCGCTATATTTTCGGATATGTGATCTGAGGAAGTTAGAGTTTTTGCAAGCTCCAAAATTTCATCTAAAACAAGTCATCATGGCGTTTTCACTATAACATTTTTCTGCGACGTTTCAAAAGCGAAAAAAAAAAACCCATTTGAGAAGAAATCACTCTAAACCTCGGGTCCAAATGTCAGATCTCGTCTCACCATATTTTCGTAGATACGATATGAGGAAGTTAGAGACTTTGCATATTCCCGAATTACATTCCAAACATGTGACCACGGGAAAATTGTCATAACTTTTATTCTGAGCATCAGATTAAAATTTCGTAAGAAGTTTCAGAAAGAGAACTTCCTAGAGTTTTCTTTAGATTAATTTCAGGCACTAAGATCGAAACAGGGAGATGTGGCACATCGTACAAGTTCGCTCTATTGAACTAGTCTATAATCAGGTCACCATGGGAGATTTGGCATAACTCTTTCTTGGATAATCAAATTCTGATCAGACTTGTGGGGTTAGAAAGAGAACTCAAAGAGATACCGCAAGAAGAAATTTGAGAACTTGGAGATCTGTAATTACAGAGTTACAGTCGTTTCAAGATCGAGCTCCTAAAATCAAGAAAAAGTGAGACGAGGAAGTTTGATGGCAAGGATCTGGTAAATTGGATACTACAGATGGAGAAATATTTTGATCTACATGGTGTACCACTATTACAAAAGGTATGTATTGCATCTAATTATTTATAACTAAATCAATTTTTATGGTATAATGGGCTTTGTTCTCGTAAATCACTTGTCACATGGTCAATTTTTACGGAGGATATGATAGCACATTATGAGGATACAAAGAGAAACACCTTCTTTAGCCAATTGATAAATCTCAAACAAAAGGGTTCAATGGAAAAGCACATTGAGGAATTTCAAAAATTGAATATAAGGGTAAATGATATTCGAGAGAAGAAAATGGTTGATGTTTTCATAGGGACTTTAAAGGATAACATTCAACACAAGGTTCGTCTTTGGGAACCTGATTCATTGGAGAAGGTATTCAGGTTGGAAAGAAAAATTGAAAAAGAAATTATGGAAATAAGGAATCCCACTAGTCACGACTATAATTATGGAAGTGTTTTTTATCCTAGCCTTCCACAACCTACAAGGTTTACACCACAACAATTGGAAGAAAAAAGAGAAAAAGGGTTTTGTTACAAAGTGGAAAGAAAAATTATGGCAACAAGGAAGTCTACCCCTCACAACTATAAAGATGGAAGTGTTGTTTCTCCTAGCCTTCCACAACCTACAAGGGTTACACCACAACAATTGGAAGAAAAAAGAGAAAAAGGAATTTGTTACAATTGTGATAACAAATACATTAAAGGTCATAAGTGTGCTCAGAAGAAATTATTTTACATTGATTGTGGAGAGGAGGAAGAAAAGGATCAAGAAACATCTAAAGATGAGTATATACACCAAGAACCAACCCCAGAGAAAGAAGAAATGAATCTGACCATATCTTGTAAAGCATTGGAAAGAATTACCACTCCTAAAACTCTCAAGATAGAAGGACATAGCAAGAAGAAAAAGGTTCAAGAAGTGCAAGATCACATCGAGAAAGAAGAAATGAATCTGACCATATCTTGTGATGCATTGGACGGAATTACCACTCCTCAAACTTTCAATATAGAAGGACATATCAAGAAGAAAAATGTTCAAGAATTGAAAGATCACATCAAGCATCAACAACAAGTTCTCCAAATTTTAAAGGATAACGCCACCTTGGTGCATAATCGAATGAAACAATAGGCAAATCAAGATCGTAGTGAAAGAAGTTTTTATGTAGGCAATTGGGTATTTTTACGGCTACATCTTAAGCAAGCTATTTATGAGAAGGAAATGTTGGCAATACTACATGCACTCAAGAAATGGTGACCTTACCTAATGGGAAGACACTTCAAGGTAAAAATGGTTCATGATAGCCTTAAATACTTTTTAGAACAAAGATTATCTTTAGAAGAACAGAAAAAATGGGTCACAAATATGTTGGGTTATGACTTTGAAATCATCTACAAAAAAGGGAAGAAAAATGTTGTTGCATATACACACTCAAGAAAGGATGAGGGAATGGAAGCATTGTTTTGTGCTATTTCTATTATCCAACCAGATTGGATAAACGAAGCAAGGGATAAATGGAAGAAGGACGAAGAAGTGTGGCCACTCATTCAAAAGTTGCAGAAGATCCCAGTTCAAACGGTATTGCGAGAACTTGACAAGGAAAGAAAAATCATATTGGAACCTGAAGCAGTCACAGAACCGAGAAATCAAAAGCTACGAAATAGATCAATTTCATAGTATCTCATCAAGTGGAAGAACTTACCCGCTAAAGATTCCACATGGGAGGACAAGAATTTATACATAAGCATCAAGAACTACTCAAGCGTTGAGGACAACACTTTTTGAAGGAGAGGGGCATGTTAGGTCCCTATACTACTAGTGTAACCCCTTATTGTTATTAGTACAACCCCCTTATTATATTTTTGTGCCCATGTAGTCCCCATTTTGTTATTATTGTGCCCCATAGAAGCCCACTATTGTTATTATTGCGCCCTTACATTATTATTGTTATTTCGGCTCTGATTATATTATGACCCCTCAGACTCCTATATATAGAAAGGAGGTCTTGTCATTTGTATCATCTAAGAATTGTTCATTTGTGTAATGTAAAATAGGTTTCCCCCTCGAAGAGGCTTATTTCAAAGGCATTGATCTATATTTTCTATCTTTTTGTGAGCTGGTTTCATAACAGTGGAAGATTCTAGTGGGATTGTTTGGTCAGATGATGGATCCTACAGTGATCTACTACAATAACCAGAGTTGTATCAAACTCTCTGAGAATCCAGTTTTTCATGACAGGTCCAAGCACATCGATATCCGGTATCACCATCTTCGAGACTGTGTGGTCAAGAGGATCATGTTGTTGTTGTATGTTTCGACCGAGGAACAAGACGCAGATATTTTGACTAAGGCATTGTCAAAATGCAAGTTCAAGTTCCACAGAGAAAGGATTGGGGTTACTGATAATCCCTTTCTTGTTGAGAGGGAGTGTTGAAAATAGCAACAAGAAATGCTAAAAATAGAATTGGTAAAAATATCACTGCTATAAATAGAAGTTTAGCCAGTGTTGATCTTAGAAACAATGGATGGAAAAATGGAAGTGCTAAAAATAGCATTCTATAAATAGCATTTCGGGATACCTTCCTATTTTAGTCAGTCCCTATATTAAAATAGTGAAGTAAAATTCGAATTTGATCTTAGCAGTAGTTTGTAAATTAAATAATTAATTCATCTTGAGTTAATTAGTTAAGGAAAATCAAACTTGAAGTCTATGTGGGGACATGCAACATTTTCTCCATTAATTGAGGAATTTATCTATCAGTTAAAGAGATAAGAGTGAGTTGTAATATTGAGTTGTAATTAGTTGACTTAGTTAACTGAGTCAAGTCCAGTTAGATTAATTCAAACAGTTTGTTGAATTAATGTAAGTTCAGTTAGTTAATGCTTGCATGCATGTAACTACTGCACTTCAAATAACTGAGTATTCTCTCATAAATAACTCATGCATGTCAGTTTTGTCAGAGACCCAGTTGAGATCAGATGGAGGGGCAGTGTACTATAAGTTGCTAGAATATTCTAGAGTGAATATTCCTTGCATGTAGAAGGAATTCTTTCCTTGAGGATTGCGCAGTTAGATCAGAGGTTACAGTGAGTGTGATGAGGCCAATTCACACACTAGATGGATGGCTTGAGGAGGACATATACTATGTCTATTCAGTCTGTGAGCTGTATTGTTTGATTGCAGAGAGAGCAGGATAGCTTGAGAGCTGATTCCTTTTGTAACTTGAACAGGATTTCCACTTGTATGATAATATAGAGTTGGGGTTTTAGGTTGAGGCTTTCCCCGTGATATTTCTTCTGTGTTATGTGTGATTGATTTCTCATTCTCAGTTATATGTGTTCTCTTGATCTTTCTCAATTCGATTAAGCTTCCACAAAGTGTTGTAGAAGTAGATCTTGTATTGTGTTTTAGTATATTGCATAATCTGTTGATTACAGTGAGAATTTCTACAAAAAATTATTCATCCTTTCCTCCTTGGGTCTAACAAAAGTCTCGCTTGTCCATTGGAAATGAATCTTTTTATAGTTTTGTTTACAAACATTCCTAGTGTTATCCTCGACAATGTCCCAAGGTTGAGAAAGGAGATCGATGGAGGTAACCTCAAACCACTTAGGGTTTAGCAGATAGCCCTGCCAAACTAGAGAGGGTTCTCTCTATAAAGGTCACAATGAAATATGACTGGAATGGGAAAAATATATTAGGTTAGGTATCTTCAGCTCTAGGGTTTAAATATTTTAGGGTTTCCATTGGATCAGGAATGAAAATCATGGAACTAGGTCAAAAGATCAAAGGTTTCAATTGCAAGAGATATAGAGGAGCAGGGTAGGTATGCTTTTGTGATAAATTAAGAGTTGGTCGATGTAGTGTAGGGTGGAAAAGAAAATATTGAAAATGAGCATGGCAAGCATGAATTCATTTATCAAAAGATAGGTAACATTAACATGAAATTCCTAACAAAACAAAGCTTAAATTTAAGAATTTTTTTTAAAACCTCCTAGGAAAATCACTGAAAGCATATATATGGAAAGGATATGAAATTATGAATTCCTGTAAAAGATGATGAATACAAGCTCCAATCCTTTCACTGTGTGATTTTCAACCCTTAATACTTCGAAATTTGGAGTATTTATACAATGTTTTACAATTTTTTTTTATCTTGAAACAAATTTTAAGATTTATTACAAAAATAGATCAAAACTACTAAAATATCATGTGGCTGAATTCTGGTGTTGTTCTGGGCATTATGGTGTAACTGAGGCCCTGAATGAATACTTCTATCAGTCTTGTTGTTCGATGAACTGTGTTGTTGTTCCACTTTTTCTGCATTTTGTTATGAGAATTGTTGTAACGAATGTGCAATGTTGGCTCCTTTTGCTGTTGTTTTTTCTATTAAAAGTGAACCAGGGGGATCAATTCTTACTTCGTGTTTGATCCTTATCGCAATCGCATCTAGATCAGTCTTATGTCGTATCGAAATTGCAATACAAAGAAAGAAATTTTCAACTGATTTTCCCTATTTTTACAAAAAGGCAAATCTAAAAACTTTAAACACTACGATACATAAGATATCACATCTGGAGGGCTTTATTGCAATCGCGTCTAGGACAGAGGACGTTTCCCTGTTCCATAGTGCTTCTCTGATGGACTAGATGCAATACTTTATTTAAGAAGAATTTATAATTTATTGCATCCGACCGGGCTTTCCACATCATAATCGCAATCACAATTGGGGGAAAGGACCATGCGAGAAAGAAATTTTTAGATTGGTGCGGGGGCCAATACTTTAGGTTGGTGCGTGGGTTATCGCTGCATGGCGTATTGCAGGATGGGATGTAATGTGGGATGCGGGATATCATTCTCTGGGATATAATGCGGGATGGGAACTGATTGCGAGATGCAAGCTGGGACCTGATTGCGGGACTTATTGCTGCAGGGCAGACCAATGCGGGGTCATGCAGTCGGAATGGAGAAGTGGTGGGAGCGCTATTTTATGTTTCATGTAATATTTTCGATTGTGGGTTGCAGGATGGTGTAGGCCCAGACTATATACAATGTATTACAAAAAGTATGTGGGTATGTTTTAAGATACAAGAAATGACTAGAGTTTATGTATCGCGGAAAACAGAAATGCGGTTAGAGTTGTGTTGATATGGCGAATTTTCGCTATACCAACAAATGGGAACTAACCCGATCACAAACCCCAATTAGCCCTGCTTTCATTTGAGATGGCTAGTTCCAATGAGTTTTAAAGGACCCCGTGAACTGTACTAGGTGTTGAAAGATTGCTTCAGGGAAGATGACTTCAATTAAATCAACAAAATAAAACAGCTAACTATTGTGTATTAAATCCTATATACACTATTTCTAACTACTCTAATCTAGTCCTAATTATCCTAGTCTATCCTGCAGGAGCAAAACAAAAAGGACGTTAAACACCATACATAAATCCCAAGTCCAAATGAATCAATTAATGGTCCACTTAAGAACAATGCTTTATTAAATCCTAATCGCAATGCCATTAATTATACAGGAATATACATTCCTTTCCATACAAATAACACTTGCAACTGATGTTTAACAAGTCTGGAATCAACAACCTTCCATGAATTATTAATGCTATTGAATCACATTCAAATAACTAGGAATAACCATGAGCAGTTAGTTATCAATGTGCACAAAGAAAATCACATTTGACTTCATACCAACAACAACACATCGATTCTAAATATATAAGATAAAGGGGAAACAAATTGGAAACAACAGGCTCCTTCTCGAACCAAACAGTCCTCTTTATTCACAATAAATCAAAACTATTTTCTCCAAACAAAAAGCCCTTCTCTCCTATCTGGAGGTAGTATTTATGGCTCAGGCCCCTTGACCTTTCATCTTCCCCTGTTCTTTTCAGTATACCGATCATAATACATAGAGGTAGAGCCATCGATGTCACTGCTAACATGTAGAAGGAGACTCTGGTCACTGGGACGCTTCATTTCCTGGGGAAATGAAGAGGATGACTGTGTGTCATCTCTTCATGATGAGATCTAGCGCAGTTTAGCTTTTGGAATACGCAAGCAACACCTGGAAACCGGCTGAGAATGGAAAAGACTGGCTCTTTCAACAGAACACATCCACATGTAAGGGTTCTCCGGATCCGCTTATGCATCCGTTACTCCTTTCCCGCAGAAATAATGGGCACTAGTCATGCTTATAAAAATACAACAGAAATGATTTAAAACATAAGTCTTTCCTCTATTAAACGTTTATTACATCAAACGTGAAAGAATCGGCCCTTGATTTTTGAATATATGCATAGATTAAGTCCCGCAAGCAAAACTCAGTTTATATTGAAAATCACCGTAAAACATAGAACCAGATGGTATTTTGGAAGGGGTCATAAGTGGTAACCGGTATTGCAAGGATGGCCCCAATTCCAATCTTCAAATGACACATGGCAGTTAGGAGGAAAGAGGATACTACTTTTCGGGCGGGTATTCCTCGAGCGACTAGTTCACTCGAAAGCTGTGTGGACTATTGGATCCACGAGGGGTAGATCAACAGTGGAGGATCGGAGAAGGCAGACCTGAAATATATGTAAATGACACTTAATAGCCCTGGCGGGTCCGCAATATATGATTTCCCTTTGAAAAGCCCCAACTTCAATGTTTTTCGGAAACATAAGAATATACGGGGAAACCCCGAGTCTGGCCGTTGGGGCAGACTTGAAAATTTATATGCCTGGCTTTATAATCATCGGCAGGTCCGGGTGGTTATGGTGCGCCATATATATAGATCCCGGACCCCGCCGATAGCGATAAGCGATGGGTCCCGGACCCGAAACATATATATATCATGGTTAATAAACCATCGGGTCTAGAGTATAGGGGAGCGCCATATATATATAAGCCCTGGGACCCCACCGATTGCGATATGCGATATGGTCTCGGACCCGACGTGTATATATATACATGTGTTAATACCGCCGGCGGGTCCGTAATAATAGGCTTGCCTTTGAAAACTGGGACTTCAATGTTTTTTCGAAAAACAAAAGAATATATGGGAAAACCATGTCCGGCCATAAGGCCAGACTTGAAATGCTATATGCTCCAGTTCATAATAATCAGCGGGTCCGGTAAACAGTGGTGCGCCTTATATAAAAGCTTTGGATCGGGCCAATTGCGATATGGCTCCGGACCCAATATATATATATATATATATATATATATATATATATATATATATATATATCTATCTATATATATATATATATATATATATATATATATATATATATATATATATATATATATATATATATATATATATATATATATATATATATATATATATCGTGGTTAATAGAGCCATCGGGTCCGAAAGATGGTAGCATGCTATATACACATAAGCCCTGAGCCTCCCAATAGCGATAAGTGTTTAAACCCTGGACTCGATATGTATGTAATATAGCTGATGATGCCGTCAGGTCTGGAAGACAGTGGAGCGCTATCTACATAAGCCCAAGACCCCGCCGATAGTGATATGCGATGGGGCTCCGAACCCGAAATATGTGCATTTCAGTTAATAGAATTGTCGGGTTCGGAAGCCATGTATTCGATGCATTTTAAAGTTGATCGTGGTAAGAGAAAAGGGGTGATTTATGCATATTTATGAAGGATTTCCCTTGTAAATGGTTGTAAAGGAGTAAGGTGCAAAAGGAGGTTTTCCTTTGGGTTAGAAAGGTCCTAATAGAAGAAATGAATGGAGGGTTAAGAAGGGTGATGAGAGGACCGTGCAACAGGGGTTAGGTGAAAGGGGGGGTCTTGACCATTAAGAATTGGAGACTTGGCTTGGCAATGAGTTGAACTCTTTGGGACTAAACAGATCATTCAGAGAGGTAGAAGACCAACTTTTAGGGGACCCATTCAAAATTGCTGCCAAGGCAAGTTTTGATAGGGTGCTGGTTGTGGCCACAACAAATGGCGAACTGTTGTGCGAACCAATTATCTCTGTTCCCAAATAAAACTTGGATCAATAGAACATCAGGGTGTTAGGATAAACTTGAAATGTAGACTATATAGATGGACAAGCATGGGTTCCACTTCAACATTAATTGCTTTAGGTGGGATAGAGACAAATAGCTTTTACTCACTGATAGGATTTTAACAGGCATTCTCCAATGGCAGTATTATGGGGTTTATTGACCTCCCTTTACCTGTTTCCCACTTTCAAAAATCCTTTTGGGGCCATCATTGATCTTTCCATACCTGTTTAGGTGTGTACCTCAGCTCTTTATTGTTCATCAAACTTGATATAAATATGTTTGTTTGCACTTTATATAAGATTTTTAGTGTTGTATTTTGATATGATTGAATGGGGTGCAGTCATGGATATTACCATATTTTTAAACCACTTAAGCAATGTTGGGCTTGCTATATCAACTGGTACTCTAAGCCCAACAACAGTCCCTACTCTAACTGGCTTCCCAAACAACCTGTCCTTCCAGGTTGGCACAAGGACCTGACATTTCATTTTCTTTTTTAAAAAGTCCTTCCAGTTTCAGGCAAAAGGACTAGAGCACAATTGGATTTGCCACAGGTATATGACAGTGAGTTTATCCCATGAAAGGAGGTTTACTTGTATATGACAGGTATCGGGAAACTTAGTGTGGTGGATGGAACCAATGGAGAATGACTGCAAACCTTACAGCTAAGTATAGGCTAGGTCTGAGTGGGATTTATTCAAAATGCAACGTCCCTCCATGCCAGTCCAGCTGTAGTTACACATTTTTGTTTTATAAAGATGCCCCTACATGCTCCAGATATCTAGGTTATCAACAGATCTTACCCAGTTCTCAACAGATGCCAATGAGTGGCTTGGTCTGAATTCCACAGCTGATTTTCAAGTTCTCATGGGCTGATTGAAAATTTGTTTGATTTGCAAGGTAATGATGGATTTAGGAACAACAGAATCATCAGCAGGTTAATGAGGAAGGGAAAGGCTGAATGTGGTGAATGAGGGAAAATCTGAAAGGTAAAACAAGGCTGGAGGACCGAAATCAGTTGGATGAAAAAGGATTGTAATTCAAAACAACAGGAAAATAAACTTTGGAGAAAACAAAAGGAAAAGACAGAAATGCAACTAAACTAACAGCAAAATGAAATGAACTCTAACCTACTCAGGAGGTAACCACCATGTGGTGGCTACTGGAAGTATCTCTTCAGATGCTGGCCATTAACAGGGAGCTTTTCAGTCTCTCCCTGTAACGTTTTCAACCTGTAAGTTCCTTGACCAATTTTTTCAACAACTTGGAATGGGCCCAGCCATAAGTGTTGGAATTTCGTGTGTTTACCTTTTGGCTCACTCAACTTGTCCCATTTTAGGACTAGCTCTCCTATTTGGAAGTCTTTATCTCCTGCCAGATGATGATCAAACCATCTTTTTACAATCATTTGGTGATTCCTGAATTTATTTCTGGCTTTATCTCTCAATTCCTCCAACCTCATCAGTTGGTTGATCCTCTCTTGAAGTAAGGCAGAGGGGGTTCCTCTTGAAGCTTGGGAGAGCTGTAAAGAGGGAAGGGTAATGTTGGGAGGCAGGATGGCTTCCTGTCCATAGACGAGGAAGTATGGGGAGTTTCCTAAGGCCACTTTTGGGGTGACCCTATTGGCCCAAAGGGCATTTGTTAGAGCATTGTGCCAGTTCCTCTGGTTGTCCGCGACAGACTTATGGATTATGTGTATGAGGTTCTTATTTGAGGACTCTGCAACTCCATTTCCCTGGGGGTAATAGTTTGCTGCATACCTTATGTGGATTGATTTATCAATAGCAAATTCAGTCAATTTCAGTGATGAAAAGTAAGAAGCGTTATCAAATATGAGAGCGTCAGGGATGCCATACCTGTTGATAATGAATTTCTCAATGAATGATATTACCTCATCTTCATTCACCTTACGAAGTGTGATGGCTTCAGTCCATCTGGTGAATTAGTCGGTCACTGTGAGTATATACTTATGCTGTTGCAAAGAGTTTGGGGTGATATTGCCTATGACATCTAGGCCCCATTGCTGGAATGGGCGACAAATCATAACGGGCCTGAGGGGGACAATAAGCTTTCTTTCTCATCCTGCGGCGGTTTGACACACCCTGCATTTGCGAGCATAGGCATGCGAGTCTCTGAACACTGTGGGCCAATAATATCCGGCTCTTAGTATTTTGTGAGCAGTGGTCTCTCTGCCATAGTGACCACTTGCTGGGCCATCATGCATTTCTTTCAAGACATGGTCGGCATCATCCTTTTCCAAACATCTCAGCCAGATTCCATCATAATTTTTTCTGTATAATATGTTATTGGCCAAATGATATTGATTGGATTTCAATCTGAGTGCTCTCCTTTGTGATGCATCCATGTGTTCAGGACATGATCCCCGTATCAGATAGAAGCGTATGCCGTAGTACCATGACTCAGGGTCCAAAAGGGCTTCCAATGTTTCTCGCTCATACATCAGGGCTTCGTTAATCCACAAGGGCTCCTCCCTGAATTCCATTTGTGCATATTGCGTGCTCTGCGTTTTTGGCTCTTCGAACACTCCTTTATCTGCCAAGGCTTCTGCTGCTAGCCTACAAAGTCCTTGCCCTCAAACTACATGTGCCGGCTTAATCTCGAGGTCAAACTCTTGAAGGGCACTTATCCAATTCCGTCTCTGTTCACCCATTTCCTTCTACGTGAAGAGGGCTCTTACAACAGGATGGGGAATAATTACTTTGGTCCGGGCCTTTAGTAAATAAGGCGGAAATGTTTTACGGCCTTGAAAACTTCAAAGCCCTGTTTCTCCACGTCTGGGTAGTTGAGTTCTACCCCTTGGAGATTAGAGCTCATATAAGAAATAGGGGCTTCGTTTCCTTCATTATTTTTCTGAGTGAGTATTGTCGCATATGAAACATCAGAAGAAAAAGTGTACAAGAAGAATTCCTTGCTGAAATCGAGGCTGACCAATGTAGGAGCTTCAATGATGGCTTCCTTGGTTCGCCGAAATGATTTCTTAGCTTCATCGCTCCATTTATACACAATGTCTTTCTTCATCATCAGCTGCATGGGGCGCACTATTTTTACGAAACCTGAGAAAACTTTTCTAACGAAATTGATCTTCCCGAAGAAGGATTGCATGGCCTTCTTATTTTTAGGGGGTTGTATTCTCATGATGGTCTCTATTCTTTTAGGATCAATAACAATCCCTTCTTTAGAGAGGATATGACCCAGTAGTTTCCCTTCTGTAACTGCAAAGACACTCTTCTTGGGATTCAATGATATTCCATACCTTCTGCATCTTTCAAAAATTTATCTCAGGTGATAAATATGATCCCTTCTGTTATATGAATACACAGTGATGTCATCCATGTAAACCACCATTGATCTGTTAATCAATCCTCGGAAAGCTATGTCCATAGCTCTCTGGAATGTGGTGCCCACGTTAATAAGTCCAAAAGGCATTTTACAATATGTGTAGGTGCCCCATTTAGTGTTGAAGGTTGTCTTCAGTTGATCCCCATGAGATACCAATGCTTGATTATATCCTGAAAACCCATCTAATAGGGACAACATTTCAAACCCAGAGACACACTGAAGGATGTGTTCCATAGAGGGGACATAATAGTTATCCTTTTGCGATGCTTTGTTTAGTTTTCTGAAATCGATACACAGCCTGATATCTCCATTTTTCTTCCTTACTGGCATGAGATTGGCTACCCAACATGTGTGATTGACAGGAAAAATGATTTTAGCATCCGACATTTTGTTTAATTCTTTCTTCACCAATGGTTCTAGGCTTGGATGCATCTTACGTAGCTTTTATTGGTAGGGCTTAGCCTCCTTTTCTAAAGGAATCACATGCTGCATAACGTTGGTATCAAAGGTTTTTATGTCCCCATATGTCCATGCAAAGATGTCATTGTATTCTTTAAATAGCTTGACAAATGCAGCCTTTTCTTGTGGAGAGCACCCCAAGCCCAAATTAACATTTTTTGGGTCTTCTTTGGTCCCAAGGTTGACCGATTCATACTTCATGGATGAGCTATGCATTTTGCGATTAGTTGGCTTCTTGAATTTATCATACAGGTCATACAAGTCCTCCATCTTGAAAATTGACTTGGGGATTGTATTGAACTGATACTTTTCCTCAACTTCCCTCTCATTCATAAGCCTATCATGTTCTTCTTCATCAATGATTGCATTCTTGAAAGTCTTCTCGCAGTGCAGGAACTCAAGGATTTTCTCGTCATCTTCGAACACCTTCTAGTTTGAGATGTTATCAGGCATGGATGGTCTGAAAATCAATTCAACATAACATTTATTCTTCTTCAATCTAAAATCAGGCAAAAGTTTAGCAGCGATACTAGCCATTAGATCGACATCTTGGTTTTGCCCTTGAGGTATGTGTGTGATATTAAAAGAATAAAAATTGTCAATTAAGCCCCATACCTCATGTTGTTACCTTACCAGGTGTGATGAATTGCAGTATATCCTCTTCCTTACCTGATCCACGATTATCTATGAGTCACCAAAGACTTTAAGATTTTTTACCTTCATATCAATGGCTTTCTTCAAGCCCTGCAATAAGACTTCATATTCTGCTGTGTTGTTGGGGCATGCAAACTTCAACCGGCTGGCCATCAAATGTTGGTCCCCTTGCAGGTCAATAAGAATGCTCCCAACACCTACACCTTCAAGGCAGTTAGAGCCATCAAAATAGAGTGTCCAAAATAAAGAATCTAATGTTACATCAATTGAACTGCTATCTACGAAATTAGTCCTATCATCTACTATAATACAGGATAGTTCATCAGTTGGATTATGGGAGGGAGTTTCCAACTATGTGTATGTCAAAGTTTCTTCAACTGTTTCTGCATGGAATTCTCTAAAACAGGTTTTTGTAGCATAAACATTGAAACTATAGTTCCCAAGGATGGAGTTGGTAAACATTACAGGTTCATTGGGACCATTTAGTTCCGTTACCACATACTTCATGTATCTTTCTCGATCAACTCTTAGCATATCACCTTTTCCCTTCTGAGGCAGCAAGAGATGGGACCAATCAGTTGAGAAATATCCATTGAGTTTTGCTGACCAATCCCTACTAAGCAGCATTCCATAAGCCTCGGGTATATCGACTACCACTATATCAATGACTTGTGTGTACTATGGTTTAGCAGCCATCCGAATCAACACATCTTTCAATTCCCCAATCACTTTCACATTTTTCCTGTCTAATTGCATAATTCGAGTCCCAGTTTTCTTGGGTATCACATCCAGTCTTTTGGCAACAACATAAGGCATCACAGTGGACGAGGCACCAAAATCTACCAAGAAATTGTGTATGTTCATGTTGAGGACTTAAAATGTGATAAGGAAAGGAGGAGTCATGGATTTAGATTTCCTCCCTATCATGGCTGCACTGACATCTTGGGGTTTTCGATTCATTTTTGATAGGGTGGCTTCCATGGCTGCACTCACATCTTGGGGTTTTCGATTCATTTTTGATAGGGTGGCTTCCATGGCTGCTGGATTTTGGGCTGTGTGGGGAGTACTAATAGGTCTAGAGACTGACTTTTGGGTTTGGCTGCTCAGGATGGTCGGAATTTTGCAGTTCCACTCATTCATAGCTTTCAAGAGCAAATCTCTTTGCTGCGTTAATTTCAACAAATCAAAGTATGTGATATTAGCCCTAGATTTCTTAAGATCATCCACAATTTTGTAATCAATGTTATAAACAGGATAGGGCAGAGTGAACATACCGATTTTGCCACTCTTATGGGGGAGCTTACCATTTTGAGTTGCCTTTATTGCAGTGGGAGATGCATTTTCTTTCTCTGGATGGTTTGCTACTGGGGTATTCTTGGACTGACCACTAGATCTACCCTTCTCAATAGGGACTTTGGGAGTGGGTGCCTTCACAGGGCAGTCATCTTTCTTGGTTTGATCTATAGGCTTCGTCACACCTGTAAGTGCCCCTTGCTTCGTGTGTGGATTTCATTAGTGTGGATCTCTGCCATACTGTCTCCTTGGTCATCATCGTTCTCGTTTGTATAGAAATCCCACAGTACATTGATTTGAGATTCTTCTTCCAAGGGCTCCTCTACTTGGTATTCTTCCTCATCTTCTTGTTCTGGCTCTAGCTCCACTATAGGTTCTTCCTGGTTAAGGAGCGATCTGATAAGAGCCAACTCTTATGTATTTAAACTCCCTTCATTGGGTGGAGCAGGCAGTGCAAGTGGAGCATGACCACCTTCTGACTTCTTACGATAGAAAGGTTTGAAAGGTTTTCTGTTGTTATACTCTCCTCCACTCCCACTTGTACTCTCTCTAGAATTCCTTTTCATATCGATGACTGTATTTGTCAACTTATTAATGATCCGATGCAGAACTTCTACATCTGTGGTATCCTTTTCTTTGGTTTCATCCCCCTTGTTATCACTCCCATTATTCTTCTTAGATGCTTGAGAGGCTTTCTTTTCTCCGGTTGTAGGGTGGCATGCTGTGAGGCTGAGCATTTCATTCTCGACTTTTACTGCTTCATCGATAGCACCTTGTAAGGTTTGTGAATTGCTCCTATTGACCCACATTGCAGTAGGGACAGGGAGAGTAGTGATGTAGAATTCCATGAGCACCTCCTCAGTAGGTCTAGCAGTGGCTGGGATTCTGTTGAATAAGGTGTTGAATCGGATGTTAAAATCCTTAACCTTTTCTTTGGTTTCCATTTTCAAATGGGATAGTTCTAGAACTAAGGCCACAGGGGTTTTGTCATCGCCATACTTGTCTAAAAAGGCCTGTTGGAAGGCAGCCCACGAAGTGATTGATCCTGTTCTCCAGCTAAAGTACCATGTGGAAGCTGCACCAATCAGGGTAAAAGGGAATAGGCGACAAACTATATCTTCATCAGCTACCCCCAGCGTGCGCACGACCAGGAAGAACGAATTAATATGGTTTTCAGACGTGTCTCCCCGCTCAGGGTTGAGTTTAGAAAGTACGTTTTCTGCATTCTTGGGTAAGGGATGTTGTTGCCTAGGTATCGCCACAGCATCCTGAGCAAGCCAGGGAGGCAGTGGTCTCGGAGGAGGTGGAAGTTGGTTTCCACCCGGTTGAGGAATATTAGCCATATCGAGGATAGGGATGTTTTGGTTGAGGGTTTCTTCATTAGGATTTTCCAAATCAGGCGAGGGATTGCCCTCAGATGGGGAATCCTCAAGGATTTCTTCCCAAGGAGAGTTGATACTCTGCAAAGAATCAAGCACAATATCTTCAAGAGTAGGGGCTGCAGATGTCTCTTCGTTTATGTGATAGACCCTTGGTTTTCTTTTTGCTGTCGGAGGTAAATATTGAAAGATAGGGAGTTGTGATAGGGAACGAGCGTAAGCTTGAGTAAGTCTTCTAACTAGTTGTTCCTGAGTGACAAGATACTCCCACAGTGTCTCTTCTTCGAAATGAGGCTTTTCCGAATGAGATGAAGGGTCTTTTCAACCTTCATAATCCATGTATTAACTTTTTTGAATCCATGTGTGGCACTTATAGATGAAATCTTGAAAAGCTATGGACGACAGTTCCGGCCCTCCTTCTAGTGCCAATTTGTTGATATGGTGAATTTTCGCTATACCAACAAAGGGGAACTAACCCATTCACAGACCCCAATTAGGCCTGCTTTCATTTGGGATGGCTAGTTCCAACAGGTTTTAAGGGACCCCGTGAAATGTATTAGGTGTTGAAATATTGCTTCAGGGAAGAAGACTTCAATTAAATCAACAAAATAAAAAAGCTAACCACTGTGTATTAAATCCTATCTACACTATTTCTAACTACTCTAATCTAGTCCTAATTATCCTAGTCTATCTTACAGGATCAAAACAAAAAGGAGGTTAAACACCATACATAAATCCCAAGTCCAAATGAATCAATTACTAGTCCACTTAAGAACAAGGTTGTATTAAATCCTAATTGCAATGCCATTACTTATACAGGAATATACATTCCTTTCCATACAAATAACACTTGCGACTGATGTTTAACAAGTCTGGAATCAACAACCTTCCATGAATTATTAATGCTATTGAATCACATTCAAATAACCACGAATAACCATGAGCAGTTAATTATCAATGTGCACAAAGCAAATCACATTTGACTTCATACCAGCAATAACACACCGATTCTAAATATATAAGATAAATGGGAAACAAATTGGAAAACAACAGGCTTCTTTCGAACCAAACAGTCCTCTTTATTCACAATAAATGAAAGCTGTTTTCTCCAAACAAAAAGCCCTTCTCTCCTATCTAGAGGTAGTATTTATGCGTCAGGCCCCTTGAACTTTCATCTTCCCCTATTATTTTCAATATACCAATCAGAATACACAAAGATAGAGCCATCAGTGTCATTGCTGACACGTAGAAGGAGTCTCCAATCATTGGGATGCTTCATTTCCTAGGGAAATGAAGAGGATGACTGTGTGTCATCTCTTCATGATGAGATCTAGGGTAGTTTAGCTTTCGAAGTACACAAACAACACCTGGTAACTAACTAAGAATGCCAAAGGCCGACTCTTTCAACAGAACACATCCGCATAAGGGGTCATAAGTGGTAACCGATATTGGGAGGATGGCCCCGATTCCAATCTTCAAACGACACGTTTTAGTTAAGAGGAAAGAGGATACCACTTTTTGGGCGAGTATTCCTCGAGCGAATAATTCACCTGAAATCTGCGTGGATCGTTAGATCCACGAGGGGTAGATCAATGGTGGAGGATCAGAGAAGGCGGAACTGAAATATATGTAAATGACACTTAATAGCCCTGGCGGGTTCGTAATATATATTTCCGTTCGAAAAGCCCCAACTTTAATGTTTTTCGGAAACATAAGAATATACGGGGAAACCATGAGTTTGGCCGTTGGGGCAGACTTGAAAATTTATATGCCGAGCTTTATAATCATCGGTGGGTCCGAGTGGTTATGGTGCGCCATATATATAGATCCCAGACCCCACTGATAGCAATAAGCGATGGGTCCTGGACCCGAAACATATATATATCGCAGTTAATAAATGATCGGGTTCGGAGTATAGGGGAGCACCATATATATAAGCCTCGGGACCCCATTGATTGCGATATGCGATATGGTCCCAGACTCGACATGTATATATACATGTGTTAATACCGCCAACAGGTCCGTAATAATAAGCTTGCCTTTGAAAACCGAGACTTCACTGTTTTTTTTTAAAACAAAAGAATATATCGGAAAACCATGTCCGGCCATAAGGCCCGACTTGAAATGATATACACTCCAGTTCATAATAATTGGCGGGTCTAGTAAACAGTGGTGCACCTTATATAAAGGCTTTGGACCGGGCTGATTGTGGTATTGCGATATGGCTCCGGACCCAATATATATATATATATATATATATATATATATATATATATATATATATATATATATATATATATATATATATATATATATATATATATATACTATATATATATATATATATATATCTATAGTGGTTAATAGAACCATTATGTCCTAAACCCTGGACTCGATATGTATGTAATATAGTTGATGATGTCGTTGGGTACGGAAGACAGTGGAGTGCTATATACATAAGCCCAGGACCCCACCGATAGTGATATGTGATGGGGCTCCGAACTCGAAGTATGTGCATTTCGGTTAATAGAACTATGGGGTCTGGAAGCCATGTATTTGATGCTTTTTAATGTTGATTGTGGTAAGTGAAAAGGGGTGATTTATGCATATTTATGAAGGATTTCCCTTGTAAATGGTTATAAAGGAGTAAGGTGCGATAGGAGGTTTTTCTTTGGGTTGGAAAGGTCCCAATAGAGGAAATGAATGGAGGGTTAAGAAGGGTGATGAGAGGACCATGCAACAGAGGTTAGGTAAAAGGGGGGGTCTTGACCATTAAGAATTAGAGACTTGGCTCGGCAATGAGTTGAACTCTCTGGGACTAAACAACTCATTCGAAGAGGTAGAAGACCAACTTTTAGGGGACCCATTCAAAATTGCTGCCAAGGAAAGTTTTGATAGGGTGGTGGTTGTGGCCACAACAAGTTGGACTTTCAAAGGGATTTTGCATAAAGTTTCAATTAATAACAATGGAAATGCAAATAGAAGGAATATACAAGGGATTTTGGGATTAAGGCTAGATTTTGGGAATTAATGTAAAATATGAGTGTTTCCAAAGGTCAAATGGGGTTTTGGCTAAGATTTAAGGATTAACCCAAGGAAAAAGGGGTTTTAAAGGGAATGAGGGGAGGAAAGGTTGAGGGAGAGATATGAAATATGAATGGGGATGTTGAAACAAGATAAAATCTCCTTGAACACATTTTTTTCCCTAATTACTACTCCCATAGTGATCAACCATAAGTGATGTCATGACTCTTTTGACCATTATAATGACTTGAACTATTGATGACATATAGTGGAGTATGAAACCAACCATGAGATGAGATTGAGATGGTGATCAGGACATTTATTGATGACTCATCATAATGAGTGATGACACCAACAAAATGACATTGGAGAATGAGGTGGAGGGAGTAGTAACGATCTAGAACCGACCAATGATCAAATTTTATTTGAAAATATAACAATTTGACATAATAACCATATCAACAACTTTGAAAGAGTACATTTGATGATTGGTGATTGGAAGGACTAACAGACACTAACATTGGCTCCAGTTGGGGATGGCAGCTCCTCTAGCAGGTGCCAAGAACATCATAGATCAAGTAGCCTTATCCATTGGGCATGGAGTCAAAAACATAAAGACCAGACTCAAAACTACAAAAACTGACTTACAAACTGAAATTACTTTGACAATAAAAAACAAACTAAACCTTTCAAACTAGTAGCTGATCAAAGAAGCCTTTTGGCCTTGCCCTCGAGCTTCAAGCTCCCATGATAACTACTTCACACTCTGTCAGGAAAGTAAATTGGTATGTACAATGATAATGAAAATTTTCAGAAATTCCTCAAGTAAGGTAATGCTCTAGAAGCCTACCATTGATTTCTCCCTTTTAATAATCTTGTCCATTCATTTCTTCTAGTAGATAGGCATTCTTGCCTCTCAAAGCTGAGATTTTGTATGACCCTTTCGACAGATTTTCAAACTTACTGTGATTGTCCTTCTCTTCATTCCATGCATCCCAATGAAGAACTATATCTCCCATGTTAAAATAATCTGCTTTAGTCTTGCAGTCATAAATATTCTTTATTCTTTCCTCAAGTTTAGAAGTATTCTGAAATACTTCCTCCCTGGTTTGTTGCAAATGGATCATATGATTTATTCTTCGTTGCACATAATTTAGTTCGATGCCAACTTCCTGCAAAATCTTCATGATTGGGATAGCAAGAGAAGTAGGGAAAAACAATATCGATCCCATACACCAACTGAAAAGGTGACATACCTATGGATTTCTTGTTACTTACTTTGTCTTCCCATAAAGCATTGATAAGCTTTTTATGCCAGTTCTTCTTGTTGACCTCCAACGTCTTCTTGATTATATTGACCAATGATTTATTGGAAGATTGAGTGAGTCCATTAACTTGTGGGTAATAAGTAGTTGAATGCCCCAATGTGATATGATACTTCTCACAGAATTCCATCATATTTTTATACTTGAAGGCAATGACATTATCGGTGATTATCTTCTGTCGGCAACCAAATCTTAACAATATTAGATTCAATGAATTGAATGACTACATAATGAGTAGCTTGCCTGGTTGGGATCTCCTCAATCCATTTTGTAAAGTAATATGTGGCTGTTAGGATCCATTTTTGTTGGGATGAAGATGAAGGATGGATCTCCCCAAAAAAATGAAGACCCCATTGCTGAAATGGTGCCGAGACTGAAATGGGATGCAATGACAATGGTAGCAGTTTCCTTTTCCCCTGAAAAATCTGACATTCATGACAGCTCATCATAGTTTTATATACATCTGCAAAAAGAGTCGGCCAATAAAACCATCCCTCAAAATTTTGTTGGTTATGGTTTTCCAGAAGAGGTGACTGCCACAATCCCCCTTGTGAAACACTTCTTTTTCCTCACTTTCGACAAGACAATTCAACATCACTCCACCTGGATCCTTACAAAATAGGACACCATCAAGGATGCATTATTTTGAAGATTTTTATTTCAATGATCTACTCTTACTTCTTGGCACTTCCGATGGAGGATTCAAATGTTGTAGTACGTAGACAATGTTAGAATACCAAGGAGATGAAGTAAACATTTCTGATACCTGTACCCATGAGTCTTCCACTTCTTCTTCAGAGAGGGAAGCAATTAGATTGATATCCAATGCGTGTAAGTTAGATTCGGCCATGATAGCTTTTCCAAATCTTGTCCCTTGATCAACTTTGTCATTTTTATCTCTAGATCATATTCTAGCATCACTGTTATCCATTTTCCCCACCTACCTTCTGGATTTGTTTGCATGAGAACATCCTTCACTGTTGTAGTTGGAACATAAGTTAGAATGTGTGAATGCAGAATGTGTACCCGAAAGTCCTTTAGAGCTTTCACTAAGGCTAAAGCTTGTTTCTTAATAATGTTATACTTTATCACTACATCTCTTATAGTTCAACTAAAAAAGGCTATGGGCTGTTCAGTTTTTTGGTCCATCTTCTGCATTAGGACAACAACCAAAGTGTGCTAGGAAGAAAATGAAAATATAATGAAATCTAAAGTATAATCAAGGTTGATCAAGATGGGAGCACAAGTCAATGAAAATTTAATTGCATTGAATGATTTCTTTACATCTTCTGACCATCTTACCTCACTGTCCTTCTTTAGCATATTAGTCATCTCTCTCAAGTGTTCAACAAGGTTGGGGATGAATCTCCTCAAAAAGTTGATTTTTCCATTAAAATATTGAATCTCTCTTTTGTTTCTTGGAAAATATAACTGTTGGATTGCTTCAACTCTTGTAGGGTCGATGCAAATACCATCTTTTGAAATAATATGCCCCAATAGTTTTCCCTCCTCCATGGAAAATAAGCACTTCTTGGGATTCCGCGAAAAGATGAATTTCTTGCATCTCTAAAAAACAATCCTTAGATGATGCAAATGCTCTTCATCAGATTTAGAAAAACTTGTAAGGTCATCCAAGTAAATAACTCGAAATACATCTTTTTCATTAGCGAAAGCAATGTCCATTGCTCGCTGAAATGTAGCCAGTGCATTCTTCAACCCAAATGGCATCTTGGCATACATAAAAGTACATGATGGTGTTGTAAAGGTTGTTTTCAATCGCTCATATTCATGCACCAAAATTTGGTTGTATCTAGAGTATCCATCAAGAAGTGACATCCTTAAAGCCCCAACTACCCTATGCAAAATATAGTCCATCTTCTAAAGAGTATAATTATCCTTCAAGGAAACTTTGTTCAAATTCCTGAAATAAATACAAAGACAAATCTCCACCATCTTCTTCCTTACCGGCACAAGATTTGACATCCATTCAAAAAAATGAATAGGAACTATGATTCTAGATTTGTAAAGTCTATTTACCTCTTTCTCAATGGACGACAACAATTTGATATTAATCCTCCCCAGGTTCTGGTGGAATGACTTCTGATCAGGCTTGATTGGTATAGTATGCTGGATGATGTTCTTGTCATACACCTTTAGTTTTGAATAGTCCCAAGAAAATACATCATAAAATTTTTCCATTAAAGCAGTGAATTTACTTTTCATATCAAGGGATAGAGACTTCGAAAACTTGACCATTTTTGGCTTGTCAGCTGTGCCAATGTTTATATCTTCGACACCTTTTTCTATGGGGACCATTATTGGACTTTTAGTGACATCATCATGATAAAATAACTCTTCCAAAGGCACGAGACCTCGTGGAATGTTATTGTCTTTCAAATGCAACACTTCAACCTCAGTAGCCTCAATTTCTTGATCATTCTCATTATACACATCATCAATATGGGAATGCAAGAATTCATCCTCCATTTGCAAAAAATTATTAATTTGCTTATCATCCCAAAACACCTACCAATATCTCAGATTGTCAGAGATAGATGGACGAGGCTTGACATGAATTGAAAGCTTCTTATTAGAGTGGATGGGGATCTTAAACATGCTTGCTACAGTGGCAAGGGAATCAACTATAAAATTTTGACTTCTAGGAATCAAAGACAAAGTATATTCTGAAAAAGTTTTGAGAATATCAAGGACAACATTTTGATAAGCTCACATCCTTCGATGCTTGGCCTAGTACTCCCCTTTTACCTATTTATTCACCAACTTAGAGTCGCCATAAACTGAAATCTTCTTTGCTCCTGGATTTTTGAGAATTTTAAGGCCGAAAATCAATGCTTCGTACTCTGCCTCTTTGTTTGAGCAATCAAAAGCCAACTTATACGAGCTTAATCTTACATTGCAAGGGACTTTACCTGACTGATGCAAGGAACCATGAATCCACATGCTAATCCCAACTCTTTGCTTTCCTAATGATCCATCGAACTATAGGGTCCAAAGACCATCTTCTTCATCAGAAAACTAAATTTGGAGGGCTGATCTGTCTGACTTGTTGGAGGATGATTCATTGTCTTGACAATTTTTGTTTCTTACACTGATTCAACAATCTTTTCAGGTGAACTTTCCGGCTGCAAACAATCTACATCATGTTTCTCTTTTTCTGCAATCAAATCTTTGTGTACACTACTTATAACCTCTTAAACTTCTTAAATTTCTACAATTTGACTGTCATCATCTACTGGACTCATATCACTATGCAAAATAAAGGACTCTAAGTCGGTATGTACAACATGAATTGGGTGATTATTAGGTCTCTCTTTGCAACTAATCAAACTTCATCTTTTTCTCTCAATATAGTTTTCTAAGCTGCCCAAACACTAGTATAATAGCACAGGAGAAATCAAGTTGTAGGGTGCCTTTCAACTTTTCTCCCCAAGACCGAGAGAGCAGCATGCCAGACCGTCGAGGAATATCAGCAACAACCACATCCATCAACACATTCTTGGCTGGAATCTGGTCTAGATACACTGCCAAGTCTTTGATAAGACCGAGACACTTCACTCTTCCCAAATTAAAAGAATAGAGATCATGATATGGTTGGGTGATATCTAATCCCAGTTTGTCCATAATGGCTTTATGCATAAGGTTGCGTGAGGCCCCAGAATCTGATATGGCATTATGAAGGATAAAATCATGGAGTTTCAGACTAAGGTAGAATGGTGGGACTTCACTATCTTATGGACTCCCATCTATAGCTGGACCAAACAGAATTGCACGTCATTGACGGCAACATTAACCATATCTGACATCTGATCTACCTTTAACATCCTGGAAATCTGAAACTTATATTTACCATTCCTGACTAGTTCAGTTAGAGGGATAGAAAATTTCAACTTAGAAATTTCATTCTCTAAACTAAAGAAGTTAGATTGCTTCTCTACCTCTTTTGAAGTGGTATCCTTCTTTTCAGGCTATCCTTTGGTATAAGACTCCTTTCTCTAACCTTCACTTTGAGTCTCATTATCCTTCCTTGCATTACTGATAGAGGCTTCATTGGTCTTGTCCCAGCTTAGAATAACAATCTCTTTTTCTTTGTTTCGATTAGCAGTGGTTGTTTCTTTGTCTTTCACATCTCTCTGAGCACTTTTCCTCTTTTGATTCAATCTACCAGCCACATTCTTGCTCCTCAAATTGTACTGTTTTTGCATATGGCTGAGAGAATTCTGATAACCCCTTTGGTATTCTTTGGTCTGCACTGCCCATGCATCATTGTTTGTGAGGACAAGTTGTTGATCACTTGGTGCATAAGAATCCTCAAAGAATTGATCTTCCTCAGTTAGAAAGATAGGTAGTTGATCTTCCTCAAAGAAATGGTTTGCTTCAACAATATCTTCTTCTTCATCTTCCTCTCCGCCTTGAGTGTAATTTTTCTGAAATGAAGTTCTAATTTGTCCCTGAGGATCTTGATTCTTCTACTCTTTCTGCTCATTTCTTAATTGTGACTATTGTTGACCCCTATAATTTGGATTCCTTATTGAAGGCTTTGCCTGTCGATTTGCAATGGTCATTCACTCCATCATTTTTTCCATGATTTTTATAAGAGTGTCAAGTTTACCATCAGAAGAAGAGGAGGAATCCTCCTTTATGGTAACTTTCTTCTCCGACTTTATTTTGGATTTATTAATAAACAAATTAGCTTTGACAATCACTGCATTTCTCTTCATGTCTTCTAAGGTAGTAGTGTTTCTCGCCCTAAGCTGATAAGGCATGTTTGGGTATAAGGCATCAGGATAGTGGAGGATTGCTAAACCAGGGGGAGGTTTCATGTCACCAGGGATAGAATTGTACACCTTATTGAATCTAGTTGTGAACTCCTCCACTATTTCATTTGGATTTCTTTTCATGGAGTTGTATTCAGCCAAAATCTGTAATGGATTCTTGTTTTGTTCCCATTGGGATAGAAACAATTCTGTCAGTTGCTGAGAGATTTTGATGGAACAAACTGCCAAACCACAAAACCACTTCTTAACCTATATGGAACATATTTAGGCTATAATTCTCATTATAGCATCCTCATTATCAACATATTCTAGATCAATGAAATCCACCAATTTGTTAACATGTTGTTGAGCTGTGATTTCTGAAGTTCCATAAAAAAGAGGAAGCCTTTGGCCATAGTTTTGAGGTAGCACAGCAAATTGACCAGGTAATTATAGAGGGGAAAATCTTTCCATGACTTATGGAGGAAATTGTACAGAAACAACAACTGGTTGTGTTGATCAGGATGATGATATCAATGGAGGTGGTGGTGGTTTATTAACAATGACAGATGATGTGGCTGACGTATTTGGAGGTATGATAGATGAAGTAGAAGCAGACGGGTTTTTATGTTGATATTGAATGTAGGCTTTTTTGGTAGTGACCTGAAGTTGGTCAGCTAAAATTTGGAGCTTATTAAAGTTTGACCAAAGCTCATGATCAGATTTAGAAAACAAGGATTTAGAAGAAAGAAAGTAAGAATCAAACTTGATATGGTCGAATACTACTTCTGAAAGGAAAGATTCAGACTTTGATCGGAAAAGCGATAACTCAAAATGGATATAAAAAGAGAGATCTTAGACAGTAAGCAATTGATCAGGAAAAGAAGTAGTTCTTCCCAATTTTCAAGCTCCACTTTCAGGAAGAGGAGATATGAGTTTCCTTACCAATTTCTCTGGATCATCAACAATAGGCAATGGATTTGGGTCAGGGTTTGACCTCGTGTGTCTTTTAGGAGCCATAATTTTACACCTTAACTTGATGTGATTTAGATCAGCCTTCTTCGAGTACTGGAACCTATCACACACATGACCAATCTTGAATGCACTTGTAGAACTAATCCTAGGAAAGATATATCAGTCGTGTCCCCGATAAAGGCACCAAAACGTTATCCTCCATAATGTTCCAAGGTTGAGAAAGGAGATCGATGGAGGTAACCTCAAACCACTTAGGGTTTAGCAGCTAACCCTGCCAAACCAGAGAGGGCTCTCTCTATAAAGATCACAACTAAATATGACTGGAGTGGGAAAAAGATATTAGGCTAGGTATGCTCAGCTCTAGGGTTTAAATATTTTAGGGTTTTTGTTGGATCAAGAATGGAAATTAGGGAATTAGGTCAAAAGAAGGTTTCAGTTGCAAGAGATATAGAGGAGCATGGTAGGTATGCTTTTGTGATAAATTAAGATTTTGTTGATGTAGTGTAGGGTGGAAAAGAAAATATTCAAAATGACCATGGCAAGCATGAATTCATTTATCAGAAGATAGGCAACATTAACATGAAATTTCTAACAAAACAGAGCTTAAATTTAAGAATTATGTATAAAACCTCTTAGGAAAATCACTGAAAAGCATAGATGTGGAAAGGAGATGAAATTATCATTTAAATAAGATATTACCAGAAGAAAAACATTATCACAAACTCATACCACAAGAATTCCTAGATAATAGCTGCAACTGGCCTTTGATTTCCTGTAAAAGTTGATGAATACAAGCTCTAAGCCTTTCACTCTATGATGTTCAACCCGTAACACTTCGAAATCTGAAGTATTTATACAATGTTTCACAAAAAAAATATCTTGAAACAGATTTCAAGATTTATTACAAAAAATTACAAAAATAGATGAAAAATACTAAAATATCATGCGACTAAATTCTGGTGTTGTTCTCAGCATTCCAGTGTAACTGAGGCCCTGAATGAACACTTATGTTAGTCTTGTTGTTCGATGAACTGTGTTTTTGTTGCACTTTTCCTGCATTTTGTTATGAGAATTGTTGTAACAAATGTGCAATGTTGACTCCTTTTGCTGTTGTTTTTTCTATTAAAAGTGAACCAGGGGGACCAATTATTCCTCTGTTGTTTATCCTTATCGCAATTGCATATGGATCGATCCTGTGTCATATTGCAATCGCAATACAGAGAAAGAGATTTTCCCCTGATTTTCCCTATTTTTACAAAAAGGCATACCTCAAAACTTTAAACACTACGATACATAATATATCGCATCTGGATGGCTTTATCACAATCGCATCTAGGATGGAGGACATTTCTGTGTTCCATAGTGTTTCGTCGATGGATGAGACGCAATACTTTATTTAAGAACACTTTATAATTTATCGCATCTGGTCGGTCCTTCCACATTGCAATTGCAATTAGAATTAGGAGAAAGGACCACGTGGGAAATAACTTTCTAGATTGGTGTGGGGCTCAGGACTTTAGATTGGTGCGAGGGTTATCATTGCAGGACGTATCGTGGGATGAGACGTAATGTGGGATGTGGGATATGATTCTGCGAGATGGGACATGATTGCGGGACTTATTACTGTGGGCTAGACCGATGTGGGATCCTGTAGTCATAATGGAGAAGGGGTGCGGAGCAGTCTTTTATGTTTCATTTAATATTTACGGTTGCGGATTGCAGGATGGTGTGGGCCCAGTCTATATACACTGTATTACATTGTAATACATTACAATGGATTTTATTACAAAAGGTATGCGGGTATTTTTTAAGATATGGCAAACGGATAGAGTTTATGTATCGCACAAAACATAAATGTGACTAGAGTTGGGATTTCAAAGGGATTTTGCATAAATTTTCAATTAATAACAATGGAAATGTGGATAGAAGGAATATACAAGGGATTTTTGGGATTAATGCTAGAGTTTGGGAGTTAATGGAAAATATGAGTGTTTTGAAAGGATAAATGGGTTTTTGGCTAATATTTAAGGATTTTCCCAAGCCTAAAAAGGGATTTTAAAGGGAATGAGGGGATTTATTAGGAAATGTTGAGGGAGTGATATGAAATATGAATGGGGATGTTGAAACAAGCTAAAATTTCCTTGAACACATTTTTCCCCCTAATTACTACTCCCATAGTGATTAACCATAAGTGATGTCATGACTCTTTGGACCATTCTAATGACTTGACCTATTGATGACATCTAATGGAGTATGAAACCAACCACGAGATGAGACTGAGATGGTGATCAAGACATTTACTAATGACTCATCGTAATGAGTGATGACATGACCAAAATGACATTGGAACATGAAGTGGAGGGAGTAGTAATGATCTAGAACTAGCCAATGATCGAATTTTATTTGAAAATATAACAATTTGACCTAATAACACTACCAAAAACTTTGAAAGATCACATTTCATCACTAGTGACTCGCAGGACTGACAAACACTAACACCTAGGACCATACGGATTGAAGTCCAAACGACTAAATACAAATAGCTCTATCTCCTAACCTTCGGTGTTAGTAACATTCAAATTCTTGATGTTGTACAATCCAACTTGCAAATGAAGAGTTGGCCAAGATGAATTATTATTCCTTTGTAACACTCCTCGTAATGATATGGAAAGATGATAAACAACCTCTTGAATGACCAAATTTTCAGTGGCATACCTCGGTAGCAGATGTGGAGGCTTCTAGCCGCCAAACACTCTGAGGTAAGTACCATCCGGTTAGGAAAACCAATCCACTAGTTCTGACACTATTTCCATTGCCCCACGTGACATGAAAGGTGGCTCTTCCTCTAAGATAATATTATAAAATGGAATGAGGAAGATATTGGTCAACTTTTTAATTGCTCCTTTGTAGCTGCACTCTGAAGTAGCTTGCAATAAATGTGCATGGCAGTTTCCTTCGGCGACCATGTCTAACTCATGTCAAGAAATGAATGATGAGCACATATTGCATCCAACAAGTAAGTAGACATGTAGAATCTGGCTTGCTTACCCTTAGGATGGTTCTTAACATTAGTCACATTAATTCTCTACTATTGAGCTATTAAATCTAACCAGTTGAATGGTTTTCCTTCATTCACAACCTGATTTAGCAAGAATTCTCTACCTTATGGAAAGGTATTACTACTTGTTTGACTGTAGATCTGACAACATAGGACTATCAGGTACTGATAATCCTTCATCAGGGATTTTGTCTTGTAAGTGTTGCTAGGTGTCTAGCAGAATTTTGAAGGCTCTTTTACCAAAACTTTAATTGGTAATGACAAAAGATACATAATTTGATAATCTTGTCCCATAAAAAAGGAAATCCTTTATCCACTCGCATTGTTGAGAGTCATAGTATTTGTATCTATATGTGACAGAATCTAGTTGACAACATCTGCACATGGAAAATTTGGATACCTGCATGCAATATTGTGTAATTCCGACCTTTGGACATTGATGTAAACCTGTCGGTATTCAAGATCTTCTTTGAAACAGCTTGTTGCGAACATCTCATTCACCGTCTTCCATGTAATGTCTAAATCTTTATCTATAAAAAACTAAGTATCAAGAAAAATTGCGAGTTCACTGTATTACTCTCAAATGTCTCCTCAGTGTTGTTTTCTATAGTGTCCTTTGAGACAGATCTTTTGGGAGCCATAGTAACAATGACTGATAAAGATAAGTGCTAAGAAATTACAATACCTGTAGGAGAAAATGTGCTCATGGAAAACATAAGTTAACTTAAGCAAAAAAACTCAGAAAGCAAGATCAAGGAAGCAACCACAAGTATGAGAGGAAGAACTGTAAAATTCTTGGCCTAAAGGGAGCTTAATAACTACACATTGTGTAGTCTCAACAGGTAAAGGGGAAGCTTGAGGCTTAAGATTGCGCAATACGTAGTCTTAGCCTAAGCAGACTGAGGGAGACACTACACATTATGTAGTCTCAGTGGCATGGGGTGAAGCTCAAGCTCTTCAACTGTGCAATGTGCAGTTGAGAAAGCTAGGGACTATGCATTGTGTAGTCTCAGAGGCCAAGCATGAGGATTGAGCCATGGAGTTGTGAAATGTATAGTTGAAGATGGTAATTATTGGCCAAGTTGGTGCTGATCTCCCCGGGAAGGAGATGGGAAAGTAACATATCTAAGTGATAGTGCAAGCAAAAGTGCAAATCTCACAAATGTAAAAAAAATCAATGAGAAGCATGTGCATAAGATCAACATGCAAAAGGGAAAACAAACATGCACAAGAAGATTTCGTAGTGGTGACCATCTATGGGAAAAAGGAAGAAGTTGATACGACACTTGTAAAAATAGAAAAACAGACCGAACCAACACTTGTACAAGCTAATATAAGTTAAAAAACTAACTATTATGAAAAGAAACACGAAAAATAACACTCATAGAAGTAAAGTGACAAAAAGCGACACATGCAAAAATTACCCAAAAAAGTGCCACAAACTCAACTGAAAGTTCCTTGATCTCCTTGGAAATGCTAGAGATGAAAGATTGAGTGTGCAAATGAAATCTAGGGGCATATATTAATTAGATCTAAGTTGGTTAAAGTTTTTGATGAACATTCCTGAAATCAAGGAAAAGCACCACTTGTGTGAAAGTCATAATTAGTAGCTTGGTGGACTTAGCTGGACATTAATTGGGAAACTCCTATTTTTAGGTATGCCAACTCTGCTTTTTTGGGAAATTTATTTTTCATAATGGAAAAGGAGATTGTGTAATTCCAAGGCTCAAGGGCTTGGAAAATTTCTTTCCTCAGTGAATTTCCCAATTTCTAAGCGGAAGAATAGAGTTGAGCATTTTTTTAGCTCAAGATTGGGCTGCCCTCCAGGATTGCACAATTTCTCAGCTCAAGGTTGGCCCGCTTTTTATGATTGCGCAGTTTAGATCCTCAAGGCTCGCCTGCCTTCAAAGATTGTGTAGTTTCTAAAGGGAAGACCAACAATGCTGCAAGATCAAGGCATGCGATGGCTTGTGCTTGGAAAGGTTTAGGTCGGGGTTAAAACAAGACATCAAAAGCATTTCATGAAAGGATACATATTTAACATAACATGAATACTTGACCACATTTATTGATGAGTTGTTGTAGACATAAGGGAAGCTCCAAAATCAAAGCATGGGAAAAATTTTGAAGGTGGGTTGTAGCAGCTACAACACTTGGCGACACTGTGGTAGAACTCCAACTCTTTGTAAGGGTCTGACCTCGTGTAAACCCGGTCTAACTCTTTAGGAAGTATAATTCATCTCATTGATCACCATAGTTTCTTTACTTAGCTTGAATTAAATACATAGTCCCTACCATTATCTTCATCAATGGTACACTAAGAAAGATAAGTAAAACCTAGTTGTTTTGATTGGGGATGAGGAGTATATAGATTAATAAGTGGAAAAGAATTATTAAAGTCTTGGTTTTCATCTTTGGTGTTTCTCCATTGCCAGGAGGCTTGGAAAGTACCCTGGTAGATTCACTTCAGGAACCCAAAGATTGCTTCATTGCTAGTGAGCCCGGATAATAGCCCGATGGAGTTTCTTGCTTCACCTCCGTATGCAGGAAGCCTTTCTCTTCTTTCACCCTTTATTTTATTTTTATTTTTTTGTATTTTATGTTCATAGAACTATGCATCGACACTTATTGATTTCATGCGGAAGAAGAGGGATCCAAACTTATTGAGAGCAGAAGAGGTTGTCCCTTCAGAGATGGATATTTATATGCCTTTGAAAATCAATTCACATGTTGAAGTTTCCTCCCCTTCTTATTCTTCTTGACTTAGTTAACAAGGAAAAACCAACCAATCATGACAACCGATTAGAGTAGGTGGTACTAGTTATATATTCAAGCATCAGAATTCCACTAGGCTCTCTCTGTGAAGGAACATAATTTACATCAAGGTATCATGGACTAAAAGGTGCAAGTCCCATGAAAAGAGAAGGAATAAACAAAAAATAAGAATTGACGGTTGCACAATGTCCTCTTAAACTTCACCATGCTTGCTTCAGAAACCAAACACGATCTCATGCTAAAATTTATTATAAAAGGAAAGAAACACAAGAATGGAAAGAAATGAAATGAAGACAAAACAAATAAAACAAATGAATCCTACTTGTAAACTAACTAGAACTAGGTCAGGCTTACATGAAATGAAACTCCCAATGTAACCACTAAAGTGTTACCTCACCTGATCAAGCAACGGTATAAAAATCAAGAAAGATATTCAATAATAAAAGTTGACAAGAAAGATGAGTCGTGACATGTTGTAACATTCGAAGACTGAAAATGCAAGCAAAAAAATATAACAAGAAAACATATGTGAAAAAATATGTTGATGTAACATGGTGCTTATGCACATTGCAACATTTTTCATGCTGAAACATTCTTCCAAACTTTCAAACTTTGTAAACATAAAGAAAGTGAAAAACTTGTGTTTGACTAACGGGCTTGGTAGGTATGATACCTCCAATGATTGAGCAGTAGGATCATGTAAAACATGATCCAGATTTATAAAAGAATGCAAGAGAATACATATACAAACATAAACACAGATTTGCAATGGAAATAAAACTTCATTTCATTAATATCAAAGAAGTGAAATATGCTTACATATAGAATGAAAATAAACTAGCTCTGGCGATTGTAGCTTATCTCTGAGAAGAGATGTGGTGGTTACATGCCTCTAAATTGTGTTAAAATGAGGCTGAAGGGCCTTTTTATTATTGAAAAACAAAGGAAAACCATAAACAACCAAATCCCTAACCACACGAGATGAAATACCAAGAGTTTGTGGGCCCTGTTGGGGTTAGTTAGGCAACCAACTTCCCGGGGTTGTAACTTGGTCATATGGTCTTTGTTTGGCTTGTGTGATACCTCCTTGGAAATATATTTATGAGAACTACAATATTTGAAGTAGGCCCTTGCATATGGCCTTATGACTACTACAGACCTAAAATAACACTGTTTAGGGGGTCAAAATAGCTCCGAAGTTCAGGACTAGAAAAACTGCTAAAAATAGTAAATTCTACTATAATTAAGGAAACTGATGAAACCAACTGGAGTTATAGGTGGAATAGGTGGGTGGCCACCAATATCCACTTGGATCAGTCCTCCCCCTTAGGAATAAATGGTCCCCATTGCGTGCAGAGTCTCCATGAGGTGAGGAAATTTCTGTTGAACCTGGTCCCTAGTGAACCACTTGCCCTAGTGAAGGAGTTGGCATGCTTTGACAACTTGATATAGTTGGATCCTAAAATAGTGAGTGTTATTGATTTGTGTGTCCATGATCCTACCAATTTTGGCCTATTCAATCCAGGCTAGGTTGAGCTCTGTTGGTGTCAACTTCTCAGCAATGTCGAATGTGTCCAACAATGGGGGAAAGTATGGTCGGAGTCGGTCCACATCAAACACTGGGTGCAAACTAAGAAATAGTGGAATGTTGAGATCAAATGCATTGTCCCCAACAACCTTCGTGATGGTGTATGACCCATATTAGAGTGGGCGAGGCTTGCGGTGGGGCCTAGTGAGGCGCTCCTTCTGCAAATGTAACCAAACTTTGTCTCCCACTTGAAACTTGTGTGGCACTTGATTTTGATCATAACGATGCTTGTACTTGGAATTTTCTCTATCAAATATGTCATGGACCTATTGGCAGATGTGATGAATGCATTCAATGAATTTTTTAGCCCTGACAGCTTCGCACTGGACCTGAGCTGAATCTGCCTCAGTAATTTCAAATGGTATGGCCACATCAATGGGACATAGTGGATGGAATCTTAATCTCATCTAAAAGGGTTTGTGGCCATTTGAGCTATGGAAAGCTCTGTTGTAGCTATGCTATAAATAAGGGAGGATTTCATCCCATGTGCATGGATTCTTTCAATTTGTACATGCGCAGAATATTCACGATCATCCTCTTGACTACCTCTATTTTGCCATCAGTTTGGTGGTGGAAGGACATGGAATTAGTGAGCTTGCTATCCCGCCTCGACCAAAGGATTGGCCAAAATATATTCAGGAACCTATTGTCCTGTTCTAAGATAATGGATAGTGGGATCCCAAAATGTACCCACACTCATTCAAAGAAGATCTAGCAGTGGATTCTGCTATGATACTCTTCTTGGAGTGCGACATAATGACCATCTTAGAGAATCTGTGGATGACCACGAAAATGAAATCATTGCCATTCTTAGTAGAAGGAAGGCTCGATATGTAATCCATGGAGATGGATTCTCAAGGACAACTAGGAGTAGGCAGAGGAGTGTATAGGAATTTCTTCTTGATGGTTAATTTGGCAATGATGCAGGTAATGTAGGATCTGATGTACTTCCCGACATCCCGTCGAAGGTTTAGCCAATAAAAATAATTCTACAAAATTGCGATTTTTTTCTCTACTCTGAACTATCTAGCAACCCAACTGTAGTGTGCCTCGCAAATCATCTTGGCACACTCGCTTAAAGGAACACAAAAGTGTCCCAGGTGGCATAACAGTGCACCATGGAGGTGAAAATCAGGAACTTGTTTGCCTTCCAGGAGCATCCATTAGGGGAATTTTGATGTCTAAAATGGGCCTCCTAAGAAAAATTTACAACCAAAATAAAATTTATGAGAGCCAAGAGGATTCAAGATGATGATTTCAACCATGGGGGATGATTCACCATTTTTGGAGTAAAAAAGTAAAAAGATTAAAAAATAATAAAACTACTTTTTCAACTCGTATTTTCAACTTATCTCCCTAAGGTTTTACTAAAATTTTGAGTGGTAGTACTCCTTGGATGAAAAATTTAATTCCTCATCCAAGGAGTGCCCATGTTTCATACTTTCGTTGGACCCTGCTACAGGAAAAATGAGAAATACATGAAAAAATGTGATTGCAATCACATTTTTCATGTATTTCTCATTTTTCATGTAGTAGGGTCCATCGAAAATATGAAACATGGGTACTCCTTGGATGAGGAATCAAATTTTTCATCCAACGAGTGTTGCTGCTCAAAATTTGAGTAAATCCGTGGGGAGATAAGTTGAAAATACGAGTTGAATATATATATATATATATATATATATATATATATATATATATATATATTCCCTGTAAACTTTGATGATGTAATCTAATCTTATTTTATTATTTCCACTATTATTTTACAATTTCCTTAGGAGGCCGATTTTAGACCTCAAAATTCCCCTAATATGGTATGTGTTTCCGAATTTTGGATCGCTCTTATAAAGAGCCACTCTAAAGTCTCGAGTTGACAAGAGTCGAGCACACTTGTCAGTGCCATAACCAACGATCGACTAAGGCAATATGCAACGTTATTGGTTCTTCCCTTCATGTACTTAATTTTCAAATGGAACTATTTGAGGTATTTCGACTATTTCTAATGGCCATCGTTCTACAACTTTCCTTGTGTCTGTATGAACTGTAGGGATCGGTGTTATGTGTCGATGACTATTTCCTTCCCCATAATGTAATGCTTCCAATGTCGGTAGGCCTACACAATGGAATACATATCTTTGTCACAAGTGGGATACTTTGGGACTATGTTTGTAAGTGTCTCAATATGATATGCCATTGGCTGCCTTTGCTGAGTAAGAACTGTACCAATAGCATAGTCGAAGGAAACTCTCTCAATCTCAAACAATTGTTGCAAGTCTGGTAATATGTGCACTTGTGTAGAGCAGAGGCGATGCTTCAACTCAGAAAATGCCTTCTATTGGGATTCATAACAAAATAACTTTTTTTCTACTCCACCCTTCGTGACTTGACTCAAAGGCCAAGTCATATGAGAGAAGACCAACACAAACTTGCGGTAGAAATTGGTAAGACCCGGAAAGCTACAGAGCTCTATTAGAGTGGTTGGGGTTGGCCCATCCCCAATAACTTGTATCTTGGCTAGGTCAACATTCACACCCCACTCATTAATGATGTACCCCATATATTGAACTTGGGTCAAACCAACAGTGTATTTCTCCTAATTGGCAGACAATTTGTGTTGTCACATGGTTTAGAGGACCTGTCGAATATGGTGGAGGTGCTCTTCCCAAATCTGGCTAAAGATCACGATGTCATCCAAATATACTACCATGAATGAGTTGGTGAAGGACCACAAGATGTCATCCATGAAACTCATGAAGGTTGCAGGGGAATTTGTCAACCCGAAAGGAATGACTAGCTATTTGAAAAGGTCCTCCTTGGATTTGAAGGCAATATTCCACACATCAGAGGGTTCGATTGGTACTTGGTGATAACCAGACTTCAATTCAATCTTGCTAAAATATTTGGCCCCCTTGAGCTGTTGTACAAGGTCATCAATCCATGGGATTGGATACCTATTCTGGACAGTGATCTTATTTAGTGCCAGATAGTCAATACAAAGTCTCTAGGTCTCATCCTTCTTCTGTACCAACACGATCGGGCTCCCACAGGGTCATGAACTTGGCTTGATGTGCCCTTTCTTCAACATCTCCTGAATTTGCCTCTTTATTTCATTATTCTCCAGAACAAAGCGTTGATATATTGGCTTGTTGGGTAGTGACTTTCTTGGGGTCAAATTGATGGAGTGATTGACCTTGTAGTGTAGGGGTAACCCTGTGGGTGAGGTGAGGATGTCCCTATACTCCACGACCTTTTCCATCTGCTGCTACCGTGAGGAGGATCCCTGTATAGAGGTTGTGGATGTGGCCACAATATTCATCTTTTCCTGAGGGAAAATCATAAGGAAAACAAATTCTCAGTCTTGGAAATGATATTACTACATTTCTTTGTAGAGATCAAAGAGATTGTGGTAGGTGGTGCTACTTCCAGTATCCTGTATAGCTTAGTTCCCAAAGAAATGACAACAGTGTGATGCCTACACTCATACACAACATGCCACTTCCATAGTTGTGGTTGGCATAATAGTACATCACAAAATTCAAGAGGAGAAACATAAAATAATACCTCATTTGTGAAGGGCTTCATGTTATCGAGAAGGCGACACTATTAGTTGACGCAAATATCTCATCCTTGGTGAAGCCACCTGATGGTGTACGACTGTGAGTGTGGTCTGGTCAGTAGGCCCAATGGTTTCACGACCTCTGCTGAAATGAGGTTCTTTTGGCTTTTGCTATCGACAATGAACTACAACAAAGAACCCTTCACCCACATCTATGAGTGGAAGAGTCGCTCCCCCTCCTCTGGATCTTTGGGCTCAATATTCTGGATCTTGGTGGTGAAACGGTCACATTGGTCTTTGCATCAATAATATGCTTCCCCTTTTCATTCCCCTAGTCGGGTTTTGACTCAAAGTTTGAACATGCATATGATTCAGAAGCATTCATCTCAGCCACATATGACTGCTTGGCTCGTCACTCAATTGTGTTGTGAGTGGGGATGTTATGGAACTCACGCCATTTCCCTGTGTCCTTACTTATCTTTGTGGTGTTGTTATTTTCTTGCATCTTTGGCAGGTTTTCCTAGGTTGCCCTACCTTGGATTTGTCCTTTTTTCTATGGTTTGGGAGTGCATTTCCCTTACTTCGGATTCACAGATCCAAAGTATCACTTCTTCTCTTTAAATTTCTGCTCAATCTTAACAACATATTGATAGGCAGCACCAATTGGAGATGTCTAGGAACTCCATTTCATCTTGGATGTACTTGTGTAGACCGTCGTGGTACTTGAGTACCAAATGCCACTCAGAATCCTTGATACCCAACTTCGTGCAAAGGGTATGGAAAATATTTTTGAACTATGGCACATCTTGGTCCCTTACATGCCACAACGTGGTCTTCTTTATGTATTTATCTTCATAAATCCCGACAGGGTAATATTGTTCCTTGATGGCATCTTAGAAATAATTCCAAGTGGGTGCGACTAAAAATAGTGAGGGTTGCCTCTCATCCTTCTATTCGCAGTAGGTTTCCCACTAGTCCTTGACATGGGGGGCAGATTTGAGGAGTGAAAAAGTAATATTTTCTCGATTGCAAAATTCATGAACCAAAAAATATACTTCCAACAGATTTAACCATCTATCTGCAACGTTTGGATCTATCTAGCCTTCAAATATGGGAATGTCAAAGTTGACTTGTACCTTAAGCAGAGTGGCACCTCCAGAGTGGCTGCTGGATGAAGATGCATCATATGTGGGTATTTGTTGAAGGATTTGGTCAAAGTTATCCATCATCACATTCCTCTGCCACTCGAGTGCTTCTTTGAGCAATATTTTGAAAGGATCTCCTTCTCCCTTGTCTTTCTCTTCTTTTGCCATGGGTGGTTGTTTGGGTTTGCGGGGCTAGTCTTACAAAGGTTCAACCAGTTCCAGCCCTAACTCCTTATCCCTTAACCTCATTAGGGACATGAAAAGTAAAATAGAGAAAGTGAAGATCGCTCTAATACCACTGATCCAGATTTATACATGAACGAAATAGAATATAGATACAAACATAAAAACATAGGTACATCATAAATAAAACTTCATTTCATTAATATCAAAGAACTAAAATATGCTTACATACAGAAAGGAAATAAACTAGATCAAGTGATGGTAGCTTATCTCTGAGAAGAGATGTGGGTTCTACATGCCTCTGAATTGTCTTACAATGAAGCCTAAGGGAATTTTTATTGTTGAAAAATAAAGGAAAACCCTAAACAACTAAGCCCTAACCTCAGGAGATGAAACACCAAGAGTTTGTGGGCCCCGTTAGGTTTAGTTGGGTAGCCAACTTTTGAGGGTAGTAAATTGGTCATATGATCTTTGTTTGGAATGTGTGATACCTCGTTGGAAAGGTCTCTCTGAGGACATCAAAAAACTTGATTTAGGGGGTCAAAATAGCTTTGGAAGTTCAGGACTTGAAAAACTTCTAAAAATAGTAAATATTGCTATAATTATGGAAACTGATGAAACTGACTGGATGTGTAGGTGGAATAGGTGGGTGGCCACCAATATCCACCTGGATCAAAACTAGTGGAGGATGTGAAGCTTGAGAAATAGATTGATTTTCAACATGTGTGATCAAATGATGAGGATTCTTGAGGGATAAATTACTATCATGATCAAAATTGGAACTAGCATCAAGGCTACAAGAACCTGACATAACCATCAGGGTAGGGTGAAGTGCCCTGAAAGTTTGCAATAGTTCCAAGGAATCAAAAGATAGATCATCGAAAACTGGTGTCTTAGAAAAATGAAAAGTAGAAAACACAGAGTCATGACTAGACGAATCGATGAATAGATTGCAACAATCATGATTAGAAATTCCATTGTTAGGAAGCACGGCATCCTCATGGTCTGATGAATCATAAAGAGGGGAATATTGAAAATAAGGAGTTTCACCCTCTGTTTCTCCATAATGATCAGATGATGGATAGGAAATATCAGGAAGAGAAGACTTTTCCCCTCCATTTTCAAATGTAAAATTGACATCTCATGAGTCCTGAGAGTGATCAAAATTGACATTATCAGAAATTGACTATTTGGAAGATACAACATGTATGGAAGAATTGTGGAATATGTCAGGATAATAAGGGAGAGGTGAGAAATGATAAACATCAACTTGCATCGTAGATTCTCGTTTAGAAATATAATCTCACACATAGTCATCATGAATGATATCACAAGTTTCTTGATCAACACTAACTCCATCTTGAATTTGATCCTCATGAGAACCAAAAAAAGTGATTGTAACTTATGGATATAACAACTCACAATCAGGAGGACCAAAGGAATTGACAGATGGAGGAAAAGGAGAAAGTTTCTTTAATACCATGGCAATACTTTTTTTCTCATCACCTGATTCAGACCCTAAGTCTTGTTCAACAGTTGCTACAGTTTTTTCCTTTTCTTTGGTTTTGTCTTTGGTTTTATATTTCTATAGTTTCAGCTCCGGATGAAGCTTCCAACATTGGTCTTCATCGTGGCTTGTTTTTGAACAGTTCTTGCAAAAGAATTTCCCATTTTCCTTTTTAGAGTTTGCAATCCTTTTTCTTCCTTTGCCTTTAAAATCACTACCCTCATTTCCGTCAAAAGTGTTTTTCCCTCTAGTCTCTAAATGCGTAGCTTGTACACAAACTTCATCTAGACTAGTAGGATTGAACATAAGGATAGTGTGTTTAAGGTAGCTGTGAAAAACACCTCTATATTTCAACAAAGTGTCTTGACTTTGTAAGTCTACCCCTAATAAGAGTGCTCTTCTCCTAAACTCTTGAGTGTATTCTTAAACACTTTGTCCTTTAAGTTGTCTACAACTTTTCCAATTCATTATAGCCTTTTGTAAATGAGCAAGAGGATAAAATTGCTTCTTAATTGTGGAAATAAATTTAGCCCATGATAAAGTAAGCTTACCATGTTTTCGAATTTCATCCTTGGTCTTGGATTCCCACCATACCAATGCTGCTCCTTCCATCCTTAATGAGGCTAACTGAATCTTGGTGTCGTCATCATGTAAGCTCTGAATCCTTAAATAAACTTCCAACTGTCTTACCCAGTTGTCAAGTTTCTCTGCTTTGACTTCACCATTAAACATGGGTAATTCAAATTTAACATCTAGCTTTAACAATGGATTTTTTCCAGAAGATTAAGACTTATGAGGTTGATTTACCGAGGTAGAGGATGACGATGTAGAGGAAGAGGATGATGATGGAGATGGTGGATCACCATTTCCTCCATGTCCTTTCTTGGAATTATCATCACCTTTCTCTCCTCTTGAAGAGACCTCTCCTTCTTTCTGATGTTTAGACCCTTCTCCAACCAAGCTATCATTCCTTTCCTGGTATAATATTCTTACCATCTCAGTCATGTCCAAAAAATGTTTTCTGAATACCCATTCTTCGTCTCTTGGATCCATGCCTTCAGGAACTTCTCCTTCCCTTTCAGACATACTTGAAGCTTCTTCCAAGGCTATTGAGGGTGAATCAGAAGGTGGAGATAATGGCACCCTGGCCCTCCTTAGTTGAGGATTATCTTGTGCTCTAACCAATTGTCCTTTCCCTCTTTGAAGTTTAAGCCTGGTAAGCATTAAAACTTGCAAAACAGTAAAAAATATCTTTGCACAAAACTAATACTCAAAACTGAGCTCTGATACCAACTGATTTGAAAATGAAACTACTTGTATTTGATGTTCAAGGTATTCATTTCCATTAAAATATATGTGAAAACTGTTATTCATGTCTTGCAATTGAAACAAAGTGTTTTTGGTAAATTTTCGAGTCTTATGTGTGAAGGAGTGTTATTTCATTTTACTGTTTAGCATATCAAATCTGAAAAACACAGCAAGATAAAATCACATAATATAACATAGCAGCTGATAAGGCAATTCACCTCTCCTGGGTTAAATCTGCCAGGTCCAAGGCCCCCAAATGGGCATGTCCTTGCTCTTATTAGATGCTCAAATTGGTTATACAGCGATAAGAAAGCCTAAACAGGCAAAATAAGATGTGAAAATGAGTTAAAAACACAAAAAACAGTCAAGAATGACTTTTGTTTCACCTCCAATGGTTAACCATAGCCTAATACAACTCCAACACTCCTTAGGCCCTGATGGCTCTCCAAGCTTCTTCGCTTAAAAAACACCTGAAGATGAGCTCTGTTGGCTCTGAAACCTATGCCATTGGCTCTGGAATGCTTAGAATACCCAAAATAAAAAAAGAAAATTCGCTCCAAAAGGATCTCCCCAGCCAAAGTTATGACCTCTAGAAGTTTTCTCTAGTTTTGCCTTAAAAAACTCCACTAAATTTGGGTAACTGCAGTTAGGCCCACTAATTTTGGCAGAAGTGCCTAAAATGGCGGACTCCGCCAAACTGACCGCCATCTGACCGTAGCTGCCGGCGGTAATGGCGCGCATGTGACCACGTGAACCCTTAGCCATTGGGGTTGAAGTTATCTGCCGAGTCGAGGCCTTTGGTTCCGCGCCCAGGTCATATGGTTAGGGGGCTGGCCCCTTTTTGTGCCCAAACTCCTTTTAAACAAACTTCAAATATGATATAAGTCCTTATATGGTTAAGAACCATCGTGTAGGCAGGCCGGTTGGGCATGTGGGTTGGTAGCGCGGAGACCCGCGATCGATTCCTGCGAAGTGCCAAATAATTTTGCCATAACAAACTGTGACGTTGGGGCCACATGGCAGCCTCTGGGTAGGCCACGTGTCAGCTCCAGATTGGTCCTCCAAAATGGAATATTCTCATGAATATTTTAGGGAATATTCCATGGAATATTCCTTGGAATATTCTTTTTTAAATTTTTTGTAAAATTCAAATTTTGCAGTTTATTGGGCATTTTCAAAATGTGTTAACTCCTCCATACAGTGTCGGATTTGAGTGTCGTTTGCTGGTACAAGATTTTTTCGACGAGGCCTATACGGTCGTTCTAGTTTCAACGAATTCTAAGCAATTCAAAATTTGAGCATTTTTTCCACTTAGGACATGATCACAGGATCACACCTCCCAAATGGGAAGCATTTGGACTCCGAAATCTCTCTGATTACCAAAAATGAAGATGAGGAGATTGATTCTCCACTCTTCCAACCTTGAATAACTAAAATCTTCTCGACTTCATCAAATTGAGCTTCTCATAAAAATATAAATGTTACCTTGAATTCATTGACTGACTGTGGCTAAAATTGACTAAGTCATGATGCAAATTCTTGAAATTTGTAGAACAACAACTATATTTTGTAGAAATCATACTGTTTCTACAATGGTCAAAATTCAAAGAAGACTTAAAATAAAGTTCACCTTGCTAATTGTTCACATGGAAAATTTTTGTTGAATGAACCCTGTACTTGTGCCGAACCCCGACCAAGTTTTCTCGCCATACCAATCTACCATTCTGAAACCAACATTGACCCATGCTGAACTGTGTGCCCTCTTTGTGTGCATGCTTTTCATTCTCATGGAATATTGCACTGCTTTGCACCGACACTCCGTTCTCTGCACCGATCGACACCAAAGGTATCTTGTGCGGTGTGTCTATCTTTGTGTGGTTTGAGATTATCCTTACATGAAATAGTTGTATCCTCCTCTTTTCATTTTGAGTTTCTTTGTGACAGTTTAACGTGCTAGAACTGGGATTTGCTTCTTGTACATCCTCTTTCCCCTTTATGTTCTTTAATACCATGGCGATACTTTTTGTCTCATCACCTGATTCAGACCCTAAGTCCTGTTCAACAGTTGCTACAGTTTTTTCCTTTTCTTTGGTTTTGTCTTTGGTTTTATAATTCTCTGGTTTCATCTCTGGATGAAGCTTCCAATAGTGGTCTTCATCGTGGCTTGTTTTCGAATAGTTCTTGCAAAAGAATTTCCATTTTTCCTTTCTAGAGTTTGCAATCCTTTTTCTTCCTTTGCCTTTAAAATCACTACCCTCATTTCCATCAAAAGTGTTTTTCCCTCTAGTCTCTAAATGCGCAGATTGTAGACAAACTTCGTCTAGACTAGTAGGATTGAACATACGGATAGTGTGTTTAAGGTAGCTGTGCAAACCACTTATATATTTCAACAAAGTGTCTTGACTTTGTAAGTCTACCCCTAATAAGAGTGCTCTTCTCCTAAACTCTTGAGTGTATTCTTGAACACTTTGTCCTTTAAGTTGTCTAAAACTTTGCTAATTCATTATAGCCTTTTGTAAATGAGCAAGAGGATAAAATTGCTTCTTAATTGTGGAAATAAATTCAGCCCATGATAAAGTAAGCTTACCATGTTTTCGAATTTCATCCTTGGTCTTGGATTCCCACCATAGCAATGTTGCTCCTTCCATCCTTAATGAGGCTAACTAAATCTTGGTGTCATCATCATGTAAGTTCTAAATCCTTAAATAAACTTCCAACTGCCTTATCCCGTTGTCAAGTTTCTCTGCATTGACTTCACCATTAAACATGGGTAATTCAAATTTAACATCTAGCTTTAAAAATGGACTTTTTCCAGAAGATTTAGACTTATGAGGTTGATTTACTGAGGTAGAGGATGACGATGTAGAGGAAGAGGATGATGATGGAGATGATGGATCAACATTTCCTCCATGTCCTTTCTTTGAATTATCATCACCTTTCTTTTCTCTTGAAGAGCTCTCTCCTTCTTTTTGATGTTTAGACCCTTCTCCAACCAACCTATCATTCCTTTCTTGGTATAACATTCTTACCGTCTCAGTCATGTCCAAAAAATCTTTTCTGAATACCCATTCTGCTTCTCTTGGATCCATGCCTTCAGGAACTTCTCCTTCCCTTTCAGAGATACTTGAAGCTTCTTCCAAGGCTATTGAGGGTGAATCAGAAGGTGGAGATAATGGCACCCTGGCCCTCCTTGGTTGAGGATTATCTTGTGCTCTAACCAATTATCCTTTCCCTCTTTGAGGTTTAAGCTTGGTAAGCATTAAAACTTGCAAAACAGTAAAAAATATCTTTGCACAAAACTAATACTCAAAATTGAGCTCTGATACCAATTGATCTGAAAATGAAACTACTTGTATTTGTTGTTCAAGGTATTCATTTCCATTAAATTATATGTGCAAATTGTTATTCATGTCTTGCAATTGAAACAAAGTGTTTTTGGTAAATTTCTGAGTCTTATGTGTGAAGGAGTGTTATTTCATTTTACTGTTTAGCATATCAAATATGAAAAACACAACAAGATAAAATCACATAATATAACACAACAGTTGATAAGGCAGTTCACCCCTCCTAGGCTACATCTTCCAGGTCCAAGGCCCCCAAATGGGCATGTCCTTGCTCTTATTAGATGCTCAAATTGGTTATACAGTGATAAGAAAGCCTAAACAGGCAAAATAAGCTGTGAAAATGAGTTCAGAACACAGAAAACAGTCAAGAATGACTTTTGTTTCACCTCCAATGGTTAACCATAGCCCAATACAGCTCCGACACTCCCTAGCCCTAATGGCTCTCCAATATTCTTCGCTGAAAAAACACCTAAAGATGAGCTCTGTTGGCTCTGAAACTTGTACCATTGGCTCTGGAATGCTCAGAATATCCAAAATCAAAAATAATTTCACTCCAAAAGGATATCCCCAGCCAAAGTTATGACCTCTAGAAGTTTTCTCCAGTTTTGCCTAAAAAAACTCCACTAAATTTGGGTAACTGCAGTTAGGCCCGCTAATTTTGGCATAAGCGCCTAAAATGGCAGACTCCGCCAAACTGACCGCCATCTGACCGTAGTTGCCGGTGGTAATGGCGTGCATGTGACCACGTGAACCATTAACCATCGGGGTTGAAGTTATCCACCGAGTCTAGGCCTTTGGTTTCGTGCCCAGGTCATATGGTTAGGGGGCTAGCCCCTTTTTGTGCCCAATCTCCTTTTAAATGAACTTCAAATATGATATAAGTCCTTAGATGGTTAAGAACCATCGTGTAGGTTGGCTGGTCGAGCCTGTGGGCTGGTAGCGTGGAGACCCGCGATCGATTCTTGCGAGGTGCCAAATAATTTTGCTATAACAAACTGCGGTCTTGGGGCCACGTGGCGGCGTTCGGGCAGGCTACGTGTCAGCTCCAGATTGGTCCTCCAAAATAGAATATTTCTGTGAATATTCCTTGGAATATTCTTTTTTATTTATTTATTTATTTTAATTCAAATTTTGCAGTTTATTGGGCATTTTCAAAATGCGGTAACTCCTCCATACGGTATCGGATTTCAGTGCCGTTCACGGCTATAGGATCATTTCGATGAGGCCTATCCGGTCATTCTGGTTTCAACAAATTATGAGCAATTCAAAATTTGAGCATTTTTTCCACTTAGGACATGATCACCTGATCAACTTCATTACAAAATGACTCTTCACATTCCACAATTGACACTTGGAATTTCACTTACAATTAATTACAAAAGAATATTACAATCTTACTCATTCCCATGTAAGACAAAATTGGGTAGAGTCAACTAGACAACCTAATAAGATGAAATAAGTAAAGATTGAGTTTGGGGAAACTCCATCTCAGTCAATTCAACTTATAGTTTCTCGGTCACATAGTGGTACCAAGCTTGGTACTATGCGATGGAATCAAGATGGAAGCAAACTCTAGCATCCATTGCATCTAAGTACACTCACTTAGGACCAATCTGAGTTTCCTTCTTCAACAGTAGAAACATTGAATTGATCTAGATACGCACACCAATGTACTTTTGCATATTATGCCTATTTACCTATAGATATTCATTGGTGGAAATATTCCTGCGCTGGTTTGTTAACCAGACAATCCCTTATGCGGGTAGAAGAAATCCCTCTAGCCCAATGTGTGGGTCTAGTAACAACCATGACATACCAAGCAAACTTCCCAAACCTAAATCAGAATGACAAATGAGAAAGGGAGAGGGCCTACCTCTCTCCTATGCGCTTGACCTTTGATGATGATACCGATCCCTTTTCTCCTAGGATCGCTCCTCACTATTCCTTGCGTCCAAATAACTGCAAGAGAGATTAAAAGACAACAACAAGAGAGATCATAGCATATGCATTCCAATATAAGTTATAAAACAAATCAAGGAGTATTTTACTAAGAAAACCATCATAAAAAAAGCTTATGAGAAGTAAAACATTCTTTGTATTAATGATTAAATCAAAAAGGGAAGCATGCAACCGGTGCCTTGATGTTGAAGGCCTCCTTCAGGATGGTTCCAAGTACAAGCCAAACTTAACAAGCTCTACTTTCCTCTCTCACCAAAATGGTAGCATATAAGCACAATTGAGCAAAAGAATGGCAACTAGCAATGACCAACCCATTGAGGAAAGTGAATAAAATATTTATAGTGAGGGAGAGGGAGTTAGAGATCCACCAAAGGGGGAAGACAGTCCTTATCCCAAAGGTAATATCCATAAAGGTAGGATAAAGGGCTCTAAATGGGAGTACTCGATCATATCTTCATCCAACAAATACTGACTCGTTGTTCTCGAGGCTTCTAGTAAGAGAAACTTTTGCTCAATTTTGGGAGAAACTCCCTGAAGAGGACCAGCGTGGATTTTCCTATTAAAAGTCACGCTGCCAGTGTTAGTCAATAGTTAGACAAGAGGTTACCAGCATGTATTTGGCTACTAAAAGTAGTGATGGTCTTGCAAATTAGGGGTTTTCATAAGTTTTTCTAGAATTTCTTCAAGACATTAGTTCTCCATCTCTTCAAGGATGTATTGAGAATATAATTCATGGTGAATGAGTTTACACAACATTTTTCACTTTACAACATTTGTGATGATAGTGGAACAAAGGACGAATCTTCAAGTATAGAGTTGGGAATGTGACAAAGTACTATGTAACAGATGCCCCCTAAAGCATGAAAGAAGAACCATAAGTGATGGTTGAAGTTCTTTATCAGTTAAGGAAAGTAGCTTGGAAGACCACAAGAAGGAGATGTGCAAATCAAACATGATAAAATATATGACATCTCTGATATATACATATGTCTGATAATACATCTAAATAGGCATCAAAATATAATACATGAATCCACGATATGGACACAGCGATCCGTTTGAAAAGGATCATGTCTATGGATCCACAACATGGATGCAACCATCCGTATCAAAAGGATCATGTATACAATAATGAATACAATAATCAAACCAAAGTACGCATCTAACCATGTGAATCAACGTGTCAGAGTCAAACATGGAAGAAACCACCTAAATACCAATCAATGATGTAAATTGTTAACATGTATGAGAGAAACCACAAATAGTGACAATGGCCCTCAAGATATAATAGCACAATCCACGAGTGTGAATAAGGAAGCTGAAGTTGAACACTCACAGAATCATTCGATTTAAGGCCAGTGATGTGAACCTATCATCAAATGCGAAGAATCTGTCATTGAGGCATGCAAGCTCCAAGGTACTGAAAGGGAATTTCTGGATCATCTTCCTAGATAATGAGTTGGAGTCGACAGGAAGTGATCCATCAAATAATGTTTCCCACATCATCGACACAAAAAAAAGGACTTTGTAAATTTGGTGATATTGAATCAATATTGTAGCAGAGAAGGTCAAATGGTGTATAAGAGGTTTTACTTCACAGGCGAAACTTCTCTTGAACATATTGATGACACGAATCTGGAGTTTGGTAGCACTTGACTCAAAATGGGATCAATGGTCATGATGGTGATAGGGAATGATCAAATTAGAGGAAAATGGATTTCCCAAACCCAAGAAGGCAAGTGATTAAGTGAGGATATCCAAAACCAGACATGAAATTTAGATGCGTGTCATGTTCAAGAGTGACATGCTACCTTTAATATAGAATGCAAGACAAATTTACTTCCATTTTCCCCCTGCTATTTCTAATGAGTGCCTATTTATTTTTAATCACATGTTTGAAGAGGATACTGTATGCTTGTCGTATAAGTTCATCCTTCGGATGAATCCATCCTATTAATTTTAACGAGCCCTACGAAGGAGTAACTTGGTCTTGTCATGGTGACAAGTCTTGTGTTGTTTAAGTTTTATGAGTCCGATGAAGGGGTAAGTTGACATATTTTTCATGTTTAGAGAGTTTGAAAAAGAGGCGGAAACGAAAACTCCAAAGGTCCCTTTTGATAGGTAGCCTCTCGAATCTGAAAAGGTAGAAAACAATATTAAAGATAACCTCTTAACTGTGTTCAACTAAGGCGTTACTTTTTTGTAGTTAGTCCATCTCAGTCCAGAAAAGGGTTAAACTTATACTGAGTAGACATCTTTTCATTTACTTTTACGAGTTCAAAAAGACAAGTGCTCGGCAATCGTTTCATATTTTTGAAGTCTAAAAGGAGCTGAAAGAGGACTCCACCTAGAGGAACGAGTGGTATAAAAGGATAGCAACTAGTTCCGGTGATGATGGAACTGCTCAAAACATGTAAAGGTCAAGAGAAGGGCTAATAAGACCACTCATCACAGATGTTCCTCAGGAAAAGGTAAAAAAAACAAGTGAAAGTGTATGATTGTCCAAAGAGATGGTGATGATGGAATGAAAAAAAACCAAGGCTCATCTAGAAAAAATAGGCTAATAAAAATGGAAATCACGAGAGCTAAAGTGGGAATGGTTTCATTTTTACATAAGCTTGAAACATGGGAAACTATGCTTGAGTATACTTGAATATAGTTTCATTTTTTGACAAGCTTGAAAGATGAGAAAAAACTATGCTTAGATTTGGTTTCATTTTTGCACAAGCTTGAAACAGAAACAAACTATGCTTGGATTTGCTTTCACATTTACACAAGCTTGAAACAAAGATAAAATATGCTTGAGATAAGCTTGCATGCCCCCAACATAATGAATCAACTCGAGGTACATGCCCCCGAAGCTTCATTTCATGCACCCAAGTAGATGAGTGTTTGCTAACAGGTGGATGGAATGAAGGTTCACTTACGAGATCAAGTGAAATACTCGACTGGGAATTTACGAGATCTAATCCAATCCTCAAATTGGAAGGGGATTTAGTTTTTAATGAGCTTGACACGGGAAAAAAACCACGCTCATGACACCTTGTTTCATTTTTCAACGAGATTGACATAATTTAAACAAATCTTCTCATGGAAACTAATTTCATTTTTTAACGAGGTTGACATAGTAAAAGAATTATCCTCATGGAAACCTATTTCATTTTTTAATGAGGTTGACATAGTAAAAGAAATATGCTCATGACACCTATTTCATGTTTTAACGAGGTTGACATAGTAAAAGAACTATCCTCATGAAACCTATGATTATGGACTATAAGAGACCATGGCTTCCAAGAGGTTCTCATCAGATGGGAGAACAACACTCTGGAAGGGATACCTGTGAAGGGATCTAATGGAAAGATCGGGTTACAATGTTCTGAGTACCTAATGCACTATATCACTGACTATATCATCAGTGGATGTGGGCATAGAATAGGTGGCCACGTAATTACTTGTGGCGGGGGTGATACCACTTGCATACAAGGACCATTTAGGGAATATGGTTGATTGAGAATCAAATTAGGACCAACGAATGAAAGCTGATCAATGGCCAAAATTATTCCTTCATTCAGGAAACACAACACACGAAAGAGAGAAGATACAAGAGCTCCCATGACATAAACATAGTCACGACCAAGGCGTATATTAAAGTATAAAGGGCCTTGGATAACGATCACATCGATATAGATAATTTTTCATGCCAAAGTAATAGGCAACTTAGGAAGGATCTGTAACGGTTGATTGGTTCCTTTGTTAAAAGCTAACAGATTTTGGGTAACAGGCACAATCTACGGAGAACCTAAAGCTTTCTAAGCAATGGAGGAAAAAATACTAACAGACACAACTTCATCTATAACTATGCTAGGTACAACCATATTATAAGGCTGCACCATGATCAGGAAGGGCACATAAGAAGGAAGATGATATCCTGTCACTCGACTCCAATCAAAGGAAATGACCATACTAGGTGGAGGGGGTGCCATGGGAATGGGAGAACTAACCCCTTGTGTTATGGGAATAGGAGGATCACTCCCTTGTATTGCAGGAATGGGAGGATCCCTCCCCTATACTATGGGAACAAGAGGATTTCCCCCTAATTCTTTGGAATTTGAAGAAACTAGAAAAACTTGAGCGGTACGAACTTCACTCTCTACAAGATAGATATGATGAACTGAAAATGGAAAAAGGTCAACCATTTTTTCGACCAATGGTTGTTCAGAAATGAACTCATGTGATTCACTTTTAGAGAGAGTGGGATTGACCAGAGATGAGTTTTGATCAATCACTTGATCAACTAGTGGAGGATCAAGGGCAAGCTTTCGATAATGAGTCAAAAGACAAGGTTGAGAAGCGGTAAGGTTATCCAACACTTTTGAGGCTTCATCCATATAAGGAAAAAGGTGAATAGGATTACTTCCTTCACATAACCTATAGGGAAATTTAACTTTTCCCTTTTTCCCATGGGCTTTACTGTCACTAGTTGAAGGTTTGTCACCAGCATGATCTCCAGAGGCTGATGAAGAAGGTTGATATAGACCTGTGGACCACACTTCTAATATCTTTGGAATATGAGGACATTCTCGAAGAAGTTAGTCACCCTTATAGAGATTGCAAGGAAATTTCACTTTACAGGGTTGATTGGAAGAATTTTCAACATCATTTGCATCTGTAGAAATGGTCACTTGGTTGGCCCTTTGCTTCTTTTTATTCTTCTTAATCTTCCTTTTCTTCTTCTTCTTATCCACCTGGTTACTAGCTTGGAGGCTTTCACTAGACGAAGAGGAAGAATAGGAAGAAGACGAAACATACGAAGAAGGCAAGGATTCAACTTTAGGCTAAACCATAGGTTGATACTGTTCAGGTGGAGGAGAGCTCGGTTGAGGATCAGTTTGGACAGTCAGAACCATAGTGTTCGAAAATAACCAAACTAGAAAACCAATGGTAAACCCAGGAAGGGACCACATTGCCATATAAGGAGCACCAACATGTCCAAAAGAAGGAAAAGGACTGCAATTCCCTTGATAGGGGTTTCCCAGATTGGTGAACTCGGGAACTGTTTCCATTAGTCTCAACCTGAGATCTACTAAGGAGTATTTCCACAAGAAGGTTGTTTTTCTATGGTCAACTAATTGATTTTAAAACTTAACAAAAATAAATAAAAAATGGGTAACTAGGAATAAACGTTTACCAAGTAATTGTGAACTGGAATATACAACTTGGCAAACCAAGGACTTAACATACGACAACCAATCTCCCCAAATTTTGTGTTTGGTGTATCACAGTATATAAGGCGGCAGACTAGGTTACCTATGGATGGATAGAAACCTATAGGGGCATTCCAAAATATACACGAAAATACGTGGAAGTGCAGTCCGTAGTAGTGTTGTATAATGCATAACCGTTCGATGAGAGAATTCCCATATACTTACCATGCATGGAGCGCATCCGATATACCCGAAAGTACTAGAGAATGGTCGTATACACTTTCATACGTGGAATGGGATTTCACCCCGGGATACAACGCTAGAAAATAACGATAAATCCTAAGTTTAAAGACATCGGAACACATCTCTAGCCTAGACCTCTAAATGTTTGCGTTAATTCCCAAATGCTCACGTTAATTGAGGTAAATTTTAAGTTTATCTTCAATTAAGTTTCAATTTTAAGGCTCAAAACGATATCACCTGAACACTTATGATACAACTATCATGAGAAAATGATTCTTTCCATTTCGATGAAAGCTAATCTAGTAAGGTACGAGATGCAACAATGATGAATGCAACAAATAAATATTTCCTAACTAGATCTTTCACTTTCAATTTCCAAATGAAATGCCAAAAAGTAAAAATGATTTTCACTTTTTCTAAGATGCACTTATATGAATTATGCTTTTATTTTTTCCTTAAATGATTTAATGAAACTAATGCACCATTTAGTTTTTAATTATTGAAAAATTTGATCTATTTCCAATAACTAATTCCAAAAAATAACTTTTCATGTAAGTGATCTAATGCAATTTTAACGAAAAGTAAATTTTTCGAAATGAAAGCTAATTCAATGCAAAGTAAATTCCTTTAATCAATGTGAAAGAGCAACCATTATTTAATTAATAGAAAAATCAATAATTCTCAAGAACACAAGTAGTAAGCAAAGACCTCAATTGACAAAACTTGAAAAAACGCAATCAAAATCTGATTTTTTACCACTTCAAGCAAGAGACAATCTTTTGCATTCCACAAAGAAATTATAAGCATACAGACAGAGACTGATGCAAATAAAGCAAGGAAGAGACCTTAGAGACTAGGGCACACTAGAGGTTTTGGTAGAGGCCCTAAAAATTCTCACATTCAAGGACCAATGCTACTGTATATAGAAAAATGCGTGCTGATAGGGTCATCAGCACTATTTTTCATGGAAAAATACATGCTGGCAGCACCACTTTTCATAGAAAAACGTGCGCTGGAATTTAGCACGGGTAAAAAGTGGAAGACAAGTTTTTCACCACAACTGTATAGGGAAAAACTCGCGCTGTCAGCGTGATTGTCACCGAGGATATTTTAGGAAAAACAGGAAAGGCTCGAGAAGAAACTCTAGACCTAATACCCTATGACATCGAAAATTTAGAGTACATACTGAAAACCAATCAAAACAAAGGGTCATTCAATGGTTGGCCAAACTTAACGAGAAGGAAAATGGCATCACCAATTTGTTAACTAGGAAATCCCTTCTATAGACAGAAGTGATCCCTCTAGCCCAATCTGTGGGTCTAGTAACAACTGTGACAAAACAAGCAAACTTCCCTAACCTAAATCATAAATACAAATGAGAAAGGGAGATGGCCTACCTCTCTCGTATGTGCTTGAACTTTGATGGTGATCCTGGACCCTTTGCTCCTAGGCTCACTCCTCACTATTCCTCGCGTCTGAATACCTACAAGAGAGACCAAAATACAACAACAAGAGAGATCATAGAATATGCATTCCAATATAAGTTATACAACAAATTAAGTAGTATTGTACTAAGTAAAACGTCATAGACAATCTTATGGGAAGTAAAACATGCTTTGTATTAATGATTAAATCAAAGAGGGAAGCATATAATTGGTGCCTTGATGTTGAAGGCCTCCTTCAGGATGGTTCCAATTCCAAACCAAACTTAACAAGCTCTTCTTTCCTCTCTCACCAAAATGGAAGCATCTAAGCACAATTAAGTAGAAGAATGGCAATGCGCAATGACCAACCCATTGAGGAAAGTGAAGAATATATTTATAGTGAGGGAGATGGAGTTAGAGATCCACCAAAGGGTGCAGAAGGTCCTTATCCCAAAGGTAATATCACTAAAGGTAGGATCAAGGGATCTAAATGGGAGTACTCGATCATATCTTCATCCCAAAACTCTCATCTTGCCATTCTCGAGGCTTCTAGTAAGAGAAGCTTCTACTCCATTTTTGGAGAAACTGCCTGAAGGGGACCAAAGTGGATTTTCCTATCAAAAGTCATGTTTCAAGTGCTAGCCACTAGTTAGACAAAAGGTTACAAACATGGATTTTCCTACAAAAGGTAGCATTGGTCTTGCAAATTAGGGTTTTTCATAAGTTTTTCCAGAATTTCTTCAAGACATTAGTTCTCCATCTCTTCAGAGATGTATTGAGCATATAATTCATGGTGAATGAGTTTACAATTTTTTTTTCTCTTTATGACATTTATGATGACAGTGGCACAAAGGACAACGCTTCAGGTATAAAGTTTGGAATGTGACAAAATACTATGTAACACCAAGTATTCTTCAACCTCCTTCCTAACTTTATTCTAGCCTTTTCCTTTGATGAGTGAATGAACTGAACAGATTTTGTGTGACTTTACCATGAAATCCACATTGTTATACAACCATGCATATGAGGCTTGAATGTTGGCGATGAATAAGCCAAGCTATTTGTTACTCTAGATAAGCATCCAAAATTTTTCTTTCTCTAACTCAGCAAGTTACCTTGTTTATTTACCAATTTGGATGGTGCCCCTTTGTATTGAATTCACCACTCATGCACGAAAATGATTCCTGTATGAACAACCTTAAGGGCCTTAGAATTATATTTTCACTTTTGTTCCATGTCATGGAAGGAGAAAGCTGCTTTATGCACAATCACAAGCTCCTGATAGAGGCTTCTCATGGTCCTTTCCAATGCCGATACTTCACCCGATATGGTTTCATTAAGTTCATCTATATACACGTGTGTGAGAGATGCTTTCTAGGCCTTTTCTTGGATTTGTTTCACTTTTTTCCTTTCCACCTACAAGTTCGTCGCCATATGCCTATTCTTGGCCATCATTTGATCCGTATTGTACTTGGAAGCCCCCGCGAATGCCAAGTTTGTTGCGGAAATGGCATCTGGATTCCTTCTAGTGTCTGTCACCATCACCCTTTCTTTGATGAATGTAGGAGATGTAAGCTCATCCAGGAAATGATTCTTTCTTGATTGTAGAATATTCTTTTGAAGCTCATTGTAAGTTAGATTATACGTATCCATGACTAGAACATCATCAAGAGGAATAATTTCCTCTTCTTCACTTGGAGCTTTCTCTGCTGTCGAAGGAAGGGGAGACTAAATGGTGACCTGCTGAGTGCTTGACATAAGATCAAAATCTTGGTTTAGTGGCTCCGGTTCCACTTCCATGCCTTGAATTACAACCAGATCTTCAGTTTATTCAACAAGTTCCTTCTCTTGCAACTTTTTTCTCTCTTGCTCTAGTAGTTGATCTTGTTCCACTTCTTCTCCTTGCTTCCGTGCTACTTCTTATTCTTCTCTTCTCCACCTTTTTTCTTCTTTTTTTTATTCCTGTCATTCTTCTTCTATTATTTTCTGCTATTTTTCTTCCTTCTGCTTTAGTTCTTCTTCGTGCTTCCTCTATCTCCTCTTCCTTTCTTCTGCTATGGCTGCTTTCTGAATGATTGGGTCTTCATTCCATTTGCGGCTTTGTTCTTCTACTGGACTGTGCATAACCTTCCTCTTTCCCTTTTTGCACACTGGGTTGTGCCTTTCTGATGGTTCTGCATGTGGAGTGACTTTTTTCTGAGGAGTAGCTTGTGATGTACCTGCGAAGATGATTAGTTGGTGGGGCTTTGTTACATTATAAAAATTCTTCATCCTTTCCTCCTTGGGTCTAACAAAAGTCCCCCTTGGCCATTGTAAATGAATCTTTGCACAATGTTGTTTATAAAACTTCCTAAGATCGTACAAATTGAAGTCCAAACGGCCGATTGCAAATTTCTCTATATCCTTTACTTCGGTGTCAGCAACATTCAAATTTTTGATCTCGTACAATCCAACTTGCAAAGGAAGAGTGGGCCAAGGTTTTTTATTCTTCCTTTTGAACACTCCTAATAACCCTATGGAAAGATGATAACAAAATTCTTACATGAACAACTTATCGGTGATATACCTTGGTAGTAGATGTGGAGGCCTCTAACCACCAAACACTCTGAGGTAAGTACCATCTGGTGAGGCAAACCAATCTGCCAGTTCTGAAATTGGTTCAATCTCCCCACGTGGCATGCAAGATGGCTCTCACTCAAAGACCATCTTTTACAATGGAATGAGGAAATTATCAATCAACTATTCAGTTACTTATTTGTAGCTGCACTCTTAAAGTAGATTGCAGTAAATGTGCACAATAGTTTCTTTCGGTGACTAGGTCCAAATCATGTTAGGAAATAAATTTTGAACACATATTGCATCCAAAAAGTAAGCATAAATGTAGAATTTGGCTTGCTTTACCTTAGGAGGGTTCTTAGAATTAGTCACATGAATTCTCAACTGTTGAACCAGCAAATCCAACTAGTTGAATGGTTTTCCTTCATTCACAACCTAATTTAGTAAGAATTCCCAATCTCCTAGAAAGGTCTCAGTATTGCTTTGACCCTAGATCTAAAAACATAGGACTATCGGGTACTAATAACCCTTCCTGAGATATTTAGTCTTACAAGTTTTGTTGGTTTTCTAGCCGAATTTGGAAGGCTCTTTTACCCAACCTTTGATGACATCCTTCGAGCTCAAGTAGATGATGATTGCATAAAAGTGGGAATCCATTTATGATTCTAGCAACGAAAAAAGATACATAAGATGATAATCGTGTTCCATAAAAGAGGCAAGCATTTTTCCACTTGCACTTTTGAGAGTCATAGTCTCTGTATGCATATGTGACGAAATCCAGTTGACTACATTTGTGCAAGGAAAAGTTGGATACCTGCATGCAATATTGTTTAATCTCGACCTTTGGATATTGATGTAAACCTATCGATCTTCAAGATTCGATTTGAAACTGATTGTTGAGAACATCACATTCACATTTTTCCATGTAATCTCTAAATAATTCTCTATAAACAACTACGTTTCTGAGAAAACTGGAAATTTCACTGGAGTACTCTTAACTTCCTCCCTGATGCTTCTTTCTATAGTTTCCTTTGAGTTAGATCTCTTGGAGCCGTATTAATAGTGACTAATAAAGAGAAGTGCTAAAAAACTGCAGTACCTATAGGAGGAAATGCACTCATGGCAAACATAAGTAAGCTTAAGAAAAAAAACTCACAAATCAAGATCAAGGCAACAAAAACAAGTTTTAGAGGAATAACTACACAATTCCTGGAATGAAGGGAGATTTTGAGCTTAGGAACTATGTATTATGTAATCTAAGAAGGAGAAGGGGAAGCTTGAGTCTTGAGACTAAGGAAAGCACAGTCTCAGCCTGGGAAAATTGAGGGAGAGATTTCACATTGCATAGTATTAATGGCATGGGGTGAGGCTTGAGCCCTTGAACTGCATAATGTACAGTTGGGAAAGCTAGGGACTATGCATTGTGCAGTCTCATAGGGCAAGCAAGAGGCTTGAGGCTTGGAGTTGCGAAATACGCAGTTGAAGATGGCAACTATTGGCCAAGTTAGTGAAGATGTCCCCTAGAAGTAGATGGGAAACTGATAGATCTAAGTGATAGTGCAAGAAAGAGTGTAGATATCACTAAGGTAAGATATATCAGTGAAAATAAAGTGTATAAGATCACATTTCACAACGGAAAACAAACATGCACAAGAAGACGTAGTAGTGGTGACCATTGATGGGAAAAAACAAGAATTTTATGAGACACTTGTAAAAAGCGAGCAATGAACTGAACTGACACTAGTACAATCTAGTAAAAGTTAAAATGACAGCTACTATGAAACAAAACATGAAAAATAACACTTATATAAGCAAAGCAACAAAAAGAGACACATGCCAAACTTACCCAAAAAAGTGCCACAAAATCAACCGAAAGTTCCTTGATCTCCTTAGGAAAAATATAGATCCAAGATTGAGTGTGCGAATGAGCTATATGGGTGTCTATTAAATATATCTAGGATGGTTAGGGTTTCCGACGCACATGCCTCAAATCAAGGAAAATATGTCGCTTGTTTGAAAGTCATATTTAGTAGCTAGTGGACTTGACTGAGCATTAATTGGGAAACTCCTATTTTTTAGGGATGCCAACTCTGATTTTTTGGGAAATTTATTTTTCACGCTAGAAAATGATATTGTGCAATTGTAATGCTTGAGGGATTGGGAAATTCCTTGCTTTAGTGAATTGTGTAGTTTCTGAGGGGAAGAATAGATTTGCACAAATTATGAGCTCAAGGGTGGGATTTCCTCCAAAATTGTGCAGTTTCTACCCTCAAGGGTGCCTTGCTTGTTAGGATTGCACAGTTAAGATCCTCAAGGTTGGCATGCCTTCCAATATTGTGCAGTTTCTAAAGGGAACACCAGCAATGCTTCAAGATCAAGGCAAGAGATGACCTGTGCTTGAAAAGTGATATCACAGACTATAATGCGTATGATTTAATAATTAACACACTCAACATAAAACTGAAATACACACAATATGTATGCATTTGAAATCTCAGAAATAATTAATTAATAAATAAAATATTTACAAGATAACTATTGGCCTTATGCTTGGCACTCACTCTTCATTGTTACTCACTCACATGCCTCATGGGATCGCCTAGATTTATACAAGTAGATCTGAACCCAAAGTAGGCTCTAGTAGATCCTAAACAAATTCCCAAAATATCTCTCACGATCCATAAAAAATCTCTTCTAATCCCTTATCTCTAGAGAAGATATAACTAACCCTCAAATCTCTCAATTCTTCCAAAATACTCTCGAAATTTCTCCTATTTAAAATAATCATCATTCTCTTAAAAATAAATTAAATAATTAATCCTAACTTAGGAAACCAACTCCCTTGGTAAACATGTTACCCTGGTTAGATTCTCCTGCAAGAGACTGCCTAGGAAAAAGGAAATCATGGTCTCCTGACCATATGTCTTCATAAACTGATTAAATTCCTCCTGGATCCCAAACTTTCTCTTGCAATAAATTAGTTGCTCTGTTATGTTGTTGTTTTATGGTTTTCTTCTCTCGTATTCCATGCTTCCAAACGTTATGCTTTAGTTCTCCTCCTTACTTGTTAGTGTAGACTTGCTCATTCATTAGTAATCTGTTTTCATCCTTCCTTTTTTGTTTTTCAATAAACATCTTCTGAGACCCTTCCAATATCAACTACTTCATTTATTCAATTTCAATATTTAGCTTGTCTTTTGGCTAGTGTGCATTACTGTTTCTTTGTTGAACTTTGTTGTTATTTTAATCCACCAAATTTTCATTTATTTCATATTCTAGCTTCATATTATGCAACCACTCTTCTAAGAACTTTAGTTCTGTTGCAATACCTCTCATGTTGACATTTGACCCCTTTATTTGATGATCATTTTCCGTTTCATGAGCACCTTCTATTGTTTGTCCATCTATAGCATCCTTAGGCTTTAGTTATTTATAAATATGTTTTTCATCATTACTTCACACAAAACTAATACTTTTTTCAATATCAACAACATATCCTTCATCGACATGCCAATTGTTAGATTTAAAACGAACATACTTTTTATCTTCCATTGACAATTCAATCATCAAATGTGGATATTCTAAATGGTTTGTTGCACCATCTGTGGGAATCAAACCCACATTCATATTAACATATTTCATTTCAGAATCATCATCATCCTCACAAAGCATCAGTCCTTGTTCTAGTTCTTGTTAGCTATGCTACAAACTTCAGCAGTTGGGGGATAGAATACTAGCTCAGCCGTGTATTTATGCCGAAAGGGAGCTCACAACAATCATTTACCTTCTTCTCCTTCTGCTTCCTCATTCTCTCTTAGCCCTTCGTATCTCTGTTTTACTCCAAAATCCTTTGTAAACCTATATTCCCCTTCACCCCCGCTTATACTTTCAAACCGTTACCTCCATTTTACCTTTGAAACTTTGCGTAAACCCGTGTTTCCTCTTACCCCCGAGCGCTAAGCTTTAGCCACCATATGACCCGACCATATGACTCGGCGCTTTCATAACTCATTGCCTTAATCCCCGCCGTTGATCATCTCGATCTCTCAACCCTTTTTTCCCACGCAGTAAACCCTGTTCATTTCCCCACCATCGATCGCATCCACCGTGAGATCTAACAGTGATCGCGCTTCCTGCTCCCGTAAGTTGCACGCATGATAATGCATGGGGAAAGTGGGTTTGGCCCCATCCCATCTGCCACATGTCACGCGTTCAATGGTATCCCACAGCTCTGTACGTTTACCGCCCACTCGTACGTCCCCCGCTCGTTAACATTTGCGCATCTCTGCTGCCTGATAGCTGTCGGATCTACCTGACTGTGATCCGACAGCCCACGTTTGTCTGTCCATGCTTCCTCCCGATAGCTCCTTCCGATTCAATCCCAGCCGTTCATCCGCGTGATGATAGTATCTTTGCGAGTATTTTCTCCACAATTCCGTAAGCGTTTTTAGCTCCACAAATCAAATAAGGTATCCGCAAAATTTTCCCAATTTTAAAAACCTCAGATGCGTGAACTGCATTTAAATTGCTTCGATTAGGACTGATGAAGCAGTGCTGCTAGTTGAAGCCTCTGTGATGGAATGATATGATTACTTCAACGTCAAAGAAACACTTGGTTTTGTGCACAAATTGTCCATTAATCTGATGGATCAAGTTTGAGCGAAATTATCAACACTCCGAAGAATTCCTATATAGGCTTTTTGCATATTTCACCGCTTCCTAAACCTTCACAACTTAATAGGCAAATTCATTCGAATTTGACATTGAAAATTGTGAGAAAGACTCATGAAAATAGTTGTGTAAATTTGAACCCTTGGGATTCGACATGAAAATCAAAATTGTGCCCGAAGCGAAACAAAATACTTCTATTTTAGACTTTTAGTATGTTCTAAGGCTCTGTGGGTTAAAGACGAATAAGTGGCCAACACAAAGATGAAATTTGCATCAAAATGAAAACAAATCCCTTCCAATTTGACAATGAAAACAAAATAGAAGAATTCGTCTAATCAACCGTATGCTTTAAGACTTTTACTTTGACATGAAAATGAGAGCTTGGACTCTTCTAATCCCACAAAGATTAAAACTGTGGAAAATAAAGCATACTTACGACTATGAAAAATCAAATGGAAAGTTACTCCAAATAGAGACGTGCAACTGCAGACTTCCACATGTATTTCATTTCCTTAGCCACACTTTACACAACTGTGCATGCTAATGCACAGATCCACAATTAATAGACTGCGACTCCAAAATTTTATCCACAACAAGAGTGGAAACAAAATGTGGTTATGTGTCCAATAATCACATAATCAGATCCAAAAAGAACTAAACTTATCACCTTGGGTTTGTCATATGGGAGAGAGGTATACAAATATTTGTATACATCACACGCGAATTTTTGTGCCTATGCCATGGAGACCCGACTTTGTTGCCTCTTCAACACACTCACAAGTAAATTACGAGCAAAACATTATCATTTTGCACCAATCCAATGACCTCACGCCCTTCCTAATTTTTGTAGGAACCTCTTCATAGCAAATGAAACCTGCACTTAATTCACATGTTCCAACAAACATTTTCTTATAGATTCCACTCTCAAAAATTTGATACGTAACATGACAAATATCTCCAATTACTCTGATACCAAAAATAATATCGCAAACTATAGGGCTTGTGATTTAATAATCAGCACACTCACCATAAAGCTGAAATACACAAAATATTTATGCATTTGAAATCTCAGAAATAATTAATTCATAAATAAAATATTTACAAGAGAACTATTGGCCTCATGCTTGGCACTCACTCTTCACTTTTACTCACTCACATGCCTCATGGGCTCACTTAGATTTATACAAGTGGATTTGAACCCAAAGTAGGTTGTAGATGTTGAACAAACTCCCAAAAGATCTCTCATGATCCATAAAAACTATCAACTAATCCCTTATCTCTAGATAAGATATAAGCAATCCTCTAATCTCTCAATTCTTCCAAAATACTCTCAAACTTTCTCCTATTTACAATAAATCTAATTTTCTTAAAAATATATTAAATAATTAATCATCACTTATGAAACCAACTCATTTGGTAAATATGTTAGCCTGGTTAGATGCTCCTACATCAGACTCCCCAAGTAAAGGGAAATCATGGTCTCCCAACCATATGTCTTCATAAACTGATTAAATTCCTCCTAGATCCAAAACTTTCACTTTCAATAATTCAGTTGCTCTATTATGTTGTTTTTGTTTTATGGTTGTCTCCTTTCGTCTTCGAGGATTCCAAAATTTATGCTTTAGTTCTCCTCCTCCTTTGTTAATTTAGACTTGATCAGTCATTAGTAATTTGTTTTCATCCTTCCTTTTTCTTTCTTCAATAAACATCTTCCGAGACTCTTCCAACATCAACTTCTTCATTTCTTCAATTTCAATATCTAACTTGTCTTTTGGTTGGTGTTCATTATTGTTTCTTTTTTGAACTTTGTTGTTGTTGTAATCCACCATAATTTCTTTTACATCATATTGTGGCTTCAGATTATACAACCATTCTTCTAAGAACTTTAGTTTTGATGCAATATCTCTCATGTTTACATTTGACCCCTTTATTTGATGATTGTTTTCCATTTCATCATCAACTTCTATTGTTTGTCTATATTTAGCATCCTTAGGATTCATCTATTTATCAACTTGTTTTTCTTCATTACTGCACACAAAACTAATACTTTGTTCAATATTAGCAACATATCTTGCATCCACTCACTAATTGTTAGATTTAAAACCAACATAATTGTTATCTTCCATCAACAATTCAATCATAATATGTGGATCTTCTAAATAGTTTGTGTCACCATTTGTGGGAATCGAACCCACATTCATATCAACAAATTTATTTTCAACACCATCATCATCCTCACCAAGCATCGGTCCTTGTTCTCATTCACAAATGCATGCATTCATCTAGGTTATCTAGAGTTTTTCCGCTTCCTTTAACAAAACTTTCAGCTTGCACTTTTGTCTTCTTGAAATAAATTGCTTGATAGGCCATCTATCTATCTTCTTCATTACCCATCCATGTTTCTAAATCTATAGCATTTCCATCAATGCATCAAGTTGTGTCTTCAACTCAAAAATCTCTTTCTTAGACTCTTCATCAATTATGCCATCTACTATGGCATAACTATGGATTTTTCCTAGATTTTGCAAATGACTATCCATAATCTTCCTCATCTTCATAGTCATGTATAAGTTCCTATGTACTCTTCTTCCTTTGCTGCAAACAATTACAATATCCCTTCAAATTGCATTGACCAGACTTTGGGTTTCGGTATCTACCTATCATGCACCCATTACATTCAATGACTCAAACTTAAATGCACTTTTGACTTGATTTATGACTCTTTAACTCCAAACTTCTAATTTGGCATTAACTCTTTACATCAATGGACCTTGGGTGTTGGGTACAACAAAAAATGCACCCTTTTATACAATATATAGATATCTTCTTCATAACTCAACTATACATCACTCTTAAGTATTCATACATGTTCTTCCTTGTTACATTAAGAAATTAATTCTTTAATTTCTAATCAATACATATTATGCCATTCATGGTCAACATTACGTTTGACAAAAAACACCAGAGTACTTCCTCCTTTGGTTTGAATGGCATTTTGGACTTCATTATTTCATTGTTGCACAATTTCTACATGTGAAAATATTTACATTCTTTCTTCTATTCACAAGTGAGGATTCAATATTTACTTTCGCAATTTTGTTTTAAATATTTTAAGAAATTTCTTTGTTAGTTATTGACATAAATGACTTTAATTTTACCGAAACAAACTTCTCAAACCATCAAATTAACTTCTTGCTTCCACTAAGTCTCCCTCATCACAATTCATATTTTCCATTTGACCTTTAGTTTCTCATATGTATTTGATTTCTTCACCTCATTAAATATCCACTTATAAGTAATGTGCTTTATAACCATGAACATATTAAATGAATGGCTTTGTGTGAGCTTAAATGAATAGATTCTTGTAAAATGAATTTTATGAAGAAAACTCATGTGCAATATAAATGTGGAAAATTTCGAATAGTTCTATGTAGCCATACCTCCAACACAATACCATCTTCACATGTAGCTGTTGACAGTGCACTCTTCGTTGAGCAAGCACGAATTTTGAAGGCAAATTTCTATGAAGGAAATCATCCTTGAACCTGGGAAAATCTTTGATCTAGTCTCTACAAATCTGCAATATTTCTCACAAAATAAAATGAATTGCGAAAGGGATGAAAGCTTAGAAAACTTTCATAATTTTCCTTGCGTTTGACAATGAACGTCTCACATTTTCCTTTCTCTTCGCTTTTACTCCACATGACTTCTCCATGTGCATTCTTGGAGGGCTCCAATAGTATAGCTCCCTATTGTCAACATATCTCAACGATGGCTCGTCCTTTCCAACGATCTCACGGGATGGCTCTCTTCAAAACTTACACCATCTCTTGACCATTGAGGGCCAAGGGCATGATGGAAACGGTCTAAAACAAACAAACTTTCTTACTCGCGATCTCCATGAGATCTGTAACAAAACACAAGCAACATATTCATATGTGTAGTCAAGAACTTCCCAAATATTCCAAACTCGGTTCACATAGAATCTCGTTATGGAAAATGAGATTATACATCGCCTTCAACAAATTGAACTTGGACTCAACAATTCGGCCTTAGATATCTGCCTATTATGGTAAATTTTGTGACTCACTAGTGACTTTTTGGCATAGGAAACTGACCCTCTTCAAGTTGGATTTGTGCTTCTGAACTTGCCCTCTCTCAGGAATAATTTCTCAGTTGATCTTAGCCTCCAAATAGAAGAAACTTTGATTAAACAATCGACTGACATGTCCTCCAGAAAGGATAATGAATTCGACCTACTGGGCCAACAAAACTTGGCCCTTCAAGGATCTAAAATCAGCCTCCTTTAGTTGTTACACACTGCACTCTTCACATTTATCAAGGTTCCTTCAACGCCTGCTCCAGTAGATGAGGAAAAACTACTCATAGTTGATTGTGATGATCCAAGGTTTTCTTCTCTCTTCACATCTCATTAGTTTGCCATAGATCCCACAGATCCAAATTTTAAAAAGGTATGCAGCTTATATCCGTAGCATAGTCCAAAAGCAACACAAGAAATTTGCAACAAAAAAAACAGTGGATGACTCAAAAACTTACACGAAGGAAAAATCTACAATTGAATATTCTTCAACAAAGTATTAAATTCCATCAAGAAAGAAAATTAAAAAATGGTGCAAATGAAGAAAAAACACTATAAAGCTTCAATCTTAGCAAATGGCACAAAAAATATTTCCTTCACACAACTCCACGTCAACCTTACGTAGTTCTTAAATTTTGCAAGGCATCTGAAATGCCTTCATTCCTTATGGATGGGCTCCTCCTTGTGGCCACAATTTCCATGTGCAGTTTTCTTCATGGGTCTATGTTCACTTCCTTTTAACTTGAATAATATCTATTGTATCTTTTTTACAATCTTCATGCAGCGATGAAAATAGTTTCATGAGTATTTTCTCCACAATTCCATAAGCTTTTTCGGCTCCACGAATCAGATAAGATATCAGCGATATTTTCATGAATTCAAAAACCTCAGACGCTTGAACTGCATTTAAATTTATTCGATTAGGTCTGATGAAATAGTGTCACTAGTTGACGTCTCCGTCATGGAATGATATGATGACTTTAATGTCAAAGAAACAATTGATTGCGTGCACGAATTCTCCATAATTTAATCTGACAGATCAAGTTTGAGTGAAATTATCAACACTGCGAAGAATTCCTCTGTAGGCTTTCCACATATTTCACCACTTCCTAAACCTTCACCACGTAATAGACAAATTCCTTCAAATTTTATGGTAAAAATTGCGGGAAAGACTCATGCAAATAGTCGTGTGCATTCGAACCCTTGGGATCCGACATGAAAATGACAATTGTGCCCGAAGCGAAACAAAATACTTTGATTTTAGACTTTTAGTATGTTCTAAGGCTTGTTGGCTTAAAGATGTAGAATCTGCCAACACGAAGACGAAATTTATCAAAAGCAATCAAATTAGTTCCATTTTGACAGTGAAAACATACCATAAGAATTCTTCTAATCAACCATATGCTTTGAGACTCTTCGCCTTTGACATGAAAATGAGAACTTGGACTTTTTTGTTCCCACAAAGATCAAAATTGTAGAAAATAAATCGTACTTCTGACTATGACAAATCACATGAAAAGTTCCTCAAAATAGAGAGACGTGCATCCATAGACTTCCATATGCATTTCATGTAACAACCTTGGTGAAAAGTTCATGTAATAAAAGTTAATAAAGGAAAATTAAGGCCATGGTTAACAGACACTTATTCCAAGCTGAATGTTGGGCAAAGATATCCTAGCTGGCATCACTGGATATCTTTTTGGCTAAGGAAATTGGCAAAGGCTAAGCAAAAGCTAAGCAAAGCAAAAAAGGCATTTTTGGCACATTTATTTAAGAAAATAAGGGAAAATAGGATAAAATTAAGGTGAAAGGTCACAGGTCGCATGTGAGGAGGAAATTGAAGGAAAATAATGGAAAATGAAGAAAATAGAAGCCTCTTTCAAGAAAGGGCTTCTGAGGATCACTTGGTAACATTTTGTCTGTTCAGGTTTTAGAGCTCTCTCGTTATTCTCATCCTCTCTCACTCTTGATCACTTAGAGTTTTCTTGGAGCACCCTACCTTTGGATCAAGGAAGAAAAAGCAAGAAAAGAAAAATAAAGGAAAGGGAAAGGAGGGAAAAGAAAGCAAAGGGAAAGGAAGGAAAGCAAGGATCAAGGAAGGAATAGCAGGATCAGACAACTTCAGGAGGAATAATTGCAGGTAACACATTACATATCTAATTTCCTCACTAGTTTTGACATGCATAACTTTGCATGTTGGTGTATGGTTCTCTTGTTGTCGGTGGCATGGTTTTTTCGGGTTAAGATAGTGGTTTTCAACCTAGCCTTTCCTTTTTCTGGACACCATGGTCGGTTGGGATGTTTATATCGATTTTGAGCTTCGGTTTTCCGGATGGATTTCGGAATCCGGGGTGGAGGTGGTCTCGAGGTTCATTCCCAAAGGCCTAGGAATCACTTGACCGGTTTTGGCGGGATATATGGTAAAGCTTAAGAGAGAAGTCTTTGTTTAGGGCCTAGTGATCCGAGTTTGGATTGTGGTAAAGCCTAAGAGAATAGTCTCAGTTTAGGGCCTAGTGATTTGGGATTGGATTGCAGTAAAGCATGAGAGACAAGGAGACGAGAAATTCCTCAATAATAGTGATGGATTCCGAATGGCATTCCAAGTTCTATTCAGTTTTGATCGAAGCACCGATTTTGGTGTGATCATGGTTTGGTAAGGGTAGAGGTGGTGTAGCCTTTGGATTCCCTTGGGTTTTTTTTTATTGGTTTATCCATGAGATCCCACATTCATGCTAGGAATATGGCACACGGGTGACTGGCTGAAAGAAATATTTGGTTTAGCCATCTCTACGGTTGGGTGGTATGTGGAAGTCCCAAACCTAGTCATATTTTCCTATGATTAATGAAAGCTAAGTTCTCTTTCTTTTATGCTTGTTTATATGTTGATTAAATGGTTGTTATATATCTATTTTTTACGTGGTTTTATGCTGGTTATAAGCATGGTTAATTGACTGGTTCATAGCATGGTTATCTCATGTATTTACTTATAATTGTTAAATTGATGGATGAAAGACCTAATTGATGTTATAATATTTCAATGGAGAAGGTGGTGATCCTTCTTGTCATGTTTCATAAGTGTTTTCAATGATTCATGCTATGTATTGTATCCTAGACCTGTAGGTTGCATTGATGCCAAGTGTTTGACAAAATGTCAATCCCGGTTAAGGATCGTCAGGCTTAGTACTGAGGTTGATTTATGGTTTATTGGATTTTTCATCATGTCTTTGATGGATTCTGGAAGTTATGACAAGTTCTGGGTAGTGTCTGGAATTATGGACTAGAAAATTTCCACGAATTCCGTGGACGCTGGCACAGGTCTGCGGGGAAAAATCCCTGAATGCTGGCTTGCACGCCTGTGAGAGCGTCCAAAGGTCCCTGGACACTCGCATGCCTATAGCATGAGAGCATCCAAAGGTTAAGATGCATAAAATATTAGTGGGACCTAGGGGCAGGATGTATGAGTGGATGAGATGTCTCTTGGTGTTGTTGTTGCCGATGTGTAATGTCTGGTTGATGTGTTCCATTGATTCAATTTCCTTAAGGTCACCAAGGAGGTTGAATCCCTTATAGTGGCCTCTCTTGTCACATGTTTACCCCGGTTGGTCGGTTACTTGGGTAGATGTTGGAGGAGGGTGGTTACAAATTGGTATCGAAGCATGGTTGTGCTCTCCTTGGGTGAATGTGTTTGTCCTGCATGTCGGTTGCACATGTGTCAGTCATCCTTGAATGCTTGTTGCATATGCATGGTGTTGTGTCACGATCGTAGTGATGTCACCACAGGGATAAGGAGGTCTCTATGTGAAGCATGTTTTCATGAGTGTATGACTGGTTACATGTTGTTATATGTCACTTACATGTGTTATTTTGTATGCTTGGTTACGTTCTCATATGTTTGGTTACATTCTTGCATGCTTGGTTACATGTATCATTCTTATAGGTTTGGTTACAAGTATCGTCATTCATGCTCGATAATATGTGTGTGGTCGATTACGTATTTCTGATGCAGGTTAATGTTTGCATGTGGTAAAGTATATAGTGGTGTTATGTTTGTGGTTGTCATGCGTGTAGTCATGGTATATGTGTAGTTGATATGTTCATGCATTGATGACTAGTCCCTAGCTATAATGATGGACATATGGTTACATGCCTATGTGCTATATTTTATATGATGTCATGATTATTTTGTACATGTATCATGTTGATTTGATGATCTTGTGGATTAGATATCCTCCCCAAACTATGCAAAGCTTCATTGGTTTGTTGTGATTTGGTTTAGCTAACATAATATGCCTTGCAAGAAAGAGATCAAATGGCTAGCAAGATGGTAGACTACAAAGACTCTACCTATGAATCAAATGAGAAGCATGGTGTTCAGCTCTCTTTTGATTTGGTAGATACATTTAGAAGCTTGAAGGAATAAATAAGGAGTTGTAAGGTAGACAATGACAAAATAATGCAGGAACAAGAGAAACAAGTAGAGGTTAATGCAACACTACTTCAGAGTGTGTCAGAATTGCAATGACAGGGACCACTTCTAATCAACCATGAGTAAGAGGACATAACTAATGGGGCATATGGAAGTAGGTCTTATGGTGGTCATAGGTTAGAAAAAGATGAAACGATCAGAGATGGAAGGTTTTTGGACACTCCGGATAGGAGAGGTGACAGACACATGTATTATTCTAGTTATGGTTCAGACAAGCATCATGATCATCATCATTGTCATACTTATAGGAGGAGTGGTAGGAGATACTTTCTGGATGAGTTTAAGAAATAAAAACCCCCTACCTTTGATGGAGAAAAGAATAAATCACAGTATGCAGAGGCATGCTTGCTTGGTATGAGGAAATTATTCAGGTTGCGTGACTATTCAGAAAACATGAAAGCAAAGATTGCCAATTTGTCTCAAAGGTAAAGACAATATTTGGTTGGAAGATCTAAATAATATTAAAGGTATACATGAGGATTATTTGACTTGGCATGAGTTTCAGAGGCTCTTCAAGAAGAAGTATTTGTTGGAAAGATACTTTGGTGATATATCTAAGGAGTTTTAGGAGTTGCGGATGGGTTCCATGACAGATGATGAGTATACTAGCAGGTTCTTGGAGTTGTTGAGATATGTGACTTACCTCAAGGAGGAGAAGGCCAAGGTTCAGAGATTCATCAGTGGACTACCAATAGCATACAAAGACTAGATTGAGTACGATGAGCCTAGATCTTTGGAGGAGGCCATATGAAAGTTGAAACATTGTTATGAGCAGTTGAATTGCAAAGTTGAGCCTACGAATTTGAGGTCATGGCCACCAAAGTGAGGCAGACCTCAAGATGAAAGCGAGAAAGAAAATGTAGCTCCTTACAAGAGTTTCAATAAAACTAAGAAAGGACATGGAGAGTAGCATGTTAGAGGTAGTGGTAGTGAACCATTGGAGTGTTGGATATGTGGTAAGGATCATCGTAAGAGGGATTGTCTGTAGTATGAGAGTGGTAGTAGAACCTAGATCTATAGTTCTCAGGAGGTGTATATAGTTGGTGATGTTGGTCATAACATTCCTTGGATCTATGCATATATGGAAAACATGAAGGCGGATCATTATGAATCTATCATTGAGATGGATAGTAAGCTGTGTGATTAAGTTATTTATATTTTGATTGATATTGGCTCTAACTATAGTTATATTAATCCTGACCTAGTGGATAAGTGTGGTTTGAGAAAAGAAGTGTATGCAAAATCTTGGTTGGCGCAGTTGGATACAGGTACAAAGAAGAGAGTTCACGATTGGGAGAGATATTGCGCATTTGAGTTAAATGGTATGCCTACAACAGTAAATTTGAATGTACTTCCATTGGGTTCGTATAGTATGCTTTTGGGTATGGATTGGTTGTACCTTCACAGGACCAAAGTGGATTTCTTTTACAAGGCCATTGAGTGTGTGGATGATAGTGAGGAAAAGAGAACTTTGCATGGGAAGAAGAAGCCTACATTAGTGAGGATGGTTATCGCTATGCAGGCTAATGATAGTTGTAGTAAAGGTTGTGTGATGTTTGCAGTGCACATTTCTAGTGACAAAGGTAAGGAAGTTGGGGATGCAAATGTTTTGAGAAGATAACATGTTTTAAAAAAGTTTCAAGATGAATTTCTTGAAGATATTACAAAGTTTCCACCTCACAGGGAGGTAGAATTTTCTATTGAGTTGGTGCCAAGGGCAACTTCGGCATCAAAGGGACCTTACTAGATGAGCGCACCTGAGTTGGTAGAGTTGAAGTTGCAGTTAAAGGAGATGCTTGACAAGGGATACATTGGACCAAGTGTATCACCTTGGGGTGTGCTAGTGTTGTTCATAAAGAAGAAAATGGTACTCTCGTATTGTGCATTGACTAGAGGTACTGAACAAGGTAATGATTAAGAATATGTACCCATTGCTGAGGATTGATGATTTATTTGATAAATTGAAGAGAGCAACAACATTCTCTAAGATTGACTTGTGTTCAGGATACCATCAGGTATGCATGAAGGAAGAGGATATCTTGAAGACTACATTCAGGACCAAGTATGGGAATTATGAGTTTGTTGTAGTTCCATTCGGTTTGACTAGTGCTCCAGCTACATTTATGTGTTTGATGAATAGTTTATTGCCTCCTTATCTGGACAAGTTTGTTATTGTATTCACTGATGACATACTGGTATATTCTAAAAATGAGGAAGAACATGACAAGAATTTAGCAACAGTTTTGTGATTGCTAAGAGAGCATCAATTGTATGCTAAGCTTGGCAAGTGTAACTTCTTTCATACTGTGGTACATTACTTTGGACATTTCGTTTCAAAGGAATGCATAGTAGTAGATCCAGAAAAGATAAGGGCCATCATGGAGTGGGAAGCTCCTAAGAATGTGGATGAGTTGAGGTTATTTATGGGATTGGCAGGTTATTACAGGAGGTTCATCAGGAACTTCTCATGCATTGCACATCCTATCACATGATTGCAGAGGAAAGGTAAGAACTTCAAATGGACAGAAGAATGTGAGGCTAGTTTTGACCAGCTTAAGTAGTTGTTGACACATGCACCAGTGCTAAAGATCACAGATTTGGACAAGGAGTTTGTATTGTGTACATATGCTTGCAAGAGAGTACTTGGTGGAGTTCTCATGCAGGAAGGACAAGTAGTGTGCTATGAGTCACAGAAACTGAATGAACATGAGAATAAATATCTGATGCATGATCTTAAGCTAGAATTGTTCATACATGCATTGAAGATGTGGAGTCACTATCTTCTTGGAAGGAGCTTTGTACGATGAGCAACCACAGTGGGTTGAGGTATTTGTTTGATCATCCAAATTTGAATTCCAGGCAAGCCATATGGTTCGCCACCCTTAGTGAGTTAAACTTCAAGATCAGATACATCAAAGGGAAGGAGAACCGGGTTGCACATGCCCTTAGTAGGAAGGTATAGGTAAATTATATTTCAGTTATGAGCTATTATGGGACATAGTTACAGGATAGGATCTTGCAGGCAGGACAGTGGGATGACAAGTACTTGGAGATCATGAAAAGGTTACAACAGGTTATTGGTACAGGTGATCATGATGTAAACTATCATCTCATGGCAGGTGGTTTGGTGAGATTTAGAGATAGGATCTATGTGTCAAATTGCAGTGAGCTCAAGAAGCCTATCTTAAGGGAGTTTCACACCAAGCCATACTCAGGGCATCCAGGAAATCAGAAGAAGTTGACGGTGGTTAAGAATTTCTACTATTGGCCGAATCTAAAGAAGGAAGTGGTAGAGTTCATGGCTATATGCTTAGATTGTCAGTAGGTAAAGGTGGAATGCAAGCATCCAGGTGGTCTACTGCAATCTATTACAATTCCGGAATGGAAATGGGAGGTCATTTCCATGGATTTCATTACAAGTCTTTCGAGGATAGTGAGGCATCATTATTATATTATGGTCATGGTTGAATGTTTGAGCAAGGTAGCTCATTTCATTCCAGTGAAGACTACATATTCCGCCTGTGAGGTAGCACAGGTTTTAATCAGAGAGATAGTGAGATTGCATGTTGTTCCAAAAAATGTTATGTCAGACAGGGATGTAAAGTTCACTTCCAATTTCTGGAACGAGCTATTTGCGGGCTTAGGTATAGAGTTGGCCTTCATTACAACTTATCATCTGCAGACATATGGATAGACAGAGAGGGTCAACAAGATATTGAAGGACATGTTGAGGATGTATATGATGCATCAACAAAGGAAATGGGAGGAGTATCTTCCATTGGTTGAGTTCACATACAATAATGGTTATCAGGATTCATTAAGGATGAGTCCTTTCGAGGCATTGTATGGACAGAGTTGTTACACTCCAAACAACTAGAGTGATCTAGTGAACATGGTACTTAGTGGGTTGAATATGTTGGCGGACATGGAGTAGGAAATGTAGGTCTTAAAGAAGAATCTAAAGGCAACACATGATAGATAGAAGAGTTATGTGGATCAGCATAGGGTGTTCAAGGAGTTTCAGGTTGGGGAGCATGTGTATTTGCACATCAAGCCCAAGAAGAGCTCTTTGAGGGTTGGATCATGTGCCAAGTTGGCACCATGGTATTGTAGACCTTTTGAGATCCTTGAGAGGATTGGACCAGTGGCCTATCAACTTCACTGCCTCCAACTATGAAAGTCCATGATTTTTTCCATATTTCATTGCTTAAGTGGTATATAAAGGATGTTAATCATGTTATTGATTGGTCTATATTATATGTGGAGCAAGACGGAGAGTTCCAGTTGGAGCCTCCGCACATATTGTAGTGAAAACATCTCATGCTCAGGAACAGCGCCATAAAGAAAGTTAAAGTGTAGTGGAAGCACTTTGGGCCTGAAGAATCTACCTAGGAGATGTCAGATCAGATGCGGGCCCTGTATCCTTCATTGTTTTCAAGTTAAGGCAAAGTAGTTTTGGTTTGTTGTTTGTTATATGTGTGGCATATTTTTTTTTCATGTTTTTGTATATGTATATATTTATACAGATGTAAATACCACCATGAGCTAAGTTATAAAGCTCTAATAAATCTTATGGTTGTATCTTGTCATGTTTTCATGATGTTTTTCTCTTGAACAGGTCTTTCATTGTAAATACTACAATGAGCTAAGTTATAAAGCTCCATGGGAAGTATGTTTTCTTTTTAATAGTCTTGGTGAGGTCTTGGTGTGGTTTAACACCGAAGACGATGTTCTCTAAGGGAGGGGGGGGGGGGGGGGTTCTGCAACAACCCTGGTGAAAAGTTCATGTAATAAAATTTAATAAAGGAAAACTAACACCACGATTAAGGGACACTTATTCCAAGCTAAATGTTGGGAAAAGATATCCTAGTGGGCATCATTGGATGTGTTTTTGGCTAAGGAAATTGGCAAAGTCTAAGAAAAAGGCATTAAAAGGAAAAAAAGCATTTTTGGCACATTTATTTACGACAATAAGAGAAATTAGGAGAAAAGTAAGGTGAAAGGTCATAGGTTGCATTTGAGGAGGAAATTGAAGGAAAATAATGGAAAATGAAGAAAATAGAGGCCTCTTTCATAAAAAGGATTCTGAGTATTAGTTGGTAACATTTTTTTCAGTTCAAGTTTTGGAGCTCTCTCATTATTCTATCTCTCTCTCTCACTCCTGGTCACTTATATTTCCCTTGGAGCACTCTAGCTTTGGATCAAGGAAGGAAAAGAAAGCAAAGGGAAAGGAAGGAAAAACAAGCAAAGGGAAAGGAAGGAAAAGTAAGCAAAGGGAAAGGAAGGAAAGCAAGGATCAAGGAAGGACGTGCAGGATCAGGCAGCTTCAGCAGGAATACTTGCTGATAACACATTGCATGTGTGATTTCCTTACTAGTTTTGACATGCATGGATTTTCATATTGTTGTATGGTTCTCTTATTATTGGTGGTATGGTTTTGCTGGGTTATGAAAGTGGTTTTCAACCTAGCCTTTCCTTTTTCTGTATGCCATGGTATGTTGGGATTTTTATCTCAATTTTGAGCTACAGTTTGCTGGATGGATGTCAGAATCTGGGGCATAGATGGTCTCAAGGTTCATTCCCAAAGGCTTAGGAATCCCTTGACCAGTTTTGGAGGGATACATGGTAAATCCTGAGGGAGAAGTATCGCTTTAGGGCCTAGTGATCCAGATTTGGATTAAGATAAAGCCTGAGAGATTGGTATCAATTTAGCACCTAGTGATTCGTGATTGGATTGTGTAAAGCCTGAGAGACAAGGAGACGGGAAATTCCTCAAGGATAGTGATGGATTCCATATCGCATTCCAAGTTCGATTTGGTTGTTATTGGAGCACCGATTTTGGTGTGATCATGGTGGTGAGGGTAGAAGTGGTTTAGCCTCTAGATTCCCTTCTTTGTTTTTGTATTGTTTTATCCATGAGATCCCACATTCATGCTTGGAATATGGCACAGGGGTGACTGGGTAAAGAAAGATTTGGTTCAGACATGTCTACGGTTGGGTGGTATGTGGAAGTCTAGAACCTGGTTAGATTTGCCTATGATTAACGAAAGATACGTTCTTTTGATTTTGAACTTGTTTGTATGTGGATTTAATGATTGTTATATCTTTGTTATTTACATGGTTTTATGCTAGTTATAAGCATGATTAATTAACTAGATCATGTCATAGTTATCTCATGTATTTACTTGTAATTGATAAATTGATGGACACAAGACCTGATTTATGTTATAACAGTTCAATGGAGAAGGTGGTGATCTTTCTTGTCATGTTTCATAACTCCTTTTTGTCATTCATGCTTTGTCTTGTATCCTAGACCTCTAGGTTGCATTGATGCCAAGTGTTTAACAAAATGTTAGTCCTTGTTAGGAATGGCATGGCTTAGTCCTGACGTTGATTTCTAGTTTATTAGCTTTGTCGTCATGTCTTTGATGGATTCTAGAATTTATAACAAGTTCTGCGCAGAGGCTAGAATTTTGGGCTAGAAAAGGTCTTCTCGAAATAGTCCATGGACACTAGCTTACAGGCATGGGAGAACATCTAGAGGTCCCTGGACGCTGCCATACCTATAGCATGAAAGCATCTAGAGGTTAAGATGCATAAAAGATCAGTGGGACCCAGGGGCAGGAGGTCTGAGTGGCTGAGATATCTCATGGGGTTGTTGTTGCTAATGTGTAAGGTCTGGTTGATGTGTTCCATTGATTCCATTTCATTAAGGTCAACAAGGAGGTTGAATCCCTTATAGTGGCCTCTCTCATCGCATGTTTACGCCATTTGATAGGTTACTTGGGTAGATGTGGGCGGAGTGTGGTTACATTTCATTTCCTCATCCACACTTTACATAACAATCCATGCTAATGCACAAATCCGCAATTAATAGACCACGACTCCAAAATTTAATCCACAAAAGAGAGTGGAAAAAAATCTGGTTACGTCTCCAATCATCGTGTAATTAGATCCATAGAGAACTAAATTATCACCTCGGAGTTTTCATATGGGAGATAGGTAGACAAATATTCATATACATCACACACGAATCTTTGTGCCTATTCCATGGAGACTCGACTCCGTTGCCTCTTCAACACACTCACAAGTAAATTATGAGAAACACATTGTCGTTGTGCACCAATCCAACAGCCTCATGCCCTTCCTAAATTCTTTAGGAATCTCTTCATAGCAAATGAAACCTGCACTTAATTCACATGCACCAATTTTTTTTTTCTTATCGATTCCACTCTCATAAATTTGATACGTAACATGCCCAATATCTGCAATTACTTTGGTACCCAAATGATATCGCAGACTATAAGGATTGTGATTTAATAATTAACACACTCAACATAAAACTAAAATACACACAATACGTATGCATTTTAAATCTAATAAATAATTAATTAATAAATAAAATATTTACAAGAGAACTATTGGCCTCATGGTTGGCACTCACTATTCACTTTTACTCACTCACATGCTTCATGGGCTCACATAGATTTATACAAGTGGATCTGAACCCAAAGTAGGTTCTAGATCCTAAGCAAACTCCCAAAATATCTCTCATGATCCGTAAAAACTCTCACCTAATCCTTTTATCTCTAGATAAGATATAACTAGCCCTCAAATCTCTCAATTATTCCAAAATACTCTCGAACTTTCTTCTATTTACAATAATTCTAATTCCCTTAAAAATACATTAAATAATTAATCCTAACTTAGGAAACCAACTCCCTTGGTGAACATGTTACCCTGGTTAAATGCTCCTACATCAAAATCCCCAGGTAAAAGGAAATCATGGTCTCCCAACCATACATGTTCATAAAATGATTAAATTCCTCCTAGATCACAAGCTTTCACTTGCAATAAATCAGTTGCTCTATTATGTTGTTGCTGGTTTATGGTTATCTTCTCTCATCTTCCAAACTTCCAAACTTTATGTTGTAGTTCTCCTTCTCGGTTAATGTAGACTTTCTTAGTCATTAGTAATCTATTTTCATCCTTCCTTTTTCTTTGTTCAAAAAAGATCTTCCGAGACTCTTCCAACATCAACTTCTTCATTTATTCAATTTCAATATCTAACTTGTATTTTGGCTGGTGTTCATTACTGTTTATTTGTTGGACTTTTTTGTTGTTGTAATCCACCATAATTTCATTTACGTCATATTCTAACTTCAGGCTATCCAACCATTCTTCTAGGAACTTTAAATCTATTGCAATATCTTTCATGTTGACATTTGACCCCTTTATTTGATGATCATTTTTCGTTTCATCAACAACTTCTATTATTTATCCATCTTTATCATCCTTAGGCTTCATTTATTTATCAATTTGTTTTTCATCATTAATGCACACAAAACTAATACTTTGTTCAATATGAGAAACATATCTTGCATCCACACACCAATTGTTAGATTTAAAACCAACATAATTGTTATCTTCCATCAATAATTCAGCCATCATATGTGGATCCTCTAAATAGTTTCTGGAGCCATCTGTGGGAATCGAACCCACATTCATATCAACATATTTCATTTCAACATCATCATCATCCTCACCAAGAATCGGTCCTTGTTTGGGTTCACAAATGCATACATTCGTCTTGGTTATCTGGAGTTTTTTCGCTTCCTTTAACAAAACTTTCAGCTTGCACTTCTGTCTTCTTAAAATCAACTAGTTGATAGGCCATCTAGCTATATTTTTCATTACCCATCCATGTTTCTAAATCTGGACCGACTCCATTAACAAATCAAGTTGCGTCTTCAACTCAATCCATTTCTCAAACTCTTCATCACTTACGCCATCTGCTATAGCATCGCTATGGATTTTTACAGGATTTTGTAAATGACTATTCATATTCATCTTCATCTTCAAAATCATGTATAAGCTCCTCTATACACTGCTTTGTTTGCTACAAATAACTGCAATATCCCTTCAAATTGCATTTACCAGATTTTGGGTGTCAATCTCTACCGATCATGCACCCATTACATTTAGTGACTCAAACTTAAATGCACTTTTGACTTGATTTATTACTATCTAACTAGAGACTTCTACTTTGACATTAACTCTTTACATTAACGGACCTTGGGTGGAGGGTACAACCAAAAATGCACCCTTTTATACAATATATAAATATCTTCATAAAAAATCAACTATACATGACTCTCAAGTATTCATACATGTTCTTCCTTGTTACATTTGGAAATTAATTCTTTAATTTATAATCAATGCATATTATGCCATGCATGGTCAACATTACCTTTGACAAGAAATACCATACTACTTCCTCCTTTTGTTTGAATAACATTTTGGACTTCATTATTCCATCATTAAACAATTTCTACATGTTAAACTATGCACATTCTTTCTTCCATCCACAAGTGAGGATTCCATATTTACTTTCACAATTTTGTTTTAAATATTTTAAGTCACTTCTTTGTTACTTATTGACATAAATGAATTTAATTTTACTGAAACAAACTTCTCAAACCATCAACTTAATTTCTTGCTTCCACTAAGTCTCTTTCATCACAATTCATATTTTTCATTCAACCTTTAGCTTCTCATATGTTGTTGATTCTCTCACCTCATTAAATATCCACTTATAAGTAACGTGCTTTATAACCATGAACATTTTAATTGAATGGCTTTGTGTGAGTTTAAATGAATAGCCTTTTGTAAAGAGAATTTGATAAAGAAAACTCACGTGCAATATAAATGTGGAAACTTTTGAATAGTTCTATGTATTCATACCTCCAACACGATACCATGTTCAAATGCAGGCGTTGATAGTGCCTTATTCATTGAGCTGGAAATAATTTTGAAGGAAAATTTCTACGAAGGACATCACCCTCGAACCTAGGAAAAGCTTCGATCTGGTCTCTACAAGTCTACAATATTTCTTAGAAAATAAAACAGATTGCAAAAGAGATGAAATCTTAGACATTTTTCATAATTTTCCTTGCGTTCAATAATGAATGTCTCACAACTGCCTTCTTCACTTTTACTCCACAGGACTTCTCCACGTGGCTCCAATGGTATAGCTCCATTTTATCAACATATCTCAACGGTGGCTCACTTTTTCTAACAAACCCACAAGATGGCTCTTGTTGGGCATGGAATCCCCCCCAACATGTTTTGGGTCTCAAAGCCCAAGTTTTGAGTATTATTGTTGTAAAAACTCCGCGATTTGCGAGCACGGAGTGCAAATTGTATGTTAGAGTTATAGGGTTGTCCGCCCTAAGTTTTGAATGTAATGTCGGCCTACCCACGGTCCGCGGACTATGGGATTGTATAAATAGAGCGAAGCTCTAAGTGAAAGGGATAGTGAAGAAAGAAGAAGAAAGCGTGAAGTATGAGATAGAAGTACAAAGAAAGTGTCTAAGTGCTTTGGGTCATAGTAGTAGGAAGAGGCTCTGCAACTGAGTGCGTAGAGGCCTAGTAGAGTCTGCAGCTGAGTGCACGGACCGCTGCAGCTGAGTGCGTAGGGCGGAGTCGAGTCTGTAACCAAGGAAGAAGAATAATAAAGAGAAGTTTGAGTCCAAATCTTGTGTATCTGTTTTTGTGCTATTTCCTATTTAATTACATTGTTTTCTTTATCGCGCGCACTTATATGAGTACTGAACACGGTTAAATATAACTAGACACATACTGATAAGCTACATGATCAACTAATATCGGGTTAATAGTAAGGAATTGGATAATAACATTGTTTGGCTCCCAAGTAAGGCTGCGCGAAGGAAACATATCAGACTGCGAGGTATAGGTAAGTGCACGTAGCGATGTGCACGCAGGGTCGAATCACGGACCATCGAAAATCATCAGACATCTCCAGGGTGCGGAAACCTGGTTCTAGCACCCTCCCATACTAATTTGAGTGAGACCTCAGTCTGCGCTCCGCGGATTATTTCCGAAAGTACTGGGATTTTTTTGGCTAAATCACCTCTGAACCTGGGTCAGGCCCCTACAAGCCAACAAATGGTTCGGTTGTCGGGACCAGGATTTGCATGAGGGATGTTTGATGTCGTGTCGTTGGAATCCGACGAAGAAGGAAATTGAACGCTGGTTGGATAGAAGGATTCACGAGTTCGCGGCGCAGGAAAGTAGGAATCCACGAGTATCAAAGGAACAGTGGCTGGAGTGCTACTTATATACGAAAATCCACGAAATTTTCTTTACATCCTTTCCCTCTGAATTGTATGAGTGGATCGCGAAGATAGCAGACAGTTAGGGAAGGTGTAGGCTCGACAAACCAATCATGTGGACTCCGGAATTGGTGCGCAGATTAGAAGCATCAGAAGATAAGATTGCGCGGGCTATGGATCATTGACTCGATCGAATTATAGGAGGATTTATCACTGAGTTCGCGGTAGATACGACCGTCGTCTACAGTGAGGTGGAACAACGCTTCCTCAAAGGACCGCGATGTAGGTATATTAAATCTTTGAATACTTGGATTAAGATACTATTGTGTGAAAAGTGGGTTATGCGAATAAATTAATGTTTGGGAATACGCTAAGTGGGAAGAACTACATAAACGGAAGCAGTGAAGAGTTAGAAACTAGTCCTTTAATTTCACCCTTGCAGGAAAGCGAGGAAGAACTTGCGAAAGTTTCTTTGAGAAGTGCGGTCAGTCTGATAAGGGAGCGAATTCCGTGCTTACCACCTCCACCTACACCGCCACCAGTTTCACCATCTTCACCTCCATCTCCACCCACCCCACCTCCGCCACCACCACAGTCCAGTATGGCAAGTGCGATCAAACTGAAGGTAATTAGAGGAGTAGGGAATGAAGATCCAAACCAATTCTGGTTCGTGGTAAGAACAGTATGGGAAGCACAAGGAGTCGTGGATGACAACATAAAAAAGGCTATGTTGGTGAGCGCATTGCAAGGTCGCGCATTAACATGATATATTAAGCATTCTAATGACCATCCAAACGAAGGAATCACAGAAATCCAGGCTACGTTGAATAGGGAATTAGCAGGCCAAAGTTGGAGACACAATCAATTAGCGAGTTTAAGGAGATTGCGATGCTCCCGGGCGAGACCCCCTGGGATTTGGACTAGAGACTGAAGAGTATGATTCGCGAAGCCAACATGACTTTAACAGATTGACAACACCATGTATGGTTTGTAGCGTCATTAACACCGCATTTAAGGATGACACTGTCACAACAAAAGCTTTCCATCCAGGCTGAAGCTTTGGATATGGAAATGAGATTGCATGAGACCCCCATACAAGATCCTGGTTTGGGAGTCCAACAAATCCACCTGCAACTGCAAAATTTGTGTCTTTAAATACAGAGTTTGAAACAGGAAAGGACACCTTGGCCAGAGGCGCGCGAGGAGGTATGGTGCATAAAATGCAAAGGCCAGGGGCATGACAAGGACCACTATCCATTATTCGCGAATTACTTGGCTGGAGGAGGACCGATGCCATTAAACCTGAGGCACAAATCGGACCAAGCGCGGCACCTGCATTATGGTGCGTGATTTGTTAGATAGGAGGAAAACACACTACGGATAATTGTCATCTATTGCAAAAGTGTACGCAGACGTCCCAAAAGTTGTTTTGTAATTTCTACACGTCGATAGGTCATGATGAACGCACTTGCAAAAGCTATGAACTAATAATGGATCAGAGTCTTGCCTACATGGTACAGACTGAGATGCAATCCCTCGACCCAAATGCAGGAATGGTGCATGTTGGATTCCAGGGGCGTGGACGAGGACGAGGTGGAATGGGACCAGGAAGGGATCGCAGACAACTAATTTGCTACAATTGCGGAGGGCCCGAACTCTATTCCCGCGATTGTACGAATCCAACAAAAACATCATGTTTGAACTATACTTAGTTTGATCATGAGGTGGAAGACTGCCCTACCTTAATAATGAGGCTGCGCGAAAAAGGGATACTCCAACCTCCCTCGACTCATAATTTGCAAATGATGAGGTCTGAGCCGCACAAAGAAGACCCGAATGTAAACACAGTGCTCAAAAGAAGTATCACAACTGAAGATGATAAAGGTAAGCATCCAGAAGAAAGTACGTGGGTCTGCAAAGCTCCTACAAAGGAACCTAATTTTGATTTGAAGCGCGTGAAGGAGACATTCATGGAAGCTAAGAAGAGCTTCACGGAGGCCTCCACTTCAGGTAGTAAGAATCAACTAGAACCAGGGATGGATCCTTCGATGCTCACTACCTTTCTGGAGACATGTACGAAACTGCTGCATGACAGCAAAGCTGTAAAAGGGCTACAAGAACTTATCACTAGGTGCACCGGGTCAAGAGAACCCCATGTAGTTCGAAAACTTGGAAAGAATGCATTGCGAATAGGAAGGGAAATGAGATTGACTGTGGAAATCAGGGAATATGAAATGGATTAAATAATTCTAGATCTAGGATCAGACGTGAATGTGCTGCCAAAGCAAACATGGGAGCATATGGATAGGCCCGCGCTGTAATGGTCTCCTATTCAATTACGAATGACGAATCAGTAGAAGATCCTACCGATGGGAAGAATGCAGGGAATAACGGTAGACATCGAAGGTGCGAGCGCACTTGCGGATTTTGAAGTGATAGAGATTTTTGACGAAAACAATCCCTATCCCACGCTACTGGACATAGACTAGGCTACTGATATGAACGGAGTCATAAATTTAAAGAAGCACAAAATGATCTTTGAGAAAAAGTCACTGCTAGTAGTACCGCTAGATCCGACAGAAGGAGTGCAATACACTGAACCGGTGTGCAATGGTGATAGTGATGACGATCTCGATTGCATTTACAAGATAACCACATGTGAACAAGATTGGGTGAATCCGACTACAGATGGTAGGATTTTGTGGGAGCGCAAAAGCTCCTGCGCTTCAGATTCAGATGAAGAAATAGAGTGATGGTAGAATCGGTTGCACGAAGTAAAAATGCTTAATTGCAACACGATGATAAGATCACTATGCTACGTAACCACGGAGATAAGGGATTTGCCTAGGTATGATGGCTTGACAACGGTGGATGACTTTCTGAACAAATTTGAAAGCGAAGTGCCAGAACAACAGTAGTTCGATGCTCTGAAATGGGCACTATGTGCTATGCCTGCAAGATGGTGGGGTACACACCAGCAGAGTTTCGGAGACTGGCGCAAATGCTGAAAAATTATGTGCTTATAATCTAGGAAGCTTCAAAGGAGTATGGAAGCTAGGAAGGATGGAAGAAATAGCCTACATGCCCACCTTTCCAGATGGGTACAGGCGTATGGTACGCAACCTACGCGGACGTACACCGCTCTCACGATAGGAGACAGGAACAACAAGCAAACATAGGCAAGACAAATGCGTGAACGATGAAGCATGATACAACCTAGTGCGCCAAACATCATACATGGGGAAGCCTTTGATAAGGTGTGCGAATTACTGAACAGAGTCCACCATGTGAAACGCACCAATTGGGACCTGCGTGTTCGATGAGCCTATAAGACCATGTGCAAAACCCTGACCGTGTAAACAATTCCAAGGGAGTGAAATAGGGACCGTCATCTCTGAGGAGCATGCGAACATGAATCCACACATAGTAGTACTCGTAGGTGTGACAATGCATGAAGCCCAGGATGAAGAAATTACACAACGACGTGAAGTAGAGCACATAAGGCTTCAGGAAGCCATTCGGCAAGGGAACCTTAGACTTCACGATCTTGAAAAGGACTAGGTATGACTAAGGAAGAAAAGTATTTTGATGGACGGAGAGGTCAAGAGGTTGGAAAATGAGATCAAGCAAGCATGTCTCGTCAATAAACCAAGGATGGCAAGGCAAGGTGCGGATGATCATACTAATGAATTAGAAGACTATCACCGAGGATTAATTGGTCTGCTACCATGGTTAGGACCACATATCACCAAACGCATTAATTAGGGGAGCACACTACATATAGTAGAGCACGCGGCGCCAACTGCTACGAGGACAAATGAGGATTTTCCACGAACTATACGCGGGGGGGCGAGATGGAGCCTTGCACAGGTAGTCCGACCACCTGACTAGCTGTAGGAAGAACAGTCTTATCACTCCAGGACGCTGAAAGGGAGTGCCGGACTATAAATTATTATGCTTGGAAACTACGTGCTCTGACAGGTACGTGTAGGAATAGCCTGTCACAAGGTTCGCGCCCACACAAGGGGGGATGCGTTGCTGCATGGATAAGCTGAGAAGTGACCATTGGTGTCACTGTTCATGACAAGATGTCTGATTTGATGCCAAATGGAGTGGGCGGTGAGTATTTAACATAGGAGTTATGGGCAAGATTTCATAAAATCTGCCACCAAGAAAGCATTGATGGCCCGGAATTGGGGGGAATGGTCGAATTTAAATTCAAAAGGCATTATAAAACTCCAAGAGTTAGCGAGCAGACAACACTTGGTCAATTAAGATTTGAGCGGTTGAATAGAGCGCAACGTGTTGAGAGCCACACTTGGTCAATTAAGATTTGAGCGGTTGAATAGAGCGCAAAGTGTTGAGAGCCGAGCGATAATAGGGCCTTTAAGTTCGCGAAAGACCACATACAGCCATTTAGTGCACTGCCGACATTCAAACCGTTCGGGACCAGCTGGAAGGACTTTGTGCCAAGATCACCGCGCCGACCGAGTGACTCGAGGGTGAGTCACAATGTTTGTGTTGGGGGCCTGTTGGGCATGGAATCCCCCCACAGCATGTTTTGGGGCTCGAAGCCCAAGTTTTAAGTATTATTGTTGTAAAAACTCTGCGAATTGCGGGCGCGGAGTGCAAATTGTATGTTAGAGTCATAGGGCTGTCCGTCCTATGTTTTGAATGTAATGTCGGCCTACCCATGGTCCGTAGGCCATGGGATTGAATAAATAGAGCGAAGCTTTAAGTGAAAAAGATAGTGAAGAAAGAAGAAGAAAGAACGAAGTATGAGATAGAAGTAGAGAGAATGTGTCTAAGTTCTTTGCATCGTAGTAGTAGGAAGAGGCTTTGCAGCTGAGTGCATAGAGGCGTAGTAGAGTTTGCAGCTAAGTGCGGACCCCTGTAGTTGAGTGCGCAAGATGGAGTCAACTCTGTAACCAAGAAAGAAGAATAATAAAGAGAAGTTTGAGTCCAAATCTTGTGTATCTGTTCTTGTGCTATTTTCTGTTTAATTACATTGTTTTCTTTATTGTGCGCGCTTATATGAGTATTGAACACGGTTAAATATATCTAGATACATACTAATAAGCTAAGTGATCAACTGAATAATTTCGGGTTAATAGTAAGGAATTGGATAATAACATTGTTCGGCCCCCGAGTAAGGCTGTGTGAATGTAGCATCTCAAACTGTGAGGTACGGGTAAGTGCGCATAGCGACGTGCACGAATGGTCAAACCGCGGACCATCGAAAATCATCAGACATCTCCAGGGTGCAAAAACTTGGTTCTAGCACCCTCCCATACTACTTTGGGTGAGACTTCAGTCCACGCTCCACGGATTGTTGTCGAAAGAGCAAGTAATACCAGGATTTGTTTGGCTAAATCACCTCTGAATCTGGGTCAAGCCCCTACAAGCCAACATCTCTCTTCAAAGCTTACGTCATAACTCTTTCCCCATCTCTTGACTGCTGAAGGCCAAGGACATGATGGAAATGGTATAAAATAATAAAATGTTCTTACCCACGATCTCCACAATCTCTGTAACCCAACACAATCAACATATTCATACGTGCAGTCTACAGCTTCCCAAATATTCCAAACTCGTTTCACATAAAATCTCGTTCTGGAAAATGAGATGATATGACCCCTTCATCAGTTTTAACAAGGACTCCACACTTCGGTCTCAGAGATTTGCCTATGGAAATTTATGTTACTTGGGAATGACTGTTTGGCACACGAGACTCGTCCTCTTCAAGTTGGATTTATGCTTCTAAACCTGCTGACTTGTCCTCCCGAAACGATAATGAATTCAGTTTGTTGGGGTAATAGAAATTGGCCCTTCCAGAGTATATAATCGGCCTCCTTTAGTTGTTACGCACTACACTCTTCACATTTATCAAGGTTCCTTTAACGCCTACTCCATCCGATGAGGACAAACTACTCACATTTAATTCCTTACACGGAGGAAAAATCTACAATTGAAGATTCTTCAACAAAGTATTGAATTCCATCACGAAAGAAAATTAACAAATGGTACAAATGAAGAAAAAATATTGTAAATCTTTAATATTAACAAATGGAACAAAAAATATTTCCTTCACACAGCAGTCGCACAACTCCACAGCGCTTAAATTTTGCAAGGCATCCAAAATGTGTTCAATCCCTATGTATGGGCTCCTCCTTGCGGCCACGATTTCCATGTGAGGTTTGCTTCATGGTTCAAGGCTACGTTCACTTCCTTTCAACTCGAATAACATCTTTGGTATCTTGTTTACGATTTTCTACTGCAAATATTTCTTGCCTTCTTCATGCAGCGATCATAGTAGTTTCGCGATTATTTTCTCCACAATTCCGCAATCTTTTTCAGCTCCATGAATGAAATAATATATCTGCGACATTTTCACAAATTCAAAAACCTTATATGCGTGAACTACATTTAAATTGCTTCAATTAGGACCGATGAAACAGCCCCACTAGTTGGCGGCCCATCATGGAATGATATGATGACTTCAACGTCAAAAAAAACAATTGATTGCACGCATGAATTCTCCATTAATTTGACTGATCAAGTTTGAGAAAAAAATTAAACACCGCAAAGAATTCCTCTGTAGGTTTTCCTCATATTTCACCGCTTCCTAAACCTTCACCACTTAATAGATAAATTCTTTCGAATTTGATGGTGAAAATTGCGGGAAAGACTCATGAAAATAGTCGTGTGCATTACAACCTTCGGATTTGAACATGAAAATGACAATTACGCCCGAAGCGAAACAAAATCCTTCGATTTTAGACTTTTAGTATGTTATAATGCTTTTTGGCTTAAATAAGAAGAAGCTTCCACACGAAGACGAAATTTGTATCAAAAGCAAAACAAATCCCTTCCAATTTGACAATTAAAACATACCAGAAGAATTTGTCTAATCAGTCGTCTGCTTTGAGACCCTTCACCTTTGACATGAAAATGAGAACTTGGACTCTTCTGCTCCCAAAAAGATCAAAATTGTGGAAAATAAAGCGTGCTTCTAACTATGAAAAATCACATGGAAAGTTCCTCCAAATAGAGAGACGTGCACCTACAGACTTCCACATGTATTTCATTTCCTTAGCCACACTTTACACAATAGTCGATGCTAATGCACAAATCCACAATTAATAGAATGCGACTCAAAAATTTAATCCACAACAAGAGTGGAAACAATATCTGTTACATGTTCAGTCGTCACACAATCAGATCCACAAAGAACTAAAGTTATCACCTTGGGTTTGTCATATGGGAGAGAGGTATACAAATATTCATATACATCACTCGCGAATCTCTGCGCCCAATGCCATAGAGACCCGATTTTGTTGCCTCTTCAACACACTCACAAATAAATTGCGAGAAAAACATTATCATTCTGCACCAATCCGACGTCCTCATGCCCTTCCTAAATTCTTTAGGAATCTCTTCATAGAAAATGAAACCTGCACTTAATTCACTTGCACCAGCAAACATTTTCTTATAGATTCCACTCTCATAAATTTGATACGTAACATGCCTAGTATCTGCAACTACTTTGGTACCAAAATGATATTGCAGACTATAAGGCTTGTGATTTAATAATTAACACACTCAACATAAAACTAAAATACCCACAATACATATGCATTTTAAATCTAAGAAATAATTAATTAATAAATAGAATATTTAAAAGAGAACTATTGGCCTCATGCTTGGCACTCACTCTTCACTTTTACTCAATCACATCCCTCATGGGCTTGCCTAGATTTATACTAGTGGATCTGAACCCAAAGTAGGTTATAGATCCTAAACAAACTCCAAAATATCTCTCATAATCCATAAAAATTCTCATCTAATCCCTTTTCTCTAAATAAGATGTAACTAACCCTCAAATATCTCAACTCTTCCAAAATACTCTCGAAATTTCTCCTATTTACAAAAATTCTCATTCTCTTCAAAATACAATAAATAATGATTCCTAACTTAGGAAACCAACTCCCTTGGTGAACACGTTACCTTGGTTAGATGCTCCCGCATCAAAAAGGTTTAGATCAGGGTTAAAAAAATAGATCACAAGCGTTACATGAAAGGATAAATCTTTAACATAGCATGAATACTTGATGATAGTGATTGACGAGCTCATGTAAATAGAAGGGAGGTTCCAAAATCAAAGCATGGGAAAATTTTTGGAGGGGGGTTGTAGCAGCTACAACATAATGGTGGAATTTTTTTTTTTTTTTTTCGAGAACAATGTGTTTTATAATATTGTTGGGGTTAAGAGAATGAAGATTAATATGTTTGATGATATTGTAAGAATGTTGATTAAAGTATGAAATATACCTGAACTTAAAAATGATTTAATTTCATTGGGAGTTTTGGATTCTATAGGTTTATAGGTTAAGGTGGAGCACTGAAAGTGTCCAAGGGCATCTTGATGGTTATGAAGACTACAAAGATTAAGAATCTTTATAAGTTTCAAAGAAAAACTCAAATAAATGAAACTATAGTGGTATCTAAAGAATTTAATGAATTTATTCATTTATGGAATCAATGACTATCTCATGTGAGGAAAAAAGGGATAACCATACTAATAAACCACACATTTCTTCTAGATTTGAAATCTTTGAATTTGAATCATGCAAACATTTTTTATTTGGGAAGTAGTGTAGACATATGTTTAAAGCAAGGAGTCATAAAAGTAAATTTTTTCTTGATTATATCCATTTAGAGATGTGGGGGGCTATATCCTAGAGTTTCTTTGGTGAAGTGCCTTATTTTGTACATTTATAGATTGTTACTCTAGGAAGGTGCTGGTATATTTTCTAAAAAGGAAATCTGATGCGTTTATTTTATTTAAACAATTTAGAGTTTTGGTGGAAAAGGGAACTAGTATGGAAATCAATTATTTGAGAACAATTGATAGTGGCAATTTCACATTTTTGGAATTAAAAAAATATTGCAAGGAAGTTGAGATCGAAGGCATAAAATTATAGTATACACTCCCTAGAAAAATGGGGTGGTAAGGTTGATGAACATGACCCTTCTAAATAGAGAAAGGAACATTCTTAGTAATGTAGCAAGAGTTGTGGGCAAAAGTAATCAACATTTCTCGGTATTTGGTGAATAAGTCACTATCAACTACAATAACTTGTAAAATTCGTGAAGAGGTCTGGGTATGCCATCCTTGTGATTATTCATATTTAAATTCTTTTGGCTGTAAAGATTATGATTTTGCTCCTAAAATTCAGTGTTCTAAGTTCAACCCTATATCAAAGAAGTTTTTTTTTGTTGGTTATGATGATGTAGTTAAGGGCAAGTAAAATTTTAAGAGTGGAAATTTATCTTAAAGTTTAGAAACCTTAGTGAATATTACTAGTCCCTAATATGAAAACTATAAAATATTTGGAGATATCTTTGTAAAAATATTGAAATTTTTATTGATTTTATACATAGTGTCTATAAAGTTTAAGCGACCTTTAAGGTAAAATAATTTTATACTACAAAATCAGGGCGAATTTGTTTTAGAAAAATGGATATCGGCAAATCGTTTTTTGGAAAAAACATGAAAAAATAGACCACTTGCGAATATTAGCCCCTAAAAATTTCCATGGTTAAGGGATATATATTGTGGGACCCTACCACCCATAAAATTATCACCTGTAGAAATTAAGTATTTGATGAATCCTCTCGCACAAAATTAGATGGTGTAGAAGTTGAGGTGAAATATGAATAGGCACCACAACATCAAGAAGTTCAGTTGGAGACCCAAACATCCACAGAAACAAGGATGGAAGAAGAAGTTTTTGAAAAATAATAAGATAAGGATACATAAAACGTATAGAGAAATGAAGAAACACCACAACCAACAATGAGGGGATCTACATGGGATATAAATCCTCCTAAGAAATATGAAGATTATGTTTCATCTCTTGCATTGATTACTAATGATGGGGAACCCTCATGTTATCAAGAAGCAATGAATGATACTAAAAATAACAATCGATAAAGAAATGGATGTCTTGGAAAACAACAAACATGGGACCTACTAGAAACCCCAAAGGATAGAAGGTATGTTGGGTGCATGTGGGTCTACAAATTGAGGAAGGACGTTCATTGAAAAGTTGAGAGATACAAAGAAATAATTATTGCAAAAGCGTATTCTCAAATGGAAGGTATTTCTATCCATGAAATATTTTCAGCTGTTATCAATCTTGATTCTAATGATCTTGTCATGGCACTAGTTTCTTTATTTGACCTTTAATTGGAGTAGTTAGATGTTAAAACATCATTTCTACATGGAAGTTTAAATGAGAATAGATATATGTGTATGGGGGGGGGGGGTGCAAACAAAATGGCTTTTTCAATATCACAAGAGAAGATTTGTTTGGAAGCTCAAGAAGTCACTATATGGCCTATAACAATCTTCCATGAAATAGAACAAGAATTTTTATTCCTTCATTGTGATCCAAAAATTTACTAGAAGCAAGTATTACCATTACATTTACTTGAAATTTTCAAATGACATATTTTTTATCTTGTTGAAATATGTTGACAATATGCTTGTTGCAAGCAAAATCATGGATGAGATCAACAAGTCAATGGCTCAATTGGCTACGAATTTTGATATGAAGGATCTAAGAGTGTTGACAATATGCTTGTTGCAAGAAAAATAATGATTGACATCAATAAGTTAATGCCTCAGTTGGTTAGGAATTTTGATATTAAATATCTAGGAGTAACGAAAAAAATTTGGGCATGGAAATACATAGAGGGAAAATAATAGCATTTGGTTATCGCGATATAGTTATGTAGAGAGAAGGCTCATGAAGTTTGGTATGAATACTTTGAAACTTGTAAATATCCCTTTCATTGAACCCATTTTAATATTTCTTTAGGGTCATGTCCTAGTAGTAAAGAAGAAAAGTATTATATGTTTCATGTAACATATGCTAGTGCAATATGATGTTGAATGTATGCGATGGTATGCATTAGACAAAATATTTCACACACAATTGGTCTTGTTAGTAAATACATAAAAAATCCAGGAAAATATTTTCAGTAGCTATGAAATTGGTGTTTCGGTATATTAGAGACACAAGTAATTATGGCATCACATTTAATGGTCCTAATGATTCAATCTGTGATTCTGCTGATTAATATTAAACATATTATTAAAATATATCTTACAAAAAACTGATATTAAACCTCATACTTAATATTAAACCTGATATCACACGTTGTCTATTAACGCTCATGAGCTTTGGAGTGAAACCAAGCGGTGGTCTACTCCCAAGACTCCCTAGGATGATATAATTTGACAGATTTGTGATAGTAAGAAGGTGGAAGATGAAAAGCACGTCCTTTTAAACTGCCCGACTCTTGCCCACATTTGCTCCCAATTCCCTATCATCAACCACACCTCCAATCTTTTTGACTTATTAATTTAGCCTAACTATAGCAATATTGGAACGCTTCTTTCCCTACTCCATCACAGAAACAATATTTTGAGGAACGACAATTAGACTCTCTTTTCTTGAGGTCCAATAAACCACATTGGTCTTAGTGGACGTTAACCACCATCATCATCATCATCATCATCATGATTATTGTTCTTGAAAAAGGCAAATATATATTATATCATATATATTAAGCAGGTTATATATCTACCTGTTCAATGCAAAGGTTATATTAAAAATGTTTAATATATTACACAGCTTATAAATTTGGTTGTTCATACATATTAAGCAAGAGTTATATTAATAATGTTAAATTTTATTATAATATAATGATGCTTAACATAAGAGACAAACAATGGAAAAACATGTGGCTGAAGGATAGCTTCATAATCCAATCCACCTTTCGAGAGTGAAGTCACCGTTTTTTTTTCAGAAAGAAAAGCTTTGATATTTATATTAAGGAAATATATTTAAACAACATAAAACTGATGGGCCTTATTAAACAAGACCGCGATAGGGAAAGTCCTTGATGCGGAGATAAGCAGCATAGCCTCGATATTAGAAGCATTACATAGAAAGATAATGGGGCATAAAAACTCATTGCTGGAAAAAAGCATATCAGTAATGGGACATATAGCATCTCAGATCAGAGTCTACAAAAACAAAATTGAAAACTTTATACGCCACAGACAGGACTCTGTTATGTAGGAGGAGGATAGAGAGCCAATACTGAAGATAGGACAAAATTGGAGGAGATGTTCGAATCTTCAAAAACTTTTAGATTCCTCCATTTCCAGAGGCACCAGATTGCTGTGGGAAGAATTGGGCGAATGTTTGCATTCTGTCCTCCCCACCAGGAGAAAGCTGCAACAACCGAAGAGAAGTTAGGGAGCTGAAAGGAGAAAAACGATGCAATATCATACCAGAGAGTGAAGTCACCGTTGTATCCTTCACAATCCAATCCATCTTTCGAGAGTGAAGTCACCGTTGAAAAGAAATATTGTAACTTATTTATGTACGTCTAACAAAGCCTCATTTCAATGCAAGTGAATCTAATTTTCATTAATCTTCATAATCCAATCCACCTTTCAAGAGTGAAGTAACCTTTGAAAACAAAGATTGTAACTTATGTATGTACATTTAACAAAGCCATATTTCAATGCAAGTGAATCTAATTTTCATTAATCTTCATACGTGCTCAATCATTAATCACACATAATAATTTTTTAATGAGGTCTTGTAAATTTTAGTTTAAATAAGGTTTACACATATTATTTAAATATGCAAGAAAGTTATTGAGCCCAGATGCTCATTCTACATCCCAGTATGATGTGTAAGAGTGTTCCTCATTAAAGTTGAAATTTTACTCATGTCGACTAAAATAAAAATTCAAAAAAATCTAAAAATAAAAAATTGAAATAACTATACAAAACATTTAAATACTATCTGCTCATATAAAATATTTAAAAATCTAAAAATAAAAAAATTGAAATAACTATACAAAACATTTAAATATTATTTGCTCATATAAAAAATTACACGTGAAGAAATTAGATCCCTCTCAACTAATTAATAAAAATTGAAATAACCATACAAAACATTTAAATATTATCTGCTCTTATAAAAAATTACACATAAAGAAATTAGATCCCTCTCAACTCATGTTAAATCCCTATTTAAAATAGATCTATGCTGATCATTCTACACTACATCTATTAATTTAAAAACCTTAATAAAAATATACTCAATTTTTCATTTTCTATAATCCTATTGAAATCTCTAATTAAGAAAAAGATTAAAATGAAAGATATTCTTACTACATTCCAATCATTCAAAAATAAGTATATCCTAACTACCTATTATATCCTTGACAAATTTCGGTGACGGATGGACTTTGATCATCGACCAATTTGTCTCTCGAATACGAAATATGGTTACAACTCCTTTTGAACTGTCGACATTTTTCTTTAGAACCATCAAATTGATGTCAAAGTTGTCCAATACGTCAAATTGGACGAGAGGTTTAATATTGAAATTAAAAACCTATTTTCGAGATAGAGTTATGAGAAAATGCATATTAAAGTGTTAATTTTAATTATAAAAATTCTTGTTATCGGAGAGAATGGAGAGGGAAACAATTTTTTTCGGTTAACATTAAACAAATTTAAATATTCAATATATATTACGATAAAAACCGTTCATTTTTATATAAAAGTAAAATAAAGTTCGGGCCTGGAGTATGCCCTAAAACTGTTTCTGCTTGGCTAAGAGCTCGTTTTCCTCGGACGTAAGGAAACAGGTTAACGGCCCAAGACCCAGAGGCATCTGGCAGGAGTGAAAGCCTGCTCCCTTACGGACCACCAACGGGTTATTTCAGGTGGCGTGGTTTTCCTTGATAACAGTGATGTGTCAACTGACATTCGCGGATAGCAGCCAGAGATGGCTGTCCTCACTGTTGGTTTGACAAACTGAGTTTGATAGGTTTTTCCACCTTTTGAAAAAAAAAGAAAAAAAAAAGAAAAGAAAAAGAAGAAAGTAAAATAAAGTTAAACTCTCACGAACACATCTGTATAGCTTGTATCTAAAATCAAGTGCCCAAGAAACTGATAGTTACTTAGAATGTGCATTTATTTAAATAAATAAATAATTTATAAATGTTATCAAATTTGATTTTAAGGGAAAAAAATAATTTAAAAATATATACGGATGGTAAAAAAGAGCAAAGACAGTTGATCGTTTTTCATGTTAAACCATTTTAATCATTCATCATTTAAAATAAAAAACATAAAATGCAATTTCAATACAGTTCTTCACCCTTTATTGGAAGGAGAGAACTCTCGAGAGAAAGCCCTAGAGGATCAAAGGCTTTGTTTATACAGAACACAGAGATACTGGAGCAAAGCCATGAATGTGGGGTTTTGATAAATATAAAGAGCACCATAATTTTGTGATTATTTTTGGAAACTAGATTTTAATGTTTCAAACGGTGTTTTTTTTAACATTTATTAATACTTAATAAAATATATGTACATAAAATTCGTTTTGTTAATATAATCGATGTTTTTTTGGATAATAAAAAAATATAAAAGTTAAAACATAAAAAAATTAAAAATTAAATTTATATAAAAATATAAAAGTTAAAACATAAAAAAATAAAAATTAAATTTATATTATCAAATTATTTAAAAATAAAGAATAATCAACTTATAACACAATTATGTATTTTTTTAAAATGGAATGTATGATAGCTAAATTACCAAATGAAAATTTTAGAGTAAATAGCCAAAATGTACAAACAAAAAAAATATTCATTAGTATCCAATCTCACAATTCCTTACTTTAAGTCTCACGTTAAGAGTGAAAACTTTAATAAACAAAAAAAATTTATTAATAAAATTTAATTATAATTGGTTAATTATTTATTATTTTAAATTATTATTATTATTATTATTAATTATTATAAAAATATAAAATAATATTTCAACATTATTTTTCATTTTTATTAACAATAAAAAATTATAAATTATAGACAAAGATTTAAAAAGGATCAAAGTCAAATTTAAATAGAAGGTTTTTTAGAAATTAGGTTGTAGATTTACAATTCTTCATGAACTTTTAATCAAAATCACAAGATACAAACCTACACTATTCCTATGCAGATATTAATTCATACTTTAGAACAAAAATCTGAGACATGCACGAAGGAATAACACACATGCAACAAGTATTTTTATCTGGGAAAAGAAATCTGCTAAAAACCCCAATGCCTCTTGCATTAATCAAATGAAATAGAGATGTATCACAATTGCTTCGTTGAACTGAGCACAACCTGCAAGTGCACAACCTATATCTCTACTCACTAAAGGCCTCTGACCTAGACTTAGTCATATTTTGCCTTGGCTTGTGTTCTTATTTCGTTGCGTTGTTCCTTGAGGAATTAGCCTCTATTATTTAGGAAATTCCTTCAATTGAATTGTGCAATTCCTTTAGGCTGGTTATTTGAATGCATGCAACACTTGTACACTCAAGGGTAGTCTACAATTTATGATACATTGACTTGGAATCTCCACCTCAACTGGGTAACTTGAATTCTCTGCATGCACTAGTTATTTTGGCTTGATTGATCAATTAACTGGATGATCATTGAGTTTGACTGAAGTCTCACTGCTTAACTGACCTTCCATTATTTCCTCCAAAAGTTGGAACTAGTTTAACTGAAAACAACTTGAGATAACGTAACTTGATTGCTACAAATTAGCAATCACACATGCGGAACTGAACTCTAAATCCTCCAACTTGAATTTACTGAGTAAACTAGGTGACATAAAGCATGTCACATAAGTTAACATCATCCAAGTTGTGTGTTGATGTTGAAATTCGAATTTCCTCTATTTAATCAAGGGAAAATCAAATTGAGAATTGTAGAAATTTCCCACTGTAGATCACCTGATAATGCAATATACTAAAGCAAAATACTAGATCTACTTCTACAATCAAACTTTGCGGAAGCATAATAAATTTGAGCTAGATCAATTAGAACACATATAACAGAGAAGAAGAAATCATACACATGAAACACAAAAGAATACTCTGGGGAAAGCCTCAGCTAAAAACCTCGATCTCTGTATTATCATACAAGTGGAAATATGCCCAGATTACACAAAGAATTAGCTCACAAGATATCCTGCTCTCAATACAATCCCTTTGCTGCTCATAGACAGTCAAAGGCTTCTCACAAACCTTCTCCTCTGCCCTCCAAGCCTCCTATTTTCTTGCGCAGTTTCTCCTAGGGTCCAATGTTGCCACCTGTGTGAATTCACCTCTCACGCTGCTCACTAATCTCAGAGGTAACTGCGCAATCGTGAAGGAGATAATTCCTTCTGCATGGATGAGTTTCCTATATAGGAAAATTCCTCCAACTGATCATACACTATCCCTTCCTCTGATCTCAACTGGGTCTCTGACTGAACTGACATGCATGAGTTATTTATGAGAGAATATTCATTTATCTAAAGTGCAATAGTTACATGCATGCATGCATTAACTAATTGAACTCACAATTAATTCCATAAACTGTTGGAACTAATCTAACTGGACTTAATTCAGATAACTGAGCTAACTAATTACAATTCAAAGTACAACTCATACTGATCTCCTTTAATCAAGGGATAACTTCCTTAATCAATGGAGAAACTGTTGCATGTCTTCACATAGACTTCATGTTTGATTTTCTACAACTAATTAACTCAAGATGAATTAATTAATTATTTTACAAACAACTGCTAAGATAAAATTCGAATTTTACTTCTCAATTTTAGTTCAAGGACTAACTAAAATTGGAATCCATCCCAAAATACTATTTATAACAATGCTATCTTTAGCACTTCCATTTTTTATTCCTTGTTGCTATGTCCAACACTGGTACCTGAAATGCTATTTATAGCATTTCTACTTTTATCATTTCTTGTTGCCATTTTCAGCAGTCCCTCTAAAAAGGAAAGGCATTCAACTCGAACCCGATCCTGAACCTTTGGAATGTTCTGCATGTAACACTTCTCCCAAGTTTTATTGCTCCAGCAACTCTAGAAATAAAAAATCTCTCAACTAACCTCCCTGTTGGACTAGAAACATCCTTTGATGCTGAAACTTCCCCTACCACTGACAAGTGCTCCCTCTGTGACCTCTGAGCTGCTGCAACACTCCATGCATCTCGCACCATTGCACACCTCTTTGTGTCATCCTGCACTGTTGCAACACTCTTGTGCCTCTCACATTGTTGTAGCCTCCTAGCTTTGCACTGTCTTGGGATTCCTGCACTATAGCTCTCTATGCCACTCCATCCGCATCTGCCTCTACCCACTCAACTAGTCTTGCTACTCCTCATTGGGATCCCATAGCAAAGTCTAATCAAAGAGGTTGGGTACCTCAAGGATCCTATCCCTATTTCAGCCTTCTTGGGACCATCTCTTCACATCGCCCCACCTCACACTTGGAGGTATGGTTGCATGTGATCCCTCTGCCCAATTGGCTTGAAATTTCCCCTTATTGGAGGTCTCTGCATGAGTGGATGCCTCCACTCGATCTCCTCTCGACTTCTCCAGTTGTGGCTGCTCCACAACCTCCTGAAGCTGCTTCACCAATTGTGGCTCCTCCACAATTGTCTTAGACTTATTTTGGCGCTGCATGTTGAGAGGTAATGTACTCTCCCCCTCAACCACCAAGTCTCCATCAGTTGCCTTGCTCCTCAAGGCTTTGCATGCGTCTTGAACCTCAAGAGCATACAGGTTCTTGACTCGTGAACCGATCTGCTTCACCTGTCTCGTGGTGATGTGTCTAAGGAAAACCTTTCCCTTACTGAAGACTACATCATAGCCTTTGTCTTCAAGCATAGTGATCGACACCAAGTTTTTCTTCAGTCCTGGCACATACTTCACATCTATAAAGGTAATGCGGTTCCATGCTCCCTCTTAAAAACAACTGCACCTACTCCTGAGACACTATACTTTTCATCATTATCCATGGCTATGAGTATCAGGAGATCTTTCTCCTCCAAGGTACTGAACAAACTCTTATCCCCGGTCATGTGGAATGAAGCTCCATTATTAAGAAATCAACCACATCCCACCAAGGATGAAACCATGCATGCGAAGAGGGTGAAATCCAACTCGAACTGTGAGGCCAATGCCTCGCTTTCAGATCCTTCCTTGGATCCCATCTTGGATTTCTTCAGTGGACAATTTGTAGCAAAATGGCCCACCTCATGACAATGAAAGCATCACACTTTCAATTTTTCAAACTTCTTCCCACCATAGGAAGAACTCGATATTGGATGAGAATCCTTCTCCTTCCCTTTCTTTGACTTACTCGCTAAGGCACAATTTTCTTCATCCTCCTTGGATGAAGAACCATCTTTTGTGCTTCTTCTTATCTCCTCTTGCATCAGATCCGACCAAAGTCATTCCCAATCTAGCAGTTTCTCTATTCCATTAACCAAGTCTTGGTAGCTATGCCAGCTCTTAGGAAGACCGAGGAGAGAAAGACTCACCATGTCATCATCGGCTGTCGTGATCCCTACACTTCCAAGCTCATCCCTACAGGTAGTGAGCTTGTTCAGATATGTAGAGATCGTGTCGCCATTTTCACACTTGATTTTCTGAAGCTTGTCTTTCAGCACCAACTTCCTCTGATCACTGCTGTTCTGATATAGATCCTTCAAATTTTTCCACATTGAAAACAGTGTCTCCTTCCCATGGAGACTCGAGACTATGTGGTCTTGAACTCCCTCCAGAAGAATCCTCTTCGCTTTAGCCACACATTTCTTCCATTTCGCCAATTCTTCGGTATTAGCAGTTGCTAGCTTGGGGACTTTTTGATCAATGAAGTCCTCCAAACCATTGTCCTCTAATACCACTTCCATGCGATCCTTCCATTCTATATAATTCGATCTGCCACCAAGGGCATACTCGAGTCTAAAACTGTTGAATGCCATTGGTGAAATTTGAGATGTGATAAGAATTTGAATTCTATAATTAGGAACTTCAAACTTTGAACTTCTCCCTTCTTTGCATACTGTTCTTCAGTTTGATCACCTTTGCTCTGATACCATGTAGAAATTTCCCACTATAGATTACCTAATAATGCAATATACTAAAGCAAAATACTAGATCTACTTCTACAATCAAAATTTGTGGAAGCTTAATTAATTTGAGCTAGATCAATGAGAACACATATAAAATGAAGAAGAAATCATACACATAAAACATAGAAGAATACTCTAGGGAAAGCCTCAGCTAAAAACCCCGATCTCTGTATTATCATACAAGTGGAAATATCTCCAGATTACACAAATCATTAGCTCACAAGCTATCCTTCTCTTAGTACAATCCCTCTACTGCTCATAGACAGTCAAAGGATTCTCATAAACCTTCTCCTCTACCCTCCAAGCCTCCTATTTCCATGTGCAGTTTGTCATGGGGTCCAATGCTGCCACCTGTGTGAATTCACCTCTCACACTACTCACTAAACTCAGAAGTAACTGCACAATCCTGAAGGAGATAATTCCTTCTGCATGGATGAGTTTCCTATATAGGAAAATTCCTCCAATTGATAGTACACTGTCCCTTCCTCTGATCTCAACTACGTCTCTGACTAAACTAACATGCATGAGTTATTTATGAGAGAATATTTAGTTATCTAAAGTGAAACAGTGACATGCATGCATGCATTAACTAACTGAACTCACAATTATTTCCACAAACTATTGGAACTAATCTAACTGGACTTAACTCAGATAACTGAGCTAACTAATTACAACTCAAAGTACAACTCATCTTGATCTCCTTTAATCAAGGGATAACTTCCTCAATCAATGGAGAAACTGTTGCATGTCTTCACATAGACTTCAAGTTTGATTTTCTACAACTAATTAACTCAAGATGAATTAATTAATTATTTTACAAACAACTGCTAAGATCAAATTCGAATTTTACTTCTCAATTTTAGTTCAGGGACTAACTAAAATTGGAATCTATCCCAAAATACTATTTATAGCAATGCTATTTATTCTCACTGTAGATCACATGATAATGCAATGTACTAAAGCAAAATACTTGATCTACTTCTACAAAAAAAACTTGCAGAAGCTTAATCGAATTTGAGCAAGATCAAATAGAACACATATAACAGAGAATGAGAAAGTAATCACACATGAACACAGAAGAATACCATGGGGAAATCCTCAGTTAAAAAACCTCATTCTCTGTATTATCATACAAGTGGAAATATGTCCGGTTTACACAAAGCATTAGCTCACAAGCTATCCCACTCTCAGTACAATCCAACTGCTGCTCATAGATTGAATAGACACAAGATATGCCTTCCCTTAGCACTCCAAGCCTCATATTTGTTTGCGTAGTTTTCCTTGGGGTCCAATGCTACCACCTGTGTGAATTGGCCTCATCGCACACTCACCAAACCCCAAAGTAACTGCGCAATCTTCAAGGAATGAATTCCTTCTGCATGCAAGAGATATCCTCCATGGAATATTCCTGCAACTGATAGTACACTATCCCATGATCTGATCTCAACTAGGCCTCTGTCTGAACTGACATGCATGAGTTATTTATGAGAGAATATTCAGTTATCTGAAGTGCAACAATTACATGCATGCATGTACTAACTAACTGAACTCACAATCAGTTCCATAAACTATTGGAACTAATCTAACTGGACTTAACTCAGTTAACGGAGCTAACTAATTACAACTCAAAGTACAACTCATCTTTATCTCTTTAACTGAGGGATAAATTCCTCAATCAATGGGATAACTGTTGCATGTCCTCACATAGACTTCATGTTTGATTTTCTCCAACTAATTAACTCAAAATGAATTAATTAATTATTAATCAAACAGCTGCTAAGAACAAATTCAAATTTTACTTCTCAATTTTCGTTTAGGGACTAACTAAAATTGGAATCTATCTCGAAATACTATTTATAGCAATGCTATTTTTAGTATTTCCATTTTTCATTCCTTGTTGCTATGTCCAACACTGGTACCTGAAATGCTATTTATAGAAATGATATTTATAGAATTTCTATTTTTAGCATTTCTTGTTGCCATTTTCAACAAGGATTTCTTGTTTCATTTTTCAACACTCCCTCTCAGAAATAAATGGATTATCAAACACCCCTATTCTGAACCTGTGGAACTCAAACCTACCTCTTGATAAGGTCTTTGTCAAAATATCATCATCTTGTTCCTCGGTTGGAATGTACTGCAACAACATTATCCTCCTTTGCAAACAATCCTGTAAATAGTGATACTGGATATCTATATGCTTGGATCGATCGTGAAAAATAAGATTTTCAGAGAGCTTGATGCAACTCTAATTATCATAGTAGATCATAGTTGGATCCATCATTTGACCAAAAAATCAAACAAGTATCTTTATCATCCAGATTTCCTCACGTGCTGCTTAACTGACAACCATGTATTCTGCTTTTGCCAAGATGAGTGCCACATATATTTATTTCTTGTTGTACCAAGTGTTGAGCCTCAAAATTACTCTTTCCCTAGCAACTCTTCTCATTCCTTTTCCTTTTTTTTTTTCCATACGAAAGATGCATTGTCATCACCAATAACCAGTATATACTGTCTTGAGGAGGACATTTAGTGATTTACATGTTATGCTTTTATGTTTTGCTGTTCAAATAAATTTTTTTATATTAGCTACGGAACGCAGCCTATTCTGCAGCGAATCGGCTGTTCCTAGCTACCTTCATGCTCTAACAGGTTCCAGGTGTTAGAAGGAGAAACTAGCCACATGGGCAGCTTGGAAATCATCATGACATGGACCCTGTCCTATTCATTCAGCCCAAGTCGACAAATAAGATGGCATAGGACTACAATCAATGGATAAGTCAAACACAAAGAGACCGAAGGTAACAAGACTCCGTTTCGTGCTTAATTAATGCGTTTCACAGTGATGGGAAGCATTATCCAGAGAAACTACCTATACCTACGGACTCCAACAACCCCCTGTACAAACGAATCTAACAGCCACCATGTCTTGGATTTGTCTCCAGCAGTCGAGGAAGAAATTCCGCATATCTGTCTTCTACGTGTTTGGCTGTAGCATGCTTTTCTACGCAAACAATGATATGATTTTTCTTATCAATACCTGTGTAAAGGATCGAAGGAGGGAGTAGTAATAGTAATAGTTTTATTGTGAAATCGAAGTTCCAGACTCTGTAATTTCTGGGCATTTTGTGTCCCTGTTTTAATATGAGAATACCCCATGTTTTTATGAACATTTGAAGGAGTTTACTTGGAGTTGATTGAGCAAGCGTAGCCTAATCAGTTATAGAGGGCCCTTGCACTAAAGAAGGTTTCATTTCATTTTATTTTTCTTCTTCTTGTTAACTGTAAATTCATCATTTTCTTTCTAAAACAATGTTTATAATTATTTTCTTACTAACAATGTTTATAATGCAATTTCCATTATTTTCTTATTAACAGTGTTTATAATTTAGAAGAAGTTTCCATTAGCTTGATCTCTTTTTAATTTTTATTAGAAGTTTAGAAGATAGTACTCAATGGTGTAATCTTGTTTCTTCAATTAAAAACTAACCTTTTTTCAGGATGAGAGTACGATTGAAGAATGATAAGGATACATTGTTGGATAGTTTATTTTATTCACTGTTTTGCTAGTTTAAATTCTCAATTAAACTTATCAATGTCATTTACTATCTTTTCCATTTCATTTTTAGTTTATTGACTCATGGTGTTCATAAATGTTTATGGAAAACCCTTCAAGTTGATAATTCATCCTTAACTAAGTGGTTGAAAATTTCATCTATGCAATGAGTTATTTCTGTATCTTTGTATTTGCTTTCTCTTAGATTAATGAAGTAAAAAATTACTCAAATGTCATCCCAACGAAACTTTCTCCCAAAATTAAGAGGTAGAGTAACCAAGTATTTCATTTAGTTTTATTTCTGTAATTAGTTAGACATCAATTGCAAATTTCACTTTCAGTTTTAATTCATGATTTGGAAATAATGGTAAAATAGGAATAGAAACTCTATTTTCACTTCTTGCTTAGCTTTGTTTCCATATCTTTCTTAGCTTTGGTTTCATTTCTTTCTTAGATTTGTTTTCATTTTTAGATTTTGAGCAGTCTTTACGAAAGTTAGATTTAGTTCTAATAATTTACATTGTAAATCATTAGGAATTAAAAGACCCAAAACCCCCCAAAATAACATAAAACATAAAAACAACGAAGTAAGAAGGGTTAGCTAGCACAAACAGTGCACTACACTTCATCAGTTTATGATACCCGGATTTATAATTTATGTAGAGCAATTTAGGACAATAAATTAACCAAACATTTTGGATCCGCTACCGGGGAAGTGTAACTAGGTAGCCTTATCTCTTACATTCAAAAAAAAAATTGATATGCATAGATAAAAAGACTCTAGGGTGGATTTATAGCTAGGGGCAATAGTTCAATTCCTGCAACACCACCTACTCCACCAAGAACAAGGAAAGATACACCTCCATCCCAAACTCACACTCCCATCCATAGAACACCTGAAATTCCAAAGGGAGAAATTCAATCAAAAGAATCTCCTACTTCATCTACCAAGTCAGTCCTAGAGGAGAAAAATCTTGAATCTCCAACAGCAGGGATAACCTTTTTCACCTCCACAGGAGAGCACATTTTAGTTGAAGAATTAGTAATAGCTAGTGAGGAAGAAGAATTAGAACCTCTCTCCCATATCCCATTAATAGAAGAACCAGAGGAGGAGAAAGTAACTTTGCAGGTTGAACCTTATACTGACTATGAGGAAACTATAATGGCAGAAGAAGGGGAAGATGGGGAATTCAGTCTGTTTGGAGGGGGTAGAGGAAACAATGGAGGAGGTAGAGGAAATAATGGAGGAGGTAGAGGAAATAGGGAAATAGATAATTCTTTTGGATTTCCTATAGTGGATGAGGAAACAAATGCCACAATGAAAAATATATCACCCTCTGTCATCCCAAACTTCCATGGGTTAAAAAGTGAGGATCCTGAAACATTCTTATTTGAGTTTGAAGTCTTGTGCAAAACCTAAGACTATCTAAAAGACTCTCAAAAACTCAAATTGTTTCATTCAACACTAAAAGGAGCTGCTTTGTAGTGGTTCATGGGGTTAGTCACTCAGTCCATTAGAACATGGAATGACACAAAAAAACGTTTTTGGATAGGTACTTGGATTATTGCATGCCTACCAATCACAAATATGAAGTGTTCAAAATGATGCAAAGAGAGGATGAAAACTTGGAGGATTTGATTGAGAGATTCAACTATAATTTGAAAAGAGAAAAAATGGACAATTTAGATGAAGATACCTTGAAAGTTCTTTTATTAAAAGGCATTAGAGATGAGTGGATAGATATCATTAATATGATGTGGAAAGGAGATATCTCTCAACTTCCATTAAATGATATAGGAGAATTATGTGTTCATCTCTCAAGAGGAAAATCTAAAACTGGGAAAGGTTCAAGAGATCCTTCTCTTGTTAGAGTAAACAAATTTGCAACTGGATCTGTAAGTAGGGCAAACATTGGTAATATACTTGATGAATTTAAAACTGACATTCTAGGGAGTCTTAGTGAGCTAATAGACACCCTTAAATTACAAAACAAGCAGAAAACAGAGGCTGATGCTTTAGCCATTTTTTGCCCAAAATGCAAAAAAACATGCTCTAAGAGAATGCCCTTTAGATGCAAAAGTTGTAGAAACTTGTATGATTTGCTCAGAAAGCCATGATACCAAGGGTTGTCCTTTAATTCTAGGTTTTAAGGCTGTCTTTCAAGAGGAAATAGTCCCAAATTCTGCAGAACCTCTTTGTTTTGTTGCTAGAAGACCTTGGCAGGGGCCACAAAATCAAGGATTTAACAATCAAATGTATCTTTAGCCCCCACCAAATTGGAATTCTTGGCAGCAACCTTGGCCTCAACCTCAATCTCAATCTCAATCGTGGGCACAAGGAGTACAAAATCCTTATGGGAGATTTTCTCAATATTATCAATATCCTCCATCATATCCAAATTATCCTCCCCCACACATTCAACAACAAAATCAACAACCACAACTTCAAAATTAGAATCCTCAACTTTCATTACCATTTCCACAACAATCTCCACAACAAAACCAAAATCCTCAACTCTTACTGCCATTTCAGCAGAATCCAAATTAGCTACCTACCCAACCATTACCAAACCCCAACAATAAAAACCCTTAGATTGCTTACATGGTAGGATATTAGAAAAGGATATTAATGATGTTCAACTGAGATCTAGTAGGAGATTAGAAAAGGAAAGACCTTCTGTAGTTATTCAGAAACAAGACAGTTCTGAGGAATATTCTCTAAAGGTCAATAAAAGTTTTGAGGGAACATCTATCCAAAACCAAAACATTGAAAAAGAAAAACAAAAAGAATCAGTGAACACAACTCCTATTATTGAGAAACTAGCATCTACTTATACACCTCGTTTTCCTGAAATATTACAAATTGATAGAGGAGTAGAAAGCAGATTATGTTGCCCAATTATGATTTTGTAGATGAATTGAAGAATGTATGTATCAAAATCCCTTTGCTACAAGCCATTAAATAAATTCCAATTCTAGTCAAAATGATAAAGGAGTTGAGCATAAAGAAATCAGGAAGAAAAAAAAGGAAACAAAAAGAATTCATCTGGTAAGAAAAATAGCAGACATAACGATGGGAAAAATTGCCATACAAAAATATATGGATCCAGGAAGTCCAATTGTGAAAACACATATAAATGGAGCTGAAATTCCAAATACATTGATTGAATTAGGGGAAGAAATAAACATCATGAGAAAACAAACTATGGAGCAGATCAAGCTTCCTAATATTCTCTACACACTTACCTTACTGCAACTAGAAGATAGATTAGTAATCAAACCATATGGAGTGTTAGAAGATATTTCAGTATCCTTAGATTCATGGGAATACCCTGTTGATTTCATTATTTTAACTCCCAAGAACAGTATAGGACGACATCCACTCATATTAGGAAGACCTTGGCTGGCCACAACTGATGCTTTTATTAGCAGTAGATCTGGTGACATGTATATTTCTGATGGTAATTCAACAAAAAAATTACTTTATATCCTCCAGCAAAAGCAATCACAGAAATAGATGACAGAATGGATTGATGATGAAGATGATATTCGGCCTCTCTTTACTATTTTAGATATTAGTGAAGATAGTCAAATTTTAAATACATTAGAAAATTTTGAATCATCTTCAGAATACAACCATAAGAAATTTTAAGAAAAATCTAATGTTGAATATTTATCATCTAGGCAAATGTCTCTCTATTCTATGGAAGAGTTTGGTAGCTTTACAATTGAAATTTTTCCAGGTAGGACATTGAACATAAACAAAAACTTGGAGAAACTACAACAAGAAGAGCTAATCAAAACATTACAAAAACATTTTGCTACATTTGCATGGGAATACACCGACATGAAAGGCATTAATCCTAAGACTTGTATCCATCACATCTACATTGAGGAAAATTGTAGACCTATCAGACAACCTCAGAGAAGGATGAATCCAAATCTTAGGGAGATTGGGAAAGAAGAGCTCAAAAAATTACTGAATGTAAACTTCATTTACCCAATTTCAGATAGCCAATGGGTTTCTCCTTTGGTAATTGTGCCTAAAAAGAATGGTAAATGGAGGGTGTGCATTGATTATCGAGGACTGAATAAAGCAACCCTTAAATATCATTTCCCTTTTCCTTTTATAGATCAAGTGTTAGATACGTTAGTAGGTAAGAAGTATTTCTTGTTCTTGGATGGTTTTAGTGGTTATAATCAAATTTAAGTAGCACCTGAAGATCGGGATAAAACCACATTTACTTTTCCATGGGGAACTTATGCCTACTGAGTACTTCCTTTTGGGTTATGTAATGTACCAGCAACATTCCAAAGAGCAATACTAAGGATTTTTTCTGATCTAATACATGATTGTGTAGAGGTATATATGGATGATTTTACAACCTATGGGAATACATTTGAAGAAGCTTTGGAAAATTTGGAAAAAGTTTTTAAAATATGTAAAGAAACAAACCTTTCACTAAGCCATGAAAATGTTTTATGATGTTTACAAAAGATATTGTTTTAGGACATCACATTTCAGGAGATGGGATTAAATTTGACAAATCTAAAGTTGAAGTCATCTCTAAATTATCAATTCCAAATTGCCAAAAGGATGTTAGAAGTTTTCTAGGATTTATAGGATACTATAGAAGGTCTATAGAAAATTTCACTAAAATAGCATCCCCACTCTTCAAATTACTTACCAAAGATTGTGAATTCAATTGGAATTCTGATTGCCAATTGGCATTTGAAACCTTAAAAAAAAAATGTTTGAAGCACCCATTTTAAGAAGTCCAAATTGGAAACTCCCTTTCCATATTTTAACAGATGCTTCAGATACAACTCTAGGAGCTATATTGGGACAAAAATATTTCATTCCTTATGCTATTTACTATACAAGTAAGAATTTGACTCTCATTGAGTTAAATTATATTGTGACTAAAAAGGAATTTTTAGCTGTTGTTCATGCAATTAACAAGTTCAGAAACTATATAACAGGCTATGAAACCTTTGTTCATACAGATCACCCTACAATTAGATATTTAATGAATAAACCTATTACTAATGGCAGAGTTACAAGATGGATTTTACTTTTGCAAGAATTCAATATTACTGTGCTAGATAGACTTGGAAAACAAAACACAGTTGCTGATTTCTTGTCCAGGATTCAGAATATCAAAGAAGATTCTCCGGTTGAATATAAGTTTCCTGATGAATATCTTTTTGCAGTAACTACTCAAACTCCTTGGTTTGCAGATTTTGTTAACTATTTCGTCACAGGAAAGTTACCTTCACATTTGTTTCCTAGAGAGAAAAGAAAAAAATATTCAGGAAAGTGCAAGATATTCATGGATCACTAACAAATTGTATAAAACAAGCCCAGATCTTATGATTAGAAGGTGTGTCAGGGAATATGAAATGCTCGAGATTCTTAAGGCATGTCATGATGAGCCGTGTGGTGGACACTTTTCTGACAAGAGGATAACTTATAAAATCATTTCTTTAGGATATTAAATGGCCATCCATCCTCAAAGATGCTAAAGAATATGTCAGGAGATGTGACAATGGCCAAAGGGTAGGGAAACCTGCTCCCTCAAATGAAATTCCATTACAAATTCAGGTACTCATCGAACCTTTTGAAAAGTGGGCCTTATATTTTATTGGGCCAATTAATCCTCCATCTAAGCAGAAGAAGTATATATTAGTATGCACTGATTATGTCACTAAATGGGTAGAAGCCAAAGCATTATCTTTTGCTAATGAAAAATCTGTAGCTAATTTTATTTTTGAGGACATCTTCACTCATTTTGGTGTTCCAAGGGAAATTGTGACAGATCAGGGATCTCAATTTACATCTAACATGGTGGAAGGGCTTGTGGAATAATAGAAGATCAAACATAGGAAATATACTCCCTATCATCCACAAGCAAATGGTTAAGTGGAATCTACAAATAAAGTCATTGAAAGAATTCTCACCAAGACTGTGCATCTACATAAAAGAGATTGGGAAAAAAGGCTTCTTGAAGCCTTATGGGCCTACAGAACTACATGGAGGTTTCAAGTGGGAGATTGGGCATTATTATTTGATTCAATGTTTAAAGATTTTTAAGGGAAGTTTCAAACTCATTGGCTTGCGCCATATGAGATAGAAAAAGTCTTTAGTAATGGAGCAGTGAGGGTAAGAACAATAGACGAAAGTAAAACTCCTCTTCTTGTGAATGGTCATAGATTAAAGATATATCAGAAACCAATTTCAAAAGAGGAGTTCATTGAGATTTTCCAAGACAATTCTGAAATGAAGCTAGTAAAGAAGAATTCTTCTTCTCCACTAACTTAGTCTTTATTTTTCCTAAAAAACAAAAAAAAAACAAGCAAACAAATAAAAAAAATAAATTGTATAAGGTTGAAAACCAATCATTGATTGGCATACTTATAAAGAAAATACAGGGTGAAAATAAGAGATTTCTGACACCCTATATTTTCCATTTTTTTCTGTAATAAGCAGTGACAAAAAAGATACAGTCACTCTGCAGTTTAGATTCTGCAAATTCATCATCTCATCTCACCTCACTCCGTTTTATTTTTGCAGTTTCACTTCATCCCATTGTCATATTTCATCAATAAATTTTTCAAATTTTCCTTTTAAAGTTTTCATTCCATCTTCATTTCATTTATCATCTTGTCTTACATCTCATTTCATTTCACTTACATAGCCACTTCCATTTCATTCATGATCCATAAGCCATATTCCACTTTTTGTTTCACGTTCTGCAACTAATTTTGTTATGCAACTACAATTTGTTTATCAATTCAAGCACAAGTGTACAACTCATAATAAAATCATGTATGCAAGGAATTGAAGAAAAATCAATTTTTGAAGACCAACCATGCTCAAGGTACCTGTGGATCAACATCAAAAAAATTAGCAAGTGAAAGGTAAAGGTTCCAAAGGTAAATGCAAAAATTTATTTCAAAAAGCAATTTGAAAACATAAGTTTGTATGGTATGTATAATCACATGTCTCCTTAATCAACCATCATTTGATTTGACTGCCGCTATGTCTCCGCAATATCTTCCATCTTTAAGGACAAACAGTCTCAATGATTCTTTCATAAAAAATCTCCGCTTCAAACTCCATAACCTGTACTCAAACGGTCCTCCACAACTCCACCTGTTAACAGTCAAGATGACGATGTGACTTACCTATCTACGACTCTCTAAACCCTTACTATCTATTTATTACATGCAAACTCTTAAGTTTATCTCTCATATTCACACAATCTTTTCATATACACAGTATTTCTATTTTCATATATACACAGTCATTCCATTTCCATACACACAATCATTCTATTTCTTAAATAACACTTGTTTTATAGACAGTGAGAGTAATTTTGAAGGTTAACCGAAAATAGGGGATATGGGGCTTATTGTCAAGACAGAGCCTGTAGGGGTAAAGTATATGGAGGGGTATCCACAACTTAAAGGGATGCTACAGAAGGCCGTATGGCTAAATTTTATTGAGAAATTTGACGGCTACCACAAGGAAATTACCAAGTCTTTTGCAAGGTTATTTGATGGCACAGAAGTGGAGATAGGAGATATAAAATTTGTAGTCACAAAATCCTTTATAGTAGAAGCAACAGAGTTGACGAGACAAGGAGAAAGTTGGTTTAAAACCAAGGAATTTCATGGTGAATCTTGGAAAGTGATCCTTAGAAACCCAGGTATGGATGTTACAGTATTTAGGAATGGAATTCCTATTTCAGCACTAAAACACAAATGGGGTAATATGCTGTTAATATTGCAAAAATTCATTACATGTGAAGGAAGATTTGGGTTTATGTATGTTTACCATATATGCTTATTAACGATTTTTTTAGCAAATGGAACCATCAACCTTCCCTTCTTCCTTCTAAACAGTCTAAGCAGGATGGCTACAAATGTCCAAAAGAAAATTGAATCCATAGAAACAACTATGTATCATCATGGATTAGTGAAAATACTAGTTGAATTCCATTTGAAAAGTGTAGGGGATACATGGGAATATTTCTTGGTAAGAAATTCTTTCCAAGATGCTCCAGAGTCACCTGAGGAGAGTCATGTAAAGAAAAGTAGGAGGAGAAAGATCAGCATTAACATTCAAACCTCCTCACAAAAGAATGATGCAGAGACAACTTCTAAAATAGAGGTTAGAAAGCAGAATAAACAGAAAGGAAAAATGAAAGAGAGAGCTGAAGAAATCAATGAAGACATTCCTGAACCTTCATCACCACAAGAATATGAACAATTACTCTCCAAAAGACTGACCAAGATTAAGGAGAAAATCAAGAAAAATAAGGAGATAGGGAAGAGGAAGAAAGGCACAAGAGAAGAAACCATAAGCTTCCAAAACCTGAGAAGGAGATCTAGATTCTGAGGTAAGGTGAGAAAGGTAAAATCAAAAGAAGCCCAGTTCATAAACTTAAAGGAAGAAATCCCAGTTCAATCTCTTGACAGTATTCCACCTGAACATAGTCCACAAAACTCTCCTCCATAGAATTTTGAAGGCAGCCCAAGCAGAGCTTCTCCTGACATAGATCCAGTAGTACAACAAATATATGACTACATAGAGTCATTAGAGAGGAAGGATACCTCAATGGATCCAGTATCCTCAACCAATCTATAGAAGTCTGTCAATACACAAGAACCTCTAACTAGCTCTCTCAAACAAGAAATCTTTGAGTTAGAGATTTGGAACAAGCACATTCAAAAAGAAAATGAAACCTTGAGGGAACAGAACAAGCTAGATAGAGCCATTCATGACAACACACTGCTGCACCTAGGATTATGGTACAAGAAAAATAGGAAGCTAAAGAGGAAAAATAGGAAGTTGAGCAGAACACTTATCAACCTAAAATATAGACTTCTTATGAAGAAGCCCAAGATGGCAGTCAGTGCAAGGAGAAGTAAAAAAATGAAGTTGGATGTGCTAGTAGAAGTGTCAAAATAGATCAATAGGAGAAAGAAGTTCACATTTTTGAAAATTGCATGGGGACATGCAATGATTTTGCAGTGGGGGTATGTTGAGCCTCAAAATTACTCTTTCCCTAGCAACTCTTCTCATTCATTTTCTTTGTTTTTTCCATAAGAAAGATGCATTCTCATCACCAATAACGGGTATATACTATCTCGAGGAGGACATTTAGTGATTTACATGTTATGCTTTTATTTTTTGCTATTTGAATAAATTTTTGTATATTAGCTATAGAACACAGCCTATTCTACAACTAATCGGTTGTTCCGTATCTACCTTCATGCTCTAACAGGTTCTAGGTGTCAAAAGGAGAAACTAGCCAGATGGGTAGCTTGGAAATCATCATGACATGGACCCTGTCCTATTCATTCAACGCAGGTCAACAAATAAGATGGCATAAGACTACGGTCAATGGATAAGTCAAACACAAAGAGACCGAAGGTAACAAGACTTTGTTTCGTGGTTAATAAATTCATTTCACAGTGATGGGAAGCATTATGCGGAGCAACTACCTGTACCTACGGACTCCAATAGCCACCTATACAAATGAATCCAACAGCCACCATGTCTTGGATTTATGTCTCCGGCAGCCGAGGAAGAAATTCCGCATATCTGTCTTCTACGTGTTTGGCTGTAGCATGCTTTTCTCCACAAGCAGTTATATGATTTTTCTTATAAATACCTGTGTAAAGGACCGAAGAAGGGAGTAGTAATAGTATTAGTTTTATTGTGAAATCAAAGTTCTAGACTCTGTAACTTCTTGGCCTTTTGTGTCCCTGTTTTAATATGAGAAGACCGCATGTTTTTATGAACATATGAAGGAGTTTTCTTGGAGTTGATTGAGAAAGTGTAGCCTAATCAGTTGCAATGGGCCCCTGCACTGAAGAAGTTTTCATTTCATTTTATTTTTTTTCTTCTTGTTAACTGTAAATTCATCATTTTCTTTCTAAAATAGTGTTTATAATAATTTTCTTACTAACAATGTTTATAATGGAATTTCCATCATTTTCTTATTAACAATGTTTATAATTTAGAAGCAATTTCCATTAGCTTGATCGCTTTTTAGTTTTTATCAGTAGTTTAGAAGATAGAACTCAATGGTGTAATCTTATTTCTTCAATTAAAAACTAACCTTATTTCAGGATGAGAGTAGGATTGAAGAATGATAAGGATACACTGTTGGATAGTTTACTTGCTTCACTGTTTTGCTAGTTTAAATTCTCAATTAAACTGATCAGTGTCATTTACTGTCTTTGCCATTTCATTTTTAGTTTACTGACTCATGGTGTTAATGAATGTTTATGGAAAACCCTTCGAATTGATAATTCATCCTTAACTAAGTGGTTGAACATTTCATCTATGCAATGAGTTATTTCTGTATCTCTGTATTTGCTTTCTCTTAGATTAATGAAGTACATAATTAATCAAATGTCATCCCAAGGGGACTTTCTCCCAAAATTGAGAGGCAGAGTAACCAAGTATTTCATTTAGATTTATTTCTGTAATTGGTTAGACATCAATTGCAAATTTCACTTTCAGTTTCAATTCATGATTTGGAAATAATGGTAAAATAGGAATAGGAACTCTGTTTTCATTTCTTGCTTAGCTTTGTTTCCATATCTTTCTTAGCTCTGTTTTCATTTATTTCTTAGCTCTGTCTTCATTTTTATATTTTGAGCAATCTTTTCAAAAGTTAGATTTAGTTATGATAATTTACATTGTAAATCATTAGGAATTAAAAGACCAAAAACCCCCAAAACAACATAAAACGTAAAAACAACGAAGTAAGAAGGGTTAGCTAGCACAAACAATGCACTACACTTCATCAGTTTACGATACTTAGATTGATAATTTATGTCGAGAAATTTAGGACACTAAATTGACCAAACGCCAAGAAATCGATGCAAACCAAAAACTGAAAATTCCACCTTATGTACTCTTTTAGTCTAATGAAATCCCTACCCAATCTGCATCTATGAATCCACATAACTGCATTCCCTTTGGCTATTTGTACCATAGTCCAAACTGGGTAGTGCCTATGAGTTACCGTAGAACATGCTTAGTTTCCCTCCAAAATAATTTGGTTGGCCTAACTATAGCTTAGCTCAATTGTTTCACTGAATAGCACATATCTGGACCTATGTTCACAAGATACATTAGTGAACCCGCCAACTGTGAGTAAACAATGGCATCCACTTCCTCACCTGAAGTGGCATCCTATTTTACTCTAGTTGGTCACTAGAGGTGTATTCATGGGTTTGCAATTGTCCATGCAGAACCTTTGAAGTATCTCGTTGGCATACTTTCCCTGAGAGACAAACAATTCCCCATCACCTTGTCATACTTCCAATCCAAGGAAGTAGTGCATGAGACCCATGCCCTTCATTTAAAACTCTCTTGCAAGGTCCTCCTTGCAAGATATGATCAGCTGCTCATCACCATTTAAAATCAAGTCATCAACATACAAGACAAAATATAAAAAAATTACCTTCTACTAGGATATGATAGAGTTTTCCATCCGCTTCACTTTTGGTGAAGCCCAAACCGGTGAGATAGCTATTGATCCTGGTGTACCAAGAAGAAGGTGCTTGCTTGAGACTATAAAATGCTCGCTTGAGTCTGCACACACGAGACTCACGATCAAAATTCTCAAAGCCTTCTCGTTTCTCAATATGCACCTCCTCCTCAATAACTCCATCGAGGAATGTTGTTTTCACATCCATCTAGTGGATCTTCCACCCCATCTGTGCAACCAAAGCAAGAATTGATCTAATGGATGGTACCTTCTTACAGGATCAAAGGTCTCCTCATAGTCAATCCTCTCAACTTGAGAGAACCCTTTGGCCATAAATCTTTCCTTGTACTTTTCTATGCTTTTGTCTACTACATGATTCACCTTGAAGGTCTATCTCGAATCAACAACTGATTTATTTTCTTGTTTTGGGAAAACTTACCAAACATTTTTCTTTATAATGGATTCATATTCCTCCACCATTGCATCAACCCATACTGGTTGCTATACTTCTTCCTTGAAAGAGGATGGCCTGGTCTCTACAAGCTCCGTCATTAGAGCCATGTAGCCAGTGTACTAATCTGGTGACCTTCTCTTCGTGTGTTGATTTTAAGGAGCACCCACATTCTCCCTCACATCGTGAACAAGTCTCTCAGCTTCCCTGGTCCTTTTCCTTCCTTCTCTGGATGGTTTTTCTTGAGTGGTTGTCTCCACTCTTTGATCCTCAATTTGTGGCTGCTACACAACTTCCAAAGGCTCATCCTTTGGAGCTAAAATCTCCTCTTCTAGTGGGATCCGAAACTTTCTCTCAAGAGAGTATCATGTGGATTTATCTTCATCATATTTTACATTGCTTCACACAACTATCATTTTGAGGTATGGAAAGTACACACAATAGTTGTGGGTATTTTCTATGTAACCCACAAATACCCCCAATTATGTTGTCAGTTGTAGCTTCTCCCTTGATTCTTTGAAGACATAGCAATAAACAGAGGCTCCAAAAATCCTGAAGTGTGACACATCCAGCTTTCTCCCCGATAAATTCTCCTCTAGTGTAATCATGCCAAGAACCCGATGAGGACTTTGGTTCTACAAATAGTCTATTGTGTTGCATACCTCAGCTCACAAATGCAGAGGTAGGCCTTGGTCATGAAATATCGTCATCATTGCTCCCACAATTCTATGGTTCTTCCTCTCAGCCACCCCATTTTGATGTGGGTTGTGGGGTGTTGTCAACTCTTATCGAAATGTCTTCTTTTGCACAGAAATTTTTAAATTCATTCGACACGTACTCACCTCCATTAATGCTCCTTAGAGCCTTCAGCTTCTTTCCCCCTTGACTGGATCCTAGTTTGGATTGGGATTTCTTCCCTCTTCCTTTCTTTCCCTTTCCAGCCTATGCAAAGTTCTCTTTATCCTCACCCTTGGATGAAGTCCCATCTTTGGTATTATTCCATATTTCCTCTTGTACCAAGTCAGACCATAAGTGCTCCCAACTCGATAGTTTCTCCCTCCCATTCACTGAATCTTGATAGTTATGCCAACTCTTGGGAAGGACCAGAAGGGATAAGGCTACCAAGTCTTCTTCAGGGATATTAACATTGACCCCACCAAGTTCATCACGATACTATGTAAACTTGCTTATATACTACATAATTGTGTCATTTTTTTCATCTTGATACTTCGAAGTTTATCCTTGAGTGCCAACTTCCTATGGTCACTATTGTTCTTGAAAAATTCTATTAGTGCTTTCCACATTGCGAATGAAGTTTCCTTTCTGTAGATATTAGAGACAATATGATCCTGGACTACCTCCAAGATGATTCTCCTTTCCTTCGCTACATCTTTCTTCCACTAAGAAAGGTTATGGGCATCAAATGCTTGAGGTTTTGCAACATTCTTTTGATGTATTCTAGCAACCCGTAGTCGTCTAATACTACCTCCATGCAATCCTTCAATGCAACAAAATAAGTGATGCCTTCCAAGGCATACTCTAGCCTTAGTCCATTGAAGGCCATCTTATCATCTTTAAAGAAATCTTACTACACCAATCTTCAAATTCGAACCTTTGAGATACAACTTTGAATTTCCTGGTCTAATGTGAATCTAGCTCTGATACTAGGTAGAAATTAGGTTGTGTATTTGTTGGAAATAATACTGAGAGGGGGGGGGGGGGGGGGGGTGAATCAGTATTATCAAGTCAAATATTCCTTTTTCAAAGTCAAATGATATACACTACTTCATTTAATTAAACCCGCGTATATACGCAACTATGCAGAAGGAAACCCGCGTATACAATACAAACTTTTAATTTACTTTATTTTTCTGATGTTGATTGTTAATCTGTGTTTGAGAATCAAATAACCAGTAACTAGAAATAGTAAAGCAGAGCAAAAAGACAATCGCACACAAGAACACAAGATATAAGGTGGAAACCCAATGTGGGTGAAAACCACCTGCTGCAATTCGTCTCTATCTTTTCTTTAATTAGAAACTTCTTTTTACAATTGTACTGGTGCAGTCCTTTACCAGTACGTAGGTTGCAACCTGCAAAGAGGTACAACCCTCTCTCATTTTCCAGCTTCTCCTGGAAGGGAGCTACAACCCCCTTAGCTCTTGCACTAGCCAAGATACTAGTACGTAGGTGTTGGCCTACAGAAGGCTACAACCTTCTCTTTCTTTCAAGGACCATGTTTCATCAATTTTCAGACTGGATCCACAAATAACATCAATCAAACATCAAGAATTTCTGCATCAACCAATCACCTTTTCACCAATCAAAACTGAATCAAAATAAACACTTCTGACGACTGTACCCAGATCACAGTAACAGTAACCACACACCAAATCTGAACCCAGAACACTGCAGTAATAAACAGAAGCAGCTAGATCACAACTCAAAAGATATACATTGCTTTAATAACCTGAAACCTGCGTACATACGCTTCTATTGTTGGAACAACCTACGTATACGCACCTTCACTTCACTGAACCAACATGTATACACATCTTCGCTTCACTGAAACTGCGTACAAATCTATAAAGGATAATTCGCTCTTTCAGATATTCAAACACTAATTAACCCAGATTATCAGACTTATATATTAAGCAAGCGCCACATATAGCAGATCAAAATCATACAAAGATACTATCATTCAAGCTTAAAGATTATGACCCATCAATAGAACTTATCCTTCTCTTTGCGCTAAGGTTTCTCCTTCATTCAGATCTAGATCTGCACCATAACCCCAAATACCAATGTTCCAGATGTAGCACTTTATCAGATATTCAATAATAATTCGGATGATCTTTTGCCACATGATCTCCTTCCTCTTTTATAGTTTTAGGCCTTCCATAATACCATGGTCCAAAACCATAATAAACCAAGACCATGGACCCAATACTTGGGATCAACACTTCTGATGAGGTACCATGGTCCAAAACCATAGGTTCAAATACTAAGGACTAACTACCACGGACCAAAGGTAAGTTCTCCAACATATACACGCTAATCCTTGCATGAAAGTGCGTGTATACGCATACGCGCCTTTGAAACGTCTAACCTGCATGTATACGCGTCTTCGTCTAGATGAACCTGCGTATGTGTCTTTTCCTTCATTCTGAAAGCCTGAACTGAGATCTGTTACCAAAGAGAGTTGCCATCAAGGACAACACCTGTGCCATAGCTCTAAATTTGTGCCATAATGCCAACAATCTCCCCCTTTGGACTTGATGGCAACCCAAAATCCTCAAGTCATTCTCCCCCTTTGTCATCAAGGGCAAAGGGTTGTGCTCCCCCTGAGTACATGCTGAAACTTCTGCCCTGCTGTGCTGACCATGCTCCCCCTGACTGTAGGCAAGATCTGCAAAAGATGTTCTTCAAGAAGAACCTTGACTTATACATCATAAAAGTCCTTCCTATCACCAAAAGACTCAATACACACATCCATCACCCAACCAAGTGGGGATACATCAGAAATTTACATATGACAACCAAGTTCATTACATGTTCATCCCAGGCATAGTGGGGAAACCAAAATAGGCCGTTACATGACCTTGACACCATAAAAGAGATACCACAAAAGAGATACATGACATAGAGACGAAATATCTAGAACAAGACTTATGAAAGTCATCAATAACTGATAGCAGCAGCATCTATCAATCACCACCAAGATTTCCTTCTGTTCTCCCTCTGCCTCTGTTCCACCTGAAACCAACAACAGCTGTGAACTAGAACCAAAAGCTTCTAAGATAATGCCAAAAATGCATTATTAGAAGATTATCTGCTCCCCCTAAACCTGTGCCGGATGGTCTCTGTCAGACCCATATCAGAATATCTTCAACCAGAGCCTGTCCTTACTGATATCCATCAAGCCTCCATATACACGACTGTCTCTGCACAAACTGGCGTATGTACGCGGATCCTCCTCAGGCAACTCACGTACACCCATTTTTCTCTAAAACAGACAAGTTTTAACAGCAAGATGATGCATCAACTACTCCCAGCTTCTGTCTGAGGTATTCAAATGTCTCCCTGGGTAGTGGTTTGGTGAGAATATCAGCAACTTGTTCCTTAGAAGGAACATACTGCAATTTTACCTTTTGTTCCAGCACTTGTTCCCGGAGAAAGTGATACTTGATCGGTATGTGCTTTGTCTTTGAATGCATGACTGGGTTCTTTGAAATGCTGATTGCACTTGTATTATCACATAAGATGGAGATAGGTGGTGTATAAGTGATTTGAAAGTCCTGCAAGGTTTACATCATCCAAAGAAGTTGAGTGCAACAAGATGCAGCAGCCACATATTCCGCTTCAGCTGTAGATAAAGCAATCGAACTCTGTTTCTTGCTGAACCAAAATACTAATCTGGAACCAATAAAGAATGCACCATCACTTGTGCTCTTCCTCTCATCCACTCTTCCAGCCCAATCTGCATTTGTATAAGCATGAAGAGTGAGATCTGTATCTCTAGGATACCATAAGCCATAGTTTTGAGTTCCTTGAAGATACTTGAAAATTCTCTTCACTGCCTAAAGATGAGTTTCCTTTGGATTTGCCTGAAATCTTCCAACTATTCCCACTGCATGCATGATGTCTGGTCGGGTACCTGTCAAATAAAGTAGACTTCCAATCATAGATCTATAGGTTGGTTGATGTACTGCTGCTGATTCATCATTTGCACTGAGACTGTATCTTGTAACCATAGGGGTACATACTGGTTTCAAATCTTCCATGCCATACTTCTTCAGAATCTGCTTGAGGTACTTCGTTTGAGACAAGAAGATACCACCTTCATTTTGTTGGATTTGCAATCCAAGAAAGTATGTCAGTTCTCCAAGCAAGGACATTTCGAATTCTTTCTGCATCACCAAGGCAAAGCTTTGACTCATAACTTCTTCATTACTGCCAAAGATAATATCATCTACATACACAACAAGTATTAGAAATTTGTCATTTTCAATTTTTATATAGAGATTGCTATCTGCTGATCCTTTTGAAAAACCTTGTTGATGAAGATATTTGTCCAAACGGTAAGCTCTTGGAGCCTGTTTAAGACCATAGAGAGCCTTTTTTAGTCTGCATACAAGATTTGGATCATTCCCAAGAATGAAACCATCTGGTTGCTCAATGTACACCTGTTCTTCTAAGTCTCCATTTAGAAAGGCTGATTTCACGTCCATTTGAAATACTTTGAACTTCTGAAAGCTTGAGAGAGCAAGGAACATTCGGATGGCCTCAAGTCTAGCAACGGGAGAAAAAGTTTCTTCAAAGTCTATTCCTTCTTGTTGAGCATACCCTTTATACACAAGTCTAGCCTTGTTTCTGATTACTTCTCCATTTTCATTCAACTTATTTTTAAAGATCCATTTTGTCCCTATGACATTCTTATCTTTTGGTCTAGGAACCAACTCCCAAGTGTTGTTCTTTTCGATCTGCTCAAGTTCTTCATCCATTTCCTTGACCCAGCATTCATCTTTGCATGCCTCTTTTACATTTTGTGGCTCAGTGGAGGAGTGCAAAGCCAAATAGCTTGAGGCCTCTGCAATTGTTCTTCTTGTTTGTATACCTGCCTCTTTCTGCCCCAAAATTTGAGATTCTGGATGATTCTTCTGAACATACCTGGATGGAGTCTTCTCTTCTATCCTTATCTATTCCTTTGGTTCCTCTTGAGGTTTTTCTTCATCATCAATCTGATTTGGAGAGTAGTCTTCATCCTCTTCGATATTTTCATAATTTACTTGCCTAGGAATGTATCCTTTTTCATCAACCACTACATCAATGCTGTCAACAATTCTTCCAAGTCTTTTATTGTAACACTTATATGCTTTGCTGTGGGGAGAATAACCAAGGAGAATGCCTTCATCTACTCTAGGTTCAAGTTTGCCAAGCTATTCATCATTATTCTTAATATAGCATTTACTTCCAAAAATTTTGAAATGCTTTACCGAAGGAGTCTCACCATACCAGAGCTCATGAGGAGTTTGAGTGTTGTTCACTCGGACATTTTTTTTGTTGAGAATAACAACCGCAGCAAATGCAGATTCACCCCAGAAGGTTGTGGGAGTTCCAGACTCATCAAGCATAGCACGAGCCATTTGTTGGACTGTTCTGTTCATCCTTTCCACCACTCCATTTTGCTGAGGAGTCCTAGCTGTAGAGAATTCCCTTCTTATTCCATGTTTTTCACAGAAATCGAAAAATTCATTTGAGGTAAACTCCCCACCTCTGTCGGACTTGAGGCACTTAATTTTGTGATTTGATTCGTTTTCAGCCAAGGCTTTGAAGGATTTGAATTTTTCGAATGCTTCATCTTTGTGCTTCATAAGTCCTAACCAAACCATCCTGGAGAAGTCGTCAATGAATAATATAAAGTATTCTTCTCCTCGAGGTGACCTTGTCCTAAATGGACAACATACATCTGTATGGACTAGCTCAAGAGGCCTGCTAGCTGATCCTTCCTTCTCGGGGAAGCTAGTTCTGGTTTGCTTACCAAACTGACATGATTTGCATATTGTGTTGTTTGGAATTTTGATATCTGGAAGACCACGAACTGCCTGGTATTTGCATGCTTTCCTTATCTGTGAAAAGCTTAAATGCCCCAACCTCCGGTGCCATAACCAGTGTTCATCATCCTTGCTCAAATAGCATTGTTGTTGTCATTCTTCAAATATGTATAGATTATTTGGAGTTCTTCTACCGTTGATCACTGTTTTTCCTGTATCAAGATCAAAAACTCTACATCCATTTGATCGAAATATTACCTCGGTTCCTTGATCGCACATCTGATTGACACTCAGTAGATTATGCTTCAAGCCATCAACATACAAAACATTTCTAGCTTTGACCTTTTCTTTCAACTGAGTAGTGCCTCTTCCTTTTATGACTGCAGGGGTATCATTTCCAAAAGAAACTTTCTTTCCCTTTTCTAAAACACTATATGATTCAAGTTTTTCTTTATCACCTGTCATATGCTTTGAACATCCACTGTCGATGTACCATAGATTTTCCTATCCTTCTGCATAAAAGGCTATCCCACATCTTTCTGGTTGCGGTTCCTTCATTCTCCATGTTCTAGCACTTGAGGTTTGTTCCTTCTGAGTTGTCTTCCAAAACCTGCTCCTACATTCAGAATCTTCATGACCGAAGTTATTACAAATAGAACATTCAATTTCATTTTCAAGGGCGGAAAATTTGTTATAGGTCCTTTTTGTGATTCCAGTCATACTTCTTTGTTTTTGAGCTTCTCTAGTCATGATTGTCTTATAGGCAACACATTGAGCTGCTTTGTGACCAAATTTATGGCAAGAGAAACATTGGCCATTGAAGAAACTTCTGTGATTATCAAATCTACCAGCCAAATGATTGTAGTTTCTATTGTCATCCATTCTTGAAGCAAATTGAGAAGTTTTTACCTGTGGCTGGTTGTAGCTTTTGTTCACCCTTAAGATGGATTGCCCCTGATTTACCTGGTAGTCTTTGTTTATTCTTGATGTAATTCGTCCCTGTTTTACCTGGTGATCTCCATTGGGCTTTTGCTCATTCCTCCTTGCTGCATCAAGATAACTCTTTGAGGTGGATACTTGAGATGCTTCTCCATTATACCCCAGACCTGTCTTGATTAATGGAGAATGTTGTACATTGATAATCTCATCCAGAGTTTCAGATCCTTTAACAAATTTAATATTAAGAGCCTTTGTTTTCTCGATTTCTTTTCTAAGGCCAACAATTGCACATTATAATTTCTCAAGAAATTTTTCTTTTTCATCAAGTTGGAATTGCAGAGTATCAATGATCATATTCTTTTATTCTAAACATGTTTTGAGTCTAGAAATCTCTTCATAAAAGGCATCTTCATCTATAGCATCCATGTAATCATCATCTTCATAATCCATTAAAAGTTTATAATCATTACCTCGTTCATCTTCGTCACTATTTGATAGGCCATCACTGTCTTCATGAGTGTAGTAACTTTTCTTAGTTGCATTTTGTTTCTTGTTCCATCTAACAGGTTCCTTCCCTTTGTCAATCTTATCCTTATGAGGACACTTGGCAGCATAATGATCGACTCTTCCACAAGCAAAGCATTTGAAAGGTAACTTACCTCAGAATCTTCTAGCACCCCATTGAAGATTCTTGACAAAATTTGATTCTTCTTCTTCTTCTGACACGTGTCCAGACTCATAGTAGTCTCCTTTGCCTGAAACCTTGAAAGCAACTTCTCTCCTGTCTGATGGTCCTCCTTTCCTCATTTCATAAGCAGTTAGAATCCCGTGCAACTGTGACATTTTAAGGTTTTGTTGATTCTCTTTTTCTTCTATTGCAGAAACTTTAGATTCAAACCTAGGGGACAAAGATCTTAGAACTTTTTCAACCACAATAGCCTCTTTTATTTCTTCACCCAAGGTTTTCGTACAATTAACAATCTCATCTACATGAAGGAAATAGTTAGCCACACTTTCATCATTGTACATTCTGAGATTTTCATACTGAATTCTGAGGGTTTGAAGTTTTGCACGTTTTACCTGATCATCTCCTTCATAGCTCAGAACAATCTTCTCCCATATTTCTTTTGCGGATTTATACTGCATAACCTTGACAAATTCTGATTGAGATAGACATCCTAATAGAGTATTGACCACCTTTGCATTTGTTTCATATTTCTGCTTCTCAGCCGGATCTGTAGGAGTTGCTGATGGAAAAATATACCCTGTTTCGATGATATCCCAGACTTCTGTACCAAGAGATTGAAGCTAGGCAGTAACTCTTACCTTCCAATATACGAAGTTTGTCCCATTAAAAATCATTGGCCTGATTGATGCTTCCCTCTCGTAGTTGCTCATGATGATAGATCTTCCTTCAATCGATCAAGCTTCTTCTGAAGGACCTGCTCTGATACCAATTGTTGGAAATAATACTGAGAGGGGGGGGGGGGGTGAATCAGTATTATCAAGTCAAATATTCCTTTTTCAAAATCAAATGATATACGCTACTTCAGTTAATTAAACCCGCGTATATACGCAACTATGCAGAAGGAAACCCGTGTATACAATGCAAACTTTTAATTTACTTTATCTTTCTGATGTTGATTGTTAATCTGTGTTTGAGAATCAAATAACCAGTAACCAAAAACAGTAAAGCAGAGCAGAAAGACAATCGCACACAAGAACACAAGATATAAGGTGGAAACCCAATGTGGGTGAAAACCACCTGCTGCAATTCGTCTCTATCTTCTCTTTAATTAGAAACTTCTTTTTACAATTGTACTGGTGCAGTCCTTTACCAGTATGTAGGCTGCAACCTGCAGAGAGCTACAACCCTCTCTCGTTTTCCAGCTTCTCTTGGAAGGGAGCTACAACCCCCTTAGCTCTTGCACTAGCCAAGATACTAGTACGTAGGTGCTAGCCTACAGAAGGCTACAACCTTCTCTTTCTTTCAGGGACCACGTTTCATCAATTTTCAGACTGGATCCACAAATAACATCAATCAAACATCAAGAATTTCTGCATCAACCAATCACCTTTTCACCAATCAAAACTGAATCAAAATAAACACTTCTCTGAAAACTGTACCCAGATCACAGTAACAGTAACCACACACCAAATCTAAACCCAGAACACTGTAGTAATAAACAGAAGCAGCTAGATCACAACTCAAAAGATATACGCTGCTTTAATAACCTGAAACCTGCGTACATATGCTTCTGTTGTTGGAACAACCTGCGTATACGCACCTTCGCTTCACTGAACTAGCGTGTATATGTGTCTTCGCTTCACTGAACCTGCGTACAGATCTATAAAGGATAATTCGCTCTTTCAGATATTCAAACACTAATTAACCCAGATTATCAGACTTATAGATCAAGAAAGCACCACATATAGCAGATCAAAATCATACAAAGATAATATCATTCAAGCTTAAATATTATGACCCATCAATATAACTTATCCTTCTCTTTGCGCTAAGGTTTCTCCTTCATTCAGATCTAGATCTGCACCATAACCCCAAATACTAGTATTCCAGATCTAGCACTTTATCAGATATTCAATAATAATTCGGATGATCTTTTTCCACATGATCTCCTTCCTCTTTTATAGTTTTAGGCCTTCCACAATACCACGGTCCAAAACCATAATAAACCAATACCACGGACCCAATACTTGGGATCAACACTTTTGACGAGGTACCATGGTCCAAAACCATAGGTTCAAATACCAAGGACTAACTACCACGGACCAAAGGTAAGTTCTCCAACATATACGCGCTTTTCCTTGCATGAAAGTGCGTGTATACGCATACGCGCCTTTGAAACGTCTAACCCGCGTGTATATGCGTCTTCATCTAGATGAACCTGTGTATATGTCTTTTCCTTCATTATGAAAGCCTGAACTAAGATCTGTTACCAAAGAGAGTTGCCATCAAGGACAACACTTGTGCCATAGCTCCAAACCTATGCCATAATGCCAACAATATTTGAGATTGTTCGTGAAATTTTAATCAAAAACACAACACAAAAACCTATACTACTTCCCTATGGACATCAATTCACAATTTATAACAAAATTATCATACATGTAAGAAGGAGACACAAGAAATATTTTTATCTAGGGAAAGAAATCTTCTAAAATTCCCAATGCCTCTTGCATTAATCAAATGAAATAGAGATGTATTACAATTTCTTTTCTCAGTTGAGCACAACCTGCAAGTGCATAACCTCTCTCTTAGCTCACTAAAGGATGGATCGTGAAAAATAGGATTTTCAAAGAGCTTGATGCAAATATTATTATCACAGTAGATCATAGTTGTAACCATCATCATACCAAACAATCCAACACGTATCTTTTTCATCCAGATTTCCTCACATGTTTCTTAACTGACATCCATGTATTTTGCGGCTGTTGAGCTGAGTGCCACAGATCTTTGCTTCCTGTTGTACAAAGTAATCGTTATGGACCTGTTGTGCTGTACAACAACCCTCCATTTCAAAATTTTTATCAAAAACTTTAAATAGAAATGGGTCCCTTTTCAATAATTCAACAATAATCGCATGATTTTAGTCACATAACACATGGAAATCCTTATCAAAAGGTCCGATCCCATAGAAATAATACCCAAAACCTTTTGTTAAATCAAATGTAATATAATATGTCATATCCTTTTTGAGAAGCTCCCATAAGCAAATCTTTGATGCAATAATGCAATCGGAGATCGCAAATTGCAAAGTTGAATAATGACGCATCCCAAAGGTCTACATCAAACCCCCGATGCGATAACACAATCGCAATCAGCCATCGCACATACCATGTGACACATAGAAAAATCCCTTTCAAATTCGCTGATCCGATATCATAAAGGAAAGTGCAATTTTCAAGAAAAGGCTGTTAAAGTGTATATTAGCAGGCGTAACCTTTAAGTCAATAATAAATGAAAAAGAAAAAAAAGTGATTCGCTAATTATCCCGCCAACTTATTATACTTCTTACCTTTATAGCAATCGGGGCTACCAATGGAAAATGTTAAGCTTGACCAGTGAACCTCCCGATCTCCAATATGCGATTTATAGCTAATTGCTAATCGGGAAAACCAAAAGATCCGTTTTAAAAGACCATTACACATATGTGCGATGCGATGTATAATTATTACATTTATTTATCACGAACGATAGCTATGGAGGTCATTAATTTAGCACTTAAGGTTGATTCCTTCAAGGATTTCATCCGTGGTAATACTTGATTACATTTCGATTATCATGCTTGAATTACCATAACTCTTTTCATTTCGCATTGGCTTTGAGCGGGTTTATTTCTCTATTACATTCTTTCAATGTTTATGCAAAGCAACTCTGAGTTGATGAATCCAGAGAAAATCACAAAGAAGGTGAAGAAACGAAAGGCCCTTGTCGTAGCTAAAGAAGAACCAGTGAAGAAAGTTTTGATATCGGATACAACCTACCCTGGTCTAGGCCAAGCTTCATGGGAAAGTATCTACAATTTGCTGGAAGCTGAGGATCCTAAAGAAATCGAGGTGGAAGCAACAGTAAATGTCATGGATAAGTCAAAAAATACTCTTAAAGATTTGGCCTACTCCTATCTTCATAGAATAGCAACTCACGCCAAAGTTTTACCCTATAATGACGTGGTCAGGTGGGTTATTGAAAGCATCAAAACCACAGACATAACTTTCTTTACAAATGATGGAAGAATGTTTCAGTCATTCAGAGCAGAAGATATCCAAGTAACGTATCATTTGCTTAAACCCGAGAAGAAATATAACAAAGCATTCTTGGAGGTTTTTGCCAAAGAGAATGCCATCGAATCGGATCCTATTAGACAATGGAGGCATTTCCCAACCAAACACAAGCATGAATCATTAGGTATGTACTCGTTGATTCGTTGGACTCTCCTTATTGTTATGTTGGTGCAATGATGTGCAAACTCTTCGGAGTCCATGATTGAGCTAAATTTTCTATAGAGATGGTACCATTAATGGAGGCTGCAATTAATGGTTTTATCATGGATTGGGTGGCCATCTTGTTTGATAAAATGGCCGACCAGATACTTGACTATAGAAAAAGTAGGGTTGTGACTACCTAGGTGATGCCCCCATTTTACATGAGTGCCTATATTATGGACACTATCTGTTTCAATTATGAATATCCCATTCTAGGATGGAAATGGACTCCACAGAACCCCAACCCCATTCACCTCTACCATAAAGAACTGTGGAAAGCCCATTACAAAAACCATCTGTATAGAATTTGTCATGGTTTTATCGTTCCCGTGTATTATGCCATATTCAATAATCCCAATCTAGGTTATCTGAGGAAGCATCAGTCAAAATAACTACAATTGGTAGCTGGTTTGAAGAAGAGAGATTCACCTACATAAGACTTTTCGGCAGCCTTGCCAACCCACATGTCCTTCCCCTGTATATCCCTGATAAATTGTTGGCCAAAGAATTAGGACATCAAATAATAGTTGAAGGGATGTCAAAGAATCTTAGGGATTCTAAAAAGCACATGTGGACGATATTTCCTCTTCTATGCAGTGCTTTTACCCTGCATGATTTCAAACATGCAGAGAAGGAAGTCGAGAAAATAAAGCTGTTAAAGCTCGCAATTATCCCAAAAAGGAAGTATGATCCTAGATTGGTTGCCTACAATGTTACTGCTTAGGAAAAAATAGCCAGATTTGAACATGAGAAGGATGGCTACGATGATTTGTTTGTTATAGCAGAAGTATTTTCTCAAGTCAAACATTTGGCCAAAATCAAATTGGGAGTAGAAGGACTAGAGGAATTCTATAAGCTCAGGGAGCAGAGATTGGAAACACTACCTCTAGAATTATTAAATATAGCCTCTATGGTACAACCACAAGGCCACAATGAGGAGAAAATTACTGAGAAGACTCCCAAAATTGAAAAGATTCTTGAGAAGGAGAAGACACTAGAAAGGGAGCAAAAGCAGGGAAAAACTAGTGAACCCCTTGATATGGATATTAATATTGATCCCAACTTAATCAAGGAATGGGAACAGTTTGATTCAATCATTAGTAACCCCAATAGAAGCCAAGGGTTCACTACACCAGAAGTGGCTACAGGGAAAAAACCAGAAGTCAACACAGTTCCGATTGTAGGAACAAGCACCCCCCCTAGGTTTCAACAAGACATAGAGATTATTTCCGAAAATCCCATTGAGGAGATTGTACTGAAAACTGAAAAAATACCACCACTTGATGTCTTATAGAGTCGAAAGCATAGGGATTTAGTCAAAAGACAGAGGAAGAAGAGGAAAATTGATTAAAGTCCTCTTTTGACTCCTCAGGCAGAGATGATGAACGTGGTATGGAAAGTAGTGGTCAATCCCTCCAAATATTTAACAAAACTGTCACAGTATGCGGGAGCTTATACAACAGTGACAATGGATAAGGCCTTAGAGGTTAGCCACCTAATGAGGGAAAAAGACCAGGCAATCATCCAACTAGAGGCGCAATCAATAGGACAACAAAAAAAGATAGATCAGCTTGAGCGGCAGTTGATAGAACAGAGGCAGCTAAATGAACAATTAAAAGAGCAGTTAAAACTAGAAAAGTAGAGGATTGATGAACAGACCCTCCATAAACAACAAGAGTTGTCTCAGGAGTTGAGTAGACTACAACTGTTGAGTGAGTAGGAGAAGAAATCAAAAGAAGAACAAATCACACAAATGAAAGAACAAATAGAACGGTTCAAAGGATATCCACAGGTAAATATATTCAGAGCAGAAGCCTTGGAAATAACCAAGGATTTTTCCCAACAATTGGATATTCTATGTCATTATATATCATTTTCCGCCCCCTTATGTGATATCTCTGCATCTATGATTGAAAAATTAGTGGATGCTAGGCTTGAATTATATAAGGCAGATGAAAAATTAGCCAATTTTCTATCATGGCAAGATTTAAAAGAAGGAAACGCTGCCAATCTACCAAGGATACAAGAGTCACATAAGGAAATCTTTTTTTCTAAATGGGAGTCTCAATTAATGAAAGCTAAAAGAGCCACATCCAGATGCAGATCCGCAACAAATAATTTGGTTGAATTGATAAACAACAGTTTGCATATGTTTAATCCAATTACAGATTTCTCTCCAAGTAAACTCCCAAAGGTAAAATTGTTGGAACAACATTGGAAACAAGAGCTGACACAAAGGGAAAAATTAATGGGAGGAATCCAAAGTCTAACATAAGAAACATTCTGGTTTTTCCTTGTCAAACCACACAATTAGCAGATGGCAATGAAGTGTCTCTTGGATGCAATCAACTACATGGTCTTCAAACTCTCCGATGCCACCTATATAGCTCAGCTACACTCTAGGATGAGTTAGCCACCGGAAATCCAGTCTATGCTCGATATCTGTCAACTGCAATCATAGGAAAAGAAGCTGATACAGTGAATCCATTTGACCGCCACAGTACTGCTATTTTCAGGATAAATCCCAGATTTATGTGTCTTTAGTTATACCAACGCATAACGGTTATCATTCATAGTTTGTTGTCATTATTATTATTTAAAGACCCTTTCATGTTTTTAGAAAGGGTCCACAATTTTGCATTAAAACTTAACTCGGAAGTTGCACTACTATACTTCTGATATATATTTTTTATAGAAGACTGGACTAGAGTTCTGCATTTTGACAAAGAGGATTAAATTATGAGATTTGCACTATTGCATCTTTTTAAGGCATTCCCAAATTAGAAAGCAGAATTTGAATGATTGTTTACATCGGGAAAATCCAAATGCATATGGTACTATTATCTCTGCATTTATATTATTTCTTTATGTGAATGAGCATTTATCAACTTTCCTATTATTGATATGTATATATGTTTTTAAAAGCAATTCTTTAACTTGTCACTTTTGAATGTTTTAGAATTGTTATCTTTTGAATATATATGTCACTGATATATTATGATCAATGCGATAATGTTTTTATTATTACTTTGTTTAATTAATTAAACAAAGTAATCATCATATGAATGCATATTTCTATTTTATGAATAAGTCGTCTTTACGGTTATTTGTTAATAAAAACAATCAAGAATCACGTTGTTAGAAGAATACCCAGGATAGATTAGTTATCTTTGTATATTTTTTCATTGTAGAGTAAAGCACTGATTGCTCTCATTATACATTACAAACCAATCATTCATCAACTCATATATCATTGGGAAATTGGTGCCATTGCATCCTGTCAGAGCCACCACACCAAACGGAAAATGCGCTGCACTAAGGTTCGGACCGGGTGGTTTTCCCCAATGTTGATGCAGCGATTTTAGATCAACATTTTTAGCGCTTGAAGGAGGGCATGAACTATGAATGGTGAGTAAATCCAAATCCATAGCTCATTCTAAGAGTAAATCTCCCTCAACATCTCCCCTGACTTCTCCCTCACATTCTAAATCTCAAATTTTTAAGCGAGAACCTGAGAAAGCAACAACCACTGCTGAAAACCTGAACATATCAGACAAATCCACTCTTGATCCTCCTGAAGTTTAGTCTTTCATTCATAAACTTCAAGGGTTTTCAATATCACCAGAGAAGTCTGAGTTATCTCAAGGTAGTGTAACTTCAAAATACATTCCTTCTCATCCTCTTTCACGATTACACAGTGAAAAGCTTGGTATTGAACCAACAGAATTTCCTCTGCCTAAAAGGAAAAGAGCAAGGAAGACACCTGAAGATTCTGATAGTGAGACTCTTTCATCATCATCATCCATTTCGTTCAACCCATTGCAAAGTCAACCATCCACTCCTTAACTCATATTATTGTCCAATAGGGTACTGGAACTCCAACATCTTCTTCCCAACCACTTGTAACTTCATCCTCACTTTCCTCTGCTATTATCTCAATAATGGCACACAATAAACCACAACCGAGGCCATGGACAAATCCAGGGGTAGTCGTGATCCCTGCACCCTTGAGTCAATTTCCAGCTCATCCTGAAAAATGGTTGCCAAAGTTTAACCCAGATATAGGCATACTAGCAGAAGAACACATAAACAACTTCATGTTGTTAATAAACTTAAACGGAGTGACATAAGAAGATGTTGTTGTTAGGCTTTTCCCATATACCTTACAAGGAGCAGCTAGATCATGGTATTTTTCATTACCAGTAGGATCCATTACTAGTTGGAATGCTTTCCAAGAACAATTTTTGAATAAATTTGGTGATGATAGATCCACAATGACATTAATCAATGATCTCTCAAACCTTAAAACAGAATCAAGAGAACTTATAAAAGATTTGAACTCGCGATTTAATAAGCTCTTAAATAAGATTCCTGCCATGTCTAAGCCCAGTGAAGAGGTTCGAAGTGAATGGTATATATCTACCTTACCTTCGAATATATAAATCTTTGTTGATACAACTGCAAAGCCCACTTTAGCAGAGAATATGAAAGAAGCAATCGCCGTTGAAAAATGTATCATTTCTTTAGAGAAGAAAACCACTCTTGAAGAGTGAAAGTCCAAAAAACTTACTTTTAAAGATGATTCAAAGAAAAAAGTGGCTAAAGATCCATATGATATGGAGGGTCTGCAAAAGGTTTTGAAGATTATGTCAATGAAATGGTAGAAATTAAGGAATAGGTAGCCGAGACCTCCACTAAAAAGCCATTTAGAAACTTCAAAAGAGCTGAATCAAGACCACCTAATGCTATATCTAATGCAGAATCAGATCCGAATACTGATGAATATGAAGACACAATCTTGTCATTAGAGGAAACTAAGGAATATGAGGTTGTTGAATGCCATGGTATGTGGGACTTCATTTTGCTCAATTCAGATACTAAAAGTGAACATGAAGCTTTCCCAGTAAGTACCAGGAGTAAAGTAGCTGCAGAGCCTATTCAACCAACTCAAAAGAAGAAAAGTGTAAGTCCTATTACCAAAGATAAAGCTCCCTTAAAGAAATCTACAACAGTGCCTACTCAAAATCACCCATCATCTTCCAATCCACCCTCATCATCCAAGACATTGATAGTCTCTGACTCTATGGATTACAACATCATAGAAGACATGAAGAAGACTAGAGCAAATATCTCTTTATTTGAGCTTAGCAAGCTCAAACATCAACATAAATTACTACTCAAAGAATTAAATGCAGTACCTTCTTCTCATCTTCCAAATGTTGTATTTTCCAAGGTAGCTAAAGGAACATGTAAGCCACCATCCGATAGAGTAGAGGCTACTGATGTTGTTTTGATTGGAGATAGATCTAATTCTCATACTCCTCCTTTCCTCTTGACCTATGAAATTTACAATAGAAATATGCATAATTGCTTAATAGATTCAGGGGCTTCATCAAATATAATGCCAGCTTCGATTTGCTCAAAATTAAATATTGAGCCCCAAAAATCTGCAATACATATTGTTCAGTTGGATCGAGCTAAGGTTCAAGTATTAGGAGAAATCAATTTAGTTACCATTAGGTTATCAGTTGATCTAAGAGTAGTTCAGAGAATTGATATATTGATTGCTGACATCCTTGAGTTTTATGGGTTAATTATAAGCAGGGATTGGTCTGAAAAACTCCATGGTTACATTTATACTAATTGGACTCATATGTGGCTTCCCTATAAAGGGAAACCAAATCAAATTAAGATCGATTGGGAGAAACACATGACCCATAGTATAACAGAGTTTGAGCAGGAATATTAGCCCATAGCTTTCAATAATAACATTCTTGGAAATTACTCTACAGAATCATTATTTGGTAATTTTAATGCTCAATCATCACCTTTCTCTGTTAATAGTTTCACATCACAAATAGAAAACCTTTCTCATACAGATACATCTAGGTGTGTTACTATTGCTAAAGAAATTGTAAATAAAATTGTAGATAAGCCTGTATTTTGGTCTTTATATTTTGATGGGTCGAAATCTAATGATAGTGCAGGAGCAGGATGTATTTCAGTTAGTCTTGGGGGGGGGGGGGGGAACTATGCTATTATGTAGACTAGAATTTGAGTGCACAAATAATACTATTGAATATGAGGGATTAATTCAAGGACTGTACAAAGCATTAGGCCTGAAAGTGCAATATCTAAAATTATTCGATGATTCCGAGATTGTTATCAAACAAGTAAGGAATACTATTCATTTCCTTTCTAGATATCTCAAGCATTATCAATCCTTGGTGCAAGACCTTATATCTTATTTTCTAGCATTTAATATTTCTCCCATTCCTAGATCTCAGAATGCAGCAGCTGATTTATTAGCCAATGTTGCTTCTAAGCTCCTCCCATCCGAGAATTACAGCCCTGATAGGTTTTTAGTCAGATTGATTTTTAGACCATCGGTTCCAGACAATGTCACCAATTGGCGGGTAAATAATCATGACGAGGACATTTTGAATTTCTTAATCTCTGAGAGATCCTATGACGATCAGATTATTGATGAGAGTGATCATGATCTTCAAATAAAGTAAAGACCTGAGGAGAATTCCATACCTAAATCAGTAGTCAAGCTTGAGGATCTTTATGACATCAATGATAGGTTTAAACAAGTTACTAGTTCAAAACTTCAAAGTTCTACTTTGAGGTTTGAATTAATAAATCTTGGCAGTGAGGCCAAACCGAAAAATATTAATCTAGGATTAGGACTCACCTCAGAAAAAAGATTTTCCTTTATCAGACTATTGAATAGATACAAAAATATTTTCGCTTAGAATGATGATGACTTAAAAACATATGATAATTCTATCATACAATACACAATTCCGATGATTTCTGAAGAGAAACCACTGCAGCAAAAATTGAGGAAAATTCATCCGAACCTAGAAAGTCAGATCAAAGTAGAGTTAAAGAAACTCTTGAAAGCTAAGATAATTTTCCCTGTTAGACATTAGAAATGGGTTTCTAACTTATTACCTATTAGAAAGAAGAACAGTGACATTAGAATTTGCATTGATTTCAGAAATCTTAATAAGGCTAGCCAAAAGGATAACTTCCCACTACCATTAATGGAACAAACTCTTTATTCAGTAGTTGGTTCCGAATTACTGTCTTTTCTGGATGGTTTTTCTGGATATAATCAAATATTGGTGCATCTAGATGACAGACTGAATACTACTTTCAGAACTAAATGGGGAACATATGCTTACCAGAAAATGCCTTTCGGATTAATTAATGTTGGGGATACCTTTAAAAGAGCAATGGATATAGCATTTAAAGGTTTGATTAATAAGTCAGTAGTTGTCTATTTAGGTGACATAACTGTCTTTTCTAAGAAAAGAACAAATCATTTGCATGATTTGAAACAAATCTTTGAACACTGTAAAAGGTATGGGATTTCATTAAATCCCAAGATATCATTTTTTTCTCTTGATGAAGATAAACTCTTGGGTTTTATTGTGTCCAATGATGGCATTTATATCGATCTAGAAAGGATCAAGGAGATTTCTAATATTCCTCTCCTACACAATAAAAAATCAATGCAATCATTCTTAGGTCAAATAAATTTTGTAAAAAGATTTTGTTCCAAATTTTTCACAAATTGTTTTACCATTACAGACCATGATTAGGAAAAATTTAGTGTTCAAATGGGGGCATTAAGAAAAGGAAGCTTTTGATTAAATCAAATAGGCAATCATAAGTGCTTCTGCATTAAACACTCCAAATTTTTCCAGTCATTTTATTTTATATACCTTAGCATCTAATACTTCCTATGCAGCTGTGTTGACACAAATCAATGATCAGCAAGTTGAACTTAATTATTCTGAAGTAGAAAAGCAAGCCTTTCAAATCTATTAAACACTTTAGGCCATTCCTCCTAAAGACTCATACAAAAGTAATAGTCCCATTCTTGGCAGTGAGACAATTACTGGTTCAAAGGGAGCTGGGAGAGAAGAGGGCAAACTGGGTTACAACATTACAAGAATATGATTTAGATATTAAACCAGCGAAAATTGTGAAAGGCCAAGGTTTTTGCAGGTTGTTAGTAGGAGTTTCTAACATCCAAGAACATGAAGGTTCGAACAATATTGAGGGAATAAATGAGATAAGTATCATCAACTCTGAATCTCAATATGCCGATTTGTTATTTTATTTAAAAAATGGATATGCTCCTTCTAATTTCTCTTACAAAAATGAACGTGCCTTAAGATTGAAAGCAAAACACTTTGAGATTATTGATGATGTGTTGTTTAGAAGGGATTATGATTTGGTTTTTTTAGGATTCCTTGAAAAAACTGAAGCACAAAAGGTCTTGCAGGAATTACATGATGGTCCAGCAGGTGGACATTTTGGAGGTGATACAACAGTTCACAAAATTATACATGCTAGTTATTATTGGCCCAAGTTATTCAAAGATGCCCATGAATATGTAAGGAAATGCAGAACATGTCGAACTATCAGTGGAAGACAAAGAAAGCCAGCGTTTCCTTCGCAACCAGTCAACATTGAACAACCATTTGAACAATGGGGACTGGATATCATAAGAGAGATTATTCTACATTCCTCCAAGCAGCACAGATATATCCTTATAGCCATAGATTACTTTACGAAGTGGGTAGAAGAAATTCCTTTGAAGGTAGCCAACTCTGAGGCAATTATTGAATTCATAGATCAATTCATCATTACCAGGTTTGGCGTACCTAATGCCCTCATTTTTGATAATGCATCTTATTTTTTTGGAAATACCATACTTGAATTTGCTATTAAGAGAGGAATTAAATTGAAATATTCTGCAAACTACTACCCTCAGGGTAATGGTTTAGCAGAATCAACCAACAAAAATCTTATCAAGATCATTAAGAGAACCATTGATCAGAATTAAAAGAATTGGCACAAGTCTTTGATATTTGTATTATGGGCAGACTGCATAACACAGAAGGCCTCAATGGGTACTTCTCCATTCAATTTATAATATGGGAAAGAAGCTGTGATACCAACAAACTTAGCACTCCCATCTCTGTCCTTGGTGCAATTTATTGAAGAAAACCCCTCCTCTTCCATTCAATTAAGATATGATCAAATCCTTAAATTAGAAGAAGAAAGGGAAAAAGCCAGAATTACACATGCAAAACATCAACATATTATTAAATCTTCTTTTGATACAAATTCTATTAGCCCAAATTTTTTACAAATTGGTGATTTTTTTTTGAAATGGGACAAAATGCACGAAGATAAAGGCAAACACACTAAATTTTAGAAGGTGTGGATAGGAACATTTCAAATCATCGAGAAGATAGGCCCATCAATGTTCATATTACAGGCTCTATCAGGAAAGAGAGATTCTCTTCATATCAATGGGCTTATCTTGAAATTTTTTTTTACTTAAGGAGGTAACCCCTCTTACTTGTAAATATTCAATTTGCAATTTTGTTTGTTTGAATTTTTATATCTAGGAAATAAGGTTGTAAATAGTCTTCCATTGACCTTTTACTATTTTGAAAGTTATTTACGAAAATAATGTAAATACTTACTTTCGATAGACGGAAGCCTTTAAGGAAAAGACTATAGTTCTAGGGAGTTAGATAAAAACAAAACTTTGAAAACCTCTTTTCAATTTGTAAAACCTTTTACAAGCCTTGAAAATACTGTAAATCATTTCAAGTTTTAAAAGCCCAAATGAGGTTATCTGTAAAAAAACAAAGACTTATCCAAACCTAGCATCTACAACTCTTAAATTGTCATCCATACTCTCTTAAGGAATAAATCATTCATCCCATCCACAAAGTTTATGATTTTTTAGAGTGTAATTCTAAAATATGTTTGATATAAAAGATAAGAGGTCTCATTACAAGCCTGTTTACCATGATCATAGGGAACTAATTAAACTGACATTACCAATACTGCATATCAAAATAGGGTAATGGCTTATAATTATAAGACAAGGGGTCTCATCATGAGCCAGCTTGTTCAGTTCAATTATAACCAGTGAATGGCATTGTCAACAACTAGCCACCAAACCAGGACAATGGATTTTTATCTTTTAAAAGAAAGAAATAAGATAAAAATACAAAAAGGAAAAAGTATGTGTAAACATATCTTTTTGGATTATCTCTCAAAGGTTATACTCTTATATGGATAGGACAATGAATGATTAAATGGTTAAAAGGTAACCCTGTCAAGACTATAAACGTTTGCTGGCAGCAGAGGCACTACCTATGACAACAGAGTCATCATAAAAGCTAAGTTGGAAAAGTCCCCTTGTTTTATCTTTATCAACCAATCAAGGCTTAAATAAACTTAGAATGTTTTTATTTTTAAGATTGGAAAGAAATTGCAAAAATATTTTTTCATTATATTCAGAGTTAATGTTTATCTAATTATTCTTAGATTGTCTTCTTTTCCTCAAAGGTTTCCAAATTAATAAAGTCATAAATATTGCATTACTTTCTCAGAGAACTGTTTCTTCCAGTGAATCGCCAATTGTTGTGTTGTAGAACAACCCCCCATTTCAATTTTTTTATCAAAATTTTAAATTGAATGGGTCCGTTTTCAATAATTCAACAATAATCGCATGCTTGGATTTAGTCAAATAACACATGGAAATCGTTATCAAAAGGTCTAATCCGATAGAAATAATACCCAAAACCTTTTGTTAAATCAAATGTAATATGATATGTCATATCTTTTTTGAGAAGCTCTCATAAGAAAATATTCGATGCGATAATGCAATCAGAGATCGCAAATCGCAAAGTTGAACAAAGACGCATCCCAAAGGTCTATACCAAACCCCCAATGCGATAACATAATTGCAATCGGCCATTGCACATACCATGTGACACATAGCAAAAGCCCTTTCAATTTCATAAAGGAAAGTGCGCTTTTCGAGAAAAGGTTAAATTGTATATTAGTAGGCGTAACCCTTAAGTCAATAATAAACGAAAAAAAAAGTGATTCATTGATTATCCCACCGCCTTATTATACTTCTTACCTTTATCGCAATCGGGGCTACCAGTGGAAAACGTTAAGCTTTACCGGTGAACCTCCCAATTTGCGATATGCGATTTATCATTGATCGCTAATCGGGAAAACCAAAAGATCTGTTTTAAAGGATCATTACGCATATGTGCGATGCGACGTATAATTATTACATTTATTTGTCACGAACAGCAGTTATGGAGGTCATTAATTTAGCAGTTAAGGTTGAGTCCTTCGAGGATTTCATCCGTGGTAATACTTGATTACATTTCGATTATCATGCTTGAATTACCATAAATCTTTTCATTTCACATTGGCTTTGAGAGGGTTTATTTCTCTGTTATATTCTTTGATTGTTTGTGTAGAGCAACTCTGAGTTGATGAATCCAGAGAAAATGACGAAGAAGGTGAAGAAATCAAAGGCCGCTATCGTAGCTAAAGAAGAACCAACGAAGAAAGTCTTGATATTGGATACTACCTACCTTGTCTAGGCCAAGCTTCATGGGAAAGTATCTACAATATGTTGGAAGCTGAGGATCTTGAAGAAATCGAGGTGGAAGTAACAACAGATGGCATGGATAAGTCAGAAAATACTCTTAGAGATTTGACCTTCTCCTATCTTCATAGAATAGCAACTCGCGCCAAAGTTTTACCCTGTAATGACGTGGTCAGGTGGGTTATTGAGAGCATCAAAACCATAGACAAAACTTTCTTTACAACTTATTGAAGAATGTTTGGGTCATTCAGAGCAGAAGATATCCAAGTAATGTATCATTTGCCTAAACTAGAGAGGAAATATAACAAAGAATTCTTTGAGGATTTCGCCAAATAGAACACCATCGAATCAGATCCTATTAGACAATGGAGGCATTTTCTGACCAAACACAAGCATGAATCATTAGGTATGTACTCCGTTGATTCGTTGGCCTTTCCTTATTGTTATGTTGGTGCAATGATGTGCAGACTCTTCGAAGTCAATGATTCTGCTATATTTTCTATAGAGATGGTACCATTAATGGAGGCTACAATTAATGGCTTTATCATGGATTGGGCGACCATCTTTTCTAATAAAATGGCCAACGAGATACTTGACTATAGAAAAAGCAAGGTTGTGACTAGCCTCGTGATACCCCCATTTTACATGAGTGCCTATATTATGGAAACTATCTGTTTCAATTATGAATATACCATTCTAGGATGGAAATGGACTCCACAGGACCCCAACCCCATTCACCTCTACCATAAGGAACTATGGAAACTCCATTACAAGAACCACCTGTATAGAATTTGTAATGGTTTTATCCTTCCCATTTATTATGCCATATTCAATAATCTTGCTCTTAGGTTATCTTAGGAAGCATCAATCGACCTAACTACAATTGGTAGTTGGTTTGGAGAAGAGAGATTCACCTACATAGGTGCATCATCATCTCAACCATCAGGAATGCCCACCGCTCCAGTTTCATCCATCCCATCATGGGGAGGTGTTCCAGTTCTAGGGTCTCCCTCTTCTCAAATCCCGTTCTATTTGATTTAGAAGTGAGTGGGTGGGCCGTTCCGAACTACCGGTGCTAAAGCGTAATTACATATATAGAAAGAATGACAAGCAGCATTGTCGATAGCCTCTTTTCTTTCCTCAATCCCATCCATAAATAAAGGCCAACTCTTCCCAAATCAATAAGGCCTTTATCACAACCCTAGTTTTCAGGAGTGGGCGTATTTTGGGTTTTAGGAGGCTTTCAAGACGCTTTCTTCAATCCTCGAGGGAAGAAATAGAAGGCTTTCCTTGGCCTGGCTAGTTACTTTGAATACGAGCATGTCATTATTCGGTAGCCTTGCCAACCCACATGTCCTTCCCCTGTATATCCCTAATAAATTGCTGGCCAGAGAATTATCACATCAAATAACAGTTGAAGGGATGTCAAAGAATCTTAGGGATTCTGAAAAGCACATGTGGTCGAAATTTCCTCTTCGATGTGGTGCTTTTACCCTGCATGATTACAAACATGGAAAGAAGGAAGCCAAGAAAATAAAGCTGTTAAAGCTCGCAATTATCCCAAAAAGGCAGTACGATCCTAGATCGGTTGTCTACAATGTTACTGCTTAGGCCAAAATAGCTAGATTTGAACATGAGAAGGATAACTACGATGATTTGTTTGTTTCAGCAGAAGTATTTTCTCAAGTCAAACATTTGGCTAAAATCAAATTGGGAGCAGAAGGACTAGAGGAATTCTATAAGCTCAGGGTGCAGAGATTGGAAACACTACCTCTAGACTTATTAAATACAACCTCTATGGTACAACCACAAGGCCACAGTGAGGAGAAAATTATTGAGAAGATTCCTGAAATTGAAAAGATTCTTGAGAAGGAGAAGACACCAGAAAGGGAGCAAAAGCAGGGAAAAACTAGTGAAACCCTTGATACGGATATTAATATTGATCCCAAGTTAATCAAGGAATGGGAACAGTTTGATTCAATCATTAGTAACCCCGATAGAACCCAAGGGTTCACTACACCAGAAGTGGCTACAGTGAAAAAACCAGAAGACAACACAGTTCCGATTGTAGGAACAAGCGGCCCACCCAGGTTTCAGCAAGACATAGAGATTAATCCCCAAAATACCACTGAGGAGATTTTACTGTAAACTGAGGAAATATCACCACTTAATATCTTCTACAATCCAAAGCATAGGGCTATAGTCAAAAGATAGAGGAATAAGAGGAAAATTGATCAAAGTCCTCTTTTGACTCCTGAGGTAGAGATGATGAACGTGGTATGGAAAGTAGAGGTCAATTCCTCCGAAGATTTAACAAAACTGTCACAGTATGCAGGAGCTTATACAACAATGACAACGGATAAGGCCTCAAAGGTTTACCACCTGATGAGGGAAAAAGACCAGGGAATCATCCAACTAGAGGCACAATCGGCAAGACAACAAGAAAAGATAGATCAGCTTGAGCGACAATTGATAGAACAGAGGCATCTAAATGAATAATTAAAAGAGAAGTTAACACTGGAAAAATAGAGGATTGATGAACAGACCCTCCATAAACAACAAGAGTTGTCTTAGGAGTTGAGCAGACTACAACTGTTGAGTGAGCAGGAGAAGAAATAAAAAGAAAAAATCGCAAAAATTAAAGACCAAATAGAATGGTTCAAAGGATATCCACAGTTAAATGAATTCAGAACAAAAGCCTTGGAAATAACTAAGGCTTTGTCCCGATAATTGGATATTCTATGTCATAATATATCATTGGCTGCCCCCTTATGTGATATCTTTGCATCTATGATTGAAAAATCAGTGGATGCTAGGCTTGAATTAGATAAGGCAGATGAAAAATTAACCAATTTTCTATCATGGCAAGATTCAAAAGAAGGAAAAGCTGCCAATCTGCCAAGGATACAAGAATCACATAAGGAAATCATGTTTTCTGAATGGAATTCTCAATTAATGAAAGATGAAAGAGCCACGTCCAGATGCAGAGCCGCAACAAATAATCTGGTTGAATTGATAAACAACAGTTTGCATATGTCTAATCTGATTACAGATTGCTCTCCAGGTAAACTCCCAAAGGTAAAATTGTTGGAACAACATTCGAAACAAGACTTGACACAAAGGGAAAAATTAATTAGAGGAATCCAAAGTCTGACATGCGAAACATTCTGGTTTTTCCTTGTCAAACTACATAGTCAGCAGATGGCAATGAAGTGTCTCTCGGATGCAATCAACTACATGGTCTCCGAACTCTCCAATGCCACCTATACAACTCAGCTACACTCCAGGATGAGTCAGCCACCAGAAATCCAGCCTATGCTCGCCATCTATCAACTGCAATCATAGGAAAAGAAGCCGATACAGTGAATCCATTTGACCGCCACAGTACTGTTATTTTCAGGATAAATCCCAGATTTATGTGTCTTTAGTTATACCAGCGCATAGCGATTTTCATTCATAGTTTGTTGTCATTATTAGTATTTAAAGACCCTTTCATGTTTTTAGAAAGGGTCCACAATTTTGTATTAAAACTTAACTCGGAAGTTGCACTACTGTACTTCTGATATATATTTTTTATAGAAGACTGGACTAGAGTTCTCCATTTTGACAAAGAGGATTTTATGAGATTTGCACTATTGCATCTTTTGAAGGCATTCCCAAATTAGAAAGCAGAATTTGAATGATTGTTTACATCAGGAGAATCCAAATGCATATGGTACTATTATCTTTGCTTTTGTATTATTTCTTTATGTGAATGAGCATTTATCCAATTTCCTATTATTGATATGTATATATGTTTTTAAAAGCAATTCTTTAACTTGTCACTTTTGAATGTTTCAGAATTGTTATCTTTTGAATATATATGTCAATGGTATATTATGATAAATGTGATAATGTTTTTATTATTACTTTGTTTAATTAATAAACAAAGTAATCATCCTATGAATGCATATTTCTATTTTATGAATAAGTCATCTTTATGGTTATTTGTTAATAGAAACAATCAAGAATCGCGTTGTTAGAAGAATACCCGAGATAGATTAGTTATCTTTGTATATTTTTGCATTCTAGAGTAAAGCACTAATCATCCTCGCTATAAATTACAAACCAATCATCCATAAACTCATATATCACTAGGAAATTGGTCCAATTGCATCCAGTCGGAGCCACCACACCAAATGGAAAAGGAGCTGCACTAAGGTCTGGACTTGGTGATTTTCCCTGATGTTGATGCAGCGATTTTAGAGGCATCAACATTTTTGGCTCTAGAAGGATGACATGAACTATGAATGGCGAGTAAATCCAAATACATAGCCCATTTTGAGAGTAAATCTCCCTCAACATCTCCCCCGACTTCTCCTTCACATTCTAAATCTCAAATTTTTAAGCGAGAAGTTGAGAAAGCAAAAACCACTGTTGAAAACCTGAATATATCAGAAAAATCCACTCTTGAACCTCCTGAAGTTTAGTCTTTAATTCATAAACTTCAAAGGTTTTCAATATCACCAGAGAAGTCTGAGTTATCTCAAGGCAGTGTAACTTCGCAATACACAACTTCTCATCCTCTTACATGATTACAGAGTGAAAAGCTTGGTGTTGAACCAAAAAAATTTCCTCTGCCTAAAAGGAAAAGAGCAAGGAAGACGCCTAAAGAGTTTGATAGTGAGAATCTTTCGTCATCATCATCCATTTCATCCAACCCATTGCAAAGTCAACCATTCACTCCTCAACTTCATATTATTGTCCAATAGGGTATTGGAACTCCAACATATTCTTCCCAACCACTTGTAACTTTATCCTCGCTTTCCTATGCTATTAGCTCAACAATGGCACACAATCAACCACAACCAAGGCTATGGACAAATCCAAGGGCAGTCGTGATGCCTGTGCCCTTAAGTCAATTGCCATCTCATCCCGAAAAATGGTTGCCAAAGTTTAACCCAGATATAGGCATACTGGTAGAAGAACACATAAACAACTCCATATTCTCAATAAGCTTAAACAGAGTGATAGAAGACGATTTTATTGTTAGGCTTTTCCCATATACCTTACAAGGAGCAGCTGGATCATGGTATTTTTCATTACCAGTAGGATCCATTACTAGTTGGAATTCTTTCCAAGAACAATTTTTTACTAAATTCGGTGATGATAGATCCACAACGACATTAATCAATGATCTCTCAAACCTTAAAACTGAATCAAGAGAACCTATAAAGGATTTCAACTCATGATTTAATAAGCTCTTAAATAAGATTCCTGCCACATCTAAGCCCAGTGAAGAGGTTCGAAGTGAATGGTATATATCTGCCTTACCTTCGAATATAGCAATCTTTGTTGATAGAGCTACAAAGCCCACTTTAGCAGAGAATATGAAAGAAGCAATTGCCATTGAAAAACGTATCATCGCTTTAGAGAAGAAAACCACTCTTGAAGAGTGAAAGTCCAAAAAAGTTACTTTTAAAGATGATTCAAAGAAAAAAGTGGCTAAAGATCCATATGATATGGAGGGTCTGCAAAAGGTTTTGAAGACTATGTCAAATGAAATGGTAGAAATTAAGAAATAGGTAGCCGAGACCTCCACTAAAAAGCCATTTAGAAACTTCAAAAGCGCTGAATCAAAACCACCTAATGCTATATCTAATGCAGAATCAGATCCAGATAATGATGAATATGAAGACACAATCTTGTCATCATAGGAAACTGAGGAAGATGAGGTTGTTGAATGCCATGGTATGTGGGACTTCATTTTGCCCAATTTAGATACTAAAAGTGAACAGGAAGATTTCCCAGTAAGTACCAGGAGTAAAGTAGCTGCAAAGCCTATTCAACCAACTCAAAAGAAGAAAAATCCAAGTCCTACTACCAAATACAAAGCTCCCTTAAAGAAATCTACAGCAGTGCCTACTCAAAATCAGCCATCATCTTCCAAGCCACCCTCATCATCCAAGACATTGGTAGTCTCTGACTCTATGGATTACAACATCATAGAAGACATGAAGAAGACTAGAGAAAATATCTCTTTATTTGAGCTTAGCAAGCTCAAACATCAATAGAAATTACTACTCAAAGAATTAAATGTAGTACATTCTTCTCCTCTTCCAAATGTTGTACTGTCCAAGGCAGCTAAAGGAACAGGTAAGCCACCATCCGGTAGAGTAGAGGCTACTGATGTTGTTTTGATTGGATATATATCTAATTCTCATACTCATCCTTTCCTCTTGACCTATGAAATTTACAATATAAATTTGCATAATTGCTTAATAGTTTCATGGGTTTCATCAAACATAATGCCATCTTCGATTTGCTCAAAATTAAATATTGAGCCCCAAAAATCTACAATACATATTGTTCAGTTGGATCGAACTAAGGTTCAAGTATTAGGATAAATAAATTCAGTTACCATTAGGTTATCAGTTGATCCAAGAATAGTTTAGAGAATTGATATATTGATTGCTAACATTCTTGAGTTTTATGGGTTAATTATAGGCAGGGATTGGTCTAAAAAACTCCATGGTTACATTTCTACTGATTGATCTCATATGTGGCTTCTTTATAAAGGGAAACCAAATCAAATTAAGATCGATCAGGAGAATCACATGACCAATACTGTAATAGAGTTTGAGCAGGAAAATCAGCCCATAGCTTTCAATAATAACATTCTTAGAAATTACTTAGCAGAATCATTCTTTGGGAATTTAAATGCTCAATCATCACCTTTCTCTGCTAATAGTTTCACATCACAAATAAATTTTTTTTCTCATACAGATACATCTAGGTGTGTTACTACTGCTGAAGGAATTGTAAATAAAAATTTAGATAAGCCTGTATTTTGGTCTTTATATTTTGATGGGTCGAAATTTAATGACGGTGCAGGAGCAGTATGTATTTTAGTTAGTCTTTGAGGGAGCGGGGGGGGGGGTGACTATGCTATCATGTAAACTAGAATTTGAGTGTACAAATAATACTGCTAAATAAGAGGGATTAATTCAAGGGCTGTACAAAGCAATAGGCCTGGAAGTGAAATATCTAAAAGTATTTGGTGATTCTAAGATTGTTATCAAACAGGTAAGGAATACTATTCATTTCCTTTCCGGACATCTCAAGCTTTATTAGTCCTTGGTGCAAGACCTTATATCTCATTTTCTAGCATTTAATATTTCTCCCATTCCTATATCTCAGAATGCAGCAGCTGATTTATTAGCTAATGTTGCTTCTAAGCTCCTCCCATCTAAAGATTATATCCCTGATAGGTTTTCAGTTGAATTGATTTTTAGACCATCGGTTCCAGACAATGTCACCAATTGGCGGGTATTTAATCACGACGAGGACATTTTGAATTTCTTAACCTCTGAGAAATCCTATGACGATTAGATTATTGATGAGAGTGATCATGATCTTCAAATAAAGCAAAGACCTAAGGAGAATTCCATACCTAAATCAGTAGTCAAGCTTGAATATCTTTATGAAATCAAGGATAGGTTTAAACAACTTACTAATTCAAAACTTCAAAGTTCTACTTTGAGGTTTGAATTAATAAATCTTGGCAATGAGGCCAAACCGCAAAATATTAATCTAGGATTAGGAATCACCTCAAAAGAAATATTTGCTTTTATCAGACTATTGAATAGATACAAAAATATTTTTGCTTGGAATTATGATGACTTAAAAACATATGATACTTCTATCATACATCACACAATTCCAATGATTTCTGAAGAGAAACCAGTGCAGCAAAAATTGAGGAAAATTCATCTGAACCTAGAAAGTCAGATCAAAGCAGAGTTAAACAAACTCTTGAAAGCTAAGATAATTTTCCCTGTTAGACATTCAAAATGGGTTTCTAACTTAGTACTTGTTAGAATGAAGAATGGTGACATTAGAATTTGCATTGATTTCAGAAATCTTAATAAGACTAGCCAAAAGGATAACTTCCCACTACCAACAATGGAACAAACTCTTCATTCAGTAGATGGTTCTCAATTAATGTCTTTTCTAGATGGTTTTTCTAGATATAATCAAATATTGGTGCATCCAGATGACGAACTGAAGACTACTTTCATAACTAAATGGGGAACATATGCTTACCAGAAAATGTCTTTCGGATTAATTAATGTTGGGGCTACCTTTCAAAGAGCAATGGATATAGCATTTAAAGGTTTGATTAATAAGTCAATAGTTGTCTGTTTAGATGACATAACTATATTTTCTAAGAAAAGAACAAATCATTTGCATGATTTGAAACAAATCTTTGAACGCTGTAAAAGGTATGGGATTTCATTAAATCCCAAGAAATCATTTTTTGCTCTTGATCAAGGTAATCTCTTGGGTTTTATTGTGTCCAAAGATGGCATTTATATTGATCTAGAAAGGATCAAGGAGATTTATGATATTCCTCTCTCACACAATAAAAAATCAATGCAATCATTCTTAGGTCAAATAAATTTTGTAAAAAGATTTGTTCTAGATTTTTCACAGATTGTTTTACCATTACAGACCATGATTAAGAAAAATTCAGTGTTCAAATGGGGACATAAAGAAAAGGAAGATTTTGATTCAATCAAACAGGAAATCATAAGTGCTCCTGCATTAAACACTCCAAATTTTTCCAATCATTTTATTTTATATACCTTAGCATTCAATACTTCCTATGCAGCTGTGTTGACACAAATCAATGATCAACAAGTTGAAGCACCCATATCCTTTTTCAGTTCAAATCTGCAAGGTGTTGAACTTAATTATTCCGAAGTAGAAAAGCAAGCCTTCGCTGTGTTCAAATCTATTAAACACTTTAGGCCATTCCTCCTAAAGACTCATACAAAAGTAATAGTCCCATTCTTGGCAGTGAGACAATTACTAGTCCAAAGGGAGGTGGGAGAGAAAAGGGCCAACTGGGTTACAGCGTTACAAGAATATGATTTAGATATTAAACCAACGAAAATTGTGAAAGGTCAAGGTTTTTGCAGGTTGTTAGCAGGAGCTTCTAACATTCAGGAACATGAAGGTTCGAACAATATTGAGGAAATAAATGAGATAAGTATCATCAACTCTGAATCTCAATATGCGGATTTGTTATTTTATTTAAAAAATGGATATGCTCCTTCTAATTTCTCTTACAAAAATAAATGTGCCTTAATATTGAAAGCAAAACACTTCGAGATTATTGATGATGTGTTGTTTAGAAGGAATTATGATTCGGTTTTGTTAAGATGCCTTGAAAAAACTGAAGTACAAAAGGTCTTGAAGGAATTACATGATGGTCCAGTAGGTGGACATTTTGGAGGTGATATAATAGCTCACAAAACTATACATGTTGGTTATTATTGGCCCACATTATTCAAAGATGCCCATGAATATGTAAGGAAATGTAGAACATGTCAAACTGCTAGTAGAAGACAAAGAAAGACAGCCTTTCCCTTGCAACCAGTCAACATTGAATAACCATTTGAACAATGGGGACTGGATATCATAGGAGAGATTATTCCACATTCCTCCAAGTAGCACAGATATATCCTTACAACCACAGATTACTTTACGAACTGGGTAGAAGCAATTCCTTTGAAGGTAGCCAACTCTGAGGCAATTATTGAATTCATAGATCAATTCATCATTACTAGGTTTGGCGTACCTAATGCCCTCATTTCTGATAATGCATCTTATTTTTCTGGAAATACCATACTTGAATTTTCTATTAAGAGAGGATTTAAATTGAAATATTTTGCAAAATACCACCCTCAGGGTAACGGTTTAGCAGAATCAATCAACAAAAATCTTATCAAGATCATTAAGAGAATCGTTGATCAGAATCAAAAGAATTAGCACAAGTCTTTGTTATTTTCATTATGGGTAGACTGTATAACACAGAAGGCCTCAATAGGTACTTCTCCATTTAACTTAGTTTATGGGAAAGAAGTTGTGATACCAACAAACTTAGCACTCCCATCTCTGACTCTGGTGAAATTTATTGAAGAAAACCCCTGCTTTTCCATACAATTAAGATATGATCAAATCCTTAAATTAGAAGAAGAAAGGGAAAAAGTCAGAATTACACATGCAAAACATCAATAGATTATTAAATCTTCTTTTGATACAAATTCTATTGGCCCAAAATTTTTACAAATTGTTGATCTTGTTTTGAAATGGGACAAAGCACACAAAGATAAATGCAAACACACTAAATTTCAAAAGATGTGGCTAGGACCATTTCAAATCATCGAGAAGATAGGCCCATCAACGTTCATATTGCATGATCTATCAGGAAAGAGAGATTCTCTTCCTGTCAATGGGTTTATCTTGAAAAAATTCTTTACTTAAGGAGGTAACCCCTTCTTACTTATAAATATTCAATTTGCAGTTTTGTTTGTTTGAATTTTTATATCTAGGAAATAAGGTTGTAAATAGTCTTCCATTGATCTTTTACTATTTTGAAAGTTATTCAAGAAAACAATGTAAATACTTAATTTCGATAGATGGAAGCCTTTAAGGAAAAGACTACATTCTAGGAAGTTAGGTAAAAACAAAACTCTGAAAACCTCTTTTAAATTTGTAAAACCTTTTACAAGCCTTGAAAATACTGTAAATCATTTCAAGTTTTAAAAGCCCAAATGAGGTTATCTGTAAAAAAACAAAGACTTATCCAAACCTAAGATCTACAACTCTTAAATTGTCATCCATACTCTCTTAAGATGTAAATTATTCATCCCATCCACAAAGTTTATGACTTTTCAGAGTGTAATTCTAAAATATGTTTGACATAAAAGATAAGAGGTCTCATTACGAGCCTGCTTACCATGATCATAGGGAACTAATTAAACTGACATTACCAATACTGCATATCAAAACAATGTAATGGCTTATAATTATAAGACAATGGGTCTTATCACGAGCCAACTTGTTTAGTTCAATTATAACCAGTGAATGGCATTGTCAACAATTGGCCACCAAACCAGGACAATGGCTTTTTATCTTTTAAAAGAAATAAAGAAGATAAAAATACAAAAAGGAAAAAATATGTGTAAACATATCTTTTTGGATTATCTCTCAAAAGTTATACTCTTAGATGGATGGGACAATGAATGATTAAATGGTTAAAAGGTAACCCTGTTGAGACTATAAACGTTTGCTGGCAGCAGAGGCACTACCTATGACTATAGAGTCATCATAAAAGCTAAGTTGGAAAAGTCCCCTTGTTTTGTCTTTATTAACCAATCAAAGCTTAAATAAACTTATAATGTTTTTATTTTTAAGATTGGAAAGAAATTGCAAAATATTTTTTCATTATATTCAGAGTTAATTTTTATCTAATTATTCTTAGATTGACTTCATTTCCTCAAAGTTTTCCAAATTAAGAAAGTCATACAAAATATTGCATTACTTTCTCAAAGATAAATGTTTCTTCCAGTGACTCGCCAATTGTTGTGTTGTACAACCCCCCATTTCAAAATTTTTATCAAAAACATTAAATAGAAATGGGTCCCTTTTCAATAATTCAACAATAATTGCATGCTTGGATTTAGTCACATAACACATGGAAATCCTTATCAAAAGGTCTGATCTGATAGAAATAATACCCAAAACCTTTTTTTAAATCAAATGTAGTATAATATGTCATATCCTTTTTGAGAAGCTCTCATAAGCGAATCTCCAATGCAATAATGCAATCGGAGATTGCAAATCACAAAGTTGAACAAAGTCGCATCCCAAAGGTCTATACTAAACCCCCAATGCGATAACACAATCACAGTCGGCCATTGCACATACCATGTGACACATAGAAAAAGCCCTTTCAAATTCGTCGATCCGGTATCATAAAGGAAAGTGCGCTTTTCGAGAAAAGGTCATTAAAGTGTATATTAGCAGGCGTAACCCTTAAGTCAATAATAAATGAAAAAAACAAGCGATTCCCTGATTATCCCGCCACCTTATTATACTTCTTACCTTTATCGCAATCGAGACTACCAGTGGAAAACATTAATCTTGACCGGTGAACCTCTCGATCTGCGATATGCGATTTATACCCGATAGGTTGTTAGAAGAATACCCGAGATAGATTAGTTATCTTTGTATATTTTTGCATTCTAGAGTAAAGCACTAATCATCCTCGCTATAAATTACAAACCAATCTTTTCCTGCGGATCTGACGATATTCGCAGCTCCTGCCCCACGAACCTGCACGTACGATAGCCCGCGAGGAAAGTGGTTTCCCACCGGATCCTCCAGCCACACGTCGCAATTTGACTGCATCGTGCCCCCGCATACAGAAACCACCTGCCATCCCGAAGTGGTGCGGGGAAACCGCTTACCACTCACAAGTACATCCCTCGCCCGTTAACGTCCGCACATATTTCTCGTGCAATGACCGTTGGATCCGCTGCTCCTCGATTTGACAGCTCTTGTTTGTATCCACCCATTTTCTCTAATAGCTCCCTCTGGTTCAATCTTCACCATCCATCTACAGGATCCGATGGCTGTTGTTTATTCCTGTCCCACCCATACATCCTCCATGTTGTTTTCGTGTCGTTGCCCTGTATCATTCACCCGAAGGATAAAGCGATTACTCACCAAATACTTTGCGTAGTTAATACCTCACCCACTGCATTCAAGAGACAGTACGGCCAAGGAAGGAAAGTACAGCCTTGAGTAGTTAAACGCCTTCAGCAGTTATGGACATTTATTCATACAACATTCAACCTGTTCAAGGAGTACACCTAAGTACCAGAGAATGTCAAATTTTGTTCATTAAGGCAGCAGATGGTAGCAGAAGCCCCATATCAGATAATAAATGTGGTTGGTGGTCCATTATGACCCCTCCACACATAGGATAGCAGATATTTTGTAATCAACCTCCATATATACCCAGAAACAAGATGTAATGAGGGTTGATGGATGTTATTTTGATGTAAGATTCAACTTCTGGAGACTGTAACTACTGTGATACCTGCAACGTCTGGTCTTCATTTTCAGCTAATGCAAGATTCTTTTGCTGTTAATTGCTCACTTTCCACTTCTTCTTTGTCCCAGGTTGTGCTTGTTATGCATTTTCCATGTGCTCTTGATATTTATCATTAGAGGGACTGTCATCCCACCTCTATGTTAGAATTTGGTATGTATCATTGAATTTGTATACAAGTTTCTCTTTGTTTAATGCCAAAGAGCTGTCATCCTGTCTGTGTATTAGGAAATAGATTTACAGACCTTTTAACTAGTTGCAGCTGGCCATCACAGGGGCTTGTGCATCTGCTGGTGTGGTCAGTATTCTCCATGTCCACTTAATCCTCAAACTCTGAGTAATTGGTGGTTTAAAGCCTTGCAGTCTGGGCGTGTTCACCCATGTCTGGGGTTAAGCATAATAGAAGTGGTTATCTGGCTTGAATATGCATCAATCCTTCCATTCATGCATTTCCAACATTTTGTTGAGTTTGTAATGTTCCCGAGCATCTCTGAGATAAAACTTAGGAGAGTTTCTTGCGGTGATAACAGGACCTAGCGTGGGGCTTGCATTATGGTGCACTATCTGTCAGGTAGCCAGAAAACATGCCACAGATAATTGTCACTTGCTACAGAAGTATGTACAAGCACCGTAACAGCTGTTCTGCAACTTTTGTAGGTTGGTAGGACATGATGAGCGTACTTGCAAGAGCTATGAACTGATGATGGATAGAACTCCCGCCTATAGGGTTCAAGCCGAAATGCGGCCCCTGGACTAGAACATGGGAATAGCACGGACAAGATTTCAGGGGCGGGGAGGATTTCAAGGTGGAGGAGGACCTGGTAGAGGTCGAGGACAATTGGTTTGCTACAATTGCAGAGGACCAGGACACTATGCCTACGATTGCACTAATCCAATGCATCCCTCATGCAAGTATTGCACACTGTTTGATCATGAAACAGAAGATTGTCCTATGCTGATAGCTAGGGTACATGATAGATGGGTGCTACCATCTCCGTGACTTAGAACCTGTAGATGATGAGGTCCGAGCCACGCGAGGAAGATCCAGACGTAAATATAGTGCTCAGAAGTGGAATCGCGACATGAGATGATAAGGGGAAACAACTAGAAGACAGTACATGGGTTTGCAAAGCCCTAACAAAGGAGGCTGTGTTCGATTTGGAGCGTGCTCGTGAAGCCTTCATGGAATCTAAGAAGAGATTCGTTGAGGCCTCCACCTCAGGAAGCAAGGATAAGCCTGAGCAGAAGATGGACCCCTATATGCTCACAAAATTCTTGGAAACCTATATGAAGTTATTGCGCGACAGTAAGGCTGTAAAAGGGTTACAAGAACTCATCAATAGATGCGCTAGAACGGTACCATGTGAGCTGCACGTAGTACGAAAGATTGGCAAGCATAAAACAAGGACAAGACGGGAGATGAGACTGACCGCATAGATAGGAGAATATGAAATGGATCAAGTCATTTTGGACTTGGGTTCAGATGTGAATGTCCTACCAAAACATACTTGGGAGTGAATGGGGAGGCCTGCACTGCAATGGTCTCCGATTTAGCTAATAATGGCGAATCAACAGAAAATCATCCCCATGGGGCAGCTGCAGGGGGTGACCGTGGATATTGAAGGAGCAAGTGCGCTAGCTGAATTTGAAGTAATAGAGATAGTGGATGACAACAATCCCTATCCTGCATTCCTGGGAATTGACTGGGCTATTGATATGAACGGGGTAATCAATCTGAAGAAGCAAAAGATGATCTTTGAGAAGAAATTGCTGCGCATAATAGTACCCCTTGATACTGCTGAAGGATCGCGCTATACTAAACCTGTCCGCGATTATGAGAGTGATGACGACCTGGATTGTATCTATAAGATAACAACATAAGACCAAGATTGGATGAATCCCACTGTGCATGGATAGATTACTTGGGATCATGAGTGTTCCTATGCTTTGGACTCCGACAAAGAAATAGAACACTGGCAAAATTGGTTACATGAAGTAACTACGCTAAATTGCAACATGATGACTTGGTCGCTGCACTATGTGTCATCAGAGGTAATCAATCTTCCTACTTATGATGGTTTGGATGAGGTAGATATATTTTTGGATGCATTTGAAAGGGAGGTACCAGAAAAGCAGCGCTTCTAGGCCTTGGACTGGGCATTGCGTGTGACACTCGCAAGATGGTGGGGTACGCAAAAGGGAAGCTTTTATGATTGGCGTGAATGTAGGAGGATGATGAGAACATGATTTGGGAAGCCTAAGACGCGACTGACAGACAAATACAAAGGGCAAAATGATCCATGCGCTCATCTGGCCAAATGGACGGAGGCTTATGGAGAAAAGCCCCAACCTGAGTTGGTGCACCTGTTCTGTCATACCCTGGATGTTATCCCAATGAATCAGTATATAGAAACAGAGCTCGACCATGGGATAGGCAAATGGAATATCCTGCACAAAGGATTCATGATGACATTTAGTTTTGAGGACAAGTTTGACAGTATCGATGAAGTGCTACAGGAGGTAAAAGCAATAATCTTTAGGATACCGCAGGATCCTTTAGACATGATTCAGCCTGAATGGGCTACTCAGCTGAGTCGCGTGCTAGAATTTCATAACGTAACTGCTAAAGAAGAGGATGAGGATCCGCAAAAGATTAACATTCCAGAAACAGAAGGCCACTGCGTGGTTCAAGGACCACAGATTAAGAAACCTGACATAACCGCGCCATTGAAAACGAAACAAGTGAACATTGGTACGGAGGTAGAACCCAAACTCGTGAAGATTGGAGACTACTGGGATGACGCAATGGTGTATAACGTCACTGAATTTCTCCACGAATACTAGCACTTATTCCCTACCAAGTTTACAGATCTAAAAGGAATAATCAGGGACCTAGGAATGATGAATATCACGTTAAAGCCCGATGTGAGGCCAGTTAAGCAAAGGCCTTATCGTCTCAATTTGAAATACAAGGAGAAGGTCCGTTTAGAGCTAGACAAGATGCTAGCAGCAGGCATCATTGAACTTGTGGAAGAATCTGATTGGGTAAGCCCAATGGTGGTGCAAGAGAAGAAGCAGAAGGATGAGATAAGGACATGTGTGGATCTAAAAAAACTAAATGACGCTTGTGTGCATGATTCTTTCCCGACTCCATTCACAAATGAAGTGTTAGACAATGTAGGCAGTTAGGAAGCATATTCCTTCACTGATGGGTTCTCTGGGTACCACCAAATGAAAATCACACCAAAGGATAGGAGCAAGACAACCTTCGTGACTGAGTGGAGTTGTTTTCAATACATTGTAATTCGATTTGGATTGAAGAATGCACCTGCAATCTTTTCACGCATGGTTGTCGTGGCATTCAAGGAATAATTCATAAGTTCCTAGTATATTTTGATGACTGGACTGTATTTGGGCTGGTTAAGCACCATGTAGCAAGCTTGCGCCTGATGCTAGATACCTGTCGAAGATAAAAGATCGTGCTCAATCTCAAGAAGTGTCTATTTGCGTTCCTTTTGGGAACCTATTGGGGCATGTTGTTTGCAAACAAGCACTGATGGTAAATCCTGCGAAGATTGTGGTGATACTAAACTTGGAAGTGCAGAGGAGTACGAGACAGCTACGCACTACTCTGGGACATATGGGATATTACAGGAAGTTTATCAAAATTTATGCCCAGATCAATGTGCCTATGGAAAAATTGTTGAAGAAGGATGTCATGTTCTACTGGAACGATGACTGTAAGAAGGGCTTGGATATATTGAAAGAAAAGATGGTTACCACATCGATTCTAGTATTCCTGGTCTAGATGAAAGAGTTCCATTTACATGTCAACGTATCATGTATAGCGCTAGGAGCAGTATTAACATAGGCTGGCAGAGAAGGCTTGGACCAGCCTATCGTGTTTGCAAGCCACAGATTATCCAAAGCTAAAAATAACTATTCTACCACTGAACGTGAGGGGCTAGCTATGGTGTATGTGCTCCAGAAGTATCAGCACTACTTGCTAGGAGGCCATTTTAATGTGTATACGGATCACTCCATGCTAAAGTACCTGGTAAATAAGCCTATGTTGGGGGGACGACTCTACTGATGGCTCTTATTGTTCAAAGAGTACGATTTTGAAATTTTTGTGAAGCCAGTATGATTGAACGCTGGAACAGACCACCTGTCGTGCATCGAAACAGGGGAGGAACCTACTAACTTGGAAGAAGGATTGAATGACGCACAACTATTTGCAGTGCGTGTCACAGATGGTCATTTTGAGGATATAATACACTTCCTAACTACATGAACGACACCAGAAGGATACACTATCCAGTAAAAGAAGGAATTAGTGGGGCGCGCAACAGATTTCTCTGTCATTGCTAGGGATCTGTACAACATGGGTACAGATGAGATATTGCAATGGTAGGTACCTTAGTTCAAGAGAAGAAGCATCCTGGAAGATCCTCATGGGGGCACCATGGGAGGACATTATGCAAGGAGAGCAACTGCGCAAAAGATTCTACACGCAGGGTTGTGGTGGCCAACCTTTCATCAGCTTTCAAAAGTATATTGCAAGGAATGAATCAGTAGCCCATCATGGAGGAATGAAATGCCTTTGAATCCAAAAATGACGTTGCAATTCTTCGAGAAGTGGGCGATATATTTTGTAGTACTTATTCAGACACAAGGGAAGATAGGAGCAAGGTAAATTATCACTGTGACGGAGTATTTGACTCATTGGGTAGAAGCGTAGCCGGTGAAGGATTGCACAAGCACGATCGCTGCGAACTTCCTATTTGAGCATGTACTGATGTGATTTGGATGTCCAAGGATCTTGACGAGTGATCATGGTATGCACTTCCTGAATGAGACGATCAACGCATTAATGGAGGAATTTCAGGTATATCACCAGAAGAGCACACCTTATCACCCACAAGCCAATGGGACAGTGGAGGCATTCAACAAAGTGCTTGAAAATGCACTAACCAAGGTTTGCAATGCTCAGCGAAGTGATTGGGACCTACGCATACATGCATTATTGTGGGCTTATTGAATGACATGCAAGAAGTTGACGGGACAAACCCCTTTCAGGCTTGTCTATGGGGCAGAATCCGTAATGCCTATGGAATACATCGTGCCTAATCTATACATAGCAGTGCTCACAAGTATGATAGATTGCGGAGCCTTGGAAGAGAGGCTCGTGCAGCTGGATGAGCTCGAAGAAGAAAGATTTTTGGCTGGATTTCAACGACAGGTCCAAAAGTAGCACGAAAAGGCATGACATGATTGACACATCAAGCTGCGCACATTTAAGGTAAATGATCTGGTTTTGTTGTATGACAGTAAGTTTGATAAATTTCCAAGAAAATTTAGGATGCATTGGTTAGGGCCTTATGTTATTAAGGAGATTACTGATGGAGGAGTGGTACAACTGGTCAAGTTAAATGGAGAAGCCTTCCAAGGAAAGGTGAATGGCAGTCGCTTGAAGCCATATACCGACGGTTCGACCATGTGACTAAATGAAAGTGGCACGGTCTTAGCGCTCCAGGTAGCTGAAAGGAAGCACAAGACTATAAACTACACTGCTCGAGTGGGGGAGCTGCGCGATGGGAAGATGGTGCAGAGCAAGGACATGTCATTGGGTCCGCGACAATGCGGAAGGAGTTGCACTACCCAGGGTGAAATCATGTAGTTCGGCCCAAAAGTGACCACTAAAGTCACTATTCATGAAAAGACGACAGAAGTGAGGCCAAATGTAGCAGATGACCAACATTTGAGAAAAAAATTATGGCTTAGATCCTTAAAAATCTTCAACCAATCCGGCATTAATGAATCGATTATGGGAGGAACGGTCGGATTTGAATTCAAATTGCCCTATAATTTACAAGTGGCTGTCCAGCGAAAAACACTTGGCATTTTGAGTATTTAGCAGTTGAGCTCTCAAGCACGTATGAATCGTGAGCAATATGAGCTTCTGATAGTTTTTCGAGTATTTGCGATTTTACCGGCGGACGCACAGGAATTCTTGTGGAAAATCATGTCTACGCCCCCAGAAGTTATCAATACACAACAAGTAGTAGAGGATCCAACATAGGGAATGGAGAGAGAGGCCAAAGTAGCTGCCCCAGAAGTAGCTGAAGTATTGGAGGGGTCCCTAAATCTCCAAGAATGTGGAGACTGAAGCCAACCCCAACTAAGGAGACCATGAAAGACAAAAAGGGCAAGCAACCTGCCATACCGATGCACACATCGCCAAGACAAAAGCCACCAAAGCCCACTGCCCAGGAGAAAGGAAAGACTATAAACCTAGAAGCAGAAGAGGCGGATATCGAAGACATCCCCATGGATGATGAGGATGTGGGAGTGGAAATAGAGGAGGTTGAAGCCCAGGGTACAGACCCTATTACAGGTTGCCAGAGTATGTCCCTCCGCACAAGCCTAAGTCTAAGGTCCCAAAGGAAATTGATGAAAGTAAGACTCTGTAACAATCCCCTTTGCTTGTAGAAATTCCCGTTGTAGATCACTTGGTAATGCAATGTACTAAAGCAAAACACTTGATCTACTTCCACAAAAAATTTAGTGGAAGCTTAATCGAACATAAACAACATCAATAAGAATGCATATAACTGATAAGAAGGAACCAATCACACATAACACATAAGAATTTACCTGGGGAAAGCACTAGCCTAAAAGCCCATCTCTGTAATATCATACAAGTGGAAAGATAACCAGTATTACAAAAAGAATCAGATCAAAAGATATCCTGATCTCTCCGTAATACCTTTGTTGCTCATAGACAGTCAAAGGCCTCTATCTAATGTCTAGTCTACCCTCCAAGCCTCCTATTTCTTTGCACAATTTTGATTGGAGTCCAGTGCAGCCACTTGTGTGAATTGGCCTCTTCACACACTCACTAACCTCTGATCCAACTACACAATGCTGAAGGAGATAAATCCTTCTCCATGGATAAGCTTCCTTTATAGGAAAAATCCATCCAAATGATAGTACACTGTCACTCCTCTAATCTCAATTGGGTCTCTGTCTAACATGCATGAGTTATTCATGAGAGAATCTTCAGTTATCTAAAGTGCAGCAGTTATATGCAAGCATGCATTAACTAACTAAACTCACATTAATTTAAACAAACTATTTAAATCAATCTAACTGGACTTGACTCAGTTAACTGAGCCAACTAATTATAACTCAAACTAGAACTCATCCTTATCTCTTTAACTGATGGATAAATTCCTCAATTAATAGAGAAACTATTGCATGTCCTCACATAGACTTCATGTTTGATTTTTCACAACTAATTAACTCATGGTGAATTAATTAATTTATTTTCAAACAACTGTTAGGTTCAAATTCGAATTTTACTTCCCATTTTAGTCTAGGGACTGACTAAAAATAGGAATCCATCCTGAACTGCTAAAAATAGAATGTTATTTTTAGCACTTCCATTTTTCATTCCCTGTTGCTAAATCCAGCAATGGTACCCAAACTGCTATTTTTAGCAGTGCCATTTTTAGAACTTCTATTTTTAGCATTTCTTGTTGCCATTTTCAACACTCCCTCTCAACAAGAAAGGCTTCAACCTTGAACCCGATCCTGTACCTCCAGAATGTTCTGCGTGCAAGACTTCTACCAAGTGTGGTTGCTCCAACAACTCTCGAAACAAAAAAAAAACTCCCAACTGACCTCTATGTTGGGCTAGAAACATACTCTGATGCTAAAGCTCTACTTGCTTCTGACAAGTGCTCCCTCTCTGACCTTTGTGCTACTGCAACATCTCCATGCATCTGGCACCATTGCACACCTCTCTGTGCCAACCTGCACTGGTGCAACACTCTTGTGCCTCTCACATTGTTGCAGCTTTCTAGCTCGATGCTGTCTTGGGACTCCTGCATTGTAGCTCTCTCTACCACTCCATCCGCATCTGTCTCTACCCAATCAATCAATCCTGCTACTGCTCATTGAGGCTCCTGTAGCAAAGTCGAATCAAAGAGGTTGGGTACTTCAAGGATCCCACCCCTCCTCCTTGGGATGATCACTCCACATTGCCCCACCTCCTACCTGGAGGTATGGCTGCATGTGATCCCTCTACCCACCTGGCTCGAAGTTTCCCCCTAATGGAGGTCTCTACATGAGTAGATTTCTCTACTTGATCTCCTCTCAACTTCTCTAGTTGTGGCTACTCCACAACCTCCTGAAGCTGCTTCACCAATCGTGGCTCCTCCACAATTGTCTGAGACTTCTTCTGGCGTTGTATGTTGAGAGGTAATTTACTCTCCCTCTCAACCACCAAGTATCTAATCTTTGCCTTGCTCCTCAAGGCTTTGCATGCATCTTGTACCTCAAGTGCATACAGGTTCTTGGCTAGCACACCAATTAGTTTCATATTTCCCACCGTCACGAAATTTTCTAGAGAAAGAGCTAATTTTAAATCAGTGATATCTCCCTCATCCGAAATCTGATTCAGCCGATTTGTTTTTTTATTTTGTGTCTTTTTCCGCAAGGAATCCAAATTGGCTATTTGTTTCTGAAAATTTTGTACGGAAATTTTCAGATTTTCTCTAAAAACTCTTGGCCCAAAACTCAAAACTTTGAAATCTCCTCTCAGTGTATTGTTCTCTCCTTTAACCAACTTGGCTCTTATTTTTTGTAGAACTTTTTCTACAAAACCTCGCTCTGATACCATGTAGAAATTCCAACTGTAGATCACCTGGTAATGTAATGTACTAAAGAAAAACACTTGATCTACTTCTACAAAGAATTTAGTGTAAGCTTAATCGAACATGAACAACATCAATAAGAACACATATAATGGATAAGAAGGAATCAATCACACATAACACAGAAGAATTTACCAGGGAAAGCACCAGCCTAAAACCCAATCTCTATATTATCATACAAGTGGAAATATAACCAGTATTACAAAAAGAATCAACTCAAAAGCTATCCTGCACTCTCTGTAACACCTCTGCTGCTCATAGATAGTCAAAGGCCTCTATCTAACCTTTGGTCTGCCCTCCAAGCCTCCTATTTCCTTGTGCAATTTTGATTGGGGTCTAGTGCAACCACTTGTGTGAATTGGCCTCTTCACACACTCACTAACCTCTGATCCAACTATGCAGTGCTGAAGGAGATAAATCCTTCTCCATGGATGAGCTTCCTTTATAGGAAAAATCCATCCAACTGATAGTACACTGTCCCTCCTCTGATCTCAACTGGGTCTCTGTCTAAACTGACATGCATGAGTTATTCATGAGAGAATCTTCACTTATTTAAAGTGCAGCAGTTATATGCAAGCATGCATTAACTAACTGAACTCACATTAATTTAAACAAACTGTTTAAATCAATCTAATTGGGCTTGATTCAGTTAACTGAACCAACTAATTACAACTCAAATTAGAACTCATCCTTATCTCTTTAACTCATGGATAAATTCCCCAATTAATAGAGAAATTGTTGCATGTCCTCACATAGAATTCATGTTTGATTTTTCACAACTAATTAACTCATGGTGAATTAATTAATTTATTTTCAAACAGCTATTAAGTTCAAATTCAAATTTTATTTCCTATTTTAGTCCAGGGACTAACTAAAAATAGGAATCCATCCTGAATTGCTAAAAATAGAATGCTATTTTTAGCACTTCCATTTTTCATTCCTTGTTGCTCAATCCAGCACTGGTACCCAAAATGCTATTTTTAGCAGTGCTATTTTTAGCACTTCTATTTTTAGCATTTTTTGTTGCCATTTTCAACATTGCTACCAGATGAAATCACTTTTGATGGTCTGCATTTGGCACGAGTGCCGATTTTGAAGCTTGAAGATTGGGACTTGGTGGACGATGAGAAGTTCCCGCACCTGGCGAATGAACAGTTGATGTGCCGCATAATAGACACAAATATGGGGATGACTTCACTAGAGCCATGGAAGTGACTCAGAGGAGTAGAAAAGGCAAGATTACTCAACCTGCTCCTTGTGCCAGACTATCACCACACCCCTATGACAGTTTTGGTTATCAAGCAGCTGTTTTGCTTGTTACATGATGGGTGTCTATGGCTGGAGGAGCCGATACCCATCACCGATATGTTGATCCACCGCATAATGCGTCTGCCGTATACAAGCAAAAACCTAGCTATGATCTTTGGTAGCAACGGTGGCGAGCTCACGCTCCTAAAATCAATGAAAGAGAAGCTCAAACTGGTAAAGAAGCCGCATGGGTATGCTATCTCTAGCATCTGTGACCCTGCTGTGATGGTGGTGACGCAGATCCTTGCAGGGAAGGTGATGCGGAAGTTCTGTGCTGATGAGGTACAGGCGCCTATCGTCATGCTCACATAGCAATGCGCAGAAGGAGTCTAGTTTAACTGGTCAGAATACCTTCGCGAAGAGTTCCCGGTGAACTGCCGCGAAGTGCAAGAGAAAATCAAGATGTTCCACTACGTGGTGGCTCTTGCTGTCAATTGTGCTTGTAGGGTGGGAGTTACCAGCGAAGAGCCAATTCCCCTTGGTCTCACCAGACCTTCCTAAAGCAGCGAAGTACGCTTCACTGTGGGCGACCAAGGATGTGGAGCGTGTTTGGGATAGTAAGATCTTCTGGATCTTCATGGAAATGAATATCAGGATTTCTATCAATTGCAAGCCATGATTGTCACCCACAATATATGTTAACCTATAGAGCTATGCCGAGTTTAAGGTTGATCTCCATCAGATTTCAGTTAGGGCATGGAAGGACCCTATGCTGAAGTGGTACGAGTTGTCGTACCTAGCCATAGATGATCCCATCGATGTGGTGTTAGATAAATGGCCAGCAGAGTGGCACACCTCGACGAACTTGGCGGTGGGTGGGAGAAAGTCCGCCACACAAAAGAAGAAGGAAGAGGCCAAGCTGAAGATGGCATAGCTGGTTGAAAAGAGGAAGAAGGAGGCCACTGAGAAGGCCCAGGTAGAACAGATAGGAAAGGAGGCAGGAAAATAGACAGGTGGCACAGAGCGGGGCTCTGACAAAGGTGCATGGTCACCTTCACCCTAAACTGAAAAGTAGGACACAAAGCAGCACAACGCAGACCCTCAGGAGATGTCTAGTCGCATTAAGCACCCGAGAGAGCTGGAAAAGGGAGGGTCCAAAAAGAAATCCAAGGAAACCAAGACCTCGTTGGACCCCATCACACTGATGGATGGCGACTTATATGACATCGGTGACACAATTAGAGATGTCACCGCGGAAGCCCTCCAGCAATTTGAGAAGCAACAATAGGTCCTCCTAGCGGCCATCCAGACCGGGCTGCAAGAGTTGTAGACCCAAGTGTCACAAGCTGGTACACTATCCACCAACTTGGCTATTGGCACATCAGAGGATACTGATATGCTGCACACGAAGGTTTCCAGTTCGCTAGTGTTTCCGGATGGAGCACTGACAACAAAAAATGAGGCTGACAGGCCCACTATCAGTGCCTTGAAGGGAGTGGGATTAAACCTGGCAGCGCTCCTGTGTGAAGTGCTCCACCTCTTGGAGGATGGAGTCATTACAGAGCTATGGGCCCGTGAGCACCGCGCCCTCCAGGTGATCAGTGAATAGAAGATAAATAACGAGTAGATGGCCTTGCAAAGGAATGATTCCATCGCCGACGAGGCCGAGGCAACTAGCTAGAACAAGAAAATCATACAGGTCGTGGAGGAGGCCTGTAGAATGGTCCCAGAATTGGCCATTCTGGAGGAGGAACCAATCAAAATCTGCATCTACAAATTGGCCACAAGGGTGCGTGACATTCGAACAGAGATGGTGCGGGTTCAGTTGGAGTTGAACCTGCAGATTATAGAGCTCCAGTTGAGGGCTCAGCCTTCAACACCACCAGAGGTAAAGGAACAGTGGGCGGCTGCTGTCATAGAAGCAGTTGTGGTAGTGGAGAGTGCAGTATCAAACTCCACAGGTGACAGTGGAGAGTGCAATATCACCTTGGGGTGTACCAATGTGGTTTGTGAAGAAGAAGGAAGGTACTCTTAGGTTGTGCATTGATTACAGGCGGCTGAATAAGGTGATAATCAACAATAGATATTCGCTACCAAGGATCGATGATTTATTTTATTAGTTGAAGGGAGAAACAATTTTCTCTAAGATTGATTTGAAATCAAGATATCATCAAGTATGCATAAAAGAAAATGATATTTACAAGACTTCTTTCTAGACCAGGTATGGGCATTATGAGTGTGTTGCGTCATTATCTGGACAAGTTTGTGATAGTGTTCATTAATGATATATTGATATATTTTAGGAATGAGGAAGAGCATGTTGAACACATGACGACAGTTTTATGATTATTGAGAGAGCATTAGTTGTATGCCAAGCTTAGTGAGTTGAGTTTCTTTCAGACATAAGTTCATTACTTTGGAAATGTCGTTTCCAAGGAAGGCATAATAGTGAACCTGAAAATATTAGAGCTATCATGGAATGGGAAACACCTATGAATGTGGATGAGGTCAAATCATTCATGGGACTACCGGGTTATTACAAGTGGTTCATCAAGAACTTCTCATGGATTACCTATCCTATTGCATCATTGCAGAGAAAAGGAAAGAAGTTTGAATAGACAGAGGAATGTGTAGCTAGTTTCGAGTAGTTGAATAATTTGCTTACAAATTCTCCAGTTACTAAATATTACATATTTAGATAAATAGTTTGTGGTGTATACAGATGCTTGCAAGAGAGGAATTGGTGTAGTACTCATGAAAGAGGGACAAGTGGTATGCTACAAGTCAAGGACACTAAATGAGAACGAGCAAAATTACGTGACTCGTGATCTTGAGTTTGCAATGATCATTCATGCATTGAAGATGTTGAGGCACTATATTCTTGGTAGGAGGTTTGTTTTGATGAGTGATCACAGTGGGTTGACCATGGGCACTGAGTTTGACTTCAAGATCAGGTACATTAAGGGTAAAGAGAACATGGTTGCACCTGCTTGTAGTAGAATATTGCAGGTAAATCACATTGTAGGTATGTGTTCATATGAATAGATTTGTAAGAGAAGATATTATAGGTAGTGCAACAGGATGATAGGTACAAACAACTTAAGCACAAGTTACAACAGTAGAGGGGAGGTGATCATGATGTATATTATTATCTCATGGTAGATGGTTTGGTGAAATTTAGGGATAGGATCTATGTGTTGAACAACAGTGAACTCAAGAATCTTATATTGAGGGAGTTTCATGTTGAGTCGTATTCAGGTCACCCAGGATATCAGAAGACTTTGGCAGTTGTAAATAAGGTTTACTATTGGTCGAACTTTAGAAAGGAAGTGGTTGAGTTTGTGGCTAGATGTTTGGATTGTCTGTAGGGAAAAGCAGAGTGCAGACATCCTGATGTTTGGATTTCATCATAGGTTTTTCAAGGAAATCTAGAAAACATGATTCCATCATGGTTGTGGTTGATAATTTGACCAAGGCATCTCACTTCATCTCAATAAAGTATACTAATTCATCCAGTGAGGTAGCTCATGTCTTCATCAGGGAGGTAGTCAGACTACATGGTGTTCCTAAGAAGATCATATTAGACAAAGATGCCAAGTTCACTTCTAGGTTTTGGAAAGAGTTGTTTTCAAGTTTGGGGATAGAGTTGGATTTTAGTATAACTTTTCATCCTCAGACAAATGGACAGATAAAGAGGGTCAACAAGATTCTTGAGCACATATTGAAGATGTATGTCATTTATCAACAAAGGAAATGGGAGGAGTATCTTCCACTTGTAGAGTTTTCTTATAATAATGGGTATCAGGAATCCTTGAAGATGTGTTTGTTTGTGGAACTTGATGGGAATGGTTGTAATGTAGTTCCCATTAGGTGAAATGATCAAGTGAATAGGGTGTTGATTGGACCAGACATGTTGGTTAAGATGGAACAAGAAATGTAGGTTATCTAGAAGAATTTAAAGGCAACATAGGACATGTTGAAGAGTTATGAAAATCAACACACAACATTTAAGGAGTTTCAGTTTGGGGAGCATGTGTACTTGTGCATCACACCCAAGAGGAGATCCTTAAGTATTTGGTCATGTGCCAATATTACACCTCGGTATTGTAGGTCTTTTGATATCCTTGAGAGTATTGGACCAATGGCCTCCTGACTTGCACTACCACCAACAGTGAAAGTCCATGACGCTTTTCATATTTAATTTCTTAAAAGATATGTGAATGATGTTGATCATGTGATTGACTGGTTTTCATTTCATGTGGAACCAGAAGGATAATCATAGCCGGATCGTTAGTGCATATTACAATGGAAACAATTCATGCTCTAGAACAGAGCAATCAAGCAACTTAAAGTGCAGTGGAAGCACTTTTGGCCTGATGAAGCTACATGGGAGATGGATGATCAGATGTGGGTTTTGTATCCTTCATTATTTCCTAGTTGAGGAAAAGTAGTTTTGTTATATTCACATATCTATGTATGGTTGTTATTGTAAATACCACAATTAGTTGTGTTATAAAGCTCCACTAAGCGGTATGACTATCATGTTGTCATGTTTGTCATGTTGAATTTTCTTTTTAGTAGGATTTCCTTGTAAATACTACATCGAGCTATGTTATAAAGCTCCATGGGTAGTATGTTTTGGTTTTCAGTGGTTTTTCTAGTCATAGGTGTCGTAGAACAATGAGGATGATGTTTCCCCGATGGGGGAGTTTGTAACAACCTCGGGTTAAAAGTTCATGTAATAAAGGATAATAAAGGCAAAATAAGACCAAGGTCATGGGACATGTATTCCAAGTTGAATGTTGGGAAAAAAATCTATAGTGGGAATCACTTGATGTTTATCATGGGTAAGGAAATTTGAAAAGGCATTGGTAAATGCAAAGAGGCATTAATTGGAATTTATTTATGAAAATAAAGGAAAACAAGAGAAAAGGGAGATGAAGGGTCACAAATTTGAATGAGAGAAAAAATTAAGGAAAATGAAGAAAATGGAGGCTTCAATGATAAAAAGGCTTATGAGGATCAGTTCATAGTTTTTCTCAGTTCAATTTTGGATCTCCCTTCTATTCTCTCATTCTCTCATACTCTTTCACACACAGAGCATTCTTTAAGCAACAAGACAAGAAGGAAAGCAAGTGAAGAAAAGGAAGGACAAGGAAAGTAGAGGACAAGCAAGGAAGGTTGGATCAAGCAGCTTCAACAGGAAGATTTTCAAGTAACAGGTTACATGTGTATTTCGTAGTTGAGGTGTGAATGAATGGTAAATGAATTTTTTTATTTGGTTCATTAGTTGTCATTATCATGGGTTTTTCCTGGTTTTATAGTGGTTTCATCCTTGCCTTTCCATTTCTTGGATGTCCATGGTGTGATGGGATTCTTTTTGGGTTGAGCATTAGATTGTCAGAAGGTTTTGGGATTGGGTGAGGTGGTATCAGGAAAATTCCCAAGGGTTCGGGTGGAGGTGGTTTAATATTTAGGAATCCCTCAATAGGTGGGTGGAGACAGGAACATTTCTCAAGGTAATAGTGAAGAAACTATGAGGCATCAGTGCTTGTTTTTGGCTTTGTGATCTCTTGACCGGTTTTGGCGAAATCATGATAACCTGAGGATGGAGGTGGTTTAATATATTGTGAGCCATGGTTGTTTGTGTCTTGAGATCCCACATTCATGAGTGGAATATGGCACGAGGGTGATTGGATGAACGAAAAACTTGGTTTAACCCAATCTAGGGTCGGGTCGTATGTGGAAGTCCCTAACTTGGTTGGATTTTGCATAAGTTAATAAGAGCTATTTTCCTATTGGATTATATGAGAACTTATAATTGCTATTATGATGATTTCAGGACTATTGTGTCATGGGTAATAATCTGGTTATATGTTGGTTATGAGCATGGATCTGTAATGTCCTCTAACTATGGATTTGTTCAGGATTTGATAAGTATTGTTGGTTATTGAATGCATGGGCTAGCAAGTGTTATTGCAGCTATTTGAGAGGGGATTAGAACTTCTTGTTGATTCTAAGATAACTTTCAGACTCCTATGATCAGATAAGCATTCATGAACTATAGCTTACATGTTTACCATGTGTTTGACAAAATGACTGTCATGGTTAGGTCTTGTTAGATCAAGTTCTTGTTCAATTTTTGTATGAATATCCTTGTCCTTATGTCATTTATCATTCTGAGAAGTTACAGGTAGTTTTGGGCCGTGGTCTAGAGGTTGGCCTAGAAAGGTGGCTCAGATCTTGAGACCACACTCTCTAAACTAGAATTTTTGGGCTATAACAGCATGGAAGTAGTGCCATGCATGTGGTTGAAGCAATATAACCAAACTCTTGTAGGCTTGTGCATGCAGATCGAGTGTTAGGTTAGTGAAATAGAAATCCAACTTAGGGTTTGGGCACAAGGAGCGGTTGTTTATATCTTTGGTGTCTTGTAGTACCTATAGGTTATAATTTTGAGTTCAGTTAGTAGGCCCCACTTCCTTAACTAAAACTTGCAGGTCAAGTCATTTCATAGTGGCACTCTGCTTCAAATTTACCCAGAGGGCTTGTAAAAGCGGGTAAATGTCGGATGACATGTTAGAAAGTGAGGGAGAGGGGCTAAAAATTATTATATTTTTGTACAAAGAAAGGTTGTACAACAGGTCTAGGAGAAAGGGTGTGTGGGAAGTGCTTAAAGAGTCCAAAAATTCTAGAATAGATGGGGTCACACGTCCCTTATGTAAGTGAGCGGGGGTGGGGTAACTTTTATTATTTCATTGTATGAATAAATGATGTGTAGGAAGTGCAGCACAAAGGACTATATCGATTGAAGCTTTTTCCTCTACATTCTACATAAGGTTATGGTGTCGAACTAATACTGTCTATGCCAATATGCTAGCTTAAAAAATTTCCATAGGGCCAAACTTAGGCCAAAAGGTGCTTCCTACAAATTCAAAACTAAGGGAAAATAATCACCTCCTTATTCATTTAAAATCTAAATGGGAGGAGCCATAAGGATAATACAAAAATCATCAGTGAAATATTATTTCCTTTAATATACATGATCCCCAAACATAGGACAGAACCACGACGGCTAAAGATTATAAATATAGTCTTATAATCATGACTGTGGACCAAAGGTCCTATAACATAAAGTCCCTTACCTTTCTATAACAAAGGTTTGAGTCCCTGGTTCATAATATTTCCTCTATTCACAAATATTTTTCTAATTCACAAGTGACTAAGGGTTATGACCTTGGTCCCTGACCCTTTTATTTGGTGTGTGGTTCTTCTACCAGCCAGACACATTTCTCAACCCTTTTATATTCTCTTCTCTCCTTTTTTTAATGCTTCATCTGCCCTGGAAAAACCTTCCGAGACACATCACTATCTTTTTTGGTCTCATCAACCAGTGTGCATGTCCCACATTGTTTCCCTTTACATGTCATCCTAACCTTACATCATCCTGACCTATTCCAAAATGTCCAATAACATATCTCTTAGGAGACAACCTTTGGGGAATTAGAATATTTTCTGTCATCAATCGATCTCAGTCTTCATTAAATAACATCCCCAACCTTTAACCTCTTTCACCATGTTGACCTTTCGAGAGGCGTCATTGTCATTATGGCCCACTTGAAAGTTGCACATCCAATAAATAAACTCCGCATCACCCTGGCTCTCTCCATCTTACCACTTCTACAGGTAAGTCTAGAGCCGAGTCACCCTAATTCTTCCCTTTATAAAACATTATTTGAAATGCTTGGAGATAGGCTCTGGGATATGGAGACATTTCATATCGTTTAATGAACTTCCAATATTGTTAAACATGTCACCCCACAAGCTTACGACTCATCCTCATGACTTCATCCACATGATCCTGGTGCTTTCTAAATTATATTGCTATCATGCTCATGTGACACCTAATAATCGTGGTTCTCATTTATATGCTCCTTTGTCAATTTCCTAGGGAATACCTCCCCAGACATGTCACCCTGACTCCATCTCTCAATGATACTTGTTTTATAGAACCTTGATTTATGTTTCCCCAACGTTGTGAATTGATGTACTCCTGTCGACCTTTAAAAAAAACTAAATCTTCTACTTCTCATTTGTTATATTCATGGCTTCAATTATAGGCTTCTAGTGCAATATAACTCTTCCATAATCATTCATGAACTCTACTGGAACATCAAGCTTCCACCACACTACTTTTTCACAAAAATAGTCTCATGCTTCCATTGTGCCTTTCCTCTACAAAAATATGATTAAATCGATTGTTTATTTGGCTTTTTGATCAATGATTAATAACCGATATTCATTGATTACAAAATTATTTTGGGCCTCTACACACTCCTACTTAACTTCCTTAAGAACTCTCCCTCCTGAAATTCAATGTAAACATTCCTGCAATACAATTATCTCATTACAAGTACAAAGATAACTTCACATAAATTGGGAACACTTGCGATTTATAAACAAAGTTTCAATATACATATCCAAAAACTCAAACAAAGAGATCCTATATTCATGAATATGCACACAACATTTACAACAAGCCCCCTCTCTATGCATATGCATTGACCATGTGCTTCCACAGACTCATTAAAATCCTCTTGGATCCTAAAATTTATGTTGAAACTACTTTGTTGCAATATATTCTTTCTTTGTCATATCACTACACTATATGTTTTACATTCTCCTTTATAGGAACCCATTTCTTGCTTTGTTTTCTACTCATAATCTTGCTGATGCAATCATTCTCATTCCATGGAAACTTGTTGCCAACTACAATTTCCATTCTATGGAAACTCCACCTCGTTTCCTTCTTCATCAATATCCATACTCCAACAAGTCCACTTTTAAGCTCTGACTTCTTCTCATACACCTCATTTATGTAATTTTTTTTCTATTGACTTCCATAATAAATTTGTATGGCTATTGTTGTTTCTAGCTCATTATGCTTCTGTTGAACAAAAATGTGCATCCAATGCTACATACTCTTAAGCTGCAATTTCATATTGTCTTGTTGCTCCAATAAACTCACATTTTGAATCTTGTTGAAATGACATATTTTCCATAAACAATTTATACCTTTATGCAAGGTTTCCTCTATTCTGCTCCATTCTCCTATTGTCGTTCCTTCTTTTGCAAGTTCCATGCTTGCTTCTTTGAAGTCCTACATAGCCTCTTCTACTTCATCAATTGAAGTATCTCCAAGATAACTAATTGTTCCTTACAGATCCTCACCTTATTGATAGTTTCCACTATTTGTACTTGTTATATCTACATATATTCCCAATGTTGTCTTCTCCATTGAAATTACATAATTATGGGTCTGTCATTTCTTACATTTTTCACTACCTATAGCCACAACCCACTCATTAGTTTAAAAAACATGAGACTTTGGAGTCCCTTTAGGTGCTTCCAACATCCTTTACTTATGCAACACTGGAACCTTCAATCCATTCATTAAATATTCATCTGCTTCTTCCACTATAATAACTTCTTCCTTAACATCTTCAATATCTATACACATATGTTTAAAAATATTATCAACCTAAAACACCTCTTCATAAAATAGGAACTTCTTTTTTTAGGCATTTCGTCCAGAAATAAAAACCTTTCTATCTCATGCTTTTCTTCCATAGCTGCATTTACCCATTGTATATGGTCTCCTTTCTCTCTTAAGATTACTCAATGATTGTTCCTCATCCCTCCATTGAACAAACTTAATGTTTTGTCTATCATCTACAACAATTCCTGCATCCACCCACCAATTATCAAATTTAAAATTAATAAGCACTTTATCCTTGATAAATTTTTCTGCCATCATGTGCTAATACTCCAAACTATTTGTGAGACTCTCAAAAGGTATCTTCTCAACATCTTCATCACTTTCATCCTCTCCAAGGATTGATCATTGCTCCGATTTACTATAGTGAACTTCCACCTTACACTCAGTTGCTCTGAGTTTTTCCTCCATCCTGGAACACATCCTCTATATTAGCTTCTTTGGCAATGAAAGACACCTCACCTTCCTCCTCTTTATTATCTAGCCACATCCCTAGTCTTGTAACAACTTGATGAAAATGAAACTCAGGGTATTTCATTTTCAATTTTTATTGATGGTCTTTATCTTCGACCTGTGGGTTATGAGCCCACAAACTCAATTCATCCTCACTTCCATTGCAAACTAAAGAACTGTGTGGTATACATGTAATGTTAATTCATCAAACAAAGTTAATGGATCTATGCATCAAGACATTAATGCATTAAATCACCACACACATAAACAAAATTACATAAACTAGGCATTAACATTAATTTAATTGATATGCTATTACATGTTGCCTCAGCGGGTGTAATATTCATGAAATTGACCATCTCTTTTCAAATCCTGTAGGCTACAATTTATAAAGGAAATTACAATATTTTGGACCATTTCAAGATCCATGATATTCTCCATAAATCTCTCAACAAATTTCTCCCACCTCACCAAATGGACTCCTTCTTTCTTTCTATTCCATTTCCATAGAAAATTGTACATATTTTGTCTTATCATGTTCAAGATATAACTAGTGATTTTCATCAATGAAACTCAATACACAAGACTATTATCCAAAATAGATCTGACCAATGTCAATCTACCTTTGAAACAAAGCCACTTGAAATACCAATTGTTCATTTTTTTCTTTACCTTCTTTAATAACCAAAACCAATCCTCTTTCAAGTAACTATTAGGCTTCAAGAAATATCATAGATATTTAAACATTGATTCTAAAGGATCACAATTATAAGGTAGGATGTTTAGTACCTAATCTTTTAAATTCTCCTCAATTTGATGAGAAATAAAATTAGATTTCCATTCACTTACCTGCATCACTAAAGCATCACAAAAACATTGAATAAGTTGTTTATAAACAAACCATTCTTCCACTGAACCAACACCAAATAGTAAAACATCAGCTACAAATAATAGATGTGTTAGAATATGGTTTGTACCTACATACCCTTAATCTTACCATCATTTCTTACCTTATTGATCAGTCCACTAAGACCTTCAACCACCAACAAAAAAGGTAATGGTCAGAAAGGGAAACCCTTTCTAAGTCTTGTTTGAGATTTGAAGAATTGTCTTGGAGATCCATTAACAAGGAAAGCAAAATTTTTCGAATAAATACAACCACATAATCCAATTTGTAACTTGTAAATCTAGACTACGAAATCCAATGTCCACTTTGTCCTATCCTTTGACCAAATCCATCTTTAAAATTATTTCCATCATATTATTTTTCTTCATAGAATTTATACACTCCCATTCTATTCTGAAAGCATACATAATTTATCTATTTTCTAGAGAACCAAAATTTTCTTTTGACATAACTTTGACAATCAACTCTTTAGTCTATTAGAGATGATCTTCGTAATAATTTTGTAGACTAACTTTACATTACAAAATAGGTCTAAACTCATTGAATGAAGATGGAATATGGCTCTTAGGAATAGGAACAATAAATGTAACATTGCAAGCTCCAGATACTCTTCCGAAAGACCTTTATTCTTCAACAACCAATAGAATATATTTACCAAGTAATTCAAAGAATTCAAGGAAAAATTCTACAGTATAGTAATTTGGGCCTAGAATTTTGTATTTTTAGAACTTATTTAGCACAAACTCAATCTCAATTAGTTTCACTAGATGCCCAATACTAAGGTAAAAAAAAAAAAAAAAAAAAAAAAATCTATATAACTTTCATCACATTTTCCAATATTCCTAGATCCATTGTTCTTGAACAAAGAAGATAAATGTTTGGCACCAACACCTTCTAATTCCTTCTAAGAGTTCATATAAGTATTATCGTCATCTTTCAAATACCATATTGAATTTATTATCCTTCAATAATTAGCATGCTTGTGAAAAAATGAGGTATTCTTATCCGCTTATTTCACCATAGAGTCGGACTCTTCAAATGCCATGTCTCTTTCCCCATCCTCATAATCCATGATTTTCTCTCTTCTAAAATATTGGTAAAAGATAAATCACCGATGAAAATAATCCCTGTACCATTCCTCAAATATTACCCTTTCATATTTTCTTTAATAGAGTGACTAATTCTTCCTTTAAATTTTTACTTTTAGCCCTCTCCCAACAAATCACTTCATTTTTAAGGAATTTAAGCTTTCAAACTAGATTTTCTATAGTCACTAAACCTAAATCATGTCCAAAACTCTCCACTTGTCTTTGATCAAGTCTACAAGATCCAGTTCCAATAATCAAGAATGGTTAAATTTAAAAGGATATTTCAAAATAAATTCTTTGGTCTCTGGTTGCAAACAACAAGGCATGTGATATGAAATTCCTATATTTTCCACCCAAGAGTGATATCTATTGAAAAAAATTAACATTTTCTTTGTGAATAAAAAAATTCTAATCTTTTAGAGACCCTATTTTATCCAACCCTACCATTCCTCTAAGTATGGATAAAAGGAACGAGAGCAATGTAAATTAATACTTCCTCATGGAAAATTTCAGAAAAATAGCTAGCCATAGGATGTAGTCTAGAATTATTACCCAAAACATCATTAGAAAAAAGGGTCAAATTTAGAACTCCAACGAAAATAAGGGTATTTTCATTTAATAAACCCTCTTGTATAACTCCTTCCAAAAAAGCAAATTGATCTCTATAAGGGCCTTAACAATTAATAATCCTAATAAGGCTATCCAAACCACTAACATAACCTTCAATCAAACTACCAACACTCATGTGAAAAGGATGGAATCTTATGACTTTTGGGGTTCCAGGTCGATATTAATCCCCGAAACTGCCCAATAGAGTCAATATAACATCATTTCCAACTTGAACGACTCTTAAGAAAATGTTATCTCACCTTCTAACCCAACATCATAGTGTCTTGAATCAAAATTATATCAAGTTTAAACAACTGAAGAAATATTTTGAGGTAAAGTACTTTGGGGGTTCCCCTAAACCCCCTAATATTTATTGTCATAAAAATCATTTATAACCATCCTCAAAGGGAAGACCTACTATAAGGGACCTTTTAGTAATGAAATAGACAGGCTAAATAGAATCCTTTGGAACACCACTCACCACACTTTTAGACATATCCTTCCTTGTAAAATATAAAATCATAAATCCACCCTTCACAAAACTAGACTTACCACACTTACCTTTATTTTTCTTAGGTTTTTGAATAGTTACATTACATATAACTTTATCAAACATATCTTCCCTCCTCCATCCTCCATCCTCCCCCACTAAAGCATGTTCACTTATTCCTCCATCTTTATGCTTTAACACCTTTCCAACATATGAATAATTCTGCAAAAAAGTTTTTCTTGATACATCCTTGAAAGAAGGGAAAAGAATATCAACAACCAAACTTATTTCACCATTCCCTCCCACCAAAACCGTCTTCGAAAAATATTCAGAACTGTTCATTTGGGCGAAATTAATGGGATCTAGAATACTACCTCCTCCCACAATAAATTACTATAAAGGCTCCCTAACATCAACAATCCCGTCATAAATATGTAACTCTAAAGCCTCATGGGAAAAGTCTAGGGAGAGAGAACCAAAATTCCACAAATGTATATCCTTATACCCAAATTGAAAATCATGAGCAAAGGATTCAAAATTCTAATGTAAACCTCTAATAGATATATAATTATCCGTAAATTTTTGTAGCTATTAAGTAAACCCTTATCAGACACAAAAGAATGAAATTGAACAACAAGGTGTTCATCAACAAAACTGGTGGCAGGGTTTTATAAAATAGAATCAAACCCTAAATTCTTCTCAACATCTAATTACTCAAGTTCCTTTCTATCTTTCAATGAAAAAATTCTTCACAAGAATGAATAAAATATTTTCCGAATTACTGATAAAACAATACAATTATGGGAATATTACTTTTAACATGCCATCCAAATATATTTCCTTAGTATTCCTTAAACTAGAACCATGATCACATATAGGTTTCATAGCTTCTACAATTATAGATTGTCTACAAAAAAAATAAAAATCTATATAACTTTCATCACATTTCCAATATTCCTAGATCCATTGTTCTTGAACAAAGAAGAGAAATGTTTGGCACCAACCTCTTCTAATTCCTTATAGGAGTTCATATAAGTATTATCTTGATCCTTGAAATACCATATTGAATTGATTATCGTTCTATAGGTGGCATACTTATGAAAAACTGAGGTATTATTATCCCCTTATTTCACCATATAGTCAGACTCTTCAAACACCATGTCGCTTCCCCCATCCTCATAATCCATGATTTTCTCTCTTCTAATATATTTGTAAGATAAATCATCTACAAAAATAATCCATGTACCATTCCTCAAATATTCCCCCTTTGATATTTTCTTTAATAGAGTGACTAATTCTTCCTTTAAATTTTTATTTTTAGCCCTATCCCAACAAATCACTTTTTAAGGAATTTAAGCTTTCAAACTAGATTTTCTATAGTCGAATCAACCTAAATCATGTCCAAAACTCTCCACTTGCCTTTGATCAAGTCTACAAGATCCAATTCCAATAATAAAGAATGGTTAAATTTAAAATGATATTTCAAAATATATTCTTTGGTCTCTATTTGCAAACAAGGCATGTGCTATGAAATTCCTACATTTTCCACCCAAGAGTGATATCTATTCAAAAAAATTAACACTTTCTCTGCCAATAAAAAAATTTCTAATCTTTTAGAGATCCTATTTTCTCCAAACCTACCATTCCTCTAAGTATGGATAAAAGGAACAGGAGTAGTGTGAATTAATCCTACCTCATGGAAAATATCAGAAAAATAGCTAGCCATAGGATGTAGTCTAGAATTATTACCCAAAAAATCATTAGCAAAAAGGGTCAAATTTAGAACTCCATCGAAAATAAGGGAATTTTCATTTAATAAATCCTCTTGTATAACCACTTCCCAAAAAAAAATTTGATCTCTATAAGGGCCTTAACAATTAATAATCCTAATAAGGCTATCCAAACCACTAATATAACCTTCCATCAAAATACCAACACTTGTGTGAAAATGATGGAATCTTATGACTTTTGGGGTTCCAGGTTGATATTAATCCCCCATATTGCCCAATAGAGTTAATATAAAAACATTTCCAACTTGAATGAATCTTAACAAAATGTTCCCTTACCTTCTAACCCAACATCATAGTGTCTCAAATCAAAATTATATCAAGTTTAAGCAACTGAAAAAACCTTTTCAGGTAAAGTACTTTGGGGGTTTCACCGAAACCCCCTAATATTTAATTTAATAAAAATCATTTATAACCATCCTCAAAGGGAAGACCTACTATAAGGAACCTTTTATTAATGAAACAGACAATCTAAATAGAATCCTTTGGAACACCACTCACCACACTTTTAAACATATCCTTCATTATAAAATCTAAAATCATAAATCCACCCTTCACAACACTAGACTTACCACACTTACCTTTATCTTTCTTATTTTTTTGAATAGTTACATTACATATAAATTTATCAAACATATATTCCCTCCTAAATCCTCCATCCACCCCCACTAAAACATGTTCACTTATTCCTCCATCTTTATACTTCGACACCTTCCCAACATATGAATAAGTCTGCAACAGAGTTCTTCTTGAAATATCCTTGAAAGAATGGAAAATAATATCAACAACCAAACTTCGTTCACCATTCCCTCCCACCATAACCATCTTTGAAAAATATTTAGAACCATTCATTTGGGCGAAAGTAATGGGATCTAGAATACTACCTCCTCCCACAATAAATTACTATAAAGGCTCCCTAGCATCAATAGTCCCTTCATAAATATGTAACTCTAAAGCCTCAGGGAAAATTCTAGGGAGAGAGAACCAAACTTCCACAAATGTATATCCTTATACCAAAATTTAAAATCATGAGCAAATGATTCAAAATTCTAATGTCAACCTCTAATAGATATATAATTATCTATAAATTTTTGAAGGAGTCCTCTATTAAGTAAACCCTTATCAGGCACAAAAGAATCAAATTGAGCAATAAGGGGTTAATCAACAAAACCAGTTGCAGGGTTTTATAAAATAGAATCAAACCCTAAATTCTTCTCAACAACTAATTACTCAAGTTCCTTTCTATCTTTCAATGAAAAAAATTCTTCACAAGAATTAAGAATATATTTTCCCAATTACTGATAAAATAATAAAATTATGGGAATATTATTTTTAACATACCATCCAAATATATTTCCTTAGTATTCCTTAAATTAGAACCATGATCACATATAAGTTTCATAGATTCTACAATTATAGATTGTCTACCCCTCTTTTCCTCAAACCAATATGATCCACGAACCAACTCGATTGAGGCAACCCATGAAATATTGGACACTCAAGATTTGAATGCTCAACTTCTCAACATGCACGGCATATGAAAGGGACTTTCCAAATCTCTGTAATATCAAATTAACTCCCTAGTGAATCTAAATTTTTGTACGAAAACCCATTTCCATATCAAATTAAATTAGTATCCTTGCTACCCTATTATCCATAAAGATCAGGCTAGAATCTTCAAAGAAAATAAATCTACCAAAAGTTTTAGCTAAATACACAAACACATTATTTTTCCAGAAGGCTAATGGAAAATCGAGAATCAACATCCAAATATGCCTGATATTCATCTTCACCTGAAGAGGATTATAATTATGATGCCATATTTTTAGGACATGTGACCATGCTCCAATCACCTAGGGAGAATATGAGAATATGTTAAGATATTCTTCTGATAGAAACTGGAAACAAACCCTATAGTTAATTAACAAGTGGAAAATTGGAGAATATCTTCAACGAATCTTTAATCCACTCCAACCATTACTCTTTGTTCAAAATTCTATATTCAATTCTTCCCACCAAGGTTCAAGTAGAGATACTTTGCACCTTATCTAAATTGACATCCTCTCCAAGAAAGTTTTTCACATTCCTTGCTCTCTGCTTGAATTCCTTTGCCACCTTCTTCTATTGACATCCATATCTATAGCTAAAATTTCTCTCAACACCCTTCTTTAGAAACGCTCTATAAACCCCCTGCTTTATTCACTGGGAAATGTACTTTTGTAAAAAACTAGTAGAATCATGACCACCATGGGCTGCTAGGGAATTTTGAAACCCTAAATCATTTAACAAAGCTTCACCAAGTTTGCCCCAATGTTTCTAACCATATCTCCTTTTTTCTTCTATGGAAAATTTAGAAGATGCTCAATTGAAACAAAATAAAAAGGTAAATTCACTTTTCATGCTCCCAAACCTACAACTTTCTCCAATTTCATCTCAAGGGAAGACTAATTCAAAATTTTAACCAATGATCGCCATATCTCGTGCTATGAAATGCTAATGAGTTTTAAACCCTAGAATCAACACACTCATCAAATATTTAAACCTCCCTAAATCCTTCAACTCACTTGAGTAAATGAAGTCGCTCTCATACCACATTCTGGATGGTCATTTCATCTTAGCTCGATCTCATGACTCATATATTTAAAAAAATAAATGGAAAATTTTTTCAATAAAATGGTAGAATATAGATACACATATAGTGAGAATTATTCTAGTCAAAATACATTTTAAAACCTAGAAGCAATGAGTTTGGTTAGCTTGAATAGCTTCGGTGGAAGCCTGTGCTAGTGGTTGAATCGCTGTAGTCTTAAAGCAAATCATGTGTATAGTGTTAAAACGATGTTGTGTTGTGTGGTTCCAACCCTCTCTTAACTTAGTCCTTCCCAACATGCTCTTAAAGAGGTATAAAAAGAATATTTATTATACTTGTCATTTGCAAGATACAACATATTCATTCTTCTATACTTGCTATTATGTTAGAAGTTGCCAATTTTTTCCCTATATTCTTGGCATAATAGCTAAAATTGGTTCCTTTGGTTTGGGTTTTTTTTCCTAACTTAAGTTTTTTGGAAAAAAACATATAAAAGGAACATTTTTGTTTTATGTGGAAGGTTTCTTATGTAAATTCTTTAAAAATTGTGGAAGGATTTAGAAAAAAATATGAAAAGTTGTTGTTTATCCATGTAAGATTGTAGAGGAAATAAGAACACAAAAAATGAATGGAGAGTGGCTTGAATGGTTGGATAATGTATTCTTGTCAGTTTGTTGTTGTAAATATCCCTTGAATAATAATAATATCGATTATCATTGCCCCATGGATGTTTCCCTCATAAGGAGGGTATTACCACGTAAAACATTGTGTGAGTCTCTATGTTTGATTATTCTGCTATCTTGTTTATTTGCCATGATAATATCCAATTAAAATTTATTTGCAGGTTGTGCTTTCACTGCTCAACTCAAAAAGTGGTATCCGATCTTTTGGGAAAATTTTTATGTTAATGGCGAAGATGCAAAGTGCGAAGTTTAAAATCGAAAATTAATGGGAGTAATAACTTTGAGCTATGTAAGGTTAAGATGCAGGATGCGATCGTACAAAAAGGAGTTGCAAAGGCATTTCTAGGAAGGGAAAAGAAACTTGTGGAAATGGATGAAAAAGACTAGGAGGTCATGGATGCAAGAACCGTCAGTGCTATTCATTTATGCTTCGTATATTATGTGTTGTTTAACATCGTTGGAGAGAAAACAACACACTTATGGAATAAGTTAGAAATCCTTTATATGATGAATTCCTTGACAAAGAAAATCTACTTGAAGCGGTAGTTATACAATTTGCAGATGAAGGAAGGTACATCGATCTCTGATCATTTGAATTCTTTCATACTCTTTTAGTAGTATAATATATATGTAAATCTCGAAGGGGAAGACAAGGAAGTTACATTTTTGTTTTCTCTGCCTGGGTCTTGGGATCATTTTGTAACCTCTATCATTTTTTGTTCTACCGATACCATTGATTTTTATGTTGTTGTGGGATCTTTGTTGTCTGAGGAAATTGGGTGAAAATCTATCCTTGAAACCTCAACATTAGAAGTAATGGTGGTTAGAGTTTGATCAAAATAAAAATATCAGAATTTGAGTGACACATCAAGATCGAAGTCAAGAGGTCAGAAGAGTAATTTAAATTGATGGTACTATAAAAAATCAAGGCATCTTAAGAAGGATTGCTCAAAATAAAGGAATAAGCTACTAAAAAAGACTATATAAAAGAAACTAATTCAATTGAAACAAGTGCATGTATTGTTGATAAGGTATTGTCCACTTCTATTGTTTCTCAAAATCATCATAATTGGTTGTTGTATTCTGGTGCTTCCCATCATATGTACCTTCATAGGAAATTGTTTTCTTCATACCAATCTATTGATGACGTTGTGATTTTCATGGGAAATGATGTTTCACAAAAAGCTATTGGGATTTGTAGTGTCAGGATTAAAATGTATGATCGTACTGTTATAACATTAACGGACGTGAGGCATGTGCCTGATATTAGAAATACCTTGATATTGTGGGGAGTGTTATATTTTTTTGGTTATATGTGTGCAATTTAAGGTGGAGTTATGAAGGCTAAAAGGTTTGGGAACTTTTATAAGCTTGAAGGAAGGACAAAAAAAGGATCTTGCAACAGTAGCATCTGAAGATGCAAGTGACTCTACTCATTTATGGCATCAAAACTTGGGTTATATGAGCGAGAAAGGAATGAAGGTATTGGTTGATCATAAGTTAGTTCCAAGCTTGAAATCTCTTAATTTGAATTTTTGTGAGCATTGTATTAATGGAAAGAGATCTAGACAAAAATGTAAAACAAGAAAACATGTTAGTAAAGGTATCCTTAATTACATCCATTCAGATCTTTGGGGACCATATCCTAAAGTTTCTTTTGGAGAATTTTGATATTTTGCAACATTTATAAATGGTTACTCTATAAAGGTGTGGATCTATTTACTGAAAATAAAAGTCGATGTATTTGATACTTTTAAGGAGTATAGAGATTTGCTTTAAAATAAATTTGTTAGGTAAATTAAATGTTTTAGAAATGAAAATGGAACTAAGTTTACTTCAAAGGAATTCAAAAATTATTGTAAGGAAGCTGGGATTGAAATACATAGAACCACACTTTATAATCCTCAGCAAAATGGTGTTGCTAAATTCATGAATAAGGATGTTCTAGAGAGAGTAAGGAGTATGCTTAGTAATTCCAAGTTCCAACAAGAATCATGGGAAGAAGTAGTTATTACATCATGCTATCTAGTAAATTGGTCACCATCAACTGGAATTAACTATAAGGTTCCAAAAGAGGTATGGACATGTCAACCTTGTGATTATTCAAATCATAAAGTTTTTGGTTGTGATGCCTATGCTCTTATTCCAAAGAATCAACATTCTAAGTTAGATCCAAAATAAAAAAGACCACTTTTTGTTGGATATGGTGATGGAGTTAAGCGATATATATTGTGGGATCCTTCTACCCACAAAATCATCATTAAAAAAGATGTCATATTTGATGAATCGACACTCATAAAATAGAATGTACATGGTGAAATGAAATAGGAAAAGTACCATAGATTCAACAAGTTCAATTGGAAACTCAATGATCTTCATGGGAGGAGTATCGTGAAGATGGTCATGAATAAATTGCTACAAAATTAGATGAGGATATATAAATTTCTCAAGAAACTGAGGAAATACCACTACAAATTCTACGAAGATCTACACGGATCAGATATTTTCCTGAAAGGTATGACAATTGTGTTACATCTCTTACTTTAATGGCTAATGATGGATAACCTAGTTGTTATCACGAAGTGATTGAAGCATCTAATATTAATAAATAGAAAGTAGCAATGAAAGAGGAAATTGATGACCTTACAAAGAAATAAGACATGGGATCTAGTGGAACTTTGTAAGGACATGAAACTTGTTGGTTGCAAGTGGGTTTACAAATTGAAGAAAGGAGCTGATGATATTGTTTATAAGTACAAAGCAAGACGGGTTGCAAAAGGATATTCTCAGAAGGAGGGTATTGATTTCCATGATATATTTTCACCACTTGTTAATCTTGTTTCAATTTGAGTTGTGTTAACATTAGTTGCATTACTTGATCTATAGCTAGATTAGCTAGATGTTAAAATAACATTCTTACATGGAGATTTGGATGAAGATATATATATGGAACAACCATAAGGGTTTGTTCAAAATCACAACAAGAGGTTTGTTTGCAAACTCAAGAAGTCATTGTATGGCTTGAAGCAGTCTCCCAGGAAATGGTACAAGAAGTTTGATTCCTTCATGATGAGCTACAATTTTACCAGAAGTGAGTATGATCATTGTGTTTACTTTCAAAAGTTGGAAAATGACATATTCATTATTTTGGTGTTATATGTTGATGATATGCTTGTAGCAAGAAAAATCATGGTTGAGATCAACAGGTTAAAGGCTCAGTTGGCTAGGACTTTCGAAATGAAGGATCTTGGAGCAGCAAAACAAATCTTGGGCATGGAGATACACAGAGACAGGAAAAATGGTAAGTTGTGGTTATCACAACAAAAGTATGTGGAGAAAATACTTTTGAGATTCGGTATGAATAATGTGAAACCTATTCAAATCCCTTTAGCTTCCCATTTCAAGCTTTCTTCAGGTTTGTGTCCTAGTAATGATGAAGAAAAGGAGTATATGTCTCATGTACCATATGCTAATGCAGTAGGATGCTTAATGTATGTGATGGTTAGTACAAGGCCAAATATTTCACATGCAATTGGTGTTGTCAGTAGATACATGGAAAATCCAAGTAAAGAGCATTGGGCAACAATGAAATGGGTACTTTGGTATCTTAGGGGCACAAGTAATTATTGTATCACCTATAATGGTAGTAGTGATTCAGTCTTTGGTTATGTTGATTCAAATTTTGTAGGTTCCTTGGACAAGAGGATATCCACTTCTAGATATGTTTTTACTCTTCCAGGTGAAGTTTTTAGTTGGATGTGAAAGCTTTAGAACATAGTTGCTTTATCAACTACTAAGGAAGAATATATAGTTGTCTCACATGCTTGCAAAGAGTAAATTTAGTTAAAAGGTTTTCTAGGTGAGTTTGGAAGGATGTAGGATAAGGTGAAAGCATTTTGTGATAGTCAAAGTGTTATTCATTTAGCAAGGAATCCAGCTTATCATAGTAGGATAAAACATATACATGTTCAATACCATTTTGTATGACATGTTATTGACGAAAGTGGAGTGGTGGCTCTAGAAAAAGTCCATACAAAGAAAAATTGCCTAGACATGTTCACAAAACCAGTTTTTTTAGAGAAGTTTAAATGGTGCCTAACTTCTTTTAGCTTACAAGGAAGGTGATGAATAATTTGGGCATGGTATATCAGGTAAATTGTTTTCAAGGGAGATTGTTAGAAGCTGACAACTATTTCCCTATATTCTTGGGATAATCGCTAAAATAGGTTCCTTTTGTTTGGGTTTTTTTCCCTAATTTAAGTTTTTAGGAAAAACCTATAACATGATTTTTTTTGTTTTTTGTTTTATGTAAAATGTTTCTTATGTAACTGCTTTAAAAGTTGTTTATTGATTTATAAAAAATCTAACATATTGTTATTTATCCATGTAAGCTTGTAGATGCAATAAGAACACAAAAAACGAATGGAGCTTTGGTTGAATGGTTGGATAAAGTATGCCTGTGAGTTGGCTATTGTAAATCTCCCTTGAATAAAAAGAATACCAATTACCATTACCTCATGGATGTTTCCCTCACAATGAGGGTTTGAACACACAAAACACTGTCAATATTTGTGTTTGATTATTTTTCTATCTTGTTTATTTGCCATTATTTTATGCAGTTGAAATCTATTTACAAGTTATGCTTTGACTACTCAACTCAACATATTAGTTTCCCTATGATTAGAAAAAATTAAAGTTTATGCCATATTATGGAATCAAATTTATTATTTTTAAATAAAATTTAAATTCACTTATCTCAAATATTATTGTTTGAAATGTTTCACCTCTTATTGTGTAATGATGATAAGAGGTGACTTCAATGTACTGCATCATTAACTACTACTGTATTGTCCACATTATTTTTATTATTTATTAAAAAATTGAACAATTAAAATTTAATGTAAAATAAAAATCAATTAAAGTCCTGTATTACTTAATTCAATATTATTTTAATATAGATGTGGACTCTTATGCTTTTTAGATCATGAGCATATGACATTGATAGCATGTTCACAATCACAACGCTCACTCATCGATCTATACAACACTAGTGGTAATCAGGAAATTGGGTATGCATTGAAATTTGAAAGAGATTCCATATTCCTTTCTCCTTCCAAACTTTCCACGTGTTAAGTGGCTTCAATATGCCATGTTTGGTCATTATGGTTGCATAAGAAAAGGCCTTAGATTTTGTCTACATATAGTCACCCTTGAATTGTGCATCCACATTGACTTTGATAATGATGGTGGGAAATCATGACAATGCCTATGCATTGAACTTTGAAATATGAAAGAGTCAATCTCCATTTGTTCTTCAATATTTCCATGTGTTAAGTTTCTTCGCTCCGCCTTAGCTAGTCATGCATGTATCCGAAATGTTCAACAACAGAATTCTCTTCGAATTTTTAATTAAATTATTACATATTGGAAATATAGATTGAAACAAAATTATTTGTAAGATTGAATTTTATATTTAAAAGGGGAATATAATATAGTTGTAGTTTAGTGGATTGAGAAAATCGATTGTTATTTGTGTGGTGTTTATTGAAATTAAAAATACGTTAAAAATCATAAATTATATTAAATTTAATTTACTTAATAGACTATGTTCATATAAATGTGAATTTAAATGTAAATATAAGAATGCAAGTGTCTCTCAAAATATATATTTAAAAGAATCAAGAATAATTAATATAATATAAATAATTTTGTAAAGTGGATTAGGGTGGATTGAGTTAGGAATTTTACCTATCACCAATTTCTTTTTGAGTTGCATAATCTTGCAATAATTAGGGTACTTTCTATCATCAATGTCAATTACATTATATTAGATTCTTTTTGAGTTGCATAATCTTGCAATAACTAGGGTACTTTCTATCATCAATGTCAATTACATTATATTAGATGCTTTGTGGAAGAGGTATGTAGTATTTGAAATGTAGGACCTTTATTATACTTGTTGGCTGGTAGGATATAACCTATTCACGAGTTGTTATTAGTTTTCATTTGAATAAAAAAAATTAAAATTTATCTAAAGTTTAACATTATGAAATGAAATTTATTATTTTTAAATAAAATTTAAATTCATTTATCTCAAATGTTATTGGTTGAAATGTTTCACCTCTTATTGTGTAATGATGATAGGACTTCAATGTACTGCATCATTAATTACTATTGTATGGCGTTATTATTTATTAAAATATGGAATAGTTAGAATTTAATGTGAAATGGGAGGGTGGTCCTCGACCTCTTGATTTGTGAAAAAGAAGAGTTGTTCATTATTGATCGCCGACAACTATTTCATCCTTTCAACTACCAACAAACCACTTCAATGTATTGCATCATTAATTACTATTGTACAGTCCACATTATTTTTATTATTTATTAAAATATGGAATAGTTAGAATTTAATGTGAAATGGGAGGGTGGTCCTCGACCTCTTGACTTGTGAAAATGAAGGATTGTTCATTATTCACAGTTGATAGCTATTTCAACTAAAGGGTTGTTCATTATTGGCAGTTGATAGCTATTTCATCCTTTCAACTGCCTGCCTACATATTAGTGTACCTAGTAATCTCATGATTATGATTCTGTAAGATATTTTTATTAAATTGTAAGTTCTTGTGTTATGCATATTTTCTTATAAACTTTTCTAATGCCATGACAATAGAGTGCTCACAAATTCGGTCTGTGCTTATGTCCAAAAATATCCTCTAAGCAGTATTTAAACATTAATAATGCATGTATGTGAGTAGAGAATTAAGGCACCCATGAGACAAAGTGGACCATTAGTCGAGTAAAAGCTTGTAAATCAAGGTAAAATCCATGGGAAATTGAAGAATTATAAAATAAATATCTTTTTTTTATTGATATATTAAACTTTTAATTTCATCAAGTTATTAAAATAAGTAAATAGATATGAAAAAATGATGAGTATCTTGGACAATAATCACAATTCCAAAATTAGAAAAAAATAAATTGATATTAAATTAAAGGTTGCAATCAAACCATTTGTAAAGCATAACATAGATAGAAATGGACAATAACATTAAGATTCATTTATGAACTACTTCGTCTATGTGGGACCATAATAATATAATGATTTAAGATAATAATAAACTAAGTACATAAGTTTAGTCCATAGAAATGTGCAATAACATTAAATTTCATTAATGAACTATTTCATCTATGTGAAATACTTCATCTATGTAGGACCATAGAAATATAAAGTCTTAAGATAATAATAAACAAAGACATCAGGGTAGTCCAACTTTGAACAAACTTTATTTGTGATAGGTAATTTAAATTTTATGAAAAAAACCAAAATTTGTATTTAAAAATAGGATTCAGAAAAATGGGGTAAACTAGCAATTGCACATATGTTACAAAGGAAACGCTGTAAGGGATAGGATATAGAAGAAGAGTATAGATTGATATTTTATGTGATCTAACTGAAGCCCCTTTTGAGTGAAAAATAAATGTTAATGTTAAATGTAATACAATCAACCAATCTACTCGAAATAGAGGGGGATAGTGTAGAAATTCTGCAAATTCTCTACAAATCTCGCACTAAGATCATGTAGAAAATCTAACTGTAGATTAACCCGATAATGCAATATAACCAAAGAAAAATACTATAACCTACTTCTATTATCAATTTGCAGAAGCTTAAAGATTGAGCAAGATTGAGATGAACACATATAACCAGAAGAAGAAGAATTAATGCACAATATACATGAAAATACTTTGGGGAAAGCCTCAGCTAAAAACCCCACTATTTGTATTATCATACAAGGTGGAAATACATCAAGAATTATACAAAGCCTTAGCTCTCACAACTAGCCAGCTCTCAGTACAATCCTCACAGATGCTCATAGGCAATCCTGGCTTCTCACAAGCCTTTCTCACTACCCTCCAAGCTACTATTTCCTTGCGCTGTTCCTCTAGGATGATCTTCTCCAACCAAATGGAAAACTGATCTCTCACACTAATCTCACACCATGTATGAACTGCACAATCCTCAAGGAACCTTACCTCAACTACATGCATGAGTTTCCTTTATAGGAAAACACATGCAACTGATAGTACATTGTCCTTGAAATTTAGCTCAACTGCGTCTTTCTCAAATTAGACATGCATGAGTTTTTGATGAGGGAATCTTCAGTTATCTGGAGTACATTGGTTGAGTGCATGCATGCATTAACTGACTGATAACTCACAATTAGTTCCTCAAATAGTTTGGAAGTAATTTAACTGGACTTAACTCAGTAAACTGAGTTAACTAATTACAACTCAAATATAACTCAATCTTATCTCCTTAATTTAAGGCTTATATCCTTAATTTAAGGGATAACTCTTTCATGACTTCAGAAAGAATTCTAGCTTGAATTTCTCCAACTAATTACCATAATGAATTAATTAATTATTTCCAAGTAGCTGGTGAGACTAAATTCGACTTTAATTCACAATTTTAATTCAAGGACAAATTAAAATTAGAATATTCTTGTTGCCACATTTCAACACTCTCTCTCAACAAGAAAGGGATTATCCGCCACCTCGATCCTGTCTCTATGGAACTCAAATTTACACTTTGACAATGCCTTTGTCAAAATGTCAGCATCTTGCTTCTCTATCGAAATATATTGCAGCAACATGATCCTCCTCGCTACATAGTATCCGATATGATGATATCGGATGTCGATGTGCTTGGACCTATCATGAAATACTGGATTCTCAGAGAGTTTGATACAACTATGATTATCACAATAGATCATAGTTGGATCCATCCTCTTATCAAACAAACCAACTAGGACTTTCTGCATCCAGATGGCCTCACATGCTAACTGACTTGCAGCCATTTATTCAACCACTGATGAGCTGAGTGCAACCGACCTCTGTTTCATGCTGTACCAAGAAACTGCCGCTGACCCAAGGTTGAAAATCCCTCCTGATGTGCTCTTTTGATTTGATAGACTCCCCGCCTAATTTGCATCCGTGAAGCCATGTAGCTTCACTCCCTCTGTCTGTCTGTACCATAATCCATACTGAGATGTGCCTCTGAGGTATCTCAATACATGCTTTTCTTCCTTCCAAAACATCTTGGTAGGCTGAACCATCACTTGAATCAGCTGGTCACCACATAGCACAAATATGGTCATGTGTTCACTAAGTACATCAGTGGACCCACAAGCTACTTGCAGACAATAGCCTCCACTACTTCTCCTGAAGTAGCATCCTCCTTCCTCCAGTTACCAGCTAGAGGAGTCTACATGGGCTTGCACTTCTCCATGTGGAATCTCCTGAGTATCTCGTCTGCATACCTGCCCTGAGACACAAACAACTCCCTATCCTTCTGCCACACTTCCATGCCAAGGAAGTAATGCATGAGACCCATGTCTTTCATCTCGAATTCTCTTGCAAGGTCCTCCTTGCAAGACATGATCAACTGATCATCACCAGTCAATATGAGATCATCAACATAAAGTACGATGATCAACAACTTACCTTTCACCACGATGTTGTACAGGTTCGCCTTCGCTTCACTCTTTGTGAAGCCCAACCCAGTGAAGTAGTTGTCTATCCTAGTGTACCAAGCATGAGGTGCTTACTTCAGCTCGTACAATTCTCTCTTGAGTCAGCACACATGCGACTCACAATCGAAGGTATCAAAACCTTTCGGCTGCTCTAAGTACGCCATTGAGGAATGCAATCTTCACATCCATCTGATGGATATTCCAACCCATCTGTGCTGATAGTGCCAACATAGATATGATAGATGAGTACCTTGCGACATGAGCAAAAGTCTCATCATAGTCAATCCCCTCAACCTGTGAAAAGCCATGGGCAACAAATCTTGCCTTATGCTTCTCCACACTACATCAACAGCTTGCTTTACCTTGTAAATCCAATGGGAACTCACAAATGACTTGTTCTCTAGTCTCGGAACCACACCCCAAACACTGTTATGAACTATGGAGTCATACTCGTCCACCATAGCATCAATCCAAATCGGCTACTGCACTGCTTCCTCAAAGGAAGATGGCTCGGTCTCAACACATTTCCCAACAAGGTCCATGTATCTAGTGTACCTCTCAGGTGACCCCCTCTATATGTGCTGAGAAAATGGTGCTCCCACATTCTCTCTCACATCCTCCAACAATCTGTCAGTTTCTCTCGTGCGCTTCCATCCATCTCTAGAATACTCTACTCTAGTGGATGCCTCCACTCCTAGAACCTCTGCATGCGGCTACTCTGCATCAGTCTGAGGCTCCTCCTCCTTAGTAACCAACAGTTCCTCCACAGCCTGTAGTTGGAGCTCCCTCTCAAGGGAACATGGCCTTCTGCTCATCAAACTTGAGATCTCTGTGAACCACTCTCCTCCGACTGGTAGGCAAGTACACTCAATAGTTATGAGGTGTATCAGTGTACCCCACAAGTATCCCCAACTTTGTTGTCAGCTGAAGATTCTTCCGTGCATCCTTTGTCACATGGCAAGATACCGATGAGCCAAAGATCCTGAAGTGACCCACATCTGGTCTCTTACTAGTGAAAGCTTCCTCTGGTGTCTTCATCCCAAGTATGCGATGTGGGCTTCTATTCTGCAAATAGACTGTTGTGCTGCATGCCTCAACCCACAAGTGAAGTGGTAGACCTTGGTCATGCAGCATCACTCGTGCCACCAGTACAATAGTTTTGTTCTTCCTCTCGGCCACCCCATTAGACTGTAGGTTATGAGGTGTTGTCAACTCTCGTTTAATTCCTTCCGCTGCACAGAAGTCCTTAAACTCTCGAGAGACATATTATCCACCGTTGTCACTTCTCAAGGCCTTGATATTCTTCCCTGAATCTTTCTCGACCAAAGCTTTGAATTCACAAAACTCTTCGAATGTTTGGTCCTTCTTTTGCATGAAATAAATCTAGCATTTACGAGAATAATCATAAATGAAAATCAAATAATACCTTTGCTTCGCTGTGGATTCTATCGAGAATGGTCCACACACATCACTATGAACTCGCTCTAAGATGGCCTTTGCTCGACTATCTCGATCATGAAAGGAAGACTTGGTGTACTTTCCCAAGGTACAACCTTTGCATGTGTCAACTTGCTCAACTTTACCTTTGGGAAGTCTTGTAGATATCTGTTGCATTATCTTCAAAGCCCCATGATGTAAATGGCCCAACTGCCTGTGCCACAACTTGTCAATGTCTTGGCTTTGCACCAGTTTTTCTTTCGTACTCAATGCTACACAATCATCTACCTCTAGTTTATAGAGATTCTTCACCCAAATCCCTTTCCTCTTGGTATGACCCATGGCTATGTGTCTTAAGAATGCCTTTCCTTTACTGAAGAAAACATCATAGCCTTTTTCCTACAACATCACGACCAATTCCAAATTCTTCTTCAGTCTAGGCACATACATCACATTTGTCAAGGTGAGAGGAGCTCCATGCTCCCTCTGAAAAGCAACCGTGCCCACTCTTGAAACACTATACCTTCTATCGTCACCCATCTCTATGCGCATCTTGAGGTATTTCTCCTCCAAGACACTGAATAAACTTTTATCACCGGTCATGTGGAATGAGGCTCCACTGTCAATATACCAGACACAAACCATCATCGATGACACCATGCATGCGATGAGGGTAATATCCATTTCAAACTAAGAGGCTAATGCCTCACTTTCCGATCCTTCCGAGGATCCCTTCTTGGACTTCTTCGATGGGAAATTAGTTGCATAATGTCCCATCTCAATTGAAGTATGATATGAATTCAATTTGCACCTGTAGCCCCGAACTTCAAACTTTGAATTCTCTTCTCTATATAATGTTCACAACTCCGATAAACTTAGCTCCAATACCGTGCAAAAATTTTGAAAATTCTCTACCAATCTTGCACTAAGATCATGTAGAAAATATGATTGTAGATTAACCCGATAATGCAATATAACCAAAGCAAAATACTATAACCTACTTCTACTATCAATTTGTAGAAGCTTAAATATTGAGCAAGATCAAGCTAAACACATATAACCAGAAGAAGAAGAATCAATGCACAATACACATGAAAATACTTTGGGGAAAGCCTTCGCTAAAAACCCCACTATTGGTATTATCATACAAGGTGGAATACATCAAGAATTATACAAAGCCTTAGCTCTCACAGCTAGCCAACTCTAAGTACAATCCTCACAGATGCTCACAGGCAATCCTGGCTTTTCACAAGCCTTCCTCATTGCCCTCCAAGCTCCTATTTCCTTGCGCTATTCCTCTAGGATGATCTTCTCCAACCAAGTGGAAAATTGATTTCTCACACTAATTTCACACCATGTATGAACTGCGCAATCCTCAAGGAACCTTACCTTGACTGCATGCATGAGTTTCCTTTATAGGAAAACACATGCAACTAATAGTACACTGTCCTTGACATTTAGCTCAATTGTGTCTTTCTCATAATAGACATGCATGAGTTTTTGATGAGGGAATCTTCAGTTATCAGGAGTACACTCGTTGAGTGCATGCATGCATCAACTGACTAATAACTCACAATTAGTTCCTCAAACAATTTGGAACTAATTTAACTGGACTTAACTCAGTAAACTGAGTTAGCTAATTACAAGTCAAATATAACTCAATCTTATCTCCTTAATTTAAGGCTTATGTCCTTAATTTAAGGGATAACTCTTGCATGACTTCAAAAAGAATTCTAACTTGAATTTCTCCAACTAATTAATCCATGATATATTAATTAATTATTTCGAAGCAGTTGGTGAGACTAAATTCGATTATAATTCACAATTTTAATTCAAGGACAAATTAAAATTGCAATATTCTTGTTGCCACATTTCAACAGATATAATGTAGAAGAAGAGTATAGATTGATATGTTATGTGATCTAACTAAATTCCATTTTGAGTGAAAAAGAAATGTTAATGTTAAATGTAATACAATCAACTAATATACTTGAAACAGATGCATGTACAACTGTCTTATGTATGTACAATTGTCTTATGTACAACTATCTTTCCAAGTGCTCAATATTATCTCACCTTAAATATTTGAATCTACTTAAGCATGTCAAACTTAACAACATCTAATTGAATCAGGAAACTATGGAATTTGTGATGTATTGAACTAAACCTTAACCAAATTGACTAATGCAAAAACATGCGTTAGAGAAAGCTACGTGACTAATAAGAAAGTCAAAATACAATAGCAAAGTTTGTCAAAATCATTGTTATTATATCATTTAAAAGGTTTCACGTGACCAATGAAAAAAAAATGTGTTATAGAAAGCTACGTGCCTAATACGAAAGTAAATACAATAGTAAAACTTGTCAAAATCATTGTTATTATAACATTTAAAAGGATTATAGGTGACCAATGCAAAAACATGTGTTGAAGAAAACGTGACCAATTCAAAAACATGTGTTGGAGAAAGCTGCGTGCCTAATAAGAAAGTAAATACAATAGTAAAGTTTGTCAAAATCATTGTTATTATATCATTTAAAAGGTTTCCAACTTCAATGTGGTGGAATTTAAAAATTATAATTGCCAAGTCATAACTACCACAATTAGTCAAAGAAACAATATTAAGTTTGTCAAGGCTAGTGATAATAGATCATTAAAAGATTGGCAAAGCAACAATAATAATCTCACTATGCATAAAAACACTTAATTCTCAATTTTTTTAAGTTAAGAAAATAAATCATAAAAAATAACTAAATTTTACCTTTATTTCGAATTATTTTTATTAGGGTTAACTATAAAAAATAATATGAGTTATATATATAAACATAACAAAATATCTTTAACTATGGAGATTCACTCTCACTTTACTATGGAGATTCATAATATGTAAATAATATTTATTATAATATCATGGACTAATACTATAGCTTGTTATTACCACATACCCAAAATACTATAACTTATATTCATATGACACATAACAAATATTATTAATATTTTAGAATATTTTGAAAAATTATTAATAACTAAATTAAAATTTAAAAACTCAAATAAACATATTGATGTAAATATTTCTTAATTAATTATTAAATAACCATTTTAAAACTATTATAAATATTTATTTAATAAAATTAAATAAAAATTAATAAAAAAATTTAAATATTCATTTATAAATAAAATATAACAAAAATGCTATCATTAATCATATTATTTATGTATTACCAAAAAAAATTAATCATCAGCAAAATAGAAAAACAAAAGAAGCACCGGCTCGCGAATCCATTTTTCAAATAAAATCAACTCTCGGTTTCTAGGAAATCACGTGGAGGCTGTAGTTAGTTATTTATGTAGCACAAAGAACATCCAAAAATTAAGTAAAAGTGGAGGCTGTAGCTAGTTATTTATGTAGCACGAAGAACATCCAAAAATTAAATAAAAAATCATAATTATATATGTACAATTTCTTGTGATTATTGCCCTAATAGAAAAATAGAAGGAAAACAAAATCAACGCTAATGTGTCCTACATTTTTGGATGGTTATGACATTATTGTAAAACAAATTCACTAGCGAGCTTGGCTGGATATTCTAACGGCTGCCTGAGATGTCACTATGTTGAGGTATATCGTAATGATTCCTGCTATCTCTACTAAAGCCTAAAAGCTATAAATACATATGTTGCTCACAGCTCATTTGTGGTTATTTTTCAGTGTTTCCAGGGATTTCAATTTTCAGGTAGTTGCTATTGGATAGTTCAGTCCATTAATACAAATGGAGTTATAAATCACAAAAGATGTGCTCCACACAAGAACAGGTAATTCTTTGTTTTCTGTTAGGCTATTTTAATATATACTGGCAGGGATTCAGTGCATAGCACAAGAAATCGGTAGAATTTTGTATTTCATATGGTCACTAGAAGATATGATTCTTGTGGTCAAGTGGGGTGAATCATATTTGTCTATCATTCCCATGATCATCCTTGAGTGTAGATTTAAGTTCATATCAAGTAGGTTAAGAGGAAATCTGCCTTCATTTGGTTCCAAAGGAAAACACAAGTTCTTGTGCAAATTAGTGATGGGATGCAGCCTGTGCATTTTGCAGGGTTTTTAATTTACAGCATGTTTTCTTTGCCAGGATAATGATGCTTTGGCGATGGAAGCTTCCTGTTGTCGTTGATGTCTGATACCCATCCCAAGATTGTAGGGAAAATAGGATTTCAACATTTATTTGTATGTTGATGATTCTTTTATGCTAATTTTAGTAGCCATAATAGTAGCAGTGTTACTGTATTTTGTTCTCTCAATGTGGGTTTCAACTCCCCTTATTTTACTTCAGCCAACTTTGGTTGCTTTAACATGTAAAATAAAAACATAGCATCTCTCACTAATTTACAGATCGCATTCGCTTAGCTAGTGATGTTGTGGTAAACCTTATGGGATGATGTTCATTTTATGAGTAGAATTAAATTTGTTACAATTCACATGGTTCACAAAATTGACAAAAGAAATCCAGTAAAAATGTTGGTCAGATGAAAATGAATAGATCCAAAAGTCCGTTTCACAATCAAATGCTATTGACATATCTTGGTGGAGATGATATTCATCAAGAATATTTTTTTCCGACGCCAAATTTCTCTATTGCAAAAAGATGCTTTTCGATAAAACCGATAGTTTAGGTTCCCCTTTATCAATGTTTTGAGACATATTGTTCTAGCCCTTTCTTATCTTAAATGTTCTCTATGGTGCAATCCTTGAAGACTCCATTGTTCTAGTTGTTTAAAATCTGGCCTGCCATCACGTAGTGTATATAAATGACATTTTAAGTCATTTATGTAATTTCCTAATTAAAAATATTAATGGTGGGAAACCATTATGTTTCTGCACTGGACTTTATCTCAAAGGATTTTCATAATATTAAAAATTAGTTCCTCGTAGAGTGGGCCAAAGTCTTTGTCGGTGAAACCAATGTCTTGCATCTCATCCTTATAAAACTATATCTAAACACTATGGAATTAGTGTTTTCTTTTTGGTTACAACCAAGTGTTTCTAGGAAATTATAGAGAGGAAAGATGATGTTAGAGTGCATAGCATAACTTAGGTTTTTACGGTGAAACCAATGTCCTGCATCTCATCCCTATAAAACTATATCTAAACACTATGGAATTAGTGTTTTCTTTTTGGTTACAACCAAGTGTTTCTAGGGAATTATAGAGAGGAAAGATGATGTTAGAGTGCATAGCATAACATAGGTTTTTACTCCTGGAGGTTTATATCATTTTTAAGAAGAGGCCTTTACATGCTTATGATGCCTAATTTAGTCGATGCAAGAGCTTATGGCATTGATGCATATTCCAGATGGAGCACATGTATGTTTAGGTAATTGAAAACAGTGATTATGTAAATAGGGTTATCATGCCACTCAAAAGAAATTTTAATGTTAAATGTAATACAATCAACCAATCTACTTGAAACAGAGGGGGATAGCATATAGAAGAAGAGTATAGATTGATATGTTATGTGATCTAACTAAAGCCCATTTTGAGTTTAAAAGAAATGTTAATGTTAAATGTAATACAATCAACCAATCTACTCAAAAGAGAGCCATGTACAATTGTCTTTCCAAGTGCTCAATACTATCTCACCTTAAATATTTGAATCTACTTAAGCATGTCAAACTTAACAGACAGCGTTTAATTGAATCAGGAAACTGTGGAATTTACGATGTATTGAACTGAATCTTAACCAAATTGACCAATGCAAAAACATGTGTTGGAGAAAGATACGTGCCTAATAAGAAAGTAAATACAATAGTAAAGCTTGTCAAAATCATTGTTATTATATCATTTAAAAGGTTTCCAACTTCAATACCGTGGAATTTAAAAATTATAATTACCAAGTCATAACTACTACAATTAGTCAGAGCAACAATATTAAGTTTGTCAAGGCCAATGATAATAGATCATTAAAAAATTGCCAAAGCAACAATATTAACCTCACTATGCATAAAAACACTTAATTCTCAAATTTTTTAAATTAAGAAAATAAATCATAAAAAATAACTAAATTTTACCTTTATTTCAAATTATTTTTATTATGTTTAACTATAAAAGAATAATATGAGTTATATATATATATATATATATATATATATATATATATATAGAATAATATGAGTTATATATATATATATATATATATATATATATATATATATATATATAAACATAACAAAATATCTTTAACTATGGAGATTCTCTCTCGCTTACTATGGAGATTCTCTTTCACTTAATATTATGTAAATAGTATTTGTTATAATATCATGGACTAATACCATAGCTTGTTAATACCACATGCCCAAAATACTATAACTTATATTCATATGGCACATGACAAATATTATTAATATTTTAGAATATTTTGTAAAATTATTGATAACTAAATTAAAATTTAAAAACTCAAATAAACATTAATGTAAATATTTCTTAATTAATTATTAAATAACCATTTTAAAACTGTTATAAATATTTATTTAATAAAATTAAAGAAACAATAATAAAAAATTTAAATATTCATCTATAAATAAAATATAACAAAAATACTATCATCAATTATATTATTTGCGTATTACCCAAAAAAAAATCATCAACAAAATAGAAAAACGAAATCATCAATAACATGGTAAGAAGCACCGGCTCTCGAATCCATTTTTCAAATAAAATCAACTCTCATTTTCTAGGAAATCACCTGGAGGCTACAATTATTTATTTATGTATCACAAAGAACATCCAAAAATTAAATAACTAGCATTTGCACCAGATGTTGCAAAGGAAACGCCGTAAGCATAAATTGAAGAATGCAAATACAACAAAAAAATATTTTCATAAAGAATAAAAATACTTATAATGAATTTATTATTAGATATTCCTATATATTGCACTATATTAGCCCCACTAATTGTTTCCCTTTCTTAATGTAACCTTTCACCACTATGGTCACTATAATATCAAATACAATATGTGTCTTAACCAAAAACCATTATGAAAGTCAAAATACTTATATGTCCCATATCCCATCTAAACCATAATATACTTTGATCACTCTTGGAGAATTGCAAAACCTTCCAAAATGCAACTTCTAACCACTATTACCTTATAATCCTTAAGGGAATAACTCTATTATTAAGTAAACCATAGTGCAATATGATTTTTAACACAATGAATTCTAAAAATTATGACCCCTAGTAGAGTCTCATCATAAACACATTAAACACATTGTAACTCCTAAAATGTTACAAGACATAAACTTTAATACCTAACACGTTAACTATAACATTAAAACTATAACCTATATGTACTTAAATTGTCTTAACATAGTGAAGGTAAAGAAGAATCAAATGTGGCTCTTCAAATTCAATCCCACAAGAAGCGGATATAAAAAAATGTATGTTGACTATTACGTAGAAGATATTTTCACTATTGACATTGACCCCAAAACCATTTTATTGGAGAAACCTATGGTAATGATGTTGATGGGTACTCATTATTCTCCCATTAAATGGTATAATGGTGGCCTACATTTTGTAAATAATTTAAGGTCTTAATGTTTGTATCTGGAGCCCTTTTCGACTACTATGCTTTCAAAACCTTAATTATATGCATTTAAAATTTTAGAGATTAGTAAGTTTTTTTCTAATTTAACCCTAGATGCAATAACATTAAGGAATATATGCATTTAAAATTTTAGAGATTAGTAAGTTTTTTTCTAATTTAACCCTAGATGCAATAACATTAAGGAACAAATACATACGACATGAAGAGCATAGCCATAGGGGTTAGGGTTATGTTTGAAAAATACCGTCTTGATTGTTTAGACATTTCTGGCCCTAACAAGGCATATGAGATGAACATTTTTGGTGTTGTGGCAATCGACATGAACAGCATAGGCGTAGGGTTAAGGTTATGTTTGAAAAATACTGTCTTGATTGTTTGGACATTCCTGTCCCTAAAAGGGCATACGAGGAGATGAACATTTTTGGTGCTGTTGTTTTTTCAATATATAACAACATTAACTTGTGTTATTTTATAGCATCGGACTAAAACTCAGATGTAAGTAAAAGAATGAACCCAATCCTCCACGCAAGAAGACAACAGGTATATAGTGTGGATGACTCACAGCTCTTCTGAATTTTATGTCTGTAAAGGACACATAATAAGATCATATAATCTTTATATAGCATATAGAGGCCAACCGAAGAAAATCGCATCACATATGTGCTGCTTTCTATAGTTCAAGTAAATATCAATGCCCAAATTGTGAACAGTTGCCGAACATCAATCATATTGCAGAGGTTTTTTGAGCAAATGCAAAGGCTAGTAAAAAGACAACTACTATTTTCAAAGAATGGTACATGCAGATTTATAAGAGGAGGAAAAATAAGAATGGTACATACAAATTTATAAGAGGAAAAATAGAAAAGATGCCAAGCATATAACCTCTTCCCTAATAGTTAACAAAAGCCATGAAGCAAAACATGTATGACAGGATTCATCTTTTCAGGCATTGAAATACCAGAGGCCAAGAAAAAAGAAAGCATGAGATACTATAGAAATTAGATAAATTAAGCATAGCCAAAAAAATTCTACATGTACAGAGACAAGTGCAGACCTGAAACAAGTCAAAAATGTAATTAAGATTGTTAAAAATCACCAACCCAATGGAAACGGACCTAAACGCTGTAGCCAAAACTTTGAATGCCGGCTGACCGATTATACAAGGAAGAATCTTCAAAGACAGGAATTGCCTGCTTACGGAAAGAAGGTGAAATGCACTAGGATCCATTTTTCAAATAAAATCAACTCTCGGTTTCTAGGAAATCACCTGGAGGCTAAAATTATTTATTTATGTATCACAAAGAACATCCAAAAATTAAATAAAAATTCATAATTATAGTTGTACAATTTCCTGTGATTATTGCCATAATAGCAAAAATAGAAGGAAAACGAAATCAGCACTAATGTAAAAGAAAAAAAATCAACCCTTAGGTTTCCGCGAAATCACCTGGAGTCTACAATCTTCTATTTAACACACAGTCGAATCCTTGTGAAGTGACTGAAAATTATTGATATCCTTCGCAATACCCTCAGACCAACCTTTTTAAAAACAAAATTTCTAGGTTCTTCAATTGAATTTGCGGAGTTAGATTTAACCCTGCCTTGATCAAGAAAAAAATATATCCTGGTAAATTTCATATAAATTATGTATCGATCATTGTTTGTTAGGATTTTTATTATTATCATTATGATATGCCTACAGAATCCAGACTTTAGACATGCTAAAAGACAAAAAAAACTAAGGAAAAGGTTGTGTAAAATGTGATAAACAAACTTTATAGAATAGACAACAATTAGTATGATCACCGGTGTACTGTGTTCAATTTGAAAAGGAATTTATACAAGAATCCCTATTATCTAACCCATGTTCCCACTTGAAGAGGTTGAGCCATGTTAACAACAACTGACGAGTGAAATTGAACTCCACGGATTGGTGGATTGAGAACTGAATCTTCTCATGAGGCTGTTGGCCGGGAAAGCGCGTACAAAGGGCACGGGTGAGGTGGTAGTAAGGTAGTGCGTAGCGGGAGGTGCACCATTCCCCTAACTCTTCCCTCTACCTCTGAGTCTCCACCAGCATATGAGGGCAGAGAGAAGCACTTCATGTTCCCAACATATGGGAAGAAAAAGGGACCCATGGTGGTGCTTGAAAGTTTTGTCTCCGGCGTTACGAACCCTTGTGAACCACGCCAACATTCCTTGTTCGGCGCAGGTGAAAATAAACCAGAAATGCTAACCGCATTTCCTCTATAAATGGATACCAAAACTAGACAATTTCAGTATTGTTGCATTCACATAGTTGAGCAGATTGTGTGTAGAGATGCCCGGCAAGAAAATTCCCATAAATCTGAATAACAACGCGAACCAACCTTCACTGGAATCTTTTCCCTTCGTGTATCGCAAAATTCCCATAAATCTGAATAACAATGTGAACCAACCTTCACTGAAATATTTTCCTTTCGTGTATCGCATGATGAAAATGTGCCCGACCTCCCACATTGCATACTCGGTACTTCCTCCACTGCCTGCAATGCAATTGAGCCACATAAAAAGTAAACCAATACTTATTTTCAAAGAGAAGAAGAAAAAATAAGATGTTGTGAAACTAATGCCTCTTCTTTTATGGTGTTTTTTCTTTAAATTTTCTTCTAGGATATCTTAGATAGAAATATTTTGAGATGAGTGAGATAAAATATTTAAGTAGAAGTGGTTAAAAATTCGTTTCGATGTGCTATAATTTCAAAGATTAAATTATAGGAGATAAAAGAAGAGGTTTGTGACTAGTCCTTAAATTAGTTCTAAACTAGTCATGTTAGAGCGTTTGGGATAAAGACAAAAGTTTTACAATGAATGACATGTGATTTTTTTTTAGTTTTTTACTCATAATATATGGGATATTTTTTTCTGTAAGTTTTGGTGGTTTCTAGAGTTTTTTATGGAGTTAGCAATCTCATTTTTTAAAAATTTTCTTTAAACAACATAGAATTTGTTATGCACAGGGAAAAATTATGGTGCGGGAATAATACATGTAGGAACTACATATGGTTTCACCTTGTTGGAAACCCTTGTAATCCTTATTGGTACCCCTTAGAGTAGTATTGTATTAGATAATACCAGTATACATAATTTCACTTCCATGTACCTTTTGGTTAATATATGAAATCCCTAGCTATATCTAAGACTAGCTTTAGATAAGCTATTGGACCATCTTGTTGCTATAGAACACAAAGAACAACACTTCTTGAGACCACTTTCTAGTATTTGGATGTTGATAATCATTGTTAGTACCTCTTAGAGTAATATTGCATTAGATAATATTTGTATACAAAATTTCACTTCCATGTACTTTTTGGTTAACATAAGAAGTCCCTAGGTATATTTGAAACTAGCTTTAGATAAGTTATTAGATCATCTTATTGCTATAGCACACAAAGAGCAACACTCGATGAGACTACTTTCTAGTACTTGGATAGTTGGGTAGTAGGACTAGAAAAATATTGAGCCTCCTTAGTTACTACCCTGACATATTGGGCCAAGTACTATTGTTGGGATCACTTGTTTTTTTTAGGTTATTGTGCAGTGATTCAAGTTTTATGACATTTCTAGGAAGGAATGGTACTACCTAGTCAGCTTACAATAATATAAAACGTTAAGATTTAAATTTTGATAAATAAGAATCTAAATTTGGATTTTAATATGTGGGTATTCTTGTCAATAATGATAGATTTAACTCTATTTACTTGGGAGTCTATTTAAACATTTCTAAAATAAACATGTTTAAAATAATTTTATTTTATAATGTGGCTAATAAACTCTGTCTCCATACCTTTCGCTATCGATGCCAATTGGATTCCAACTCATCATCATTTTCTAGCAATATGGGTCGAATTAAATATATATTTACGTCGATAGGCATTCCTCTGTGGGGTTGGGTTGGGAAAATCTAGCTTATCACAAACGCTTATTTGTGTCCTCCTCCCTCCTATCAAAATATGACACATGGACTATCAACTATAGCCAGTGGTGTGTGTCACGGAAACTACCTTTGTTTGTTACTACTCTATTTCCGATCTGGTTTCTTCTTGTATTCTTATTTGAGAGAATGTTGATGTTCCCGATCAATTTTCTTTCAAAGTTTATCTAGATTTACTATATCTATTTTCCTCTTTATGAATTAAATACTTGAAATTTATTTCAGCATTATGCCACTCTCATTCAGGCCGTGCATCATTTGGCTTTGTTGAATCATTTTGAAGCGCTCTTGCTAAATTTCACTGCTTATTTATATATATCTTCAAGCGGTTGTGAATTTTTCACCATCCTTTCCCCATTTTGTAGTGTTTGGAGTTTTTCATATTTTTTCCCACTGCAGTAGTCTGGAGCATGTCCTTTCTTCCTATTTTTACTTTGCATGCATGGAGGGTTTCAACTAAAAAGGAAACAATTGACTTATGATCCTTCCACAAGCTACTATACTCCAATGTTCAGACCCGATTAAGATGGAGATGCTTGTTTTTCTCAATTTCTTGGATCTACAACTGCCACCAAATATAATGGAAACGTTACAATATTATCAGGTCAAATTGTGCCATCATCACAAGCGGCAATGAAAAAAGTTTGCTTGTTGGTTTTGTTGTATGATATCCAAGTAATAGAGTATGAAAACTACACTTAACATGGAATTTTGTTTATTCTCTAGAGTGGGAACTCCTTGGTACTCTCTAATGTAGGTCCCTCAACATTAGGAACCTGAGAGACTGGAATTGTGCAGATAACAATAACAATGCCTTAGCAGCCAATCCTTAGCTTTCGTTAGCCCACTATTGTACATATCTCACATTATCCTCCCAACTATATCCCATATCATAAATTTTTTGTCACCATTGTTTTTTCCATCCCCAACAATGCATAATATCACTGGGAATAGTGATTTTCCCTAGCTTCCATCTGGCAGCGCATATACCCCAGCTGTTGTTGCTGACAACCTTTTTTCTTCCATCCCCAACAATGCATAATATCGTAGGGAATAGTGCTTTTCCCCAACTTCCTAATGGAAGCTCATATCCCCCAAATGTTGTTTCTCATATCTTTGAGAATATTCTAGCAAAGCATGGGGTCAAGAGATTGCTCAAGTTTGGAAAAATAGTGATAGACCTATCCTATATGGAAGAACATGTGTGCATTCCTTATCCTTGTAAAGTTTTTTTCTCTTTTTATTTTTTGTGAAAATTTATGTGTATGCACTAGTAATTGAACAATATTATAACTTGTGGGGTGAAGGATTTACAATATTTTTCTAGGGATCAAGAGATATTTCAGGAATGCAAGAAAATTTATACTATAGCTTGCCACCACCTTAGGGGTAGTGCATGGAATTCACACATGCACAGGGTGGGCAGGTAACATTGCTATATTATATCATCCTATGCAGTCTAGGCTAGCTCAAAATGCACATCCATTGCTTAAACAAGCATAAAAATTAAGGGGAGTTGCTGTGTTGTTGGAGCTCAATAAGGGGTTTATCAGCAACCACAACATGCTCAACTGAACTTGGGCAATAGTTACTGATATGTCAGAGCAATTCATTCTGTTGGCTAGACTAGGTATACTGTATTATTTGCAAGCATGCTGAGATGGCTAGGATGTATAATTCATGTACCGAACGGGCCTGCAGTCTTGACATGAGTGTACATATTAAGTTTGAATAATTGGATGTGAGAGAATTGATTAATTAGAAATATTTTTTGTGGTCATTAGGCATGTGTGGGAACCTATAGAGAGAAAATACTTCATCTAGATATCTGCTCCACATGGCACCGTTACTTTCATCTTAGACTTTATTTTGTTTAGTTGAAAGACATATGTGCGGGGTTCTAACTATGGGTATGTAATGGTACATGATCCATCTAGGAAGAATGAATCCAAGGTAACCATGAATGAGTGGGTTTTGATTATACTCCACAATCTTAACCCTATAGAATGAATTTTGACATTAGCTCCATTTTATTGACCTATGTAAGTGTTGCAAGGTAATTTACCAGTTAATGAATTCATTGGAGGAATTTAGATTTATGGATGTCATATTAGATTAAATAGGACGCTTTATAGTTATTTTAATATGTAATTCTTCTTGGTATATGTTAATATAAGAATCTATTATGATGTTATGGTATCCTTAAGAACTAAGTTATGCACCAACATTAGTTATGTAAATGGAACTATGAGACTATGGAGAGGACAAAACATAAACAAACTTGCACGTGCTTGGGAACTCAACCCAACACTCATAAGTTGGTTCTATCAAGTGCTTCCAATCATTAAATCTTTTTGAATCTTTTAATCAATTTGTTTTTTAGGGTTATGGTTATTGTTGCCTTTTCAACTAGAATTATTGTGGGACTAAACCACAATTGTTGGGCATGTTTGTGATTAACCATATACTATAGTATGTAGTGGTGTAATTGTGCTCATTGAGCTTGTAATAACAGGGTTTCCCTGTCTCTTTGAATGCTTGTATTTGTAATTATGCCTCATATACCTAGTTTTATGATAGTTGAAATAAAATGAAACAAAAAATAATCCTTTCAAACAAGGAGAAATTTTGTTAGAATATACAAGAACTAGTATGATATAATATGTTTTAATTAACATTGGATTACATTTCAGGTTGCTCATAAATAAAAAATGTGGACTTTATTGACATGTCATTATTGTAGTGCATTTACATATTTTATGATGCTTATGTTGTCAAAGAATTACTCATTTTCTTTATTGATACCCTTTTTCATATAATCATAGTTTAGGTTTTATGAAATGTTGCTTAATTTTTCATAAAACATCATCAAACAAGGAGTACATGGATTGTGAAAATTACACAACTCAAACTTGTGATTCTAACAAATATATGTTAGATTTCGGTAAAATTGACTAGAAAATCTGCTCGAAAATGTTCCAAAACATGTAAAGTTAGGCTACAACATGCCAAAGTAGTATTTTCCTTCGTGCATCACTTTGAGGATATTTTTTAGTCCACTTGGTTTCCAAGATCTTCACCTGAGTAGGAATATCAACTAGTCAAGGTCCCCTAAATTATTTTGGCTAAAGTGCATAATTTCCAAGAAACCATGGGAAGACCCTTCTCCCCACTAAATTGGCCCCATTAAAAATGCATCAACAAGTTACCAATTTTTCATATCATAATTGAAGAAAACATGTTGACGAGAAGTAGACATGGTCAACCTGAAGGATTTTGAAGTATACTATCATCTTGCTTGCTAGGTACAAGAACCAACTTTGTAGTTGAAGATCTATTTTGCACCAATCCCAAATATCATAAGTAAATACGTTAACTACCTAGGGGATCCCTAGGCTTTTAAAAATAGGTAAACTCTTTTCCAAGAGTGGTTAAGCCAATAGGGAGAAGAATCAGTAACAATAAAAACAAAACTATGATTTGGCCTCACTTGACATGGTTCTAGATGCTTTGAAAATGGCATCCAAACACTAAAATACATTGTTAACAAACTAAAGATCAAGTTGTAATAGAGAAGGGACTTATTTTAAAATTGAATATTGATCACTTTAGTACTACTCTGAATGGGAATAGCTATGAACATTGTCCTAAGCCTTGGCGGAATTTAGGACAGAGTCCAAAGTGTGTGCTGCAATGATATGAAAATAGGGATCTAAGTTGCAACCTTGTATGGCTATCTTGTGTATTAAAATCTTGTTCAATAGTTTCCCAATCATAAAAAAAATGTTTAATGCATTATTGAAAAGAGATTTAACAGTTTAAACAATCATGTTTCCAAACCAAAGCCATGTGAACACATGGAGGATCAATCTTTAGCAACAACATTTCCTCGCCAGTTTCTCTAGCCAACTCCATGGATTCCCACGCTGTAATGATAGTATACAAATTGTATTTGTCTTGAATGAATTCGATTTGTTCAAACCAGGAAATATGTGTAGCTACCTTCTGGGCTCTCAAAAAGTAAGGGTCTTTGCTAGAATCATATAAGATACACTCAACATAATGATAAACCTCTCATTTCCAATGGCATCCTTTGTCACATTTTTGGGGATCAACTTGATCAAGGCTTGATTCTATAATCCACCCATCCTGCCAGAAAGGAGGACCTCCCTACCATCATTAGTACGTCATCTTCAACAACATCCCACATTATTTTAAAAAATAAAAAAGGCATACCATCGAACCTATGGGATTTCATGTCCATCTTGCAAAGAACATTAAACACTTCTTTAGAAATATCATCACCATGGATGTGCCTTTTTGTAGACCAAACCTTGGTTGGAGAAACCTTTTGGTAGGCCTCCTTTGCAACCTTGGCATGATCAGTGAAATCAATCATATGCATATATGAATTTTGGAAATGAAAACAAACATGGAGCTCAGACTAGAACATGAACTAATATAAGTGAGAACCTACCTTCAAGTTGAGATTAACCCTTGCAATGGTCTATCACAGGACCATATTTCCAAGCTTTAGCATTCACTTAGGTATATTGGGAGTATAAAGTCAGGGGTACTATTAATATATTTCAAAAACATACTCGCCATATTTACTGAGCTTCTCATGTTCCCATTCTATTAGCATTGCATGTACTATGAGATGTCAAAATATTTCTCTTGATAATCAAATGATACTCATCCTTTCTACAGATTCAGCTATTTTTCTAGAAAGAATTAGTGGAGGATAGTCAAAGATACAATATTAGAAACTAAAATGTGACAATCCTTTCCATTTAGTATTTTTTTTTAAATGTAACCCATGCTTCCATAACCTATTTGGTCATATGGGATAGATCCATCACTATTTTTCCAAAGTCAAGGAATCTCTTGACTCGATTGCTAGAATATGCTTAGAGATGATACAAGTTTCTGTTGCAATATCCTTGATGTAGTGGAGCTTTGTTATCATCTATGTGTGCTCTATCTTTGGTTCTTTCATCTTCATCAAATTCTAGAAAAATACAAATGTTTCATATTTTTTGGATGTAATTTTTTAATAAATTTAATGGAAAGATTTATTTGGAATGATGAGTTGAGATATGATTTATCTCTAGATGTAGAAGAGATACAGAAAATGGCATCAACAATGGCTCTGGAAATTTTTTGATATATATAATCATGTTATAGTGCTAGAGATTAGTTTCTTCCATACCCAGGGTTTTGATTTTGTTGAGAAGTATACAACCCCGTTGGCTACTACCCCACCTCTGGACCCTTCCTTGCATTTATGGAAAATCCATGTGTTCAATTACAAATTAGCAAAAGCTAACGCCAACGCCATTCTTAAAATACATCACTGCATAGGAGACTACATATCTCTCATGTCCCTATTATCGAATTGTATCATAAAAATTTTCCATCTTGAATCCATGCCCACTATACAACATATTACTTGATACAACAGAAGAAACTTACCCAAATGGAATGTAATAGGAATTTTGGATGCATTAATGTTTAGAATGTTGATTTATGAGATAAACATTTATCAAGTATTTCACATTTGTAGTTTATATATAAAGCTTAAAAAATCTCATCGAAGTTTCTGATTAAACATGTAGGCCTCGTATTCCTTAAAGAATTAATCTTTTCGGGTTCTTTTAGAACATTTATGGATTATTCTTTTAGTTTAGATTTTGAATCAAACATATTTGTTATTTTGTTTAATGCAAGGATTCCCTAATCGTGACTAAGGTTCTATTAAATCCTTGGAATGTTGTTTTGTCAGCTACTGGAAGATCCTGAATAGTTAAATAATCAATAGATTTGGAACATTTTAGTGTTCTAATCTAATAGCTTAGAAGCGAAACACAGAAAACATAGGATTTGAAAAGAAAGATGCAGCCTTTATTTATATTATTATCTGGAAGTATCACATGCGAGAATGATCAACCATGAAATCCCCTTGCCAGTTGACATGCATGACTGCTCAACAAGACCAAAATAAACATTGAAGCACAATCATGGACCCTGAATGGATCCACCAGACAAATAACACCCACAAGGTTTCTGTCTCTAGGATCAAACTAGAACTGGCCAGTCCAAGTTATCAATAAAAACACAAAATATAGATAAACTCGAATGATCCAAATGCTTAGCTTCTATCCCCTTTTATAAGTTCTATGGAGTCCCTCAAGGCCCTATTTTATTATTTTCCCTTGAAAATTGAAGGAAAATGCCATGGGATGATACCATGGTAAATACCATGGACAAATTCCACACATTTTGACCTGATCAAGAAAGAGGATATTACAAATCCTCCTGCCCAAATATTTATTTCCCTTAAGCAATTCACTACTATCCACAACAAAAGAACTGATACCAAGATCCCATACAACCCAGTGTGTCATTCCATATCTCCATGCTACATGATCCTGAATGGTTCCTTCGATACTTGGATACGAAATGATCATCTGACCATTCCTTCCCTCGATAGATTCATCTAGATCCCAAACAATCCTTTCGCCAATCCTGGATGAAATGGATTCTCTCGGATCCCAATGCCACCTATGTCCTGGGACCTGTGGGTTATGGTAACATCTCAACCCTCCATCACTGCCTATGCCAAAGATCCCACGCTGCAATATGCCTTTGGTTGTGAGTGTCCTCCTAAGAATCAACCCATTAATAGAGTACCAACTCATAACTTGTCTCCAATCCATGCCTTGGTAAGGTTGAATACCTGCAAATCTACTATGTTGATGTTGCTCGACACTCAACTCATGTTTCTACACTTGGTCACCCAACATGATGCATTTGGAGAACTCTTCCCTTCTCTTCTGAATGTATAAGGGGGGTTTGGTAGTGTTGCAAGCCTTATCTATGTACTCATGTAGAGGGTTGCTATGTAACTCACAACTGTACTCCTCTTGTTGCCTTGTGAGGGACTTGAGTCATTCCTCAACGTTATACAACTTTGTCGTTGATTTGACACATACCCCTACGAGCCCCATGAACACACCTTCAACTTGAATATTTCATTGACCCTCCAGAAATGGCTCATCTTGCATACTATATTTGTGATGCTACCCCAAATGATCATGCTTATCATGTCAGATTATTACTACTGGCTCATTTTATTCTCCTTGAATGTCTTCTTCCTCAACTTCTTCTTTGGTTCTCACACATGGATGTACTAGTGGATTGTTATCTACACTTGATTGCCCATACTCTTTATCAATGTTCTCCTTGATATCTATAGACTCAACTACCACATTATCAGTAAGAATTACCTCCTTCCTTTCCCCATGTACTTTGTCAAGTTAACTGATTATCAACAGCTTGTACTCCAAGTTTCTCTAAAAAACATGGTGTTGTTCTTCATCATCTGTACTTGACTACTTGAATCCTTCAGAGGCTCTCCTCTGAAAATTGGTGAGCCCAACTATGGATGAATCTTGATGATTTACCCTTGTTGCCTCCTTATCACCTTGACATGAATGGTTAAGGGCCCAAGGTCCCTTGCAGATAAAGCATAGTCCTCTCCTCCTTAGTTCATTCTTGCTATAGATTTTGTTCTTGTTTCCTCCATCAATCCTTCTCAACTCCGTCCTAGTCAACACCCTTTTGAGCAATTTTATGTTTTTCTTGACTAACTTCTCGATTAGATTATAGACAGTTGGTGATACCTTTGGCTCCTTCCTCCAAATGGTCAATAATTTGGATCTTAGTGTCTTGCAAATGTCATCATCTCCTGCTAAGAATAGTGACACAATATTTTGCATGCTTGTCTGGACACAATTTGGATTAGATGTTGTAATGTTGGTGTAAACGTTTTATAGTAACTAAAAGATCAAGTCGTCGCATTCCAAATTCAATATAGAGGTTCCAAATCTGAACTCTACCATGAGATTTAAAATTTTGCACCACTTTGAAAGGTATGAATCATGATGTTATTCAATGCTTGAAGGATTTTTACTATTGGTTGTAGTATATCTCTCATGAAATCATTATTGTAGGGCAGTAGTGGCGATGTTAGAGCTATGATCATGTTGAGACAAGAAGCAATTGTGAGCCTAACCTCTTCACAAGGATGTTCCCAAAGCTTGGGTTGTATCAACGCAAACATGGATGGCTTGAGAGCCCAACTGAGTTCCTTCCATTATGATTTCCCTATCTCTAAAAACCACGTGTCTAATTTCTTCAACTTATGTAGGTATATGACTGACTTTGCTCATTGCAATTCATATCCAAGTGGAAATAGACACTTTATTTTAACATCTTCCTTCCGGATATCCTTTGATTGTTGAACGATAACATGGACCTTCCGAGAGAAATGTATGTTGTTCTGCTCTTTCTTCTGATCTATAAATTGTTTCCATTTTTTATCCACAAAAGTATTGTAGCCCAGAGAATTACTATATTGTTGATTCCTGAGGCATTTCCAAAAGTAAAATGATGAAATTATGGCTTGGAATCAATGGATCTCAATACTTAGCCTTCATGACTACCAAAACTTGACCCTTTTCATGTAATGCTAATGTAATAATACTACCCTCATGCAACTAGTACTTTGACAAGCTTTACTTCCTTATCAATCTCCTCAAACTCCTTGAAGATAATTAACAATTCAAATCCTCCAATAATTGCTCAAATGCACTCAATAGATAAAAATCCCTATTAAAAATCGAGATCTGGCCCTTTAAATGATGTGAATCGGCCTGCAAAGACTTAGAAAAATTTAGCCCCAAATGTATAAATAATAGCATAGAAAATAATAACCCAATGCAACCATAGCTGGTGTAGCAGAAATTATCCTGCAAATAATTAAAGCCTCAAAATCCACCACCTACAACAAAGGTTGGGAATAAATAATATTTTGTAGATAACCCCTTGAATTGTCCTTCTAAGAGCACAATTACTTGTTAAAATGGTGATGCTGAGCTTAGATCAATGCTCTTGCAGCTTATGGATCCGCCTTTGAACAAACCTCTGTTATTTTAATATTGAAATTATTCTCCTCCAAATTTGACACTAGATCTTGGTCTGTATTGTGGATGTAATCTCGCCCATTATAAAATCAGACTCTTTAACTTATTTGAGTGTTTGGTTCTACTACGATAAAAGAATGCAAGTGTCAACGTTTAAAGAACACTTCAGCACACACCTAAAGATGCTCTTCAACTTCACATCAGTTCTGAGTCACTCCGGTGATTCTCTTTTTTCCAGGCATGTGTCATCGTGCATGGGGCCTACGACCTTAGAAACTCTTCCACGAGATATCAGATGAGCTCCACTGTCGTTTTTCCTTAGTGGTGGTGTAGCGGTCCTGCAAATAATACTCTTTAACCACTGTAGAGAACAACAATCTACAAATCTGCAACTCGGCTTTTAGATAGCTTCCTTAATGGTTTTGTTCTATCCAGCAAGGTGATTTAGACTTGTCCCACGTCACAACATAGAGACCGTTTCTCAGTCTTGACAACTACATATAGCAGCTATGCGTATGGTTTCTTTTCATTTTTTCCCTTCCCCATTCTTGTTCTGTAACACGGCTCAGATAATCTCACTTTCTATAATTACTACGCAACTGTAAAGCTGCTGAGAATATTGTGTGCTATGTGTGTCTGGTCTCCATAGTTTTGAGCATGAATCCTTCAGAATTCCATGAGCAGGAAAAGACTTGATGACCACCTCAGTTCGTCGTCCAATGGGTGGTGACCCACACGTATCCTATGATTCCCTGGAAACCTTTGTAGTTTAACATCTGGTGATGCAAAACAGTTTTCGAGGAGTTGTGAAATGTGATTTACAAATATCGGTGGCTAAAGATAGATATCTCTCGATTTCTAGCAACCATTGGAATATTTTCACTGGTATAGTTTCATCACATGTCCACTTCCAACTGATTGATCTGATCTCAATCAATCATATCTCATCGATAGAGGGTACTCATTATGGAGGAAGTATCGTTAGGATGCTTCTTTTTCAGCATTTCCACCATCGAATACAGAGATCCGTCCTATAAAACTGAAAGTGGCCTTTAACCCTTGAATTTATTTCCCCAGTGCCAGGAACCAATGGCGTGATTGGCTATGCCAGGTTTGAAGAAATAGATCAGATTTGTTGTTACAGGGAAAAGTGTCTACTCAGAACTGCTTAACCCACTAAGGTGTGACAGCTGCCTTAGAAACAAACAGAGTAAAGCTACTTTCGTTTTTCCTTTATGAATTATAGATAGAGAGGAACAAAAAGACCAATGTCTATCTTGCGCTAATCTCCTGATTTGATTCCTCTCTTCCTTGATAGTCTTTCGCTACTTGTTCCCTTGCACGCCCAGCTTCACAAAGTACCTGTAAGATCACAGTAGCATAGCACTATACAAAGACATGGATCTATAATCATAAAAAATTTAGGATCAGATGTAAATTGACCATTCAAATGCAGCAAACATGAATGACACAAAAGTATGGAGGAAAACTTGAATAGCTTTTATTGATAAACAAGAAAGAGCCAAGAGGAGTTACAACCAGTTGTTTTGACCCAGCATCAACCTCTCAGCAAGGAAGCCCCTCTTCACCTCATACAAAGCTTATATCACCCAACAATCTTATGTTTGTCTCAAGAAACCAACAACAATTCCTTACAATATGCAAGATTCCAGCCTCTGGATCTTTGGGATGAGGGATCCATATATAGATATCTGTAATGGAGATGAGTCAGCTTATGATTTGATTAGTGTCTTCCCTCTGATAGTTCTTACTTCCACTTGGAGATTGATGATCTCTTACTCATCCTTGGTCGAATTCAGAGAGGCAAGTGTCACAGGAGAAGTTTCTGGAAGCTTCCATTGCCTCTCCACCTCGCGGAATGTCACTGCCATTTGTCATTTCTCACCCATCGCACCCCATAGAAGGGCTTTTTGAAATGCAATGCACCCACACAGTGTATTTGGGTGAGATGCAACGCACCTGGCCTGTGGAGCAGCTGAAATGATCCTGTTTTGACCAATTCTGAGTAGTTTTTCATGGAGAACTTCTGGGAGAAGCTGTAATCTGTTGACCTTGTTCCTTTAGGGGTTAGAACAACACTTTTAGGGACTTAGGAGCCCTTGGTTTATGGACATTTCATGCTTGGGGTTGTAGTGCCCAAAAATGTCTATAACAGTTGCCCCCTAAAGCATGAGGTCATTAATCTTTTGATGTCGGGTGAAATGCTTTATTATGAGGATCCGAAGTTCTTTCAAGCTGGGAGGAGACCTGTAATAAGATACAATACAATACATTATCTTCATAATATTTTCATGATCTAGCTGAGGCGGGCATTCCCATGCTCAGCTTTATAAATTCATTTTCATGTACATAGGACAGACAATCGTCTGAGTGTAGACTGATGATTCTGATAGAGCCATCATCCCTTTGATTAGATGATTATCTGTGCAGCAATGATGTACATTTGATGTTTTTATTTTCCTGAATGTATATCGCAGCCCGGATGGATCAAACTAGATCCGGGGTCTTCAATCTCGTTCGATCTTCACTCGAGGTACAAGTCTATCCATGTGAGAAATGTTCTGAAGTCGAACATGGAAAGACATCGCTTGATTACCAGCCAATGATGTAAGTTGTTAACAAGCGCGAGAGGAATCACCAATAATGATAATGACCCTCAAGGTACTGCAGTACAATTCACGTGGTGTGAATAAAGGACTTGGCGTCGAACACCACGCAAAATGTTTCGGTCGAAGGTCATTGATGTAAACCTGTCGCCGGAAGTGAGAAACTTGCCATTGAGGCATGCAAGCTTCAAAGTACTGAATGGGGTGTTCCTAGATCAACTTCTTGGATAATGAGATGAAGTCGACAAGAAGTGATCCGTCATAGGAGGGCCTTAATGAATCCCACATCAATGACACGGAACGGAGCAAATGATTTTAATGGAGGTGAAAACGATCTGGTGATATAAGGTTCAGGGTAGCGGTCATGAAAGAATGGAGTATAAATGTATTGTAGTGGGTGAGACACAGGTGAATTCTCTGAATGACTTCTCTTGAACATATCAGCGACACTGACGTGATGGATTGGTAGCATTAACCCCAAATGTGGATGGTATGATGGGACCATGGTGATGTGACCGGTGAATGAAACAATCCAACCCGACTTGGATGCGGAGTAGAAGTGTCATGTTCAAGAGCGACTTGCTACCAACAAAGTTTCTTCAAGTTTTCTTCCCAATTTTTCCCCAGTCATTGCTGACCAGTACCTCTTTATTTTTATCAAGCTTGAGGAGGATAACATATGCTTGTCCTATGATTCGCCCTTCGGGCAAACCCATCGCTATGTTTTAACGAGCCTAGCGATAGTGAAACTCGTTCTCGTCTATAGACAAGTTTGTCGCTATTAAAATTTTAACGAGTTTAACGACAAAGATAACTCAGTCCTTTTCAATTTTAGAGAGTCTGAAAAGGAACGTAAAGGAAACTCCAAAATTCCTTTTTCGTCATTTAATCCCTTAAGTCCGAAAAAGTATAAAACAATACAGAAGGGATGAATTTTCGATACTTTTAACGAGCCGAACAAAACAAGCGCTCGATCTTTTTGTGTAATAATCTCTCAGGTCCAAAAAGATTAAAATTTAGAGGAGAGATAGCACTTCCGGTGCCTTTAACGAGCTGGAGAGGCCAATGGCTCGGCAATATTTTCATATTTTACGAGTCAGTTGAAAAGAGCTTAAAGGAGACTCGTCTTTTGAGGAACGAGTGATAAAATGGGTAGCAACCGATTTCAGGTAAGGTTTGGAATTTTCCAATCATGGCAGTGTTACAAAGATGGCTAGTGAGATCACTCTTCGCAGCTGTTCCTCAAAATGGGTAAACAATCAAATGGAGGTGAATGATCGGCCAATGCAAAAGTGGAGGTGACGGTGCAAACACGACCAAGGCTTTAATGGTTGAAGTACTACATTCACGATGGTTATTTACCGGGGAATAGTTCATTTTTTAATGAGCTTAAATGCGGGGGGAAACATTTGCTCATGGCTTATGTTTATTTTTTAAAGAGCTTAAACTATGCGCTAAAACTGCTCGATTAATCCAGTGGTGTGATAAGAATGTCTCATATATAAAAACGGCAATTTTTAGAGTTTTTCCCCACATCCTTTCTTTATGCAAGTTAGGAAACGACCAATCCTACGAGTTTAAAGGGTTAGAGGACCTACAAATTAAAAAAAAAAATAGTCGCTCTTCGCTTGCATGCCAAAAGGTTTGCATGCCCCCAGGTATAAAATAAAATTTCAAGGCCACCTTTTGTTCAAACTGACAAAACATTTGTTTTATCAGGAAAGGTATACCTCTTTCGGGTTACCCAAAGATTGTTCTATTCACAGCGCAAACAAAACACTTCTTCGACGATGTCTACCGAAATAGACAAAGGTGAGTGGAGGAGGCTACTTCACTCACGTAACTTTGACAAGAGAATCTTGTTCCAGAATAGCCCCCTCTTCCAATCATGGACGGGAGTACAGACTAGTCATATTCTCTCGCGGAAACCTACCCTATACCCGAAGTTTTCCTACCGAAGCAGACCAGGGTGCATGCCCCCTGGGTTTCAGTCATGTCCCCTGAATCACTCGCGCTCATCAGGCGGCAGACTGGAGATTGAGACATTTCTTGCGTGAAAAGACCATTCAGGGATGGTATATGACTATTTTCTATGCGTGAACCGGGGAATGAAAGCTGGTCTACGAGCTTGACCACTCATCCTTCGTGCGGAAAACACATTACTCTAAAGAGTGAGGAGACAATCGCTCCCATGCAATAAATATAGTCTCGTCCAAGGAGTAGATTATAATCCAGGGGTCCTTGAACTACCATTACGTTCATTTGAACAGTTTTTCCTCTCAATGTTATGGGCACATTGGGAAGGATCCCTAATGGTTGACTGGTTCCTTTATCAAAGCCTGTTAGATTTCTCATCTCAAGCAAAAGCAATGGCGAACCAAGCGCTTTCCAAGCAGTCGAGGAAAGGATACTCACAGAAGCCCCTTCATCTATGATGGTACCAGCCATAACCATTCTATATATTTGGACAATAATTCAGAATGGTACATTATCTGGTAAACGGGGTCTGCCTAGTTGATTCTAATCAAAGGAGACAACTAGGTTGCTTGGAGGTGGGACCGAATAGACGGCTGGGTATGACTCTGACGAACTACCTTCCTGCGGTAAAGGAATGGGTAAATTGCCCCCATGTTCATTGGAGTCTGTGCTTACGAAAATAATTTGGACGGTGTCATCCTTGTTCTCTTCGGTGACTGTATCATCTGAAGATGGAACCTCTGAAGGCAAGACCGGGTCAACTGCCACTTCGACCTTTCGACTTTTGTCTGGTATGGGTTCAGATGGTTTATCTTCAATGATAGATGCTTCAGCCGACCACCTGAGCAGGCCAGCCGGATTTTCAACTAGTGATGGACTTGGCAAGAGTTTTTTATATCCAGGAGGAATTCGTAACGGTGAAACCGCATGATCGTCCAAAACTCTTTTAGCCTCATCTAAGAAGGGACAACGGTGGACGGCATGAACACCTTCGCACAGTTTACAAGGGAATCTATATTTTCCTTTTTGTCCTGGGGCTTCACTTTCACTAGTCGATGGTGTGTTTTCAACATGATCATCAGAGGTTGACGACACCAAGTTGTGCAAACGAGGAGACCAGTCCCTTAAGATCCGAGGGATGCAAGGACAATCTCTGTGATAGTGGTCTCCTTTGCAAATGACACATGGCGATTTAGGCCTGGTCGGTGCAGTGTGCGAATTTTCGCTAGACGACGCTCGTTTGCCCCCATTCGCTTTTGGCTCCTTCTTCTTCTTCTCTTTCTTTTTCTTTTCCTTCTTCTTCTCAGGTACTTGACTTTTGGCTTTACCAGCCCCATCAAGCGAAGAGGAAGGAGGAGAAGAAGAATTAGAGGAAGTAGAAGGTTGGTGGGTAACTCTGGACTCATCTAGTTGTTGACTCGATTGTTCAGGAATTGCGGTGTTCTGAACGACAGAGGTTGAGAAGAGCCATACAGGCAAGCCGATCGTCAGTCCTGGAAGCGACAATGTGGCCATATGGGGTGCACCAACATCTCCCTAAGAGGATAAGGGACTAGGATTTCCTCCAAGGGGAATTCCTTGGTTGGTGGATTCCATTTTCTCAACCCAAGATCAACATAGGAAAGGGTAATGAATATTCCGTTTAAAATAAATTTTAGACGCTTTGACACAACTTGTTTTTTCAATTTTTAAGAGTCGAGAAAAAACAAAAGATGACTCTAGTCTCCTTCGATTTTTAATGAGCCTGAAGTGACAAGTGCTCAGATGGACCTTTTCTGTTAAAGAGTCTGAAAAGGAACGAAAGGGACTGCTCTGGAAATTTAGGTAGAGGGATTACCAAACCAATCGCAAAACTGCAGAATACTTTTTACGGTACGGCAGTCAATCTTCCCGAATGTTGTGTTCAATGCATTGCGATCGATAGGGCGGCAGACACGGATTCCTATGGATAAAGGATTAAGCCTATTGGGGTCTCCCAAAATATACTCGACGGTACGTGGGAGCACAAGTCCGTACTGGCACTTATCGCCTCAAAGTGGAGGAATCACCCAACCATCAGTGAGAACAATAGTTACCAGGCTTTACGACGCCGGAATGCGTCTCTAGCCTAGACTTCTAAATGTTGTGCGTTAAGTTCCAAAGCGTTGTTAGATTCATTGAATTTATTTTATAGTTGATCTTGTTTATGAAGTTTGCCTTTCAGGTTCACCGCAAGATGTAGATGTAATTCCTAAAATGCAATCTAAGATGATAAACAATCTTTTTATCTTCTTTGTGCAATGAAAATCCTAGCTACTAAGGAAAGAAAGACATAATCTTTTCACAAAGAGCAAAGAGCACACTCTAAATGCACTTTCCTAAATCAAACCAATCAGACTGTCTATATGAAAATGCACATGCATGTATTTGTTTTCGACTTTCTTAGTATATGAATGATAAGAAGAAAGCTGATGCACAAATCTGAATTTCTTTTCAAGCAACAAATATCAACAAGTTTCTTTTCGAAATAAAAAATGGAGACGATCACAACACCTTACGATTTTGAAATGAATACTTGTCTTCGACACTAGAAAAATTACAAATTCAGACCAAAAACAATAGTAACAGGATAATCGACCATCAACAGCAATCAAACTCTTTCCTATGATCGAAATCGACACTTGCGACAGTTTCAAATCAAAGGACGATAGTACGATTATGCTACTTTTGCAAAGGAGAACTGAAAATGACTCAACAAACACACAAAAACATTTACAGTTCTTTTGTACAAAGGAGGCGGAATTACAGCAAGGAAAAGGGGTTTCAAACAGACATATACTTTCATCCTTCTGCTCGCAGTATGTTTCCCACCAGTCCTTGATGTGGGGGGCTGCTTTGAGAAGAGCGAAAATAATCTTTTCCCGACTTGAAAATTCATGAACAGAAAAATACCCATCTAGCAGATTTAACCATTTATCTACGGCATCTGCGTCTATTTGACCCTCGAAGATGGGGATTTCAAAATTAACTTGTACCTTAAACGGTGTGGCGTTTCCAGAGTAGTTGTTGGAAGCCAATGCGTCACCTCTGGGTAGCCGCTGAAGGATCTGCGCAAAGCTATCCATCATCGCGTTCCTTTGCCACTCGAGGGCTTCTTCGAGCAAGATTCTGATAGGATCTCCTACCCCCTCGTCTTTCTTCTCATCTGCCATGGGAGGTCGTCGAGATTTGCGATGCTGGTCTTGCAAAGGTTCGACCAATTCAAGCCCTAACTCCTTATATCCCGACCTCGTTGGGGACATGCAAAGAAAAACAAAGAAAAAGCAGACCGCTCTGATACCACTGATCCGGATTTAAGCAGGAACACAATAGATTACAGAGATAACCATAAATACAGAGATGCGATAACCATAAAAACAGAGATGCAGCGGAAATAATACTTCATTTCATTAATGGAGAATACTGAAATATGCTTACAAATAGAAATAACCCAGCTAGGGCGATGGTAGCTTATCTCTGAGAAGAGATGTGTCGGCTACATGCCTCTGAACTGTTTCGAACTGTCTTTACAATGAGGCTCGAAGGCCTATTTATTATTGAGAAACAATGGAAAACCCTTCACATTCCAAAACCTAACCCTAGAAGATGAAACGCCAAATTGTGGGCCCCGTTTTGGGGTGAGTTGGACAGCCAACTTCCCGGGGTTGCGAATTGGTCGTCTTATCTCCGTTTGACGCGCATGATAGCCCGTTGGAAATATCTCTCCGAGGACTACGACGGAAAAGACAATTTTTATCAGAAAAATCGCGGCAGTGGATTTCCCAAAAAACGTCGTTTAGGGCCTCAAAACGGCTCCGGAAGTTTAGGACCCGAAAAACTGCTAAAAATAGTAAACTGCACTATAATTAAAGAAAGTGAAAAACTAAAAGAGACAGTTGTGGGGGTCCAAATGGGATAGGTGGGTGGCCACCAACATCCACCTGGATCATTCCTCCCCCCTTAGGAAGCAATGGTCCCCATTGCATTGAGTTCCTCCCTGAGATGAGGAAGCTTCTGCTGAGCTGGGTCTCTGGTGAGCTGTTCTGCAATCTCTAATGTGTCCAGAAATGGTGGGAAGCATGGTCGACGACGGTCCACATTGAACACTCGGTGCAAGCGAAGGAATGGAGGTATGCTTTGCTTCAAAGCATTGTTGCCCATAGCCTTGGTACTGGTGTAAGGACCATGTCGGAGTGGCCTGAGCTTCTGATGGGTTCTGGTAAGGCGTTCTTTCTGTCGATGCAACCAAACTTTGTTCCCCACCTGAAACTTGTGTGGTACCCCCGTGGGTGAGAAGAAGTTGTTCCTGTGTTCTGTTTTGACTGTATCCCTCTGTTGCTGCTGCTACGTGGAGGAACCCTTCGTGGGGGTCATGGATGTAGCAACGATCTTCCCCTTACTTTGGGAGCGAACCAGACAGAAAATAAATTTCCTAGTCTGTGAGATGAGCTTGTTGCCTTTCTTAGCAGTGATCAAAGAGGTGGCAGTAGGTGGGGCTACCTCCGGTATCCTGTATAATGAATTATCCAAAGAAATAATGACAGCGCGAGGCCTTGACTCATACACAGCATGTCGCCTCCACAAGTATGGCTGGCCTAATAGTACATCACAAACATCCAGAGGTGTAACATCACATAATACCTCGTCTGTGAAGGGCTTGATGCTGTAGGGAAGGTGGCACTGCTGGCGAACTTTGAGATCTCGTCCTTCGTGAAGCCACCCGATACTGTACGGCTGCGGGTGTGGTGTAGTTGGTAGGCCCAACCACTTCACGACCTCTGCTGAAATGAGGTTCTTTTGGCTACCACTATTGACAATGAATTGCAGTGGCGAACCCTTCACCCACATTTGTGAGTGGAAAAGACGTTCCCCCTCCTCTAGCTCTTCGGGCTCATTCTTCTGGATCTTGGCAGTGGCAACAGTGGCACTAGGATCCGCATCAATGATCTGCTTCCCTTTGCCATTCCCCTTGTTGGGTTCTGGCTCAGAGTCAGAACATGCATCTGATTCGGAAGCCTTCAACTCGGCCACTAGCGACTGCTTGGTCCGACACTCACTTGTGTTATGAGTGGGACTCTTGTGGAACTCACACCACTTTCCTGTGTCCTTCTTCGGATTCGTGGTGGTGTTCTTTTCTTGCGGCTTCGAGGGGTTGTCTTGGGTCACCCCGCCTTGGCATTGTCCTTTAGGCTTCGGATTTGTAGATCCAAAGTCTCACTTCTTCTGTTTGAACTTTTGCTCGATTTTGACAGCGTATCGGTATGTTGTGCCGAGTGAGGAGATGTTCAAGAACTCCATCTCTTCCTGGATGTATCTGTGTAGGCAGCCATGGTATTTGAGTACCAGATGCAACTCAGAATCTTTGATACCCAACTGTGTGCGAAGGGTATGAAAAATATTTGTGAACTCTGGGACATCTTGGTCTCGTCCCTACCGCAGTGTGGTCCATTTGATGTATTTGTCCTCATAGCTTTTGACAGGGTAGTACTGCTCCTTGATGGCATCCCAAAAGTCATTCCAAGTGGGGGCGACTGAAAACAGTGAGCCTCTACTTTCATCCTTCTGCTCGCAGTATGTTTCCCACCAGTCCTTGACGTGGGGGGCCGCTTTGAGAAGAGCGAAAATAATCTTTTCCCAACTTGAAAATTCATGAACAGAAAAATACCCATCTAGCAGATTTAACCATTTATCTATGGCATCTGCGTCTATTTGACCCTCGAAGATGGGGATTTCAAAATTAACTTGTACCTTAAACGGTGTGGCGTTTCCAGAGTAGTTGTTGGAAGCCGATGCGTCGCCTCTGGGTAGCCGCTGAAGGATCTGCGCAAAGCTATCCATCATCGCGTTCCTTTGCCGCTTGAGGGCTTCTTCGAGCAAGATTCTGATAGGATCTCCTGCCCCCTCGTCTTTCTTCTCATCCGCCATGGGAGGTCGTCGAGATTTTCGAGGCTGGTCTTGCAAAGGTTCGACCAATTCAAGCCCTAACTCCTTATATCCCGACCTCGTTGGGGACATGCAAAGAAAAACAAAGAAAAAGCAGACCGCTCTGATACCACTGATCCGGATTTAAGCAGGAACGCAATAGATTACAGAGATAACCATAAATACAGAGATGCGATAACCATAAAAACAGAGATGCAGTGGAAATAATACTTCATTTCATTAATGGAGAATACTGAAATATGCTTACAAATAGAAATAACCCAGCTAGGGCGATGGTAGCTTATCTCTGAGAAGAGATGTGTCGGCTACATGCCTCTGAACTATTTCGAACTGTCTTTACAATGAGGCTCGAAGGCCTATTTATTATTGAGAAACAATGGAAAACCCTTCACATTCCAAAACCTAACCCTAGAAGATGAAACGCCAAATTGTGGGCCCCGTTTTGGGGTGAGTTGGACAGCCAACTTCCTGGGGTTGCAAATTGGTCGTCTTATCTCCGTTTGACGCGCATGATAGCCCGTTGGAAATATCTCTTCGAGGACTACGACGGAAAAGACGATTTTTATCAAAAAAATCGCTGGCAGTGGATTTCCCAAAAAATGTCGTTTAGGGCCTCAAAACGGCTCCGGAAGTTTAGGACCCGAAAAATTGCTAAAAATAGTAAACTGCACTATAATTAAGGAAAGTGAAAAACTAAAAGAGACATTTGTGGGGGTCCAAATGGGATAGGTGGGTGGCCACCAACATCCACCTGGATCAACAGATCCAGTAGATGGACTGAAGTAGCATTTATCTACTTTGCATTTTCTACGGCAAATGCAGTTCGAATGCTACCTGTAAGTTTATGAAATAGGCAACAAGGAAGATAAACAAACAAACTAATTCCTCCCCAATGGAGTCACCATTTTGTTATAGGGAAAAGTGTCTACTCAGAACTGCTTAACCCACTAAGGTGTGACAGCTGCCTTAGAAACAAACAGAGTAAAGCTACTTTCGTTTTTCCTTTATGAATTATAGATAGAGAGGAACAGAAAGACCAATGTCTGTCTTGCGCTAATCTCCTGATTTGATTCCTCTCTTCCTTGATAGTCTTTCGCTACTTGTTCCCTTGCACGCCTAGCTTCACAAAGTACCTGTAAGATCACAGTAGCATAGCACTATAAAAAGACATGGATCTATAATCATAAAAAATTTAGGATCAGATGTAAATTGACCATTCAAATGCAGCAAACATGAATGACACAAAAGTATGGAGGAAAACTTGAATAGCTTTTATTGATAAACAAGAAAGAGCCAAGAGGATTTACAACCAGTTGTTTTCACCCAGCATCAACCTCTCAGCAAGGAAGCCCCTCTTCACCTCATACAAAGCTTATATCACCCAACAATCTGATGTTTGTCTCAAGAAACCAACAACAATTCCTTACAATATGCAAAATTCCAGCCTCTGGATCTTTGGGATGAGGGATCCATATATAGATATCTGTAATGGAGATGAGTCAGCTTATGATTTGATTAGTGTCTTCCCTCTGATAGTTCTTGCTTCCACTTGGAGATCGATGATCTCTTACTCATCCTTGGTCGAATTCAGAGAGGCAAGTGTCACAGGAGAAGTTTCTGGAAGCTTCCATTGCCTCTCCACCTCGCGGAATGTCACTACCATTTATCATTTCTCGCCCATCGCACCCCATAGAAGGGCTTTTTGAAATGCAACACACCCACACAGTGTATTTGGGTGAGATGCAATGCACCTGGCCCGTGGAGCAGCTGAAATGATCCTGTTTTAACCAATTCTGAGTAGTTTTTCATGGAGAACTTCTGGGAGAGTTTGTAATCTGTTGACCTTGTTCCTTTAGGGGTTAGAACAACACTTTTAGGGACTTAGGAGCCCTTGGTTTATGGACATTTCATGCTTGGGGTTGTAGTGCCCAAAAATGTCTATAACATTTGTCTTATAGCGACCAGCCTAGATTGAGTTGACTCTTTCCAATAGTCTTTCGCTTCTGTAGTATAATGGCCTCTTCGACCTCTCATAAGAAGTGATTGTGCCCCGAATAACAAGAGTCTTGTTCAACCAGACTTGCAGCAACCCCGATTACCTAATTAATGCACCCAATCACTATGCCCATGGCTATAATTTATGGCCAGAATGTTGGTTCCTCGACCAACAATAGACAACCCGACCTGCGCTCATGACCCACATTTGACAGCTTGACAAATTACATTCGACCTCTCCAATTTGTCACAGCCTTCAGCCCTCAATGTTGAAGATGCACTCTTATGATCAGGAAGAATAATTAGCTCGTGCTTTGACATTGCTGTCAAAACTTGACCTCTAGTAGAAAGAACTCCATCTTGAAGATCTACATGCCGAATGGATTCGAACTCCTTCATTCCTTCTATACCAGGAATATTTCAGCGATGTAACCGAAACTTAGTTCCCTACAGACGACAATACTCCGGAAAATAGATCTTCACTGAATTTTTTTTATAAATGAACACAATTATATAAGCCAGTTAGGGTGGTTAGAGAGGACCTCCGAAATAGACGAGATTCTAGCTAGGGTGATCAAATCACCGAATACTAGTTTTTCTTGCCCCTCGATCTCCAATAAAAACACCCTCAGGTTGGCAAGATGCATAACTATGATACCACTCTAAGATCTTGAATAGCTAAATAATCAATATATCTGGAACATTTTAGTGTTCTAATCTAATAGCTAAGAAGCTAAACATAGAAAACACGTCTAATCTAATAGCTAAGAAGCTAAACATAGAAAACACGTGATCTGAAAAGAAAGATGCAGCCTTTATTTATATTATTATCTTTAAGTAACACATGTCAGAATGATCAACCATGAAATCCCCTTGCAATTTGGCATGCACTACTTCTCAACAAGACTAAAATAAACGCTGAAGTACAACCATGGATCCATCAGACAAATAACACCCAGAGAATTTTCGTCCCTGGGATCAAACTGGAACTATCCACGCCAAGTTCGCAAAAAACACAACAAGATAGATAAACCCAAATATTCAAATGCTTAGTTTCTATCCCCTTAATAGGCTTGATAGACTCTCTCAAGACTCTATTTTATTATTTTCCCTTGAAAACAGAAGGCAAATACCTTGAGTTGATATTGTGGACAAATTCCCATTCACTTTAAGCGGATCAAGAAAGGGAATATTACAGCTACTCAGTTTGGAATGATTTATTTTTCATCTTACAATGGAGAAGTCTAAAAGTCATGGGTTAACTTTCAAGCCCAACCCATATATGCGTGTGTCATTAGTTTAACTTCTCATAGAAAAATGGGCCAAATAACGTTCCGACATCAATCTTTGTTTTTCATCTAACGTTCTGACACTAGTCTTTGTTTTACATCTTCCCATGCATTGGAACGTAAACTAAATGTATCTTTTCTCATAGAATCCTGATAATAAAGTTGTTGTGAGAGTGACTAAGAATCTAATTTTGCAACTTAGTTGCCAAAAAAGCCTCTATTGTCTTGCAATCTTCAAGTAAACTCCACTCACCTATTTCATTTCCAAAAGAAGCCTCTACTGTATCACAGTATTTAAGTAAACTCCACTCACCTATTTGATTTCCATATTATATATTTTATTCCCATTCAAGTTGATGTTAAGACGTTAATAAAAACTGATAATGGTCATTGACCATCTCTACTCCATCTATGACTTAATCAAAACATAGATGAAATATATCCATTTGGAAATTCTTGTGATATTTCAATGTAACAACATTGTTTAGTGGCCTTAAATGCAGTAATTGTGGCTTTTCCAGCGTCGATAAAGTCATCCGCTAGAACTGGACAACCAACTATTGTTGACGCTTAGTTGTCTTATCTCCTTCGCCTCACATACAACACACTGAGAAGCAATCCTCTGCCATTTATTCAATATCAAATGTTAAAGTGTACAACGACTTCAACAACCAACTCCCGCAATGAGCCATGCTAAGTGTCTAGCTATTGGCACACCTAGCATTCCTAGATGGGAACTAAACTATTGGGACACCTAACATTCCTAGATGGGAACTAATATAATGTTTAAATCAACACATGCATCTTTTATAATATATGGCACTTTCCTAAATTTATTACGCCGTAAGGCGTTCCCCTCTGAAATCAACTCCCCCAACTGCCTTTCTGTCATAATCCTGACGGTTAGATCATTTGTTAGACGATTGAAAGATTGTTAATCGTCCGATCAAAGGAAGGTAATTGAATGGTTGCAACTGTTCATGTTGCTGCTAGATTGGAGCCTGAAAGATTTGCCGGGTACCCTTTTCGTCTTCTCCGCACGATAGATACGATCATGCACTTAATGTATACTGTGTTGCAACTTGCTAACCATTATTTTAAGGTTTTTGGTAAGCATGCCAGGATACCTTGCGCCTGGAATGTGCTTGCTTGTATTTTTTGTGCTGGAGTCACTTAATTTATGCACGTTAGATCACTTTACGCTCAGCATATCAGATTTCATAATATCTTACAGCATTCACATTCTGCAACCGTTTTGGGACCATTCAGTCTATGAATAGGATCTGCAACGTCATTGTAAATGTTGTTATGGAGTCTAGTCATGCATCCATGGTATCTAGACGGTTTTGGGGGTCTACTAATGGATGCCCTAAGTGCTTACTGTGTAGATTCTGGATTGTGATACTTCTGTTCTGCAGCCATGATGGTGAATTTCTGACTATGATTTGGATGAATACAATGGATAGCTGACAAGCTTCCGTGATATTGTTGTCAATGGATAGTACGGATGTGGAAGGTTTTGTTCTTTGACGATGTTATCCCCAATCTGTTATGATTAATATGTTAAATGTATGGTTCTTTCTCTGTTTTATATGCGCACTGTAATATTTTGTCTCGCGCCTACTTTTCTGTAACTCTTGGTTGATACTTTGGGTTAGACTGCTCTTTCTCCAGAAGGCTTGTATTTCTTGGGCTGGAGTTCACTTAATTTATGCACGTCAGATCACTTTGCGCTCAGCATATCAGATTTCATAATATCTTACAACATTCACATTCTGCAACCGTTTTGGGATCATTCAGTGTATGAATAGGATCTGCAACGTCATTGTAAATGTTGTTATGGAGTCTAGTCATGCATCCTTGGTATCTAGACAGTTTTGGGAGTCTACTAATGGATGCCCTAAGTGCTTACTGTGTAGATTCTGGATTGTGATACTTCTGTTCTGCAGCCATGATGGTTGTAGGCATAAGTACCATTTACACTTGGAGCACCTAAACTATGATGAGCAACACTGAATCTCGTTGTAGAACATAATTTGGTGAAGTAAATAATGCAGGAAGACCAAAAGGAACGAGTGAACTTGAGTTTGTTGCAGATAAAATATCAATCCAAGGAATTTTTTATTTAGGTGGGTGTTTATACAAAAAAGCTGAAATTGCATACAGTGCTTCCTTAACAACGGTTGCATCTCCAGATATGACAACTACTTCGTCAAAACTAAAAACACAGCCTGGAAACTTGTCTTTTGGCTGTATCTGAATCTGATTGTGCATCTTCGACCTTAATACTTGCTGCTTTATCTTTCCTCGTGCTTTTGATATTATTTCTACCCTTACCAATCACACCTCCAATTTTATCATTTGGGCATACTATTCGAATAAAAAACTACTCCCGACTTTTGTCAACAGCAGAATTCCCAGATTTTGGAGCAATTGGAAGAGCAGGATTATAACTAAGAGGCCATGAACTTTGAGCAGCTTCACTTCCATATCCTCCCAGTGCTGTTAAATGGTCGTAGGCATAAGTACGATTTACTCTTGGAGCACCTAAACTATGATGAGAAAATATTTACAACCATATCTCAATACATATGATACCTTTATTTGGAAAAATGATAAATTATGTTTCAATTCTCAGCTATATCCCCAATCTGTTATGATTAATATGTTAAATGTATGGTTCTTTCTCTGTTTTATATGCGCACTGTAATATTTTGTCTCGCGCCTACTTTTCTGTAACTCTTGGTTGATACTTTGGGTGAGACTGCTCTTTCTCTAAAAGGCTTGTATTTCTTGTGTTGGAGTTCACTTAATTTATGCATGTCAGATCACTTTGCGCTCAACATATCAGATTTCATAATATCTTACAGCATTCACATTCTGCAACCGTTTTGGGACCATTCAGTCTATGAATAGGATCTGCAACGTCATTGTAAATGTTGTTATGGAGTCTAGTCATGCATCCTTGGTATCTAGACGGTTTTGGGAGTTTACTAATGGATACCCTAAGTGCTTACTGTGTAGATTCTGGATTGTGATACTTCTGTTCTGCAGCCATGGTGGTGAATTTCTGACTATGATTTGGATGAATACAATGGATAGCCGAGAAGCTTCTATGATATTGTTGTCAATGGATCGTACGGATGTGGAAGGTTTTGTGCTTTGACGATGTTATCCCCAATCTGTTATGATTAATATGTTAAATGTATGGTTCTTTCTCTGTTTTATATGCGCACTGTAATATTTTGTCTCGCACCTACTTTTCTGTAACTCTTGGATTGATACTTTGGGTGAGACTGCTCTTTCTCTGAAAGGATTGGAAATGTCAGTATCCTTTAGTGTACAAGGTTACAATTCCGTCAGATAACCATGAGGACCTCTGGTTTCATATTTAACCCCAACCGGTACCCAAAATGCAAATGATAGCACAAAGATGGGCTGGTAAAATTAAACAAACATAAATTGAGTAGGGTCTAAAAGTCAGAAAGAAATTATAATTAAAGTGGATGTAGTGTATATGTGATGTGGCAATGTCATGGCCTAGATTGTCAATCATAGCAACTCTCTGATTAGGATGCGGTTTAATATGGGGATATGTGTTCCATCTGCAGCTTTAATTAATTTCCAACCCTTATTGCGATGTGAACGATTGGTATTTGTCATTTGGTATGCATAACAAGCTTTAACTTCTTTTGATAATAAAAAATGCAGGCTGCATACTGGCATTTGCCTCTCAATTGGACTATTTAATGGTTATTTTCCACAAGTAAATAAACAGTCTTCATTTCAGATGGAATTTTCTCTTTGAAACTGTGCCTCTAGACAACAACCTGCTAACTTAATTGAACATTCATAAAGCTCTGCCAAATCTTAGTAGTTCACAGCCTATTTTAAATTCTATCAAACTTATTCGAACTAACACAATATTTACTTAAGCGGGGTCATTTCACACTGCTTAGTACAACAGAATGATCTTTCCTGAAATAGAATAAGTACTTCAAAAAAGTACCTATGAATTTTACTCATAGTTATTTGACTTTAACCTTAACAGAATCCTCTGTGGAATCCCTATATGTTTTCTGGTACAATGTGTCCCTTGTTTTACCCAAAAAAAAAAGAGCAAAAAGGGCATCCTGGCCTTGCACAGCCGGGCATTAGAAACTAAGGAATTGACAACAACCATAAAAGGAGGATTGGAAAGGAGGAGACTCTTCCTGTAGCCTGAAATCTTAAATAATCCCCAAAGTTTTATTAGCTTTTCATAGAATTAACAAACACTCATATCCTTTATACAATGTAATTGAATTGGCACCTGAAAATAAAAAAAACCTCCGGAAAAGATTTGCACAATCTTTCATTTGCAGAAGAGGCCAACAAATTTTCAATTTTTCAGAATTTGGCCATAATTTTAAGGTTGAACAGCGTAACCTTAAACCCTAACCCCAGAAATAAATATCCCACTAAACCCCAAGTTATACATATAAGATCAGACTGCAAGCCAAAGAAGTCAGTTTTTGAAACTTTTCACACTGCTGGAATGTTTGAGAAAGAGAAGCCCTTGTAGCCCTTGTACGCGTACCATGCAATTCTCGAATAATAGAACCCTGGGACAAATAGGACTGTTCCTAACAATGCAAACAACATACCTGAACAATAATAAATAGAAATCCCACAAAAATAAAATCAGATATAACCCTCAATCTTCAGCAGTAAGGCAACACCGATATAAGAGACCAAAAAATCCAAAAACAGATTTGAGAAATAGAAGAAAAATGAAATGCTTTATTTTCGGATAAAAATCATAGACAAACCACGGGTTCTGTCACCGCTGATTTGCTGAGAGAACATGAAGAGGCCAATGGCAATGACGATGGTGCCGAGGATTAACAGTGCAACTGCCATTGATATTTCCTTTCTGGGGGGCTTGCTTGGTACAATAAACGTACCACTGAAATCATTGTCGTTTACATAAGCCATGGACATGGATGGAACAAATCAAACCTCTTCTATTCGGCCTTATTATGGCAAAAATGCTTCTTCAAATTGCTCTCCATCAAATTCGTTCATCCCAGAGATATTCAATATCTATATATAGCCACTATGATTGAATTTAGCTCCAAAAGCCGCTTTGTCTACAAACATCTGCCTGTGATAAGGAGAGTAATGTGCATTAAAGCTTCTCCCAAATGCCTTGTCGGAAGCCTTACCTTGGAAGCTGATCGTTCATGCTTCAAACCTCATTAACTTAAAGCTACCGATGAAAATATCAGCGTAATTTTGGCTGGGTAATAATGTTGTTTAATTACACCGTAAGGCGTCTCCCTTTGAAATGAACTCCCATCATATGTTGCAGGTCAAATTGACAGATCATTGAGTTGGAAGGTTTGTAATAGTCCTGGTAGAGAGATATTTCAAATAATTCTTCGGTATTGTGTTTGAATAGAATGAAAATGGATAGAGAAGCACTTGGAGAAATCTTGGGGTTGAGTTGTTGCCTTTGCTTGTGACCTTCTGAATCTCAGAATAATTATTTGTGATGCGTCATATTATGATTTACATCTTCAAGAAATACTTCGTATCCTTTTTCAAGAAATACTTTGTACCCTTTTTCCAACTTTTAAGCTGAAAATATGCATATTGTCACACCTATGCATTTGATTACCCATTTAACACCAAAACAGAAGGCACGGGTCTAAAAATTGTTTAGTTTGAGTTTGTGAGCACGATGTGAAATGGTTCAATTTGTTTCTACATGGTTGTTTTTTTATTTTTTTTACAAAGATAGTCCTTCAATTGCTTGCATATTATGAGTTTCTTATGGATTCCACAATCTCCCCTGTTTAGCTACTGTACCTTCAGCTAATACATAGTCATTTGAAAAAGATGTACCTTCAGCTATCTATTTTTTCACAATCTTTATGACTGCAATCAGATTAGATAAACATTGAATAACTATAATTTTCAATTTTAGTCACCCTGTCTTGGGCCAAACTTTTGAATAGGGGAATTGACATTATTACAAAGATTTTGGTGGATGTTGTATGTATTAAGTTTCGTCCCCGTATATTGGTTGATGTACAAAGGTGCATCTGAGTACCACTGTGTTGGGATTCAAGATATCAATGCCTATTATGATTGCTCCAACTGCCATGCAAAAGATGGCTCATCCCGAAGGTATGCATTAGATTATTGTTTTACAGTTAACATCCTATTTGATGCATATATTTTCTAAAAGTGAATCCATCATCTTTTACACGAGAGTAGGCTACTGCAAGAGCTGCTGGAACTATAATGGTTTGGGCATCGGTCTTCTCTTTGTGGGATCGATCTTCTGAATGTTTTAATTTCCTTCTAGCTATTAAGGATTTAAGAAATTATAATGATTTTGGATTTTGAAATAGTTTGTTGTGTTGATAAAAATTGAGGATTGGACATATTTGTTATAGACGCTTTCTTCATGGGCTACATCAAGTGTTGAAGAGGTTGCTTCAACTGGACCAGGCATTCGCTTTTTTCAACTTTATGTAAGTTTATCATTTCCACCCATATGATTGTCTTCCCATGTTTTCTGAGATGTAATTGAGTTCATATCCATCCAATTGTATTATAGGCTCCTAAACCAATGGTAAGATCAGTTATATTGCGTTGGGTTTACTAAATGTGGATGTATGAGTGGTGTTAAAATTTAGATGTCATTGCTGGCAGGTTTACAAGAATAGGAATGTTGTTGCACAGCTTGTTAGAAGAGCAGAAAGGGTTGGTTTTAAGGCAATTGCACTGACTGTGGACACACCTCGACTTGGGTGGAGGGAGTCTGACATTAGAAATAGGTAGTGAAAATTCATTCTATTTTAGATTTGCTGACAGGACTAGGTAGATACGTGGGATAAATCTTATATTTAGAGTATACTCCTCTTTAACGTTATGAGTTTGTACCCATGTTTTAACACTTTCTCAGCTCTCAATAAAAATCAGAACATTGTGGAATTCTTTTAGGATCAGAAGCGACGCTAGGGTTAGAAAAAGCATTTAACATCTATAATGTATCAAACTTAAAATAAGTCAGAAGTCTCCATTTTATCTGGGATTCCTCTTCGTTCATCCCTTGTCTGACACTGAGGTATCTAATGTTCTGAAAAGTCTCATTGTGATATCCACTAACAGAAGGCACGGGTCTAAAAATTGTTTAGTTTGAGTTTGTGAGAAAGATGTGAAATGGTTCAATTTGTTTCTGCATGGTTGTTTTTTATTTTTTTACAAAGATAACCCTTCATTTTCTTGCATATTATGAGTTTCTTATGGATTCCACAATCTCCCCTATTTAGCTACTGTACCTTCAGCTAATACATAGTCATTTGAAAAAGATGTACCTTCAGCTCCCGTATCTATTTTTTCACCATCTTTATGATTGCAATTAGATTAGATAAACATTGAATAGCTATAATTTTCAATTTTAGTCACCCTATCTTGGGCCAAACTTTTGAACATTATGGCACCTCTTTCATTACAAGCATCAGGGTAATTGACATTATTACAAAGATTTTGGTTGATGTTGTATGTATCAGGTTCCGTCCCTGTATATTGGTTGATGTAACAAAGGTGCATTTGAGTACCGCTATGTTGGGATTCAAGATATCAATGCCTATTATGATTGCTCCAACTGCCATGCAAAGGATGGCTCATCCCAAAGGTATGCATTAGATTATTGTATTACAGTTAACATCCTATTTTGATGCATATATTTTCTGAAAGTGAATCCATCATCTTTTACAGGTGAGTATGGTACTGCAAGAGCTGCTGGAACTATAATGGTTTGGGCATCGGTCTTCTCTTTGTGGGATTGATCTTCTGAATTTTTTAATTTCCTTCTAGCTATTAAGGATTTAAGAAATTATAATGATTTTGGATGTTGAAATAGTTTGTTGTGTTGATAACAATTGAGGCTTGGACATATTTGTTGTAGACGCTTTCTTCATGGACTACATCAAGTGTCGAAGAGGTTACTTCAACTGGACCAGGCATTCGCTTTTTTCAACTTTATGTACGTTTATCATTTCCACTCATATGATTGTCTTCCCATGTTTTCTGAGATGTAATTGAGTTCATATCCATCCAATTGTATTATAGGCTCCTAAACCAATGGTAAGATCAGTTATATTACGTTGGGTTTACTAAATGTGGATGTATGAGTGGTGTTAAAATTTAGATGTCATCGCTGGCAAGTTTACAAGAATAGGAACGTTGTTGCACAACTTGTTAGAAGAGTGGAGACAGCTGGTTTTAAGGCAATTGCACTGATTGTGGACACACCTCGACTTGGGCGGAGGGAGTCTGACATTAGAAATAGGTAGTGAAAATTCATTCTATTTTAGATTTGCTGACAGGACTTGGTAGACACGTGGGATAAATCTTATATTCAGAGTATACTCCTCTTTAACATTATGAGTTTGTACCCATTTTTTAACACTTTCTCAGCTCTCAATAAAAATCAGAACATTGTGGAATTCTTTTAGGATCAGAAGCGACACTAGGGTTAGAAAAAGAATTTAGCACCTATAATATATCAAACTTAAAATAAGTCAGAAGTCTCCATTTTATCTGGGATTCCTCTTTGTTCATCCCTTGTCTGACACTGAGGTATCTAATGTTCTGAAAAGTCTCATTGTGATATCCACTCATACATGCTAGATAGTAAGGTACACCTCTGTGTTGAGATTCAATTCTGGATCCATAATTATTTTTGTCTTCTATTGATTTTTCTTTGTCAAAAATGTAGATTCGCATTGCCTCCATATCTTATCTTAAAGAATTTCAAAGGTTTGGATCTTGGGAAAATGGAGAAGGTATGTATTCGATTTTATGAGTTCTTTAAATAGAAGGATGTTGTTTTTAGTTCTTCCTATATTCAAGGTCCAAACTTCTTCCTTAAGTTGGTTTTTTTTTGCAGACAGCGGATTCTGCACTGGCATCATATGTTGCAGGTCAAATTGAAAGATCATTAAGTTCGAAGGTTTGTAATAGTACTAGTAGAGAGATATTTCAAATAATTCTTCAGTGTTGTGTTTGAATAGAATGAAAATGGATAAAGAAGCACCTGGAGAAATCTTGGGGTTGGGTTCCTGCCTTTGCTTGTAACCTTCTGAATCTCAGAAAAATTATTTGTGATGAGTCATATTATGATTTACATCTTCAAGAAATACTTCGTATCCTTTTTCAAGAAATACTTTGTATCCTTTTTCCAACTTTTAAGCTGAAAATATGCATATTGTCACACCAATGCATTTGATTACCCATTTAACACCAAAATAGAAGGCACGGGTCTAAAAATTGTTTAGTTTGAGTTTGTGAGCAGGATGTGAAATGGTTGCATACAATTACCAGTTTTCCAATACTCGTGAAGGGGGTTTTGAGAGTTACAATATGTCATGTATGCAGACACACCTCCCATGGTCATAGGGGCACTCCAATTCAAAATTTCTTCTACTCTCCAATCAGATTTCCTATATGGTTTTTCAATTGTACTCTCCCATAGTAGAACATATTTTGTATGCAAAACATAGTCGAAATTATATTGCATCACTGAAATCAGCAAGCAAACCTAATCAACATCCCACATACATGATATGCAAAGATTCCATAGTAGAGCCAATCATGTGTACATAATTTAGATGTGAAATCGAATACTAGGATTAAAAGAGATAACTACAATACCTGATCAACATCCACATACATGATATGTGAAGATTCCATAATAGATCCAATCATGTGTATAGAATTTAGATGTGAAATCAAATACTATGATTAAAAGAAATAACTGCAATTAAATATGCAAACAATGATATTTGCTACTCAAATTTAATCTCAATAAACCAGAGTCATAGTCTAATGGCAACTAACGAATCTAGGAAAGCATTTATATACGAAATTTAGCATGTATACATAGTGATCTTAAATCCATGAGGTGTAGACCATTGGTTTATATGAGATGTAGTCTCCATTAGATCTCAAGTTCAAACCTCATGGGGAGGGGTTGAAGATGGGAGCTACCTACGATGGAAATAAATTATCTTGAGAGACATCCATGGTTGACCAAGTCTCACACAATGTCAAAGCCACTCCTAACCCAATTGGAAGGGAGGAAGAAAAAACTCTTCGCTGACATTGAGGCAAATTGGGAAGGTGATATATGGTGTATTATTGTTGCAATGGCAGGGGATGGATTTTAATTGTTGGTTGGACCAAAAGAAATTGATGCAAATCAATATTAACTACTTATTGATAATTTTTCCCACTGAATTCCCTGAGGTCGAGTATAATGCTTTCCTTGCTTATCAAAGAGTATTGATTCCTTTTCAATTTCAACATTCTGGATAACCAAATCCAGTTCTCTGTAATCATTGCAAAAGGGAGTCCATTATCATGTAGGGTTTGAATTGTTATTCTCCTCTTGTTGCATGCTAATCTTGATCATCTTGTTCAGCTTCTAAGGTTCTTAGTGGCCTATCCTTTTCAGATCCTTTGACTAACACTATATCTCTCCAATCTTGTAGGAAGGTCATCAAACTCTCCCTTTTATCAGCCATGGTTGGCCAGGATTAAAATTGCAAAGGGAGTAGCCAGAGGCCTATCTTATTTACATGAAAGGAAGTTTGTTCATGCAAATATTAAGCCAAGTAACATCCTTCTAGGCTTTGACATGGAGCCATACATAGTAGATTTTGGGCTAGAAAAACTACTGGACACTGCCAATGTCAAGTATAGTAGCCTTGCTATCCACCTAAGGAACCTTGAAGGTATATTTTCAGGGAGAAAACACTCAACTGGCTCCTGTGATAGCCTGCAAACAACACCTAATTTGCTAAGTAGTCCAGGCATATCCAAGAACTTTGTATCTCCTTACCAGGCCCCAGAGGCATTGAAAACTCTCAAACCCAACCAAAAGTGGGATGTTTATTCCTTTGGGGTTATTTTTCTAGAGATTCTTACTGGGAAGCCACCTTCAGATAAGGATTTTGCAGCATGGGGTCAAAACTTTGTTGATGACAAGCATCGCCTTTTGCGCATCATAGATCCTACTCTTCAACCAGAGGTTGAAGGAAGGGAAGAAATCTCAGTGTCTGTGGGGATTGCATTGAATTGTGCTTCTGCTTCCCCTCAAAAGAGACCATCAACGAAGGAGGTATTGCATTTTCTAGAAAAAAAGCCATCATCCACAACCGATTAACCAATTCTTTCTTCCTATGTATCATCCTTGCTTTGACATAAGTTGGATAGAGATGAGGACTTACACCCACATTCCGTATTCAACAGCTCTACTTAGACATTGACATAACTGACATAGACACCTCTATGATTGGGACTCAGACAAACTCTGTTGTCAACTCAACTGCTTATGAAATCTCCAGAGTCTTCTTAAAAATTTCAATATTTCTACAGTTGAGGATTGTAGCAAAACTCAGGGATCAAACTTAACTCCATGCTTATGAGGCATCCGCGTTCTCACAGTTTACTTGCAGCTCATTCTCAGTTTTAATGGGAAGGTCATATATGGTGTATTATTGTTGCAGTGGCAGGGGATGGATTTTAATTACTGGTTGGACCAAAAGAAATTGATGCAAATCAATATTGAAAATTAGATTTATTGGTTCAGCTATAGTTTGCATATACAAAGAAGAAACTGCTCCTTTTTCAGGTTAGAATATTTATATATACATGTTCGTCTCAGCAACAAATGATAATTTATCAAAACCATGAGAATGCTACACAACTTCCTTCATAAGCCTTCTTAGGAAGACCATGAAATAAGACAAGTGACCCTGTGCTTGTATTTGTATCTTATTCTACATAACATCTTCTTACTTAGCTGGAGAACAATTGGTTACAGTATTTATATCAGTTTCTATGGAATGTTTCTGCTGTTATATATTGAACAGGTCCATTATACCGTATTATTGGATTCTGCAGAGTCTATCCCTGTTTTCTCTTCTTTAGAATATATATCAACCCTTTTGTTTTGTTTCAAGGATATGTTGCAGTTTATTTCATTTCTCCTTTATCTTTAAGATGGATATTTATCTTTTTTATCACCATGTTCTCCGTGGTTCATTTAAATTGGATATTTGTCATTTTTTTCATTGGGTTCTCTGTATTTTGTTATAACTAGTTATTGATAATTTTGCCCACTGAGTTCCCTGAGGTCGAGTATAATGCTTTCCTTACTTATCAAAGAGTATTGATTCCTTTTCAATTTCAACATTCTGGATAACCAAATCCAGTTCTCTGTAATCATTGCAAAAGGGAGTCCATTATCATGTAGGGTTTGAGTCGTTATTCTCCTCTTGTTGCATGCTAATCTTGATCATCTTGTTCAGCTTCTAAGGTTCTTAGTGGCCTATCCTTTTCAGATCCTTTGACAAACACTATATCTCTCTAATCTTGCGGGATGGTCATCAAACTCTCCCTTTTATCTGCCATGGTTGGCCAGGATTAAAATTGCAAAGGGAGTAGCGAGAGGCCTGGCTTATTTACATGAAAGGAAGTTTGTTCATGCAAATATTAAGCCAAGCAACATCCTTCTGGGCTTTGATATGGAGCCATACATAGTAGATTTTGGGCTAGAAAAACTATTGGATACTGTCAATGTCAAGTATAGTAGCTATGTTATCCACCTAAGGAACCTTGAAGGTATATTTTCAGGGAGAAAACGCTCAGCTCCCGCGATAACCTGCAAACAACATTTTAATTTAAAATAGAATTATCATGGTAAATTGGTATAAGAATATTAGTAGAAAAAATCACCTAGTTATAAGCCTAAATATTGGCAAAGGCTAATTCTTCATGTGGCATAATCAATTAGCCATGTTATCTTGCTACATGATGCAAAAAAATGACCCATGGATCCTAATACTTTTTAAGGCTCTTTTTCAATTCAATAGACATTTTTTCTTCTTCTTCTTCCTGAGACGGTAAAGATAATGACTCAAGAATGACTCTAAGCTTACTAGATAACCAAATTCTTAACATACCTTGCAATGTAACAAATCAATGTACACTAGTGCATCAATATGATTGTTTTCACATAAGGCTTGATCATTAAAAGGACATTAAGGTTTGTACCTTTTGGGACAATTGCTAGTATAGTCAACATGAGAGAAAATACAAATGACCTAGATCCATTAAAACCTTGAAAGTTTGTTCATGAACTCTTCGAATCTGGTATAAAATGTGTATTGTATTTGAAACTTCAATTTGCCATTAAATTAATGGGACATGAATTCCCACAAAGCAGTTAAAAAATGTGCAATTAAGTTGAGGTTTCATCTTGTCATTCAATTGATGGACACTCAATATTAAATATATAGGAGTAGCATGTGAGTGTCAGTTTTATAAAGAAGATTCTTTTTATTATTAATAAAAATATAGATAGTTAGTTTCATTTTAAGGGGTTATAAATATGAGTTATAAATACAAGACTTAAAAGGTTGTAAATATTTAAAGTGTTGTAAATATGTGTTATTAATTGTTTTTACTAAAACCTGATAAATAGCAATTTAGCAATTTCTTTTTAATTGAGTGACTCAAATTCATGTTTCTTTAGGTTGAAGGTAAGGCCACTAAAGTGCAAAAAAATGTGATGCCAATAATTAGAGGGATTGTCATCATGGGGTGATAAGAAATTTAATATTCCAAGAAGAGGAGGTAGTAGTAGATTATAAATAAATTAGCAATGCAACAACATAAATGTTTGCAACAAATTTAGAGAGATCCACCTTATTGAATAATGCACACACTACATGGATAATGGATTTCCGCACTTTATGCCTTACAGCGTTTTCTTTGCAACATCTGGTGCAAATGCTAGTTATATTTTTCATAAATTGTAAAACTAATTATAATTTAAATTATATATATATATATATATATATATATATATGAGAGAGATTAAACAACTGCAAACTAATCACGTTAAAAATATGTTCCAACCATGTGGGTGGGAGGTATATCTCAAAAACTTTAATAGTGGGCAAATTAAAGTTTTAGACTACAATGAAGAATATCATCTAACTAGGCAGAAGGTAATTAATTCAAGTTATATCAGTTATATTACCCAGTAATACATGATAATAAAAAGGCCAAGCATGGAGTTTAATACAAGTGGCTGAAAATCATTCATAGATAAAATGACACATACAGGATAAGCAAGGAAAGAAAGTGATGGAGTTGCGGAGCTCCCTCTCCACATCGGCTGGGTCATAGACGCTAGTCGGCTACGCTTTGCTTTTCCAAATGAAATAGTGTTCCCATGAAATTTTCACTTCAACGTTGCACTGTTGAATGCTTTATGCCTATCCAAATATGGCTGGATTTTCCTAGCCAAAGCCCACAGAGGAATGCCTATCCGCGTAACTAGGTGACATGCACTAAATTTATATGAAGTCAAGTTATATTACCGAGTAATACATGATAATAAAAAGGCGAAGCATAGAGTTTAATACAAGTGGCTGAAAATCATAAGTGATGGAGTTGCGGAGATCTGTCTCCACACCGACTTGGTCACAGACGCTAGTCGGCCACACTTTTATTTTCCAAACGAAATACAATTCCCATGACATTTCCACTCCATTGTTGAACTGCTGAATTCTGAGATTGTGTTCAATAATGAGAATGTCCTTCCTATGTATGTATGTGAAGTGGGATAATGAGATTTCCCTCTGTTTCTGTTGCGGCATATGAATGCAATTTTATAGAAATGAATGCCAAGGTCCACCATACTATTTCACTGCTTGCATAAGGGATTATGTTAGGTAGAGGAGATGGGGACCGAGATCATTGGCACTTTCTTTAGGAGAGACAATAATGAGATTTCATAGAACGGACTTGCAGCGCACTGTTGCAATGCTTACGTAAGGGAATTTGTCATGTAAGGGAGATCCAGGTCTGACACTATGGCAACTTCCTTGTGAAGAAAGGAACCTAATGAAGGAGAGACGATTCGGCTGCCAACACAAAAATCTGGTATAATAGAAGATTCTCATAGTATCTTTAATAAAAGGGTTCTTATTTTTCATGTTAATTAATTTTTTAAATTTACTAAGACCCATTAGATGCGGACCACGGTTTTGTAGGAGTTTAGCAGCAAGATCAAGTTTAGTGATGCTCCAGGAAGCTAGGGGGAAGTCGCCTCTTCCGTCAAGGATATTCTAGGTAAGAAGGGTGTGTGGGGGTTCTGGTAAGAAATCTTCTTAGGGAGGCTTAAGTAGTGAATTCACCTAGCGAATTCAACTTCAACTTAGCTAATGGAGAGCCAGGTGTAAAATGGAGTATTAGGATCAAGATTCAGTTTTGTTTCAGGATCTATGACAATATTTAAGAAATGAGTGCATGGAAAGCTAGCTAATGTATTTCTAAGACAAATAGAATGTTTATCAAATTTTATGGGAAATTATGTATAATGCATGAAGTATTGCATTAGTTGGAAATTTTTGGGCATTTGGTTAATAAAGGAGAATTTGTTAACTGCATCAACTCTCAATGGAATCCTAAGGGACATATCAAGCTCAAACTAGGGGTTTAAGTGTTTTTTCACCACCATTTTCTACAACTAGGAGGACACAAAGAGAGTCTCTAAAATTGGGCCCTATTTTTTTTCCCTCGACTAATCTTCATCTCTACTACTGGACAGGAAATTCCTCCCATAAAAGGAATATTTCTCTTATGCCTTAGTATATATCCATTTATATATGCTTCCTCAAGAGTACTATGATGAGGAAATTCTAGAGGGTATCGACAATACCCTCGGCACATTTTTTAAGATCATAGAAGTTACTAAATAGGTTGGATACACAGTGTATGCCCGAACTTGTGTCTACATGAATGTCTTTGTTTCCATTCCAATGTCAATTTGTATGAGCTATGAAAAATCAGAATGGACATAGACATTGTATTGCAAGCACACTCCCTTTTGATGAGAAATTGTCATGAACATGGGCACATATTAAGAGACCTCTTACTAAACAATCCCTTGACGCCACTCAAGACAAAAATAAATATGAAGAGGGCTTTATGAAAGTGGCGAGTAAATGTAGATGAAGAAAAACACTAATTCAAATAGGCCATAAAAAGTCACACCCATCATGAATATCTTGAAACCATCACATCTTATCTAGAGGAGTTGACTCATAACAACACTCGTATGATTGAAGAAGAAAACCCATCTCTCACAAGGAATATGAAGAGAGTGAAGGATTAAGGAGAGCCCATGCATATGAAGACAATGGAAAACTCCACAAACAATGATTAATTGCAGGTTGCAACCATGGCATGAAATAAAAAGATTGAAATCACTTGGAAATGGAATACATGGATTCTTCCATGGATTTAGAAAATGCAGATTTCTAGCGAATAGTATATGCATGTTTGAGTGCCAAACACATTCTACGAGTCCAAGAATCCATTAAATGAAGAAATAAATCTTATGTTATCAATAACCTTAGTCTTAACCTGGCCACAATATTGGGAATCAACACTAACAATATGAAAACCACAAAAAGGAACACCCACGATGGCAAGCATAGGGGATGCAAAACAAATTGACAAATGCATTAGGAGATAAGGGATATGCTGGTAAAATTGGTTAGAATGCATTGATCATAGACACATTCCAACACTCCTTATCACAAAATCATTATTGAATGTCATCTCTTTGTAGAAATTATGGCGTAGATTTGCAATTGCTCATGAATTTTTAATCAAAATCACAAGACACAAACCTACTCTACTGCTCTACAAAATTCAATTCATAATTTAGAACATCAATCATAAACATGCAATGAGAAATAACACACATTCACACAATACTTTTCCTGAGGAAAGTAATCTGCTAAAAGCCTGAATTCATCTTTGCATTAATTTGATGAATAGAGATGTATTACAATTGTTTTGCTCAATTGAGCACAACCTGCAAGTGAATAACCTATATCTTTGTTGATTGAGAAGCTCTGACCCATACTTAGTCAATTTCTGCCTTTGGTTAAGCCCCTATTTCCTTGTGAAATTCCTTAAGAAATTAAGCCCTTGTTATTTAGGAATTTCTCCAAAATGGATTGCACAATTCCCAAGGTTGATCATCATACTGCATGCAACACATGTACACTCAAGACTAGTCTATAACTGATGTTACACTACCTTGGAATATCCACTACAACTGGGGAACTCCAATTCTGTGCATGCATTAGCTATTTTGGGCCGATTGATCAGTTAACTAGATGGTCACTTAGTTTGATCGAAGTCCCACTACATAACTGACCTTCTACTAGTTCCTCCAATAGTTGGAACTAGTTTAACTGAAAACAACTTGAGATAACTGATCTTGATTGCTACAAATTAGAAATCACACATGCTTAAATGAAATCTAGCTCCTCCAACTCGAATTTACTGAGTAAGCTGGGTGACAGAAGCCATGTTACACAAGCTAATTGCATCCAACTTGTTTGTTGATGTGGAAATTTGATTTTTCTCAATTTATTCAAGGAAAAATCAAATTCAGAATTTCTGACTTCATTTTTCAACACTCCCTCTCAACAAGAAGGGGATTATCAACCACCCCTATCTTGCACCTGTGGAACTGGAACTTCCCTCTTGACAAGGCCTTTATCAAAATGTCAATATCTTGTTCCTTTGTCGCAATGTATTGTAGCAACCATATCTGCCTCAACACATAGTCCTGTAAATGGTGATAATGGATGTCTATATGATTGGATCGATCATGAAATATAGGATTCTTATAGAGCATAATGCAACTCTGATTATCACAATATATCACAGTTGGATCCATCATCTAACCAAACCATCCAATAAGTATCTTTCTCATCCAGATCGCCTTGCATGTTGCTTGACTTGTGACTATGTATTCTACTTTTGTCGAGCTCAGAACCAAAGATCTTTTCTTCCAGTGGTACCAAGAAACCATTGTGGACCCAACACTAAAAATTTCGCCTGATGTACTCTTTCGATCTGATGGATGCCCAATCTACACATGTGAATCCACACAAATTCACTCCCTTTCTCTGTCTGTACCATAGTACAAACAAGGTAATACGTCTGAAGTACTTTAAAACATGCTTAGCTTCCTTCCAAGACAATTTGGTTGGCCTAACCATAGATTGGCTTAGTTGGTTGACTCCATATCACATATTTGATCGTGTATTCAAAAGATACATGAGTCAACCCACTAGTTGTTGATAAATGGTAGCATCCACTTCCTCACCTAAAGTGGCATCCTCCTTCCTCTAGTTGGTCATTAGAGGTGTTTTCATGGGTTTGCAACTCTCCATGAAAAACTTCTCTAATATCTCATTTCCATACTTGCCTTGAGACACAAAAAATTCCCCATCGCTTTGCCATGCTTCCAACCTGAGGAAGTCGTGCATGATACCCATGTCCTTCATTTCAAATTATCTTGCAAGGTCCTCCTTGCAAGATCTAATTAGTTTTTATTCACCGGTTAAAATCAAATCATCAACAGATAAGATAATAATAAGCAGTTTACCTTCTACCAATATTTGATAGAGGTTTGCATCTACTTCACTTTTGGTGCAACCCAGGCCAATGAGATAGCTATCGATCATGGTATACGAAGCATAGGGTGCTTGTTTGAGACCATATAATGCTCGCTTGAGTCTGTGCATATGAGACTCCCAATCAATTGTCTCAAAAGCCTTCTATTTGCTCAATGTACACCTCCTCCTCAATAACGCCACTGAGAAATGTTGTTTTTACATCCATCTCGTGGATATTCCACCTCATCTATACAGCTAGAGAAATAATTGATCTAATGGATGAGTACCTTGCTATAGGAGAAAAGGTATCCACATAGTCAACTCCCTCAACTTGAGAGCACCCCTTGGCCAAAAATCTATCCTTATACTTCTTTATGCTTCCATCTGCTACATGCTTAACCTTGAAGATCCATCTCGAAACCATAACTTATTTATCTGTTGGTCTTGGGAACACCTACCAAACAATGTTATTTATTATGGATTCATATTCCTCCACCATTGCATCAACCCATACAGGCTTATTTATTGCTTCCTTGAAAGAGGATGTATTATTTTCTACAAACTCAGTCATTAGAGCCATGTAGCCAGTTTACCAATCAGGTGAACTTCTCTATCTATGAAAATTTGAAGGAGCTCCTACATTCTCCCTCGCATCTGGCAGAAGTCTCTCATATTCCCTGGTCTTTTTCCTGCCTTCTCTAGATGTTTTTGCTTGAATGGATGTCTCACTCTCTACACCTCTGCTTTTGGCTGCTCCACAACTTCTCGAAGCCCCCCCTTTGGAGCTAAAATCTCATCTTCTGGTGGGATATGTAGCTCCCTCTCAAGAGAGCACCACATGGCTTTCTCCTCATCAAACTTTACATCCCTTCACACAACTTTCATTTTTAGTGATGGCAAGTACACATGGTAATTGTGGGGAGTTTTATTGTAACCCAAAAATACCCCTAATTCTGTTGTTAACTCAAGATTCTTCCTTGATTCTTTGGAGACATGGCAGTAAACAGTGGCTCCAAAAATCCTGAAGTATGTTAGAGAAATTTTGAAGTCTAAAATGGGCCTCCTCAGAAAAACGTACAACCAAAATAAGCTTCATAAGAACCAATAGGATTCAAGATGATGATGTCAACCATGGAGGATGATTCACTATTTTTGGTAAAAAAGTAAAAATATTAAAAAGTAATAAAATAATAAAATTACTTTTTTCAACTTGTATTTTAAACTTATCTCCCTAAGGTTTTACTCAAATTTAGAGCAGGAGCACTCATTAGATGTAAAATTTAATTCCTCTTTCAAGGAGTACTCATGTTACATACGTTCGATGGAACCTGCTACATGAAAAATGAGAAATACATGAATAAACGTCATTGCAGTCACAATTGTCGTCTATTTATCATTTTTTGTGTAGTAGGGTCCATCAAAATTATGCAACATGGGTACTCCTTGGATGAGAAATCGAATTTTTCATCCAACGAGTATTCTCGCTTGAAATTTGAGTAAACCCATAAGAAGATGAGTTGAAAATACGAGTTGAAAAAGTAGTTTTTTCTTTTTTTCCCTCTAAAATTTGTTGATGTAAACTAATTTTATTTTATTATTTGCACTATTATTTTATAATTTCTTTAGAAGGCCGATTTTAAACCTCAAAATTCCCCTAATGAAACACATCTAGGTTTCTCCCCAAGAAAGCCTCCTCCCGTGTAATCATGACCAGAATCCGATGAGGACTCTGATTATGCAAATAGATTGTTGTGATGTATGACTCAACCCACAATTCAGAGGTAGGACTTGGTCATGAAACATCGGCCTAGCTGCTCCCACAATGCTACGATTATATCTCCTAGCCACCCCATTATGTTGTGGGTTGTGGGGCGCTGTTAAATCTCGTTAAATGCCTTCTTTCACACATAATTTTTTGAATTCATTCAACAGGTAGTCATCTCCATTGTTGCTCCTAAGAGCCTTCACCTTCTTATCAATTTCTTTCCCAACCAATGCCTTGAATTCTACGAACTTGAAGAAGGTCTCATCTTTCTTCCGCATGAAGAAGATCTAGTACTTTTGTGATAAGTCATCAATAAAAATGACAAAAAATTTGTGTTTGCTAGTGGAGGTTGTCGAGAATGGTCCACAGACATCATAGTGGATCCTTTCTAAGATTGCATGTGTTTTGTTTTCTCGATCAGGAATGTAGATTTTGTGTACTTCCCCTAGCTACATCCTTTGCATACATCCTGCTACTTAAGTGCTCCTTTGGGGAGGCTAGTGGTTATTTTCTGCATAATATTCAAGGTGCTAGGTTGCAAATGGCCAAGTATTATGTGCCAAATTTCACCTACATTGCAACCCTCCACTTTCTTTGCCTTAGTGCTTAATGTAGGAAAGTCTTACACATCTAGCTTATACAAGTTCTTCACATGAACCTCAATTTTCTTCACCTGTCTCATGGCTATGTATCTCAGGAATGCCTTTCCTTTGTTGAAAACACATCATAATAATGATCTTCCAAAACTGTAACAGAGATGAGATTTTTCTTTAGGCCTGGAACGAACATGACATCCTTGATTCTGAGAGGGGATCTTGAATCCATCTAAAAGGTAATTGTACCAACCTCGGTCACGCTATACCTTCCATCATCCCCTAGCTCGATGTGCATCTACAAATATTTCTCCTCTAGGTCATTGAAGAACTCTCTACACACTATCATGTGGAACGATGCACCTGAGTCCAAGTACCACATGCTCCCCATTATTGTTCTTTTCATGCATGAAATAAGGGTAAAGTCAAGCTCGGACTATGAAGCCAAGGCTTCAACCACTGCTCCTCCTGAGATCTTCCTACTTTCCTTTTTGTGTGGACACTTTGTGCTATAGCGCCTGAATTCATGATTATGGAAGCATTTAATTTTTGACAAATATTTATTCTTGGCCCCTTGGCTAGATTTTGGTTTGGTTTGAGATTTCTTCCCTTTTCCCTTCTTTCCATTTCTAGCTAATGCAAATTGGTCTTCATCCTCTCCCTTGGATGAATTCATATCTCTTGTATTCAGCCTTATTTTCTCCTATACCAAATCAGACAATAAGTGTTCCCAATTTGGTAGTTTCTCCCTCCATTTCACTGAATCTTGGTAGTTATGACAACTCTTGGGAAGGCCTAGAAGGGTTAGGCTTACCAAAGCATCACATGAAATAGTAACACCAATTCCTGCAAGCTCATCACGAACTTGTGTGAACCTGCTCAGATAGTGCGAGATAGTGTCATTATTGTGCATCTTGATATTTTGAAGTTTATCCTTGAGCGCCAACTTCCTCTAGTCACTACTGTTCTGCAACAAATCTATCAGTGCATACGACATTGCATGAGGATTCTCTTTCTCATGGATATTGGTGACAATGTGGCCCTGTACTCCCTCCAATATTATTCTCCTCCCCTTGGCTACATCTTTCTTCCACTAAGCAAGGTTCTGGGCATTAGATGCTTATGGTTTCGCAACATATATCTTGATGTATTCTAGTAATCCATTGTCATCCATACCACCTCCATGCGATGAAATTAGAGTTGAGTTTCAAGGCATACTCTAGCCTCAACCCGTTGAAGGTCATCTTCTCAACTCTGATGAGATCATGCTACATTGAACTGCAAATTCGAACCTCCTAAGAAACAACTTCAAAATTCCTTCTCTAATGTGAACCCTGCTTTGATACCATGTACATATTATGGTGTATATTTGCAAATTCTCATGAAGTTTAAATCAAAATCAAAGTCAAAAGACACAAACCTCTACTACTTTGTGGAATTCAATTCACAATTTAAAACATCAATAACAAACATGCAATGAGAATAACACACATGCACATAGTATTTTTTTTGGTGAAAGAAATATGTTAAAAAACCCAATGCATGCTTGCAGTAATTTGATAAATAGGGATGTACTACAATTGCTTTGATCTATTAAACACACACATGTCATAAAGTGTATGAAAGATAAAACATAGTACATTTTTTATTAACAAATGATATAAATTTATAGTACATGGTTTGACCGTTGGGTTCCACATCCCAAGGTCTCTTGGACATCCTTAGTCTATTCCGCTTCCACACTAACCCATAGAGGATTAGGTGTCCAACATTCCCCCCCCTTAATCCGAAGGGTTATGCATGAGTCCAAGAAGAGAGTTGTAATACAAAATGTGCAGAAATGCATGGCAGCACTAGGTTGAATATGCTCTCTAAAATGTTGGTATAAAGGGTGGTGGTTTAAGGATGACCACCAACACTGAAATGGTTATTGCAGTTCTCGGAACTCTTCCAATTCTCGCATGAAGCCAATGTCTTATGCTAGAGGAAGTACTCCTGATGTTTTGAAGAGGGAAACCTTCAACCAATAAAGGGAGGTCTCACCCCACATAAAAGGGAGAACTTCAACCTGAAAAGGGAAGTCTCAACCTGTGATGGTTTAAGCATGACCAACAACTCTGCGATGCTTAATGCAATTCCTGGAACTCTTCCGAAACTCGCAAGAAGCTGAAGTCTTTTGCTAGAGGAAGTGTCCCCAACTCTATTCCTATAACTCTTTCGAAACTAGCAAGAAGCTGAAGTCTTCTGCTAGAGGAAGTGTCCCAAATTACCAACTAAATGCATGCTCAGGGGCATCTTTGTCTCTGGCTACAACTCTAAAACTGGTGTGGCAGGTTATGGCTTAGGCTTGCTTGATGTGACTTTGAAGCTTGTAGATGACCATCATTTCCCCCCCTGTCAGATACAAGGTGAGATGATGGAGAAAACTCAACTGCAAGACTGTTCAATACTCTTGAACAAGTTCTGACATGTGACAGGAATATCTTCTTGGTTGTTGATGCCCATTGCCAAGAAGCGATCCATCCAAGATGAATCTTTGTTCTTGCAGGAGGTTTATTTCTGAAGCATCTGTTTGAATAATGACTAATTTTATGATAGTGCTTACATGGATGAAGATCAAAATAGTGATCTTTCAGATGGAGAACTCGATCACAGTGTTGGCATTTCACAATCTATTGTCGATGTTGTGGAAGAGGGGCAAAATCTAGAACAGCTAGAGGTGAACTGTAATGAGGAGCAAGTGAACTATCATGAATGAATCCAACACTTTGAAAATGGATTGGTTTGGAGTAGTCTGGAATATGAAAGGACAAGTCCTTGTCATATCCAAGACCAGTTCTATGTTTGTTATGGACAAGCTCTTCCCAAGGTTTGATGATGGGCTTGGGAAGTGCAAACTGAACTTCTGCATCTGCATGTACAACTTCTGGTTTATGGGAGTCTTTTTCATTCTTCTGAACAGAAATAGGTTCAGAATGATGACTCTTCTATTTTAATTCTTCTTTTTGTAGCTGAGATTTGAGCTGCAAAAAATCAATTTCCTCTTATGCATTTTTTTGACACACTTGAATGTCTGTGAGAGAAACTTTCCTCACTTTTAATGTATCAAGTAGTAGACAATATTAGAGTTTTGAGGAACTCTAATACTTCATTGATTCTAGCCATTTCTTTTTTCAGTGTTTGAATTACACCTTAAAAAATAATCACAACTACTACTCAATGCAGAAAAGTAATACCCACTCACCGTACATAGCAATATCCTTTATAAATGTGCAGCAACTGATCAGTGTGCAACCAGCGAGCACCAATTACAATCCATTACATCAAAATAAGAGTTTACTCATGACCAACACTATGTTCTGACAATACAACCGACTAAACTTTCCTCCACAAAAGACTACTTTTAATTGTCAAAACAATCATTGCCTTTATACAGCCCACCAAACTCTTATGCAACAGTCGAAGTAACAAGGAATCAATGCATATATATATATATATATATATATATATATATATATATATATATATATATATATATATATATATATATATATATATATATATATATATATATATATGTAGATTGTGTTTGTATCCCTTCGACCTCCAAATCTACAAGTTGCTTGTATTTTGCATGACACACAAGCACCACAAAATTATGTTAATTGAAAATACTGCAAGTATACAAAATTTAAGCCTTCTGCAATGTCTTAAAGCATACCAAGGAGCAGCTTAAGTATTTATTCAACACTATAATTCTTTCTTTCCCAAAATTTGCAAGGAGCCAACAAACTAGACAATGCAAATTGGTTCTTATTGAAAACTTTTATATCTCAACACCTGCTGCAAACAAAAATGCCAAAATAACAATATGTGTTCCCACTAGATTTTTTTTTTATTTGCTGACTTCACTCTTTGAATGGCATAAATCTATTCAAACTCAGAACTGCTCCTACAACTGTGACTCTTCTACATATCACTCAACAAATCTTTCAAAACATATCACTCAACATATGAGCCAAGGTTTTTTTGTGTTACATTTATACATGTAGTATATAAATGTGAAATTAAAGAACTATCACTAACATAAAATAATTGAATCTCCCAAATACTGCATGGCACTTTAGGATTCTGGACTATATCATAGTATCACCATTTAGCACAGTATCACCATTATTACTTTGAAATGGTGACTGCAAATTTATACTCCAATGCCGAGGAAACAGAAAAAGAATGAGCAAGATGAAATATGAAGAAAATGTTCCCTCTACATGCGTTTTACAGATTGAGATCCAAAGAAGGCTTCCTTTCCTTCTTGCTTCATCCAATAGGCTTTTCCTCCGTCAATATAAAAGGCTTCCTTTTCTTCTTTCTTGAACCAGTAGGCTTCTCCTCAGTGAATATAAAAGGCTTTACATGCATTTTATAGATTGAGATCCAAAGAAGGCTTCCTTTTCTTCTTGCTTGATTCAGTAGGCTTCAGATCCTTCTGCGCCATCCAAAAGCGATTGAAAATTTGTGGGCATCCTTCCTAAATCATCAAAACCAGTCGAAATGGTATCTGGGTTAACTGCACTCTGTGATATAGTTGAGGAATGAAGGCATTCATTGATTATGTGCATGTCAGATTTGTTGTGACATTCTAATCCAAACTTTTCGGCTGGACATCAATACTCAGCCAAATTTACCACTCAGCCAAATTTAGGAACCCTTTTATAAAGAAAGCAGGGCCCAACTCCTAACCTTTTACTGCGACCTACGAAGAGCAAAATTGTTTTGATCGTGGGCAATAGATTATGAGTTCAAAGCTTTGACTATGAATCATAATTGAGATCCGCCTTGAATTTGACCTGACCAAGGATTAGATTGCGGTCGAAGAGTATACTGGGGTTAAGGCAAGGAAATAGGGCGCACTGTGTGCATGATCCATGATTTTAGCTCGAGGATGAGAATGGATTCACGCAAAATATTGTGGTAACGAATGTCATTAGCCGAACTGAGGATTAGAACAAGTTGTAAATGCCATTACAATAGATTCATGAACATCTAAAGACAAAGATGCTTGGCAAAATAAACACCACATTCATGTGCAGATCCGGGTGGTGCCACCATAGTGAAGGTCATGATTTTATTCATCGCACTCAGTTTTTCATGTAGACTGTTGAAGAGAGGGTCCAATGAAATTGCTCTGGATGCAATGGCCAACCTTCAATGTTTCAGGTTGTCAGGTGCGTTAGGTAGTGTTGTGCCCTACAACAACCCCCCATTTCATAATATTTTTATCACAAACAATTAACATATGAAATGGGTCCCTTTTAAAAATTTTAATTGGCATTAATGAATTTGTTCGAAAAAGGTATGATAATCAAATGAATTTGTTAACAAAAGCCTTTTTGAACAAATAATAAGCAATTTTTGGTTAAGTCCGAAAAGGCAATCGCAAGACCGTTTGCTACCTTGGTTCTTTCCGATGCGATATCGCTATCGGCCATCGGCGATAGCCAATGCACACACAGAAAAAGCACACATCTTTTCCCCGATGCGATATCGCTATCGGTAGTCGGCAGAATCCCATACATCTTCATAAGACGTTCAGATCTTTTTCCCGATGCGATGTGATATCGCTATCGGTAGTCGGTAAATCAATTGATATGTATTTAGGGATTATGTTCGCGCGCTAATATGATACAATGTCGCAATCGGCATTCGCCAAGATCTCTCCCAAATGATAATGTCACTCACACTCCCGATGCGATGCGATGACGCTTAATGATGACCAGAACTCCTAATAAAAGGATGATTATTTCAAAGCATTAAAGTTATATTTAAATCCGATTTGACAAAAGCACAAATTTCAAAATGTCGTTAAGTAAAGGGATAAGGTAATGCATGCGTAATTAAAGCTTTGCCCCTTCGAATTAACGAGCAATTACGATTAGACCTTTGAAGAAATCTATTGCACGCTTTAAGGGGTCATTCGGTTTAATAACTTAAGTAATGGTCATTTATGAAGCTGCAGGCCGTAAAATCACCATCATTGCATCTGCGGTGCCCTCTCAAATCATTAGATCCGCAGCCACTCTTAGAATTAATCTCACCACGCTTCAAGTTATATATCTATCTCGTTATGGATCGTCATTGTTATTTCTTTGTTACGATTTCTCTTGCATTTGTGTAGAATTCAACCGAGAGGAGTCTGAATATGATGGGAAAGAAGTTCAAAAAGGTGGCAGGTTCTACTCCAACACCTGTCTCAGGCCAAGCTGCTATGGTTTCAAAGAAAGGCTTAATCTCAGATACTACATGAACTGGTCTTCCTGGTACTACATGGCAAGGTACATACAATTTGCTAGAAGCAGAACAACCAGAACAGACAGTAACGGAGGCTAGTGTGGATGAACTAAGAAAGTCTGAGGCAACTCTTAAAGATTTGGCTGACTCCTTTCTGCACAGAATAGCAGCCAGAGAACAAGTCTTGCCTTATACTGATGTGGTACGTTGGGCAATTGAAGAAATTACTCTCACTGATAGAACCTTCCATACTAAGGATGGAAGGATTTTCGGTTCCTTCAAGCCTGATGACTTGAGACGGATGTATCATTTGCCTCAACCCGAGCTAGTCTATAATAGAGCCTTTTTGGAGAAATTCGCGAAGGAGAATGAATCGCCATCCGAACCTCTCCGAGAGTGGAGACAGAATCCAGCTAAACACAAGCATGATATGTCAGGTAAGTACTCCAATGCTTCTTTGGCTTCACCTTATTGCTACGCCGGGATTATGATGTGTAGATTGTGGGGATTTCATGACTCTGCAAATATTCATATTGATATGGTTCCTTTAATGGAAGCAGCCGTCAATAGTATAATCATGGATTGGGCCACTATTTTGTCTGATAAATTGGTCATGGCTATTCGTGAGTTTAGGGCCAAAACCAGAGTCACTGAGAGAAAAATCCCACCCTTCTATTACTCTGCTTACATTATGGATACCCTTTGTTTTAATTCTGAGTTTCCTGTCCTTGGTTGGAGATGGACAACCCATGACCCAACACCCATTCACTTGTACCATCGGAAATTGTGGAAACCCTCTCACAAAGACCATTTATATCAAATCTGCAATGGTTTTATGGTTCCCGTTCACTATTCTATTTTTGACAGACCTATCCCTAGAATTTCCTATGAAGCTTCTTTTGATCTCCCAGCCGTAGCCCATTGGTTCGGCGAAGAACATTTTACCTATATTAGAGTTTTTGGAAGCAAAGCTAAGCCACATGTCCTCCCCCTGTACGTCCCAGATAAATTGTTAGCCCGGGAAATCTCCTACCAGATTATGTCTGAGAGTGTCACACAAACTCTCAAAGAGGAGAAAAAGAGAGGATGGCCCTCTTTTCCTTTAAGAATTGGAGTTTATACGCTGCTGAATTACAAGCATGCAGAGAAGGAAGCAGCAAAACTCCAATTGATATCCCTGGCTTCTATTCCAAATAGACTCTATGATCCAAAAAAGACTGCTTTCATTGCCTTGGAACAGGCCAAACTGTCAAAGGTTGTTCATCAAGAAGACCAGTTTGACGACCTGTTCATGAGTGCCGATTCAATAAGCCAAGTCAGACAACTTGCTAAATTGAGTTATGAAGATGAGGAGTTAACTGAATTCAATAAACTTAGAAAGCAAAGGTTGCAAACTTTGCCTCTAGATTTATTATCCACAGCCCAAACATCCTCCTCAAGCGAGCCTGGTCAGCAGCAAATACACCTATCTCCTGTTACAACTAAAGAATATGATAGACAACAGGAGGAAAGGCAAAACAAGCTGCAAGCAGAGAAGCAAAGAAGAGAGCAGATAGAAAGGCAGCAAAAAGCACAAATTGAACAAGAGCAAAGAAAGCAAAAGGAGTTAGAAGAACAGAGGAAAAGAGAAGAAGAAGAGAAAGCAAAGAAAGAACTGGAAGATAGGCAGAAAAGGGAATTGGAGGAACAGCAGCAAAGAGCACAGGAGGAGCAACGGCGGAAGGCATTGGAGGAACAGCAGAGGATTGAACGGGAGAAAGAACAAAGTAAAGCTCAAACAGAACAAAGTGAGCAAGTCTCTACTGATCCTGAATTAATTAAAGAATGGAACCAATTCGATTCCATCATAAGTGGTAAGGAAGCCTCCAAAGACTCAGACGCCTCTAAGACTCCCAATACTACTTCTTCTCCGGTTCTAGAAGGAACCAGCGGCTCACCCATGGTACAGAATGTAGAGGTAATCACTCAGGACATTTTCTACAGCCCAAAGCATAGAGCCGTTGTAAGGCGCTCGAGCAAAAGGCGAAGGCTTGATCAACCTTCTATTGTGCCTGAGCAAACAATCACGGGCAATGTGGTCTGGAAGGGAGAATTGGATCCCTCTGAAGATCTGACAAAGCTATCGCAATTTGCGGGAGCTTATTCAGCGGCAACTATTGACAAAGCATCCGAAGTAAGTCTTCTTTTGAAGACTAAAGAGCATGAGATATACGCATTGCAAGCAGAAGTGATAGAGGCAAGGAATAAGGCAGCACAGGCAGAGGAACAATTGCTAGCCCAACAACAAGAGAATCATTTGTTAAACCAGCAAATTGAACAACTGAGGATAGACCAAAGTGACATTCAGAAAGCAAAAGAATTGTCAGAGGCATTATCCCAGTTGAAGGCATCGAATGAGCTGATGATACAAGCTAAAGACGAGCAAATAATTCAGCTATCAGCTCAGCTTGAAGGTATTAAGAGCGCCAAGAGTATCAATGATTTCAGAGCAGAGGCAACTCGAATAAACAGCGCACTGATATCTCAAATCAGGATCTTATGCCAACAACTTGTGGAAGCTGAGTCACTATGTGAAACATCTACAGCAGTGTGTCAACAAATCGAGAAAGCCAGAAGTAAGTTGGATCAGGCTGAAGACGATATAACGGAATATATTGAATGGCAAGACTCTCCAGAAGGGCAAACCGCAAATTTCTCCCGAATCTGTGTAACATACAAGGACATACTCTTCATGGAATGGAACACACAGATGATGAAAGCAGAAAGAGCAACCTCCAGATGCAAAATGATTGCCAGTAACATGATCAATCTAGTCAATGATACATTGTATCTGGCAAACATGATTTCACAATGCACACCTGGAAACATAACAACGGCAAATATGCTGGAACTCAGGAATTACCCTGATCTGGAGAAACAAGGGCGGTTAATTACTGGAGTAAATACCTTGACCGCCGATTCATACTGGCTTTTCCTGATTAAACCACATTCTCAAAGGTCGGCTCTTAATTGTCTAACAGATGCTCTCCGATACCTGATTGCCGATATTCGAGATGCCACATATGATGCACAGCTGACTTCACGCCTCAATACTCCACCAGAAGTAGAGCCAATGCTGGCAATATGTCAGCAAAGGAGTAAAGGCAAAGAGATCTCTGACTGAAACATCGCTGCCGACTGCCGAATCACCAAGATACAAAATGATATTTGTTAATGCCGATTTAGTTGTTTTTCAGTTTTAGATATTTAGATATTTTAGATTAGCATAGTATTTATAGACCCTTTCATTGTTTTGGAAAGGGTCGTAAAATTTTGTAAAAGACTTAAAGACTGAAGTTTGCACTATTGTGCTTCAGTCTATATTCTTTTTTGAAACTCGACCACTGGTTCTTAATTTTACTTGGAAGGTTGTTTTAAGTAAATTGTGCACTATTGTCGTTTGCTTGGAATGCTTTCTGGTCTGAAGGAGGAACCGCGACATAGCGATTAATATATTGGATTGATCAAACAGCTTGCATGGTACTATTATCTGTATCTGTTCTCTTTTCTATTATATGAATTGCTGTGTTATTACTTTTGCTATTGTTGATTACATGTATGCAATATAAAAGCAAGTCTGCATTTCATATCACTATTGAATGTTTTGTGATTTGTTATCTCTTTTAATCATGCGCGTAACAATGATATAAATGACTGAGTACAGTAATTCGTTATTATCGCTCTGCATAACTACTTATGCAGAGCAATCTCAAATGATTTAAACATTTATGCTTATTGTTAGTGTCATCTATATGCCTGCCAGTAAGCCTAAATTATCAAACGCTGTATTCAAATGAATCGATAAGTCCCGGGATTAGCTCATAGTTATTATATTTCTTTTGTAGTTTAGTTATTTATTTATTATCACCTTACATCGTAAATCATTCATCCATCCCGTTTACTTATAATCTTTGGGAAACTGGTCCCATTATCCCCAGTCGGAGCCACTATTCCAAACGGAAAAGGAGTTGCACTAAGTTCCGGACCGGGTGGTTTCCCCGATGTTGTTGCAACGAATTTCGAGGCTTCAACATTTTTGGCGCTAGAAGGAGGGCCATCGACTGTGAATGGCAAGTAGGTCCAAATCTGCAAACCATTCTAAGAGTAATTCTCCCTCCAAATCCTCTTCACCTTCTCAATCACATGCTGGTTCTCCGGCACACAATCGAGAAAAAGAGGAATCAACCACCACTGCTCATACCCATCATATTTCAGAACATTTAAGTCTTGAATCCCCTGAAGTTCAGTCTCTTATCCATAAACTTCAGAGCTTCTCGATTTCACCTCAGAAATCTAAAGTATCACAAAGCAGTGTGACCTCGCAGTTAAACTTATCCCATCCACTTACCAGACTTCAGAGCGAAAAACTCGGTATAGAACCTACTGAGTTCCCTTTACCGAAAAGAAAAAAGGCTAAGAAGATTACTGAAGTATCTGATAGTGAAGATCTCTCTTCCATATCTTCCATCTCAAGTCCTCCTCTGCGAAGTCAACCATCCACTCCTCCGTTACACATTGTTGTTCATCAGGGAATAAGTACTACAGCATCTCAAGCTACTCTCGCTCCAACAACTTCTTCTCCTCAGTCATCTGGAATACCAATAGTAGTAACAACTATTATCGCCAGCATAATGGCAGATCCATGGACTACGCCAGGTGCGGTTAATATGCCCGGACCATTACATGATCTACCTGATGCTCCCGAAAAATGGTTGCCTAAATTTAATCCAGATAACGGAACACAAGCTGAAGAACATATTAACAATTTCATGTTAGCAGTTAACTTAAAAGGAGTGACAGAACAAGATGTTGTTGTCAGACTTTTCCCTTATACCCTGCAAGGATCGGCAGGATCCTGGTACTTCTCATTACCTTCTGGTTCTATTACCAGCTGGACCACATGCCAAGAGCAGTTCCTTACCAAATATGGAGATGACAGGTCTCTAGCGACTTTAATAAACGACCTCTCCAATTTGAGAATAGAGCATAGGGAACCAATAAAGGAGTTTAATGCTCGATTCAACAAACTCCTAAATAAAATCCCCACCGCTTCGAAACCAAGTGAACAAATTAGGAGCGAATGGTACATTACTGCCCTCCCTTCCAATATAGCTATTTTTGTTGACAGGGCTGGCAAACCTACCTTAGCTGAAAACATGAAGGAAGCACTTGCAGTTGAAAAGCGTATTAATGCTCTAGAGAAGAAAGCTGCCTTGGAGGATAGAAAATCCAAAAAAGTTTCATTTAAAGAAGATTCTAAGAAAAAGACCCCAAAGGACCCATACGACATGGAAGGTTTACAAAAGGTCCTTAAAACATTGTCTAATGAAATGGTTGAAATTAAAAAACAGGTGGCCGAAACTTCGAACAAAAGACCATTTAGAACTTTCAAGAAAACTGAAACAAAGCCACCCAATGTTATATCTAATGCAGACTCTGAACAGGAAGAAGAAGAAGAGGAATCAACCTCTCAAACGGATGATGAAGAAGAAGTAGTTGAGTGTCACGGCATGTGGGATTTCATACTCCCAAATTCTGACACCGAGAATCAAGAAGAAGCTTTTCCTGTTACTACAAGAAGTAAAATCGCTTCTGAACCTACTCAAACAACTACAAAAAAGAGGAGTGCAGGTGCTACCACACCAAAAGAAAAAGTTCTTCCAAAGAAGTCTCCGGTAGCAGCCCCTCAAAACCAGCCTCCGATTTCTAACTCTCCTTCAACATCCAAGACACTAGTGGTATCCGACTCCATGGAGTATAATATTGTTGATGATATGAAAAAGACTAAGGCAAACATAACCATGTTTGAACTAAGTAAGTTAAAACATCAGCAGAAATTGCTCCTAAGAGAATTTAACGCTGTCCCCTCTTCTCCTCTTCCCAGTTCAAAAGCTGCTAATGATTCAGGACAACCCCCTCCAGATATGGTCGAAGCTACCGATTCGGTTCTGATCGGAGATAGATCCAATTCTCATACCCCACCTTTCTTGCTCACCTATGAAATCTATAATCGAAATCTGCATAACTGTTTAATTGATTCAGGGGCTTCATCTAATATTATGCCAGCTTCAGTTTGTTCTAAACTGAACATAGAACCCCAGAAGTCCGCAATCCATATTGTACAGTTAGACAGAACCAAAGTATAGGTTATTGGAGAAATTAATTCCGTGACTATCAGGTTGTCTGCTGATCCCAGAATAGTACAGAGAATAGATATTTTGATTGCTGACATACCTGAATTCTATGGTTTAATTTTGAGCAGAGATTGGTCTGAGAAACTGCATGGATACATTTCCACAGATTGGTCACATATGTGGCTCCCCTATAAGGGTAAGCCAAATCAAATAAGGATCGACCGTGAGAAACACATGACTCACACAGTAACCGACTTCGAACAAGAAAACCAGCCTGTGGCCTTCAACAACAACATTTTGGGAAATTATTCCTCAGAATCATTCTTTGGCAACTTTGTTGCCCAACCTTCCCCTTTTTTAGTTAACCATTGTACATCTCAAGTAGAAAATTTTTCACAAACCAATTTATCCAAATGCTTCAACGAAAATCAAAAAGATGTAAATACTTTTGATGATTCTCTTTTATTTTGGTCTTTGTATTTTGATGGCTCTAAGTCCAGTGAGGGATCAGGAGCAGGTTGCATCTTGGTTAGTCCGCAAGGCGAAAAAACAATGCTATCCTGTCGATTAAAATTTGAATGCACCAATAACACGGCCGAATACGAAGCTCTAGTGCAGGGACTATATAAGGCAATTGACCTTAAAGTCCAATATATAAAAGTATTCGGTGATAGTGAGATCATTGTTAAACAGGTAAGAAATACAATTCATTGCCTTTCAAGCCACCTTAAGCATTATCAATCGCTAGTGCAAGATCTTACTTTGCATTTCTCAGCATTCAACATTTCTTCAATACCAAGATCACAAAACTCGGCAGCTGATTTACTAGCCAACGTAGCTTCCAAACTCCTCCCTTCCGAAGACTATAGCCTTGATAGATTTTCTATAGAATTAATTTTCAGACCTTCAGTTCCCGATAACATCACTAACTGGAGGGTTTTCAACCATGACGAGGACATCCTGCAATTCTTAACCTCTGAAAAGTCTTATGACAATCAAATCATTGAAGAACATGACCATGATTCTCAAATGAAAGAAACATCTCAAGATAACGCGATTCCTAAGCCTGTAGTAAAGCTCGAAGACCTTTATGACATTAAAGATAGGTTCAAACCTGTAATTAATGCAAAACTCCAAAGCTCTACTCTTAGGTTTGAATCAATCAATTTGGGAACAGATCAAGCTCCTCAAAATATCAACTTAGGACTAGGACTTTCTATAGAAGAAAAGGAAGCATTCATCAAACTCTTAAGGAAAAACAAGCAAGTTTTTGCTTGGAAGTATGATGACCTCAAGACATATGATACATCTATCATACAACATACTATTCCTATGCTTCCCGATCAAAAACCTATCCAACAGAAGTTAAGAAAAATACATCCGAATTTGGAGAGCCAAATAAAGTCAGAACTTAATAAGCTCCTAAAAGCTAAGATTATCTTCCCTGTTCGACACTCAAACTGGGTCTCCAATATGGTCCCAGTTAGGAAGAAAAACGGCGACATTCGAATCTGTATTGATTTCAGAAACTTGAATAAGGCAAGCTTGAAAGATAATTTCCCACTGCCTACCATAGAACAAATCCTCCAATCGGTAGCAGGATCTGAATTAATGTCCTTTCTCGACGGTTTCTCAGGATATAATCAAGTGTTGGTCCATCCTGATGACCAACTAAAGACTACATTCAGGACAAAATGGGGAACTTATGCATATCAAAAGATGCCTTTTGGACTCATAAATGCAGGAGCGACATTCCAAAGAGCCATGGATACAGCCTTTAGAGGGTTAATTAATCGCACAGTAGTCGTCTACCTCGATGATATTACTGTGTATTCTAAAAAGAGATATAACCACTTGCATGATTTAAAACAGATTTTTCAACGATGCAAAACATATGGTATCTCTCTCAACCCGAAAAAGTCTTTCTTTGCTCTCAACCAGGGTAAGCTTCTAGGGTTTATTGTATCTAAAGATGGCATTTATGTAGATCCTGATCGAATTAAGGAAATTTCTGAAATTCCTTTTCCGCACAACAAAAAATCAATGCAGTCGTTTCTAGGGCAGATTAATTTCGTTAAACGATTCGTTCCAGATTTTTCACAGATTGTACTACCACTACAAACGATGATTAAAAAGAATTCAACCTTCAGATGGGGAATAGAGGAAAAGCAAGCTTTTAATGATATTAAGCAATCAATAATCAATGTCCCAGCCCTGAATACTCCAAATCTTTCTAATCATTTTATATTATATACCATTGCATCCGACTTATCTTACGTAGCAGTGCTCACCCAGTTGAATGATGACAATTTGGAAGTGCCCATCTCGTTCTTCAGTTCAAACTTTCAAGGCGCCGAATTAAAATATTCCGATATTGAGAAACAAGCTTTTGCTGTCTTTAAAGCAGTCAAACATTATCGACCCTTTCTTTTAAAAACCCATACTAAAGTGATAGTTCCTTTCTCAGCAGTTAGGCAACTATTAATCCAAAAGGAATTGGGAGAAAAGAGGGCAAATTGGGTCGCAGCTCTCCAAGAATATGATCTAGAAATAAAGCCAGCAAAGTTTGTTAAAGGTCAAGGTTTTTGCAGGATATTAGCAGGAGCATCAAACATTCCGGAATCAAGTGATACAGAGCAAACCCAAGAAGTTAATCAGCTAAGTATTCCTGAATCCGAATCTCAATATGCAGATCTGATCTTTTATTTAAAGAATGGTTATGCACCTACCAATTTGTCCTACAAAAACAAAAGAGCCATTAGATTGAAAGCTAAGAATTTTTCCATTATTGGCGATGTGCTCTTCAGAAGAAACTATGATTCTGTCCTATTAAGATGCCTTGAGAAACCTGAAGCTCAAAAGGTTTTGCAGGAGCTTCACGACGGACCAGCAGGAGGACATTTCGGAGCTGATACAACAGCTCATAAAATCATTCATGCTGGATACTATTGGCCTACTTTGTTTAAGGACGCTCACGAATATGTAAGGAAATGCATCAAATGCCAAACTGCCAGTGGAAGACAACAAAAACCAGCTTTCCCTTTGCAACCAATCAACATTGAGCAGCCTTTTGAACAATGGGGATTGGACATCATTGGAGAAATTCATCCTTCTTCTTCCAAGCAGCACAAATATATTCTTACAGCAACTGATTACTTTACAAAGTGGGTAGAAGCAGTTCCGTTAAAAACAACAAACTCTGAGGCGATCATTGAATTTATAGATCAGTTCATCATTACCAGGTTTGGTGTTCCAAACGCTCTCGTCTTTGATAATGCTTCTTACTTCTCAGGTAATGCAATGATTGATTTCGCTATCAAAAGGGGATTTAAATTAAAGTATTCTGCTAATTACTATCCTCAGGGTAATGGCCTAGCAGAATCAACAAATAAAAACGTAATCAAAATCATTAAGCGAACAATCAAAGAGAATCATAAGAATTGGCATAAATCGTTGGTATTTGCATTATGGGCTGATAGGATAACACAGAAAACTTCCATAGGGACCTCTCCGTTTAATCTTGTCTATGGAAAAGAAGCAATCGTACCAACCAATCTTCTTTTTCCATCCCTAGCCCTAGTGCAATTTATTGACGAAACTCCTTCTTCCTCTATCCAGTTTAGATATGATCAAATTCTTAAACTTGAAGAAGAAAGGGAAAAAGCCAAGGTTACACACGCTAAACATCAGCAAGTAATTAAAGCAGCTTTTGATCTGGCCTCATCTAGTCCTAAACAATTCCAAGTCGGAGATCTAGTCCTGAAATGGGACAAAGCCCATGAAGACAAAGGTAAACATTCCAAATTTCAAAAGATGTGGCTCGGACCATTTCAGATCTGTGAAAAAGTAGTCCATTCCACTTTTATACTGCAAAATCTATCAGGGGTGAGGGATTCTCTCCCTGTCAATGGTCTGATCTTGAAGAAATTCTTTAATTGAGGAGGTAACCCCTTCTCTATGTAGTTTGATAGTTTTTATATAGTTTGTAGGATTTGTAGAAATAAGGACGTGGGACATCTTCCATTGACCTTTCGCTGTAATTAAAAGTTGTCTTGCCACTACACTATTAATATTTACTTTTAGATAATAGCGTCTTAAACTAAGAAAGATCATTTCTAGGAAATTAGACATCTTTTTATTCTGAACATCACAGTCTAACTTTTGTAAACTTCACTCTGAACGAAGTTCTATGAGTCATCTTGAGGTTTCAAAATAAGTCTCCAAAGGTTATCTATATTAAAAGAGGGGCTAATCCATCTTCAGCATCTTTAACTCTTAAAACCTGTCATCCGTTTACTCTTAAGAAGATAGTTGTTCATCCCATTCACTAAAAGTTTATGATTTCTCAGAGTGTAATTCTAAAATATAAAAGATCAAAGATAAGAGGTCTTATTACAAGCCTGCTTACCATGTTCATAGGAAAATAATTTAGCTGACATTACCAAAACTGCATACCAAACAGGGTAATGGCTTGAAATTTCAAGACAAGGGGTCTCATCACGAGCCAGCTTGTTCAGTTTGATTACCACCCGTGAATGGCATTGTCGTTATCTGGCCACCAAACCAGGACAATGGCTTTTATCTTAAGCAAAGAAGAAAGTGAAATTCAAAAATACAAAAATATCTTTTGAATTCATTCTGTTTAGTCACACTCTTAAGTGAATGGAACAATGGACAATGACATGGTTAAAAGGTAACCCTGCCGAGACTATGAACGTTTGCTGGCAGCAGAGGCTCTACCTGTGACAGAGGAGTTTATTCTAAAAGGCTGATATGGAGAAGTTTTCTATTTTACTTTTATGAACCAATAAGGACTTGTTTCAAAACTCAAAGTGTGTTTATAAAAAGAGGAAGTCAAATGAAGAAACCTGTTTTATTCAGAATCAATAGACATCTAGTTATATTAGAAGTTTCCTTTCTTTATAAAGATTCTATTTGAAAAGGTGTAAGTATATTTATTAGTACAGAGATAACTGGTTCTACCAGCGAATCGCCAATTGTTGTGCCCTACAACAACCCCCCATTTCATAATATTTTTATCACAAACAATTAACATATGAAATGGGTCCCTTTTAAAAATTTTAATTGGCATTAATGAATTTGTTCGAAAAAGGTATGATAATCAAATGAATTTGTTAACAAAAGCCTTTTTGAACAAATAATAAGCAATTTTTGGTTAAGTCCGAAAAGGCAATCGCAAGACCGTTTGCTACCTTGGTTCTTTCCGATGCGATATCGCTATCGGCCATCGGCGATAGCCAATGCACACACAGAAAAAGCACACATCTTTTCCCGATGCGATATCGCTATCGGTAGTCGGCAGAATCCCATACATCTTCATAAGACGTTCAGATCTTTTTCCCGATGCGATGTGATATCGCTATCGGTAGTCGGTAAATCAATTGATATGTATTTAGGGATTATGTTCGCGCGCTAATATGATACAATGTCGCAATCGGCATTTGCCAAGATCTCTCCCAAATGATAATGTCACTCACACTCCCGATGCGATGCGATGACGCTTAATGATGACCAGAACTCCTAATAAAAGGATGATTATTTCAAAGCATTAAAGTTATATTTAAATCCGATTTGACAAAAGCACAAATTTCAAAATGCCGTTAAGTAAAGGGATAAGGTAATGCATGCGTAATTAAAGCTTTGCCCCTTCGAATTAACGAGCAATTACGATTAGACCTTTGAAGAAATCTATTGCACGCTTTAAGGGGTCATTCGGTTTAATAACTTAAGTAATGGTCATTTATGAAGCTGCAGGCCGTAAAATCACCATCATTGCATCTGCGGTGCCCTCTCAAATCATTAGATCCGCAGCCACTCTTAGAATTAATCTCACCACGCTTCAAGTTATATATCTATCCCGTTATGGATCGTCATTGTTATTTCTTTGTTACGATTTCTCTTGCATTTGTGTAGAATTCAACCGAGAGGAGTCTGAATATGATGGGAAAGAAGTTCAAAAAGGTGGCAGGTTCTACTCCAACACCTGTCTCAGGCCAAGCTGCTATGGTTTCAAAGAAAGGCTTAATCTCAGATACTACATGCACTGGTCTTCCTGGTACTACATGGCAAGGTACATACAATTTGCTAGAAGCAGAACAACCAGAACAGACAGTAACAGAGGCTAGTGTGGATGAACTAAGAAAGTCTGAGGCAACTCTTAAAGATTTGGCTGACTCCTTTCTGCACAGAATAGCAGCCAGAGAACAAGTCTTGCCTTATACTGATGTGGTACGTTGGGCAATTGAAGAAATTACTCTCACTGATAGAACCTTCCATACTAAGGATGGAAGGATTTTCGGTTCCTTCAAGCCTGATGACTTGAGACGGATGTATCATTTGCCTCAACCCGAGCTAGTCTATAATAGAGCCTTTTTGGAGAAATTCGCGAAGGAGAATGAATCGCCATCCGAACCTCTCCAAGAGTGGAGACAGAATCCAGCTAAACACAAGCATGATATGTCGGGTAAGTACTCCAATGCTTCTTTGGCTTCACCTTATTGCTACGCCGGGATTATGATGTGTAGATTGTGGGGATTTCATGACTCTGCAAATATTCATATTGATATGGTTCCTTTAATGGAAGCAGCCGTCAATAGTATAATCATGGATTGGGCCACTATTTTGTCTGATAAATTGGTCATGGCTATTCGTGAGTTTAGGGCCAAAACCAGAGTCACTGAGAGAAAAATCCCACCCTTCTATTACTCTGCTTACATTATGGATACCCTTTGTTTTAATTCTGAGTTTCCTGTCCTTGGTTGGAGATGGACAACCCATGACCCAACACCCATTCACTTGTACCATCGGAAATTGTGGAAACCCTCTCACAAAGACCATTTATATCAAATCTGCAATGGTTTTATGGTTCCCGTTCACTATTCTATTTTTGACAGACCTATCCCTAGAATTTCCTATGAAGCTTCTTTTGATCTCCCAGCCGTAGCCCATTGGTTCGGCGAAGAACATTTTACCTATATTAGAGTTTTTGGAAGCAAAGCTAAGCCACATGTCCTCCCCCTGTACGTCCCAGATAAATTGTTAGCCCGGGAAATCTCCTACCAGATTATGTCTGAGGGTGTCACACAAACTCTCAAAGAGGAGAAAAAGAGAGGATGGCCCTCTTTTCCTTTAAGAATTGGAGTTTATACGCTGCTGAATTACAAGCATGCAGAGAAGGAAGCAGTAAAACTCCAATTGATATCCCTGGCTTCTATTCCAAATAGACTCTATGATCCAAAAAAGACTGCTTTCATTGCCTTGGAACAGGCCAAACTGTCAAAGGTTGTTCATCAAGAAGACCAGTTTGACGACCTGTTCATGAGTGCCGATTCAATAAGCCAAGTCAGACAACTTGCTAAATTGAGTTATGAAGATGAGGAGTTAACTGAATTCAATAAACTTAGAAAGCAAAGGTTGCAAACTTTGCCTCTAGATTTATTATCCACAGCCCAAACATCCTCCTCAAGCGAGCCTGGTCAGCAGCAAATACACCTATCTCCTGTTACAACTAAAGAATACGATAGACAACAGGAGGAAAGGCAAAACAAGCTGCAAGCAGAGAAGCAAAGAAGAGAGCAGATAGAAAGGCAGCAAAAAGCACAAATTGAACAAGAGCAAAGAAAGCAAAAGGAGTTAGAAGAACAGAGGAAAAGAGAAGAAGAAGAGAAAGCAAAGAAAGAACTGGAAGATAGGCAGAAAAGGGAATTGGAGGAACAGCAGCAAAGAGCATAGGAGGAGCAACGGCGGAAGGCATTGGAGGAACAGCAGAGGATTGAACGGGAGAAAGAACAAAGTAAAGCTCAAACAGAACAAAGTGAGCAAGTCTCTACTGATCCTGAATTAATTAAAGAATGGAACCAATTCGATTCCATCATAAGTGGTAAGGAAGCCTCCAAAGACTCAGACGCCTCTAAGACTCCCAATACTACTTCTTCTCCGGTTCTAGAAGGAACCAGCGGCTCACCCATGGTATAGAATGTAGAGGTAATCACTCAGGACCCATCCGATCAAATTGATCTTCAGGTGGAGGAAATTCCTCCTCTAGACATTTTCTACAGCCCAAAGCATAGAGCCGTTGTAAGGCGCTCGAGCAAAAGGCGAAGGCTTGATCAACCTTCTATTGTGCCTGAGCAAACAATCACGGGCAATGTGGTCTGGAAGGGAGAATTGGATCCCTCTGAAGATCTGACAAAGCTATCGCAATTTGCGGGAGCTTATTCAGCGGCAACTATTGACAAAGCATCCGAAGTAAGTCTTCTTTTGAAGACTAAAGAGCATGAGATATACGCATTGCAAGCAGAAGTGATAGAGGCAAGGAATAAGGCAGCACAGGCAGAGGAACAATTGCTGGCCCAACAACAAGAGAATCATTTGTTAAACCAGCAAATTGAACAACTGAGGATAGACCAAAGTGACATTCAGAAAGCAAAAGAATTGTCAGAGGCATTATCCCAGTTGAAGGAATCGAATGAGCTGATGATACAAGCTAAAGACGAGCAAATAATTCAGCTATCAGCTCAGCTTGAAGGTATTAAGAGCGCCAAGAGTATCAATGATTTCAGAGCAGAGGCAACTCGAATAAACAGCGCACTGATATCTCAAATCAGGATCTTATGCCAACAACTTGTGGAAGCTGAGTCACTATGTGAAACATCTACAGTAGTGTGTCAACAAATCGAGAAAGCCAGAAGTAAGTTGGATCAGGCTGAAGATGATATAACGGAATATATTGAATGGCAAGACTCTCCAGAAGGGCAAACCGCAAATTTCTCCCGAATCTGTGTAACATACAAGGACATACTCTTCATGGAATGGAACACACAGATGATGAAAGCAGAAAGAGCAGCCTCCAGATGCAAAATGATTGCCAGTAACATGATCAATCTAGTCAATGATACATTGTATCTGGCAAACATGATTTCACAATGCACACCTGGAAACATAACAACAGCAAATATGCTGGAACTCAGGAATTACCCTGATCTGGAGAAACAAGGGCGGTTAATTACTGGAGTAAATACCTTGACCGCCGATTCATACTGGCTTTTCCTGATTAAACCACATTCTCAAAGGTCGGCTCTTAATTGTCTAACAGATGCTCTCCGATACCTGATTGCCGATATTCGAGATGCCACATATGATGCACAGCTGACTTCACGCCTCAATACTCCACCAGAAGTAGAGCCAATGCTGGCAATATGTCAGCAAAGGAGTAAAGGAAAAGAGATCTCTGACTGAAACATCGCTGCCGACTGCCGAATCACCAAGATACAAAATGATATTTGTTAATGCCGATTTAGTTGTTTTTCAGTTTTAGATATTTAGATATTTTAGATTAGCATAGTATTTATAGACCCTTTCATTGTTTTGGAAAGGGTCGTAAAATTTTGTAAAAGACTTAAAGACTGAAGTTTGCACTATTGTGCTTCAGTCTATATTCTTTTTTGAAACTCGACCACTGGTTCTTAATTTTACTTGGAAGGCTGTTTTAAGTAAATTGTGCACTATTGTCGTTTGCTTGGAATGCTTTCTGGTCTGAAGGAGGAACCGCGACATAGCGATTAATATATTGGATTGATCAAATAGCTTGCATGGTACTATTATCTGTATCTGTTCTCTTTTCTATTATATGAATTGCTGTGTTATTACTTTTGCTATTGTTGATTACATGTATGCAATATAACAGCAAGTCTGCATTTCATATCACTATTGAATGTTTTGTGATTTGTTATCTCTTTTAATCATGCGCGTAACAATGATATAAATGACTGAGTACAGTAATTCGCTATTATCGCTCTGCATAACTACTTATGCAGAGCAATCTCAAATGATTTAAACATTTATGCTTATTGTTAGTGTCATCTATATGCCTGCCAGTAAGCCTAAATTATCAAACGCTGTATTCAAATGAATCGATAAGTCCCGGGATTAGCTCATAGTTATTATATTTCTTTTGTAGTTTAGTTATTTATTTATTATCACCTTACATCGTAAATCATTCATCCATCCCGTTTACTTATAATCTTTGGGAAACTGGTCCCATTATCCCCAGTCGGAGCCACTATTCCAAACGGAAAAGGAGCTGCACTAAGTTCCGGACCGGGTGGTTTCCCCGATGTTGTTGCAACGAATTTCGAGGCTTCAACAGGTAGCTAGGAAAGTGAAACGCTCAAGCATAAATGGATGCAATGGCCAACCTTCAATGTTTCAGGTTGTGAGGTGCATTAGGTAGTCATGGAACGTTATAGGTAATGAAGACCAGGCTAGCACTATTCAAGGCAGCTCAGACCAGCTGGGTAGGGAATGGAGGTGGAGGATACGTGCTATTCAAGGCATAATTTTTAATAATGCTTTCTGTTAGTAAATTACATGAGGCACAATTTTTACCATTCAAGTTCTGTGATTCAGAAGAGTATATTGAGCTCCCAGCATGTTTAAAATTCTAAAGGTAAACTGATTTACTGATTATGTCTATTTCGTTGAGCCCACAAACTGTTCAACCTTCAGGCATTCTTTGTCTCACCGTTGGCAACAGCCACTACTAACCCAAAATATTAATTTATTTCTACTCTTTAACTTGAATTTACGTTCAACAATACTTGGGTGAGTTCCAGCTTCCTCCCAAAATTTGGCTACAGGACTGACATGTAAGGAAGGTCACAAAACAACAAGCTCACATAAACAAGTGGCTCATACTGGAGCAGGGGAGGAGATCGCCCGCTGCTCTGATACCATGTTAATCACACACATGGCAGAAAGAGTATGAAAGATAAAACATGAGAGTACATTTTTTATTAACAAATGATATACATTTATAGTACATGGTTTAACCGTTGGGTTCCACATCCCAAGGTCTCTTGGACTTCCTTAGTATATTTCGCTTCCACACTAACCCATAGAGGATTAGGTGTCCAACATGATCAACTAATCATAACCTACAAGTGAATAACCTATCTCTCTGCTCACTGACTAGTTATGACCCAGACTTTGTCAATTTTCACCTCTCTTTGATCCCTTATTTCCTTGGGAAATTCCTTGAAAAAATAGGCCCCTATTATTTAGTAATTTCTCCAAAATGGATTGCACAATTACCAGGACTGGTCATCAAACTACATGCAACGCCTGTACACTCAAGACTAGTCTACAATTGATGTTACACTGGCTTGGAATCTCCAATACAATTGGGGAACTCAAATTCGCTACATGAAATAGTGATTTTGGGCTGATTGATCGGTTAACTGGATGATTAATAATTTTCACTGAAGTCCCACAACATAACTGAACTTCCACAGGTTCCTCCAATAGTTGGAACTAGTTTAACTGAAAGCAACTTGATATAACTGACCTTGATTGCTAAAAATTAGCATTCATATATGCTTAAATGAACTATACCTCTTCCAACTTGAATTTACTGAGTAAAATAGGTGACACATGCCATGTCACACAACTTAACTACATCTAAATTGTTTGTTGATGTGGAAACTTGAATTCTCAATTTAATCAAAGAAAAATCAATTTGAGAATTTCTTGCTGCATTTTTTAACACTCTTAAAACGTAAGAGGCATCAATGATAAGAGCAAGAAATAACTCTTACATAGCAATGTATGTACAAAATCACCTCATAATGTTACAAGAAACTAAAAGTGATAACATTACGGTAGATTTGTTTCTTAATAAATTCTAGAAAACTGGACAAGTTGCAATGGACCTAAATGCCATGGTTGTGACTAAAGGCATAGTTGTATGTTGGAATCCAAATAAAATCATTTTAGATGATTTATTTCCTGACAAATAGACATTTAAATGGTCATTTTTTATTTATAGGATCTTCAGAAATAGGTAATATCACCAATGTATATTGACTATAAATTATAGCTAAGAAATACCAATTCCTACATATTTGCAAAACTTAGAAAATTTTATTAGAAATAAATATTGGATTTTAGGAGGGGATTTAAACCTTATCTCCTCATTAGAGGAGAAAAGGGGAGGGATCCAAATAACAAAACTTTCAACACCATTCTTGGTCTGAGGTTGATTGTCATGGTAACTATTAATGGGTTCCATGCCTATGTTGGCATTATGATATAGGTGTTGTCCTTAATGGCAACTCATATAGATGATCGTTCACAGTGCAACAAGTTAATAACAAAGGATTATAGATTAGACTCCAGAGATTGAAGAAAGAAAGTGATTTAAGAAGTATACACTGGCTCACTTTGTCAAAGCACCATATACACGTGGGTCCATAGAAAAAAAGAGAGTATACGGATATAGGCACTCTCACAAGAGGAAAAGTGCGTACAAGTTGGAAAAATAAGGAAATTCAAGAGGAGACAATACTAGGGGTCAATACCATGGTATTAGCCCACAATATTGAGCAGAGTAACGACTATTTGATCTCGCCCAAGAATACCAGGGTTCCTAAGTGGTTTTGGTCCGAGGTATTGAGAAAGGCCTAAAACTATATAAGGAGGAGAAGATCATTAGGCCAGAGTGCGAAAGTAATTAATATCTTATGAAGATTTAGATCAAAATCAAATATGAATGTTATGGGTTTCTGATTCTTTGCTTGATCTGAACTAAGGATGCACCTAAGTGGATGATGATGGATGAGATCTAATGTTGGATCAGGATCATAAGACCTAAAATGAATTATCATTATGTGGTTTGATCATGGATAGTCTAGATCTGAATGTGAACACATGATTTACACTGTAAATGTTCTGATCTAGGTATGGATGAAGTCTAGAATAGTTGTGATGTTTTAAGTTAGAATTTGTAGATCTATAGGTTGGTTTGCTTTAATAAAAGCACATATACATGCTGGTTTGGCACATCGAAGTAGCGTATACATTATGAAATATGATGTTTGAAGTTATAGTTGGTTCTGGTTGTTGATGCAGAGTTCTGGTTTCAGATCTATGTATTGGTTACAGTGATTTGTCTATTACAGTTGATTGGATGAATTTGATTAAGTTTGAATAATTGTTTGATTCAGTATATCATAGGTTTTAGTCATTGATTGATTCAGTTATGATTGATTCAGAGATTGATGATTGGGTTTCGAAGATTGATGATTAAGTTTCAGTGATTGGTTGATGGATGATTGATTTTGAGCTTCAATGTTACTAATGTGTCCAGTATGAAAATTTGATGAAATGAGGCCTTCAGATTGTGGTGTTGTGTTCCAGGAGTATCCAGTCTGAAAATTTATGAAACATGGTCAATAGAGGAAAAGAGAAGGTCGTAGCCTTCTGTAGGTCAGCGCCTATGTACTGATAAACATATTGGCTAGTACAAGAGCCAGGGGTTTGGAGCTCCCCTCCAGTAGCAGCTGGAAAGCGAGTGAAGGTTGGAGCCGTCTATAGGTCGGAGCCTACGTACTAGAAAACAAATCAGCTAGTAGAAGAGCCAGGGGGTTGGATCTCCCTTCCGGTAGCAGCTGGAGAATGAGTGAAGGTTAGAGCCTTCTGTAGGCCAACGCCTAAATACTAGTAAACGGATTAGCTAGTACAAGAGCCAGGGGGTTGGAGCTCCCTTCTAGTAACAGCTGGAGAATGAGAGAAGGTTGTAGCCTTCTGCAAGGGGGTGCCTACGTACTGGTATGAGTTTACACCAGTACAACATTATAAACATGTTTTTCTTATATTAAAAGAAGACATCAATAGGTGGTTTTTGTCCCGCATTGGGTTTCCACCTTAAATCTTGGTGTTCATGTGTGTTGCTTATGTGTGATGGTTTATTTTGTTATTATTGCACATGGTTACTGCTTACATGGTTAATAAAGTACTGGTGCACTGATGAAAGATTAACATATGATGAATTAATTGAATCATAATCTCATTGGACATAAGTTGGTTTCCCTAAAGACAATTGCGTGTGCATGCAAGTTACCTTCATTGAACTAGCGTATATAAATCAAAGTATGAAAATAAAATGTTATTGATTTGACTAATATTGAGTCAACACCCCCCTCCCCCCTCTTAGTATTATTTCCAACAATTGGTATCAGAGCAGGTTCTTTGGCAGAAGCTTGATTACTTGAAGGAGATCTGTAGAAAAAATGGGAAAGAAGCTAAAGAAGAAAGTGCCTTAGAAGAAGATGACAACTCAAAGGAATAGTGACAACAGGAGAGGAAATTGGTCATTAGGTGGAAGCAAGTATTTAGATTCAGAATCATCTCAGATTGAAGATGAACAAGAAAAATAAGTATCATGTACAAATTTTCGGTCTTCTGGTGATACTTTTCTCTATTCATGCAATGTTGAAGATATTGAAAGCAATAGTGAAACAAATATAGAGGTAGAAGTTAAAGGACTCTTCGATAAAATTAGAGATCAACAAGATCTATTTAACAAAAGGGAGTGTTCCTTCAAAGAAGAAGTTACCAGATTAAAAGCTCAGTTAGAGGAAGGAAACAAGGTAAGGAAGCAATAGAAGGAAAAGGAAGATCAATGCCAAAAGGTGCAGGATGAAGTGACATCATCAAAGAATCAAGTAAATGAAAAGAGTAAAACAATCAAGAGACTTAAAGATAGATCAATTTACTATGAAAGTCTTGAAGCTAAGATCCTCTCTCTAAAAGAAGATCTTGAAAAATCAAATAAGTAGAATGAAGAACTACCTCAAAAAGATGAAGAACAAGAAAATGAGATTCTCAAATTAAGGCAACAAGTGGAAGAAGGAAGAAAGGCTGAAGAAATCATGAAGAAGCAATATCTGGAAAAGGAAGAGAAATATGAGGTTGAGGTAAATATCTTGAAAGGTAAATTAGAAGAAAAGGATAAACTGTTATGATTTCAAGACAATGCTAAGATTTTGGATAACATTCTTAGTAGTCAAAGGTCTCCTACCATCAAAACTGGTCTTCGTTTTCATGAAATTGTTGAAGGTGAATCTACCTCACAAGATGAGGCAAGGAACTCTAACGCAAATTCTGAAATGATCAACAAGGAGATAAGAGGTCAACCCCATCAACAACCAAGGAAAGAAAGTCTTCAAAGAAAATTATTTACTCCTAACTATGGAATTCGGTTATTTCCTATGATGAATAATGTTTAATGTTTTGTATGTCATAGTTTTGGACATGTTGCACCCAAATGCAGAAGTATAATGGTTCAAGCTAATAATCATCACACAGAAATATCATCATCTTCCAAGTACTTTAAGTAATATTATTTTTCTTGCAATATGTTTGGTCACAAAGCCATTGACTGCTATAGAGGGAATATGAAACATATAAGATGTTATGGTTGTAACAAGCTTTGGCACATAGAAAAATAATGCAGGAGAAAATTTCAGCCAACATACCAAAAAGAGAAAACATCATCCCACTCCAAGGTATGGAAGAAGAAGGAAGTATAGCGAGAAAGATGTGGCATAACATAGTATACAGACATAACAGACTCAGGGGGAGTTGAAAGTGTGAAACTTCAGTGTTATAAATCTCATGCACAGTTATCGTGAAGACAAGTCATGTATATACGTAAGTTCGAAGCTTCATAGTTGCGTATATGTTGGTTTGAGGAAAAAGCAGTGGGACAGACTCAGAAAAAGGGGTATAATATGGTTCAGTCAATTATCAAATATCTGTTCTATTCTGATGGATGATGAATACAGTCTATTGATAATATGTATAAGTGCTCTTGGCTCTCATAAGTTGTTGATGACTTGATGTATATCTGATTAATGATGATGCTTTGATGATTCTTACTGATATTTGCAATGATCTGATTTGACAGTGAACGGTTGGCACACATTCAAGGGAGAATATGCTTCTAATAATGCATTGTTGGCATTGTGTTAGAAGATCTTGGTACATGAACAAGCTTATACTTCTTGATCCACATGGTTGTTTTGATTCAAGTGACTCGTTTGTGATGGACATATACAGGCTGTTGATCTTGATGTTGTTGACATATGCTAATGGTGCAGATCATATATGGTGTATGATAGTTGTTGATGATTATCATGGTCTTGTTTAGATTATTAATCCTTGTTATAAATGTAATGTATATCATTTTGATGTAAAGGTCATATAAAGACCTATGATGTAACCCCACTATGCATGGGAAGGATGATGTAATAATTCCTATATTTTAGGCATGTATAATCTATTGGTATATCCCCACTTGGTTGGGTGGATGAGTTAAAAGTGATGTATCCCCACTTGGTTGGGAGATTGATGTATGTATGAGTCATTGGTGATAGGTACTCACATAGTTGAGTTAAATAGAGTCATGTTATTCTTTTGGAAAATATTTTTGCAGACTCTACATGTGCTCAGGGGGAGTGGACGACTTAGTGCATCTTAGCATGTACAAAGGGGGAGCTTAATCATAGAATTCAACATGTACTTAGGGGGAGCATGGACAACATAATGTATATCAAAGGGGGAGAATATCTTGGTATGCCCTTTGCCCTTGATGTCAAAGGGGGAGAGTTTCTTGGTGTTGTTATTGCCGTCAAGTCTAAAGGGGGAGATTGTTGGCATTATGATACAGGTGTTGTCCTTGATGGAAACTCACATAGATGACAGTTCATAGTGAAAGAGGTTAACAACAAAGGCTTACAGATCAAACTCCAGAGATTGAAGAAATAAAGTGGTTTAAGAAGTATACTCTGGTTCACTTTGTCAAAGCGGCGTATACACGCGGGTCCATAGAAAAAAAAGAGTGTATACATATACACGCACTCTCACAAGAGGAAAAGCACATACAAGTTGGAAAAAAAAATGAAATTCAAGAGGAGACAATACGAGGGGTCAATACCATGGTATTAGCCCACAATATTGAGCGGAGTAACTACTATTTGATCCTGCCCAAGAATACCACGGTTCCTAAGTGGTTTTGGTCTGAGGTATTAAGAAAGGCCTAAAACTATATAAGGAGGAGAAGATCATTAGGCCAAAGTGTGCAAGTAATGAATATCTTATGAAGAGTGAGATCAAAAGAAAATATGCATGTTATGAGTTTCTAATTCTTTGCTTGATCTGAACTAAGGATGCATCTAAGTGGATGATGATGGATGAGATCTAATGTTGGATCAGGATCATAAGACCTCAAATGAATTACCATTATGTGGTTTGATCATGGATAGTATAGATCTGAATGCTAATGCATGATTTACACTGTAAATGTTCAAATCTGGGTATGACTGAAGTCTGAATAGTTGTGAAGTTTTAGGTTAGTATTTGCATATCTGTACGCTGATTCGCTTTGATAAAATCACGTATACATGTCGGTTTGGCACATCAAAGTAGTGTATACATTATGAAATATGACATTTGAAGTTTCAGTTGGTTCTAGTTGTTGATGCAGAGTTCTAGGTTCAGATCTATGTACTGGTTACAATGATCTGTCTGTTCCAATTAATTGGTTGAATTTGATTAAGTTTGAATGATTTTTTGATTCAGTATATCATAGGTTTCAGTGATTGATTGATTTAGTTATGTTTCATTCATAGATCGATGATTGGTTTTCATAGATTGATGATTAAGTTTAAGTGATTGGTTGATGGATGATTGATTTTGAGCTTCAATTTTACTGATGGGTCTGGTATGAACATTTGATGAAACGAGGCCTTTAGATTGTGGTCTTGTGTTCCAAGACTATCCAGTCTAAAAATTTATGAAACGTGGTCCCTAGAGGAAGAGATAAGGTCGTAGCCTTCTATAGGTTGGCACCTACGTACTGGTAAACATATCGGCCAGCACAAGAGCTAGGGGGTTGGAGCTCCCTTCCAGTAGTAGTTGGAAAATGAGTGAAGGTTGGAGCCTTATATAGGCTGACGCCTACGTACTAGTAAATGGAGTGGCTACTAGAAGAGCCAGGGGGTTGGAGCTCCCTTCCAGTAGTAGCTGGAGAATGAGTGAAGGTTGGAGCCTTCTGTAGGCCAACGCCTACATACTAGTAAACGGATCAGCTAGTACAAGAACCAGGGGGTTGGAGCTCCCTTCCAGTAGTAGCTGGAGAACGAGAGAAGGTTGTAGCCTTATATAAGTGGGTTAACTTACTGGTATGAGTCTGCACCAGTACAAGATTGTAAATAGGTTTTTCTTATATTAAAAGAAGACAACAGCAGGTGGTTTTTGTCCTGCATTGGGTTTCCACCTTAAATCTTGGTGTTCATGTGTGTTGCTTATGTGTGATGGTTTATTATTTTATTACTGCACATGGTTACTATTTATATGGTTAATAAAGTATTGATGCACTGATGAAAGATTAACATATGATGAATTAACTAAACCATAAGCTCACTGGATATACGCTGGTTGCCTTAAAGACAATTGCATGTACACGCAAGTTACCTTCATTGAAGTAACATATATAAATCAGAGTATGAAAATAAAAAGATTGATTTGACTAATACTAATTCACCCCCACCCCCTCTTAGTATTATTTCCAACAACCTAGAACAAAAAATATATAGAAACCTAACAAGTTTCCTACTAACTAAATCATTATTTGATATCAAAATTCTTAATTCTTTTAGGAGAAGTATTGAATACCAATATTCTTCCCTTAACTAGATCTAATCACTATCCCATCTACCTCACTCTACACATCCCAAGTATCCCCATTAAGAACCATTTAGGGTTTGAATTTTTTTGGCTTTCTTGCCTAGATTTTCAAGAAAACATTAGCTGATAGTGGATTGAAGTGGCTATTGAAAAGGGGGATTTAATTTATTATTTCCAAAAAATTTCTCAAAAACATCAAAAAACATCTCAAGATTTGGAATAAAATAGTGTTTATGGATATTTTTCAAGATACAAAATTTTGAAATATAAAATGGATTGAATTTAGCAACAAATCATCACTCGTGAGAGATTTCAAGCCATTTCTAACCAAAGGCATCATATTTCAACTCAATTAGAGGAATACTACCAATAGGAAGCAGTGTTATGATGGTAAAAGTTGAGACTTTTATGGCTTAAAGAAGAAGAGAAAAACTCAAATTTCTTCTAGAATTGTGTGATCTAGTAGTGATATTCCAATAGAAATTCTCATCTCAAGAATAGTCAAGGTATTAAGCTAACCTCTCTAGGGAAAATTTTAGGGGTGATATTTCGCAAATGGGTTATTTTTTGGACATTTTCTAAAAAACATATTTGGTAATTACGGTTAAAAGTTAGCCTATTTTTTACATATGTATGATTAAATGGATTATATTCGAGAAAAACTACCAATTTTAATAGTGAATTACATGTTTTTTATTAAATATTCGCCTACATTCTATACGTATGAATTTTCAAACCAGAATAGTCATCTATGATACTAGTTATAGGAAAATATTTAAATCCTTAAAAAATTTCCTGAGTTGCATCTCATTAATATATTAATAAAGAACTAACAATTTTTTTCAAATCCCTACTCTCTTAACCTATTATGAAACTAGCTCACAAAAAGATAGAAAATAAAGATAAACACCTTAGAATTCAGCCTCTTCAAGGGGGAAGCCTCCGTTAGATTACAAAAATGAACAATTCTTGGATGATACAAATGACAAGTCCTGTTTTCTATATATAGGAGTCTAAGGGGTCATAATGTAATGAGAGCCGACATAACAATAATAATGTAAGGGCACAACAATAACAATAGTGGGCTTCTATGGGGCACAATAATAACAATATGGGGACTACATGGGCACAACAATATAATAAGGGGGTTCCACTAATAACAATAAGGGATTACACTAGTAGTATAGGGACCTAACATGCCCCTCTCTTTCAAAAAGTGTTGTCCTCAACACTTGAGTAGTTATGGATGCTTCTGTATAAAATTCTCATCCTCCCATGTGGAATATTGAGCGAGTAAGTTCTTCCACTTGATGAGATACTCTAAAATTGATTGATTTCATAGTTTTCGGGTTCTTGTTTCCATGACTGCTTCAGGTACCAATATGATTTTTCCTTCCTCGTCAAGTTTCAATAATATTGTTTGAACTGGGATCTTGTCACTTATAAACTTATTTAAGCATGAAACATGGAAAACTGGGGGCACTCGGGAAGATGCAAGAATCTCCAATTTGTATGCCATAGTACCAATCTTTTACAATGCCTTGTAAGGACCATAATACTTTGGTGATAATTTATTATCCTTCTTAGCTTGCTTGAGGGACATTTTTTTGTATGGTTGTATTCGTAAAAATACCCAATCGCCTATATCAAAACCTCTTTCGATGCAATGTTGATCTGCCTGTTGTTTCATTCAATTTTGTGCCAAAGTGAGGTTATCCTTTAATAGTTGGATAACTTGTTGTTGTTTAGGGTCTACCTTAACACCTTCATGAGGTACAATATGACCCAATTATTCCACCTCTTGTACTCCAAAGAAACATTTGTAGGTTCTTACATATAATTGTTTCTCATCCAATAGTCTGAGCACTCTATCAACATGTTGAAGATGATCCTTCCAAGACTTGTTGTAGATTAGTATATTATCAAAAAATACTAACACAAATTTTCTAAGGAAGGGTTTGAAAATGGAATTCATTAAACCTTTGAATGTAGAAGGTGCATTGGTAAGGAAAAAAGGCATGACCAAAAATTTATAATGACCCTCATAATTTCTAAATGTTGTTTTCAGAATGTCTTTAGTCTTCATTCTGATTTGATGATATCCTGCATGAACGCCTAACTTGCTGAAGTAAATTGCTCCATGTAATTCATCCAATAATTCATCAATGACAGGAATGGGAAATTTATCTTTAATAGTAAGCTTTTTGAGCTCCTTATAATCAGGACACATGCACCACGATCCATCCTTCTTTAGTACCAATACCACTTGAGCAGAGGAAGAACTTTGACTAGGTTGAATTATACCAACCTCTAGCATTTTTGCAACCATACGTTCAATTTCACTCCTTTGGGCAAAGGGATATCTGTAAGGCCTGATGTTTGGAGGAACACTTCCTGGAAAATGAATAGCATGATCATGATCACAAATAGGTGGAAGGCCTTTGGGAGTCTCAAATACCTAGGAATGATTTTCCAAGACTTTTTGGATATCTGGAGAAATAGATGATTTCGGCATGGGAACCTCTAGCGAACATAATTGTGAAATTATGCCACATTGTTCTTCCTTTAGAAGATTTGTCATGCCATTAGAGTTGATATCTTTCCCAGTTTCCCTACGTTACCTCTTAATTCAACTTCCTTTCCTTTTGAAAAAAAATTCAAGAAGAGTTCTTGAAAACTAAAAGTTAGTGTACCCAAAGATTGTAGCCATTGGACTCCTAGTACAACATCAACACCACACATTGGAATGGAAAGCATTGGACTATTAGAAAAATATTCTCCCATGGAGAGCTTGATATTATGGCACTTTCCAAAGAAATTTATGGTTCTTCCATTTGAAACCATCACTTGACACTCTGGTGCTGGATATAGAAAGCAATTCAATTCCTTTGCTATCTTACAATGAATAAAATTATGGGTATTGCCCGAATCAATCAACACTATTACCTTTTTCTTCTTGATATGTCCATATATCTTGATAGTTTGAGAAGTGGTAATTCCTACCAATGAATGACAATATATTGTCGGATTCATTTCTTGATGCTCGATGTGATCTTTCACTTCTTGAACCTTTTTCTTCTTGATATGTCCTTCTATCTTGAGAGTTTGAGGAGCGGTAATTATTTCCAATTCTTTACAAGATATGATCAGATTCATTGCTTCTTTCTCTGGGGTTGGTTCCTAGTGTATATCCTCTTCTTTTGATGTTTCTTGTTCCTTTTATTCCTCCTCTTCACAATCTATGTAAAATAATTTCTTCTCGGCACACTTATGACCTTTATTGTATTTGCTATCACAAATGTAACAAAGCCCTTTTTCTCTTTTCTATTCCAATTGTTGTGGTGTAAACCTTGTAGGTTGTGGCAGGCTAGGAAAAAAAAAACATCCATATTTATAGTTGTGAGCGGTAGGATTCCTTGTTTCCATAATTCCCCTTTTCATTTTTCTTGCCAACCAGAATGCCTTCTCCAATGAATCAGGTTCCCAAAGACGAACCTCATGTTGAATGTTATCCTTTAAAGTCCCTATGAAGACATCAATCCTTTGCTTCTCTAGAATATCATTTACCCTTATATTCAATTTTTGGAAGTCCTCAATGTGCGTTGCCATTGAACCCTTTTGTTTGAGATTTATCAATTGGCTAAAGAAGGTTTTTCTCTTTGTATCCTCATAATGTGCTATCATTTCCTCCGTGAAAATTGACAAAGTGACAAGTGGTTTATGAGAAAAAAGCCATTTATACCATAAAAATTGATTCGATTCTAAATATAAAGATGCAATATGTACCTTTTGTAACATTTGTACATCATGTAGATCAAAATATTGTTCCATCTGTAGTATCCAATTTACTAGATCCTTGCCATCAAACTTCCTCATATCAACTTTTCTTGATTTTAGGAGCTCGATATTGAAACAAATGTAACTCCATAATTTAGGATCTCCAAGGTCTGAAATTGTGACGTGCAGTAGCCCTCTGCATCCTCTTTCCAATTCCACTAGTCTGATTGAAAGTGGATTCTCCAAGAAAGAGTTATGCCCAATCTCCCAAGATGACCTGATTATATACTCTTTTTTTCAGTAGAGAGAACTTGTACTAAGTGACACGTGTTACTGTTTCGACCTTCAGACCTCAAAACAATACACCACTATGTATAGTCCATCCTCTTTCTTTAGCTTCTTATGAAATTTCAATTTGATGCTCAGAGAGAAAGTTATAGCGATTTTCCCCAGGTCACCTGTTTGGGATGTAATTTGGGAGCTTGCAGAAACCCTCAATGTCTTGGAATGTATCTCTGAAAATGTAGTGAAACAAGATCTGAAATTCGGGCACGAGCTTCCCCATGACTTCGGCTCAAATGGGTTTTAATTTCAGAGTCTGAACCTTCGTATACAACAAAATATACGACAATTCCACGATGACCTATTTGAGATGGAATTCTGGGGCTTGCAAAACCCCTAATTTCCTCAGATCATATCTCCGCAAATATAGCAAGACAAGCTCTAAAATTCGGACCCGAGGTTCAAAACGATCTTGGCGCAAATGGATTTTTTTTTAGCTTATGAAAATTTGTAGAATGAAATTTATATCCAAAATTCCACGATGACCTCTTTGGAGCAACCAAATCCTAGAATCCAAAGCTCTAATACCAAATGTTATGAAACCAACTCAAAAAGATAGAAAAGAAAGATAAACGCCTTAGAATTCAGTCTCTTCGAGGGGTAACCTCCTTTACATTACACAAATGAACAATTCTTGGATGATACAAATTACAAGACCTCCTTTCTATATATAGGAGTATAAGGGGTCATAATGTAATCAGAGCCAACACAACAATAATAATGTAAGGGAACAACAATAACAATAGTGGGCTTCTATGGGGCACAATAATAACAATATGGGGACTACATGGGCACAATAATATAATAAGGGGGTTGCACTAATAACAATAAGGGATTACACTAGTTGTATAGGGACCTAACATAACCCCAAGTGGATCGATATATTATCATTCACAACAACATGTGACATATTACTAAATTAAAGAGGAAAATGTCATTTTGATGCAACTTATAACGTTTATAGAAGTCGAGCCAATGGTTATGGAAATGTCTACAAGAAAATCCATAGGTGATAATGACTTCCTTCGGGATTTTTTTCACCATTATTGGTCCACTATCAGGAATTAAATATCAGCCCAAGTTGAAGAGTCTCAAATAATTTCAAGATTTCCTCTAGCTCTAAGTGTTACCTTCATCACCCTCATGCATAAATAATATGAAGTGGCATATCCCAGTAAATTTATATCTATAGCTCTTTGTAATATCATTTATAAATAGTCACAAAAAGTAATTTTTTTTTCCTCAAAACCTTAATTTCCCTTCTCACTTTCCCTAAGAAAGTTGGTTATGTTGAGGGTTTTCAAAAACTCAACATCATAGTTCTCACTTCTGAAATGGTTCATTCCCTAACGTCAGCTAAGACCCTAGGAATGTGATTACACCTATCATGTCAAAATATTTTGACAATTTGAGCTAGAAATACATATGCTCTATGTTTCTAGACTTTAACTTTCATCCCTCATAGGTTAGATAGGTCTTATCTCTTATTTATTTTTCACTCTTCTCCATCCTAATCAATAGTTCCCCTTATCTTTCCCTCATCCCTTCCCAAGGCATTCATCAAGGGGATCCCCTCTCCCATTTCATATTCATTCTATGGTTTAGGAGATTGGGTGGAGTCTAAAAGTTATCCTTCATTTGAGACATTTTAGAGGTCTTACTCTACATGATAAAATTTTTCCAATATCCCCTAATCAAGTTGTTGAAAACACCATACTAATGAATCCCCCCATTACTTGTGAGGTTTTTTCTTTCAAACAAGTTCTAGATGACTTCATGGAAGCCTTGGAACCTCCATTAACCACCTCAAATAAAAATTTTCCTTCTTAAACACCTTCATTCCTATTCAATTCCACATCTATTATATTTTAGGTTTCACAATGATTCCCCTTCCATCGAAATATATCGAGGCCTCCCTCTTAGAATCTACTACAAAATAAAAATAAAAAATAAACAAAAATTACCATACACTCGAATGTTTTGGCCATCTAATCCTTCTAAAATTGGTCCTTAAATCCATTCCTTTATATCTCTTATGGGCACTATTTTCCCCTAAGAACTTCTCAAATATAACCATAACATCCAAACACGCTTTCTTTGGTGTAGATACAATGCAATCAAAAAATGGGCCCTTGGTTACCTGGGAATAATTACTCCTTTGTAAATTGAAAGGAGGACTTGTGATTTTAGAACCTAAGATTCTCAACATCATCCTTAGTGCCAATAATTAGTGGAGATGGCTCCATGGAAAATGAGAACTATAAAATGAATCTAGAAAAGAAAATATTCCAATGAAGTTAGCAAACAGGATTTAATCAAAATGGATAGAGACTAGACTAGATCTCTCATATGAAACATAGCACGATAGAATAAGTCATTAATTCCAAATCATATTTTTTGGGAAATTTGCGATGGGGAATAATTCCCTTCTCTATTAATATTCATGGAACAACTTCCAAATATTCAACATGAACCAAACCTTATGGCTCTCAAAATCATCCTTATCGAAAGGTAGGGGAACAATGTCCATCATTATTGGGATCCCAATTATGGAAACGCTAACTAGAGACATTGGCTAGTTTATCTATATCATATACCCTAATAATAAGACCCAATGTCATTGATATAGGGAATGTCACACAACCACTAAGATAAAATATTCAGAAAAAATAGATAAATTAATATGAGGATATATCCCAAGAGGGAAATTCAATCTAAGGAATCCTATGCCCTAGTTGCAAGGGATGTAGACATTCATACAAAGAATATTTGGAAAAAGATATGGAAGGTAAACGTATGGCCAAGAGTGTCCACCTTTCTTCAATTGACTGCAAATGGAAATATTTTAACTTGGGAACACTACTTTTGATGTAACTATGAAGGTCTAGCTCTTTTTGTATTTTTTTGACTAGCTAAAGAATCATATGGATACCTTATCAAGTCCTATCCCTTTGGTACCTTCCTTTGGAACTGAGGACTCAACCACTTCTATTAGTTTGACCACAATAAATAATTTTTTTGGCTTTCACTAATCTCACCGAGACAAGAAATCTTTCAGAAGCTGATCCTATATCGAAAATGACAACTTTTCATTTTTTTGTCCTTTGGGAAATATGGAAAGAAATAAATTGCAATACTTTTGAAAATGAATAACAAATAACTCAAATGGTTTGAATTAATATTTAAAAGAATACTCTTCAAACAATTTAGATAACTCAATGGATAGTTGAGGATCTCAAATCGAACAATAGAGAATAGAACATTCATAGTGATTAGAATTTCAATCTCTCTTCTTCAATAAGAACCACAAAATTGAATCCTACCATGGCTTTATCTCCTACAGTGTGGACCCCTGCACTACAATATTTTGAAAACACAATCTTGATGGAGCATCAAAGAGAAACCTAATTTAGCAAGATCTAGAGGTGTCTTTTGAGATTCCAATGGTTAGATCCTTCTGATTTTTGTAGGCTAACTAGGCATCAATTCCAATAATGCGTTAGAGACATGGGCTTGCATCTAGGGCTTACAAATAACTAGAATGCATAACTATATTAAGTTAACTGTAAAGGAATATTCTCAAATAGTCATCAATATGTTAGTTATAATGAAAATGGTATCTCCTCCCAATAGGGCCTCTTGCAATTGGTGTTTAGAAAATAGCGTTGAGCTTTTTCTAAGTTCCATCCATGACATTGTTTCTATCACCCCCCCACATGTCAAAAGAGATGCCAATAATATGTCGACTTTTTGGCCAATGAAGGTGTTAATGGCTAAGGAATCAACATCAATTCTAACCATTCGATAATTTTTGAGGTCTAAAATGAGCCTCCTAAGGAATATTATAAAATAATAGGGGAAATAATAAAATAATATTAGATTACCTCATCAAGCTTTGGAGGGAAAAAAAGAAAAACTATTTTTTAAACTCGTATTTTCAACTTATCTCCCTACTACTTTACTCAAATTTCAATTAGGAGCACTCATTGGATGCATAATTTAATTTTGCATCTAAGTATTGCCAATATTTCATGCTTTTGATGGATGCTACTACACTAAAAGTGTGAAAAACATGAAAAACGTGATTGCAATCACTTTATTTCATGTATTTCACATTTTTTGTGTGGTAAGGTTCATCGAAAGTATGCAACATGGGAACTCCTTGGATGAAAAATTAAATTTCTCAACCAATGATTGCTCCAACTCAAAATTTGAGTAAAATCGTAGGGAGATAATTTAAAATACTAGTTGAATATATATATATATATATATATATATATATATATATATATATATATTACTCCAAAAATGGTGAATCATCCATGGTTGACATCATCATACTGAATCCTATTGGTTCTAATAAAGTTTATTTTTATTTTACATTTTTGTTTTGAGACCCATTTTTTATGTCAAAATTTCTCTAATGTTGACTAACCTCCTAGACCAACCTTGGAAATCCAAATGTGGATGCCTAGACAAATTGATCTCATCTCGCCATATCATGTTCTTAAAGGGGATTACAACTAGGAAATATGGTTCTATAATATCGTGAACATGCATATTGCCACATCATGGATTCATAACATCACTTTCTGATGTGGATTGGATCATTATATTATTTACATCCATATTAGTGATTTTAGAAGGGGGTAATGGAAAGAATCAACTCATAAGGCCATTTTTTATCAGTGGGTCCTAGTTTGGTGAATTGGGATTTTAAATATTCTAGAGCTAGTTTCAGGAATTTCCAAAAGTTTTACCCCTGGATTTGTTCTACACTTAGATACTTTTTTAACAAAGAAAAAAAAAACCTCAAATGAAGTTTGAATGTAAAATTTATTCCACCTAGAAGTTGACCTTCCTATTTTTACCACCATGACTCAACAGGATGCCACATCAACCTCATTACTCATGGAAAATGGGCTAGCCATGTGACTATGATGAATAAGACTATAGAAGAGTCAAGTTTTAACTCATATCTAAGGGTTAAATGGGCCAAATTTAACCCTTAATTGGCTATTGAGTTGTTTTATAACTATTAGAGAAATTTTGAGGTAAAATATGGGCCTAAAAAAAATGTACAACAAAAATAAACTTTATAAGAACCAATAACATTAAATATGATGACTTCAACCATGGGGGATGATCCACCATTTTCGGACTACAAAATGTAAAAATAACAAAAACTACATTTTCAACTCATATTTTCAACTTATCTCCTTATGATCTTACTAAAATTTGTAGAAATAAGGTTGTATATTTGCAAATTCTAATGAATTTTTAATTAAAATCACTAGACACAAACCTACACTACTACTCTGCGGACATTAATTCACAATTTAGAACAAAAATCTCAAACATGCAAGAAGAAATAGCACACATGCAACAAGTATTTTTTATCTAGGAAAGAAATCTGATAAACCCCAATGCCTGCTTACATGAATCAAATGAATCGATATGTAATATAGTTTCTTTTCTCAACTAAGCTCACCCTTCAAGTGCACAACCTATCTCTCTGCTCATTGAAGGACTCTGACCCAGACTTGTCATAATTTTTCCTCATCTTGAGCTCCTATTTCCTTGCGTTGTTCCTTGAGGAATTAGCCCCTATTATTTAGGGAAATCCTCTAATTGAATTTCATGATTCCTTAGGCTGATCATCTAACTACATGCAACACTTGTACACTCAAGACTAGTCTACAACTAATGTTACACTGCCTTGGATTCTCCACCTCAACTGGGTAACTTGAATTCTCTGCATCCACCAACTATTTTGGGTTGATTGATTAGTTAACTGGATGATCATTGAGTTTGACTGAAGTCCCACTGCTTAACTAGGATTCCACTAGTTCATCCAAAAGTTGAAACTAGTTTAACTGAAAAAAACCTGAGATAATTGACCTTGATTAGCAATCACAAATGCAAAACTGAACTCTTACTCCTCCAACTTGAATTGACTGAGTAAACTTGCTGACATAAGCCATGTCACACAATTTAACATCATCCAAGTTGTCTACAAATGTGAAAATTCAAATTTTATCAATTTAATCAAGGAAAAATCAAATTGAGAATTTCTTACTGCATTTTTCAACACTCCATCTCAACGAGAAAGGGATTATTAACCACCCTTATCCTACACCTGTGAAACTCGAACTTTTCTCTTGACAAGGCCTTTGTTAAAATATCAACATCTTGTTCCTCTGTCGAAATGTATTGCAACAACATTATTCGCCTCTGGACACAGTCCAGTAAATGGTGATAATAGATATCTATATGCTTGGATTCATCGTGAAAAATAGGGTTTTAAGAGAGCTTGATGCAACTCTGATTATCACAGTAGATCACAGTTGGATCCATCATCTGAACAAACAATCCAACAAGTATCTTTCTCATCCAGATAGACTCACATGTTGCTTGACTAGCAACCATGTATTTTTCTTCTACTGAGATGAGTGCCACGGATATTTACTTCATGTTGTACCAAGAGACCATTGTGGACCTAACACTAAAAATTCCACTTGATGTACTATTTCATTCTGATGGACTCCTCACCCAATATGCATCTATGAAGCCACACAACTTCACTATCGTTGTTTATATGTACCATAGTCCAAACTTGTTAGTTACTATGAGGTACCATAGAACATGCTTAACTGCCCTCCAAAATAATTTGGTTCACCTAACCATAGCTTGGCTCAGTTGGTTGACTACATGGCACATATTTGGTCACGTTTTCACAAGATACATTAGTGAACCCACCAATTTCCAATGAACATTACCATCCAATTCCTCACCTGAAGTGGAATCCTCTTTCCTCTAGTTCGTTGCTAGAGGTGTCTCCATGGGTTTGCAATTGTCCATGCAAAACCTTTCAAGTATCTCATTGGCATACTTTCCCTTAGAGACAAACAGTTCCCCATCACCTTGCCATACTTCCAATCCAAGGAAGTAGTGCATGAGACCCATGCCCTTCATTTTAAACTCTCTTCCATGGTCCTCCTTGTAAGATCTGATCAGCTGCTCATCACCAGTTAAAATCAACTCATAAAAATATAAGACAATAATAAAAAATTTAACTTCTAACAAAATATGATAGAGGTTTTCATCCACTTCACTTTTTGTGAAGCCCAAAATAGTGAGATAACTATCGATCTTGGTGTACCAAGCATGAGGTGCTTGCTTGACATTGTACAATGCTCGCTTGAGTCTGAACACATTAGAATCCTGATCAAAAGTTTCAAAGCCTTTTGGCTGCTTGTTGTACACCTCATCCTCAATAAATCCATTGAGGAATGTTGGTTTTACATCCATCAGGTGGATCTTCTACCCCATGTGTACAATTAAAGCACGACTTGATCTAATTAATGACTACCTTGCTACATGAGAAAAGTTCTCCTCATAGTCAATCCCCTCAACTTGAGAGTACCCCTTGGCCACAAAACTAGCCTTGTGATTTTCTATTCTTTCATCTATTGCATACTTTACCTTGAAGGTCCATCTCAAACCCACAACTGATTTGTGTGTTGGACTTGGGATCACTTCCCAAACACTATTTTTTACAATGGATTTGTATTCCTCCACCATTGCATTAGCCCATACAAGTTTCGCTACTGCTTCCTTGAAACATGATGGCTCAATCTCTACAAGTTCAGTCATTAGAGAAATTTAGCCAGTGTACTGATCTGGTTACCTTCTCTGCCTGCGGTAATTTGAAGGAGCACCCACATTCTCCCTCGCATCCTACACAAGTCTCTAAGATTCCCTAGTCCTTTTCCTACCTTTTCTGTATTGTTATGCTTGCGTGGTTGTCCTCACTCTCTTCTCCTCAACTTGTGGCTGCTCCAAAACTTCTTGAGGCTCCTCCTTTGGAGCTAAAACATCCTCTTCTGGTGGGATCTATAGCTCCCTCTCAAGAGAGAACCACATTTCTTTGTCTTCATCAAATTTTACATCCCTTCATATAACAGTCATTCTGAGGGATGCCAAGTACACATGGTAGTTGTGGGTAGTTTCTTTGTAACCCACAAATACGCACAATTTTATTGTCAGATCTAGTTTCTTCCTTGATTGTTTGGAGACATGGTGGTAAACAAAGGCTCCAAAAATCTTGAAGTGTGACACATACGACTTTCTACCCGAGAAAGACTCCTTTGGTGTAATCATGCAAAGAATTTGGTGAGGACTCTGGTTCTGCAAATATACTAGTATGTTGCATGCCCCGGCCCACAAATGCAGAGGTAGGCCTTGATTATGCAACATCACCCTCACTGCTCCCATAATTCTACAATTCTTCCTCTCAACCACCCCATTCTGTTGTGGGTTGTGGGGTGTTGTCAACTCTCGTCGAATGATTATTTTCCCTAGAAAATTTTAAATTCATTCGACAGTTTCTCACCTCCATTATCACTTCTGAGAGCCTTAAACTTCTTGCTCTTTTCTTTCTCAACCAATGCATTGAATTCTATGAACTTTGGAGAATGTCTCATCCTTCTTCCACATGAAGAAGATCCAACACTTCTTTGAGAATTCATGAATAAAGATTATGAAATATTTGTACCTGTCACTAGAGGATATCGAGAAAGGTCCACAGACATTAGATTGGATCCTTTTAAGGACTGCATGTGCTTTGTTGTCCAGATCATGGAAGGTGGGTTTTGTGTACATCCCCAAAGTACATCCTTTGCATACATCCTACTACTCAAGTGATCCTTTGGGGATGATTCTGGTTATCTGTAGCATTACCTTCAAAGCACCATGATGAAAATGGCCAATTCTTTTATTCCAAATTTCACTGACATCACAACTATGCACCTTATCTACCTTTGTGCTCAATGCAATAAAATACTCCACATCTAGCTTTTATAGGTTCTTCACACAAACCCCAAGCTACTTCACCTGTCCTATGGCTATGTTTCTCAAGAATTCATTTCCTTTGCTGAAGATCACATTATAACCACGATATTCCAAAACATCAACAAAGATGAGATTTTTCTTTAGGCCCAAAATGAACATGACATCCTTGAGCCTGAGGGGGGTGTTATCACCTAGTAATTTCCCAAGGTTAATGAAAGAGATCACCGGGGTAACCACAAACCAATCTTTTAGGCTTAGGCTCTAGCCAACCTAAGTCCAGAGAGGGCTCTCTCTTTATAATTTAGCTTTGTTTTTATGGGATTTTAGGCTAGTTAGTGTTCGTGGGGTTTTGGTTTTGAATTGAAGGTTGGGTGGTGGAATTATTAGAGCGTATGGATGGGGCTAGGTCTTCAAGCCATTGGGCTATGGAGTCAACAAATGGATAGCATAACTGGACCAGATCATTAAAGGGAATGTTCAGAGGGCATGCTAGCAAAGCTACATGCAAATATTTTAGGTCTAATGGGTGAAGTAATTCTAACCAGAGTGAAAGGGCACTTAAGAATCCTTGGACCAGGATCAGAATGATGAATAGAGGGCGATCATGAACAAAGGGTAATTAAGGATCCTTTGCTATAGACCAGAGGAGAAACTACGGAAGCTAAGGAGCAGTTAAGAATTCCCTAGCTAAGATAGTTTAGGAGAAAACATTCAGAATGTAAAACAGTCAAGACAGAGTGCATTTAAGCAATTTCTGAAATATCATTCCTTGCTATACATTTAGATTTTAGAAATTTACAAAAAATATTATGGAAAAAACATAAGGAAAAACAACATTGAACATGGGAGAATACTTATTTGTATTTTTATTTACACAAGAATCTTGTAAAATATCTGATCTTTATTCCTTGATCTGGCAAGCCAATCCAGTCATTGATACAATAGAACTTTGATTTGAGAGAAAATTTATATAGAAATTTCTTGGAATCCACCCAAAATACTTCAAATGAAGAAGTATTTATACAAATTCTAAACCGAAATATCTTGAAAAAATATCAAGATTGGTTTTACAAATATCTCAAACTATTTTACATTAATAGGACATAAATAAAGGACACTCAAAACTAATGAATCTATTTGGCACTATATTTATGGATTGACGGTGACAAAGAAGAGAAATTCGAATTTGATAGCAACTCTTAATTGATGATGAGGCATCCAAGTCACTAATTGCATCCTTTCTTTGTGCATTCTGCCCCAACAATTATGCCAAATTAGGGTCCATTGATACCTTTGTATATCTAAATCTAAGATATATATGTAAAACATGAAAGAGGTTATTATATATAAGTATGTTTTTGAGATAAACCTCTCTCAGTTCCCCAAAATTCAGCTCCAGTTGTTCACAATATTCTCTGCAAAAAGATCTCAAAAACAAGACTTTGCACAGTCCGGAAACTAGGCTGTGAAGACATGCATTTATCTCACTTTTGGTAATACCTGTGTAAAACGTGAGATAGGTTTTTATAGATTAGCCTTTTAGGAACACAAAACTCCTCCATTTTCTTACAATTCATCTTGGATTGGCTGAACTAGTTTCTGAAAAACTATGACTTAAACATGAAATTTCCGAATAATGTACCATTTCTGCTCTAATTTCATCTTTTAAACTTAAATTTCTTTTAACTGTTTTTCACTTTTACTTTGGATAAACTTCATTGTTGCTGGTGAAAGTGTTTTCATATTTGTTTAACCCTTATTGCCTCCATGTTTACTTTTACTTTTTACTTTTACCGCTCTGTTTTTTCATCTATCTTCACTTTGACATGAATCTGTATGCTTTGTAACTATCTTCTCTGTTGTTTGTCTTCATGCTAGCTGATTTACTTGACTTGGTCTTCAATCTGATACTCTTTAACCCTGATACACTTTGACTATTCTTCACTGTGTCCTTTTACCTTCACTGTATATTTTAGGTTTTTACTGTCTGTTTCAACAGTAAATCATTTAATTTCATGTTTCCTCTGCTTGTCTTTTAACTGTATGTTTATTTTCCATCTTTGTTTGAATAGATTTGATAACAATCTCGGAGTAAACAGGTCTTATGACTAGTATTAAGATTGTTTATCCAACATTGCGGTGTTTGATCACCTGAAAAATAAAACAAACTATTAGGAAAATGTTGGGTTGATAGGGAGGGTCATTACTGGAATTATCAAGCTTTATAGGTCTATGGAGTGAATTCAAATTTCTTTCAGGAGGTAAACCATGCTTGAATTGGTTAGCAGAGGCTTCAGGTGGTGCAAAAGGGTTACACAGGGTTTTACTGCAAAAACAAGCGAAAACGAGCAAAACTGGGGTTTTCGTGTTTAAACGGGTAAAGGTTTGATTTTTTTGAATTTTGGCGCAAAGTGAACAGTAGATGGTTTTGTCATTTAGTGAGAGGGCGGTAAGCAGTTTATTTCACACCACTTTTGTGGGCTTGGTGGTATTCGGGAGGGGTCACCTGATTCCATTCATTGAATGACACGTAGCATCGGGGGTCAGGGGGAAACCATTCTATTGGGCGGTTAAAGGGCGGACATTGAGCGCGACCAATATGATTACAGGTCGTTGGATGTGGGGGGGATGATCAATGGTGATCGGGAGGTGAAGCTGCATGGGGGTAAATGACGGGAATTAATGGGGGGCCCGAGGATTTAATTACGGTGGTTTCAGGATTAGTTTAAGGACTAATCTAGGGTTAGGGGATCGGGCCAGTCTGTAATGAGGGATTAGGGACTGAGGGCAGGGTTTTAATGTATTTTGTGGGATATGGGGTAGTAATATAGTTTATAAATAAACTAAGGGGTGGGGTTAATTTATATAAGGGAGTTAAATATATATGGGCAAATGGGTTTTTCGAGATTTTTATATATTTAATTAAAAAAGTTAATATGGGGTGAGATGAGTGGAAGGGGTGTTTGTACTTAGGTATGTGAAATCTTATGCGTGTTCCATACACTTAGTACTTAGGATAAATGTATTTGGTGGGTTTTGCACATAAAACATGTTTATAAAGGGGTTTTCCTAGGCAAGAGAACTTAACCTTAGGAAAAGGGGTTTTGTGAGGGGAATGAATGATTTATAAGGGAATTTAACACCTTTCCTCCTTAAGTCATCAAGCCGAGGGTCTGGTCCCACCAGAAGTCAGAGAAATTCTCTGAGCCTCTTTGACTTAAAGAACTATAGGTATTAATATTTTTATTGTGAAAGGGAAGTTAGTGAGTGTCATAGGGGTTAAAATGAATGAGGGGATGTTAAATAAATCACATTGTGAACCATTGCCTTTGCTTTGTCCTCTACTTATGCATATTGGAAAGATTCATTTAAAACAATGACATAAGTGCTTTTATGTAATCACATTATATTTCTGTAACCTTTATACTACTTACCCACTTACTCATCCTACCATCTTTTCTTCACTTTATTAGGGTGCATTTAGCCTAGCAAACCCTTGTCAATCTTTTTTTTTCTTTACAAAGTAAACTATATAATTCTAACCTTATATCATCCAAGGGCTCAGATTAAGCTTATGAGCTCCTTTTATTTTCTCTACCTAACTATGATCTGCCAAGATTAAACTGTTTGGTCAGATTTTGTTCTCTAATCTAGAAACATGAAATTCAAATCATGGAATAACAAAGATTAAACTATTTGATTACCATGGATTGTGGCATGAACAACAAGTTGCACACAATCATTATTATGCATAAAAGTAAATAGTAGTGGCATTTGGACTTGCACACTTTCATGGTCTTTTTGTTTTTGGGGTTCATATACTTTCATTTTTTTGACCTTCTCTTATTCTTTTTGTCCTTTGATTTATCTTTTAGGACATACCCTCTTTATATTTTTTATTTTTTTATAATATGGAAAACATTTTCAGAAAGCAAAGGTATGTACAATATTACAATCTTAACCTTAGTCATTCAAAAATATGACTCCTATTGGTATAAGAACCTAACAGGGGTAACCAGAATCCCTCTAAAAGGTCATTGTACCAATCCCGATCGTTTTATACCTTTTGATGTCCCCCGTGTCGATGTGCATCTAAAAATATTTTTCTTCCAGGTCACTGAAAAAGTATCTATTCCCCGTCATGTGCATAGATGTACCTGAATCCAAGTACCACATGCTCCCCATCATTTTGTTGGTCATGCATGCAATGAGAATAAAGTCAAGCTCGAATTGTGAAGCCAAAGCTTCACCTTCTGCTCCTCTTCAGGTCTTCTTGCTTACCTTCTTGTGTGGACACTTCGTGGCATAGTGCCCGAATTCATGACAATGGAAGCATTTAATTTGAGAAATTTTTCTTCTTCTCCCCATAACTTGATTCTAGTTTGGATTGGGATTTCTTCCCTTTTCCCTTCATTTCCTTTCCAGCCAATGAAAATTTTTCTTCATCCTCGCCCTTGGATGAATTCCCATCTTTGGTATTCCACCTTATTTCCTCATGTATCAAATAGGATTGTAAGTGCTCCCAACTAAGTAGTTTCTCCATACCATTCACTGAACCTTGATAGCTATGCCAGCTCTTCAGAAGGCCCAGAAGGGCTAGGGTTACCAAGTCTTCTTCATGTCCATTAGCACCAACCCTGCTAAGTTCATCATGACACTGTGTAAAATTCCTTAGATATTGCAGAACTGTGTCATTCTTCTGCATCTTGATACTTTGAATTTTAACCTTGAGCATGATATTCTTGTGGTCACTACTATTCTCATACAATTTTGTTAGTGCTTTCCACATTGAAAATGAAGTTTCTTTTCCATGGAGATTTGGGACAATATGATGCCATACTCCCTCCAAGATTATTCTCCTTGGGTTGGCTACATATTTATTCCATTGAGCAAGGTTTTGGTCATCATATGCTTGTGGTTTTTCAACATATGACTTGATATATTCTTGCAATCCATTGTCATCCAATACTACCTCCATGTGATCCTTCTAGGGAACAAAATTGGAGGTGCATTCTAAGGAATACTCTAGCCTTAGTCCATTGAAGGCCATATTCTTAGCCCTAAAGAAATCCTGCTACAATGATCTTCAAATTCGAACCTCTTAGAAACAACTTCAAATTTCTTGCTTTAATTTGAATCCATCTCTGACATGATGTAGAGATTATGCTGTATATTTGCAACTACTCATGACATTTTAATCAAAATCACAAGACATAAACCTACACTACTTCTCTGTGGAAATTAATTAAAAATTTAGAACATAAATCTCAGACATGCAGAAATAACACACATGGAACAAATATTTTTATATATGGAAAGAAATTTGCTAAAAAACCCCAATGCCTTCTTGCATTAATCAAAAGAATATAAATGTATTACAAATTCTTTTCTCAACTAAGCCCACCCTGCAAGTGCACAAGCTATCTCTCTACTCATTGAAGGCCTCTGACCCAAGCTTAGTCAAATTTTTCCTCATCTTGAGATCCTATTTCCTTGCATTGTTCCTTGAAGAATTAACCCATATTATTTAAAAAATTCCTCTAATTGAATTGTGTAATTACTTAGGCTTATCATCTAATTACATGCAACACCTATACACTCAAGACTAGTTTACAACTAATGTTACACTCCCTTAGAATCTCCACCTCAATTGGGTAACTCTAATTCTATGCATGTGCTAGTTATTTTGGGTTGATTGATTACTTAATTGGATGATCACCGAGTTTGAATGAAGTCCCACTACTTAACTGGCCTTCCACTAGTTCCTCCAAAAGTTGGAACTAGTTTAACTGCAAACAACCTAAGATAACTGACCTTGATTAGCAATCACATATGTAGAATTGAAGTTTAACTCCTCCAACTCAAATTTACTAAGTAAACTGGGTGACATAAGCCATGTCACACAAGTTAAGATCATCCAAGCTGTCTATTGATGTGGAAATTCGAATTTTCTCAACTTAATCAAGGAAAAATAAAAATTGAGAATTTCTTATTGTAGTTTTCAACAAAATTTCAAGCAGGAGCACTAGTTGGATGCGAATTTAATTTTTCATCCAAGGAGTATCCATGTTGCATACCTTCGATGGACCCTGCTACACGAAAAATGTGAAATACATGAAAAAATGTGATTGCAATCATGTTTCTTTCATGTATTTCACATTTTTCATGTAGTAGGGTCCAATAAGATATGCGACATGGGTTCTCCTTGGATGCAAAATTAAAGTATGTATCCAATGAGTGCTCCCACTCAAAATTTGAGTAAAAGTGTTGGGAGATAAGTTGAAAAAGTAGTTTTTTCTATTCTCCCTCCAAAACTTGATGAGGTAATCTAATCTTATTTTATTATTTCCACTATTATTTTGTAATATTCCTTAGGAGTTCCATTTTATAACTTCAAAATTCTCTAATGTGGGCCACTAGGAGGAAAATGGGTTTGATTTTATTCTAGTTTATTTTGTTCCATAGTTTAGAAGAGTAGCTGATATGAGTTAGAGAAGGAAAAGAGTAAAAAATGTCTATGTTATGTAGCATCCCATGGACCATAGGTCTCACTACTTTATATTTTTACCATATTCAAAGAAAGAGAGAGTAGAGCATCCTCACCTTCTAGCTGGGTTTTCTCCTTAAAGGGTTTCTTGAATCATATCTTGGTGTCTTATGGTTTGTGAGTGATTTTTATATTTGTTGTTATTGTTTTCATTTGTTTTGTTTTACATGCATAAGAAGAACGCAATAACTCAACAATATGAAAATATAAGGAAACGATAACCCTAATAGTAAATATTTTAGATTTTAATAAATTTATATCGGATATATTGTAACAAGTTATCTAGTGGAATATTCATTGTAGATTACTAATCATATTGGTATAAAACTAGGTTTCTTTGGGTATATTATGGGGCATTACAAGGGATGTAGGTTGGTTAATATGAAAGCCATATAACCCTACCCATGGCCAATGAATCTATTAATAACCCTCAATATATAAAACCGTTAGGGGATTTTTGAGGTCTAAAATGGGCCTCTTAAGGAAATTATAAAATAATAGTGGAAATAATAAAATAAGATTAGATGACATCATCAAATTTTACAAGGAAAAAGGAAAAAATTATTTTTTCAACTTATCTCCCTATGGGTTTATTCAAATTTCGAGAGGAAACACTCGTTCGATGTATAATTTGATTCCTCATCTAAGAAGTACCCATGTTGCATACTTTCAATGGACCCTGCTACACGAAAACTAAGAAATACATGAAAAATGTGATTGCAATCACGTTTTTTGATGTATTTCTCATTTTTGTGTAGCAGGGTCCATCGAAACTATGCAAGATGGGTACTCTTTGGATTAGGTACTAAATTTTGCATTGAACAAGTACTCCCGCTCAAAATTTGAGTAAAACCTTAGGGAGATAAGTTGGAAATACAAGTTGAAAAAGTAGTTTTATTATTTTATTATTTTTTAATCTTTTTACTTTTTTACTCCAAAAATGGTGAATCTTCCCCCATGGTTGACATCATCATCTTGAATCCTATTGGTTCTTATAAAGTTTATTTTGGTTGTACATTTTTCTTAGGAGGACCATTTTAGACCTCAAAAGTCCCCTAATGAAGAGAGATTAACAAGATTGGAAGAGAATGTTATAGATATCAACCATAATATAAGCCTTCTCATGGTAGATATAGAAGATAATATTAGAATCAGAGAAGATAGAGGTTGCAATTTAGAGGTCAAATAAGAGTGAAAATCGGGGGATTGAGAAGAACCATAAATGGAGTCTAAGAGATAACTCATGAAAGAACAACCCAATTTCAGTTCCATGAACCACTCATTGTCTTTGTTGAAGATGGAAGTAGAGGTCGACATCAAGCCATATCAAGGTGATATTTTCACCTTGAAATTAAATTAGTGGTTGTAGCATTTAGAGGTTTATTTTAGCATTCATCACATAGAGGAAGAACAAAAAAATTATTTCACTTGTTTAGAACTAGAGGACCATTCCTTGACCTAGTAAGAAATCAATACATAAACCATAATGGAGGGGGGTCCTCTAGTGACTAAGAAGGAGGATTTCAAAACTCTCATAAGTTCAAAATTGTACTCTATCAGGTATGTAGAAGACTAGTGGATCTAATGGCATTAACTCAGGAACAGACAACGGAATATTGTGTAGGAGTATACCATAGAACTTTGAAATATGGAAATAATGTTAGGTACCTCCCCCAATAACCCAAATTTACTCCTCAAGTATTTTGGGGGTCTAAAAAAACATTTGTGAAGGAAAAGAAATGATGTTAAAACCTAGAATGATGGACGAGGCTTGTGTGCAAGCAAAATACCTGGAAGACATAGGCCAAAAGAGAGGGAAATCAAGTGGGTCAAAGTAGAAGGAAAAAAAAACTTCCAAATAAGGGAAGAATAAAGATAAGGAGGGGGGGAGGTTAGAAGGTACAACACACTAGTTCAGATATACTAAAATCTATTGTAACCATTATAACATCGATGGCCAAACATAAGAGAAATTTAGAAAAATAAATCCAAAAATCAACTCCATGAACTAGAAGAAGAACAAGAAGAATAAAAATATCATGGCCATAGATTCAATTAATCAGGTGGAAAGTAGCTTGGAAGTGGATAAGAATATTTTCTACACATAAGTTGAGAACGGGGCCAATCTAAGTATCCTTAAGAATTAGGAAGAGAAGGAGATGAACAAACTCGTACATATAAGGATACAAGTTAAGAACATAGAAATTGGTGCTATGCTGACTTAGGATCATCAACGAATATCATTGCAAAAGTATTGGTAGAAAAATAGGATTACATTTTTGGATTATCTTAGCCCATATCCATTGGGATGGGTAAATAGGATGCATAAATAAAGGTAACCAAATAGTGAAAAACCTTATTTTCTATTAGTGTTGATTTTGTTGATGTAGTTTCACTTGATGTATGTGGAATGGTGTTTAGAAGTCCCTATGTGTATCTGCAAGATGTGATCTTTATCTAGAGAGATGACCAGTACCACCTCATCAACAATTGAATATCCTTCATTGTCAATGTGCACAAGGGCAAGTCCAAAATTTCATTGGTAAATTTCAACCAAGCCAAGAAATTGACCAGTTCTAGAAAGAAGTATGTTATGTTAATTTTAAGAGAAAATTAGTTTATATAGGTGTCATTCATATCAAAGTCTCCCTTGAGGGGTGCACTAACGAATAAAGAAAACAATTGGAAGAGTTTCTATAGGCATATAAGGGATTGTTCTAGGAGCCTAACGTGATACCACCCAAGAGGGAAGTGGAGCGTGAAATCCAACTATTGTTGGAATCTCTATTTCAAAACACTAGGATATAAAGACGGTTTATATAGAAACTAACCAGATGAAGAAGTAGTTGCAACAATTACTCGAGAACGGTGTCATTTGACCAAGTACCTCACCATGTGGATCAACCATATATTTGTGCCTAAAAAGGATGAGACTTTAAGAATGTGCATTGATTACAAAACATTGAACAAAATAATTCTCAAGAATAGGTGCTCCTTACCAAGGATAGATGACATGTTTGATCAATTTTTGCAAGCAAAATACTTCACCAAGATGAACTTAAAATTAGGGTATCACTAGGTTTGAGTCATGCAAGAAAACTAACTTCAAAACCAAATAAGGTTTCTATTAGTGGTTAGTCATGTTTTTTGGTTTATGAAATACACCAACTGCATTCATAAGAAATGAAAATTTTAGGGGCTAAATTTCATAGATGGGCTAATCTTTGATGTCTTTTCCAAAAAAACATTCGCCAATTTCCATTTTTTTCTAAAACTGATTCACCCAAATTTTATAGCATAAAATTATTTTAAAAAATAACCAAAATTTTATATAGGTTACATAAAATCATTAGAAATTTGGATATTTTAACCAAAGGATTACCAAACATTTACAGTTTGCATATTTGAGACTAGTAAGATTCACCAAGATTTCTACACTTCAAGTTAAATTTCCATCATTAAAATTTTCCTTGTTTATAAGGTTAATAAATAATATGTTACCCCTTTTTATATATTCATTTGTTATTGTTTAGTTGGATGACATACTAGTATATGTTGTTACTTGAGACGATAAGATATCGCATTTAATGTAAATGCTAGAAACATTAAAGAAGCACTAATTGTTGGAAAATCTCAATAAATCTGAGCTTTCACAAAAATACTTTGTGTATTTAGGATACATGATTAGTGGATGAGAGATGAAAATATATCTTTCCTAGATGGAGGCCATCATGAAGTGGTGGGTGCCTACCAATGAGTTTGAGGTTAGGAAATTAGTTGGGGAAACATTGTAACTAAGGAAATTGATAGCCACGTTTTCAATAGTACCATCACCACTCCATGTCATATCAGTAAGTGGCAAGTGTTTCCAATGGGAAAAGGGTCAATATAGGGCCTTTGCAAAGTTAAAGAAAAAAAAAATAGTCATGCATTATTTCTTGCATTATTGAACTTGCAATAGCCCTTTCAAGTGTTGACAAATGTGACTGGGAATGCTATGAAGGCGGTGTTGCTGTAAGGATGAAGGCCCATATTGTACCATTTTAATGTATTTCATGGGGTGGTTCTCAACTACCTTACTTATGACAAGGAGCACTATGCTTTGGTACAAGCTATCAAAAAGTGGAAACATTATCTTATGTGAGATAATCTAAATAGACAATCGATCATTAGAGTACCTTCAAGCCTAAGATAAGTGACAATAAACCACACATTAGAAGTGGATGGTGTTTCTAAAATATTTTTATTTAGTGAACACGTATAAGAAGGGAAGAAAGAACAAGTTGGTTGATAAGCTTTTAATGTCACCTAGATCAAACATTACAACTTTGGGAACTCTAATGCATATTGAGCCTTTCATCCATGATGCATATAGAGAGGCATACATAAAGGATGAGGACTTCAAGAAGGTATTTTAGTAGTTGTAGAGCTAGAATCATGTGCATGATGGTGACAACATAGTTGAATACCATCTCTAGAATGGATTACTCTACATGTTGGATAAGCTATGTATTTGTAAAGGTGAGTGACTGTAGCTAGATAGAGAGGCTCACACCTTCAAGGTTGCGGGGCATTTTTTAGTAGGGAATGAAATGACCAACTTTTAGAAGTATGTGTATTTTCTCAAGATGAAAGAATATGTGGCTAGGTTTATAAAAGGATGTAAGATTTTCTTTACAAGAAATATCCCTTACATGTACCCACTCATCCTTGGGAAAGAATTTCCAGGAATTTTATGGGAGGCTTACCTACAACTAGCAAGGAACATGAATATTGATTTGTGATAATTGGCAGGTTCATCAAGATGTATATTTTCATGACCCATAAAAAGACCAATAATGGGAAAGAAGCAAAAAATATTGTTCTTTCGACAGGTTTAGATGCACTTGGAATCCTAAGGAGCATCATTTTAGACAGGGACACAAGATCATTGCGTTTTGGACTACGTTGTAGGAGAAGATAGACAATAAGTTAAACAAATCTACAATATTCTATCCATAGATCAGAAAACATACGTAATCAAAAATACTTTATTAAATCTTTTGAGAGGCTACAATTAAAATAATTTATTGGTAAAATTGTTTTGGATACTTACCACCTTTACCACCTTCACCTTTAGTTATTGCATATTTAATCAGAAATAAATGATTTTACATTCTCCTCTGTGAGGTCCATAAGGGATTGTAAACCCTCTTCATAGATGGTCGAAAGCTTCCTTCTCTAGGGGCCATTGAATGAGCCATTAACCCTGTTTGTCCCTGGTGCTATGTGTTGCAAATTATAGTGGTTAGGCCACGGTCTCAAACCAACATCCTCTCTTTTCCATTCCAGCATCTCTGAATTAAATTTCTTGCCCTTCAAATCTTCTCTCCATGAAGAAGATATTATTTCATGATAAATCTGCAATCGAACCAGATGATTGATGTCATCTTCTTCTTGTTCCATCCTTATCACACTTGGCGTAATTTTTCAGGCCATGTCGTCGGCCGAATTTATGGTGTCGGTCGCTCCATTCCATGGCAGCACTAGCCTCCATGGCCAATGCCACCATATCAGTGGTGGACAGAGGATGGCACAATCTGGTTAGAGAAAGCAGAAAATAAAGGTTCTCCACTTGCAGTTCTTACTTTGTAAAAAGGGGAGGAACATAAAAACCGTAACACATCAAATCGACATGGAAGACGAAGAAGCCGAGTCTCTCTCTTAATATTTCCTCTACCATCACACGCTTTGGAAACTTTGTAATCAACCTACCCACCTCCTCATAACCACTAATTTGGCAGTAGGAAGATCAATTGATTGATGAGATAGAGAACCTCCCATCAAATCCTTAGAAGGGTATATAGGTTCAGAGATTGTGTTTAGTAATGAGAATGGTCTGCTTGTGTATGTATGTGAAGTGGGATAATGAGATTTCCCTTTGTTTTCGTTTCGGGCATATGAATCATATTTTATAGAAATGAATGCAAGGTCCACCATACTATTTCACTACTTGCATAAGCGATTAAGTTAGGTAGAGGAGACTAAGACCAAGATCATTGAATGAGTTTTCATAGAATGCACTTGTAGTGCACTATTGTAGTGGTTGTGTAAAGGAATTCGTCATGTAAATGAGACCCAGGTCCGACACCATGGGAACTTCCTTATGAAGAAAGGAACCTAACGAAGGAGAGATGATTCCATGGCCAACACAAAAATCTGGTATAATAGAAGGTTCTCATAGTATCTTTTATAAAAAGGTTCTCATTTTTCATGTTATTAATTTTTTAAATTTTCTGAGAGCCATTGGATCTAGACCATGATTTTGTAGGATTTTAGCAACAGGATTGAGTTTAGTGATGCTCCAGGGAGCCTTCATTATCAGAGGTGAAAACACAATTCAAAAGCTCACTTATTTCATTACCAAATATTAGTATTTATACATAGATTGAGCCGCATATTGAATAGTAACTTTTCCGATTGAAATTTATTTCCCATTGACAACCGCCTCTTCGTCAAGGATATTCTAGCTAAGAAGGGTGCGTGGGGTTTTTGGTAACAAAGCTTCTGAGGGAGGCTTAAGTGGTGAATTCACCAAGCGAATTCAACTTCAACTTAGCCAACAAAGACCTAGGCTTAAAATGGATTATTACGAGCAAGATTCAAATTTGTTTGAGGATCTATGATAATATTTAAGAAATGGGTACATGGAAAGCTAGCTAATATATTTCTAACACAAATAGAATGTTTATCAAATTCATATTTAGAATGCCATGTTTTCAAATATTGTTTTAACTTGTGTATCATTTTCTCGGTTGTTCTTTGTAGATATGCAATAAAGAGAATTTCATTTTTCCTATGCCCAAGATTAATGGAGTCCTAACTTGAATTGTCAATTGTACTGTAGAAAAACACTTTGAGCTAAGCATTTCATGACAACGTTACCTTTTCATGTAGCAGAATATATTTGGCATATAACTAATAATTATTTTTTTAACCTATCCTTTTTGTGAAATTGCTAATTCATTGAAAATGCAAAGTTGTAAATGCTACTTCCATGCCTACTTATCAAGCTCTATTACATTTCACTACGATAAAATGTCTTTTTGGATATCCATTCCATTGCGTTCACTTATTTATCTATTTCTGGTTACATTCTCTGTATTATGATTGATGAGTGATGATAATTATAATTACATTTCCATTTACTTCCGCTTTTGTTGACGGTCTTATGAAGTTTTTCAAAATATCCTACATTCAATTCTTAATTCATATTATTTTGCACATGACAGCACTTTCTCGGTGTGTTTGTTTTATATTCTAAATTTATAATAAGTTATATTAAGTAATATTCTTTTCGTCACAATGAAACAATTACTTCATGATGTATATAATTTTTTATAACTAGCATAGATCCATCTTAAATACGGATCTAACATGAACCGAGAGGGATCCAATTTCTTTAAGTGAAAATTTATTTATGAGCCCACATTGTTTAAATGTTTTGTTTAGTTTTTTTTTTTTTTTTTTAGACATAAAAAAAATATATATTTGGATCGACAAGAGAAAAATTTCAACTTTGATGATGGATGGGCAACTTTACACATCATACTGGGTTGTAGAATGAGCCTCTCGGCTTAATAAAGAAATTTATTTAATATATTATAATGTTTAGGTTTCTTTAAAATTCAATGATGATTAAGATGTTGGAATCAAGCTTGCAAAAAAGTGTTAAAAGAATACACAAATGAATTATTAAAACAAATATGCATATAGAAAAATACATAAGGTAAATTTTTCTTTATTGTTCAAGATTCACGGGATTATCATACCATAAGCTTACATAGTGAGACAATATCTATACAAAATTGTTCTAGAGATGTTGGACATCCAAGTTGTGTGATTATTGGTAGAAAAAGAATTAAAATGAACTATTAGGTAGTCGTTATCACCACTCAACAATCTCCACCTTGACAAAAAATGTTTGATATCTTGCCCAAGATCATTCATCATCTTTCCTATAAGCTAAGGGGAGTACATATTTTTCACAACTTTCTTGAGTAAGAATTTTCTCAATATTTAATCCTCTATCAAAGATTATACAGTGAACACTTGTGCCTCTAAAATATTTGAACACCCATTTTATTACTTCCCAATGATCATCTATACTTGGATTTTCCATGTATCTACTAACAACACCAACTAGATCTGAAATATTCATTGTATACTTTAAACATCATACTTTCCTAGTATATAGTACTTAAGACATATAACCCTTTTCTTCTTTACTACTAGGACATAACCTTGAAGAAAACTTAAAATTGGAAGAAAAAGGAATATTTATAGGTTTCACATTCTGCATACTTTTATTTTGATAACCAAGACTTACCATTCTCTTGTTTGTATGTATTTTAGTATCCAGAATTTTCTTTGTTGCTTCTTGATACTTCATAAGAAAATTCCTAGTAACTAAACCTTTAATGTACTCATCTCAACCATGCTTGTAACAAATATATTGTCAACTTGGTGTCGGAAATTTTTTACTCTGTAAGAATATCAAGGTAATGGATCCATGTTAGAAAGAGAGAAGTTGAACTTAAAGGTAGAAGAGAGAGTGATTTTTGGTGGGAGTCTCTGGTTCGATATGAGACCTGCAAGCTTCTCTTATGTACACTGTGGAGGGGGCACCCCCTGTCCTCTACCAAACTCCTCTGTTGATGTCTCCTTCATTCTCTGGATACCTCCCTCCCTAACCGTGCATGACCTTCTGTCGCTACATCCAAGTTTTTCAAGTGGAATGATGAGGTTAAAAATGTTTCCCTACCAGATGGAGCACATCGAACATCTCTTGCTTATGCTAAGAGAGCCTTAATTGGGGAATTCACAGGTATGTGGCCCTCTCCCAAATCGATGGATGTTTGGATAAATAAAACATGGAATCCCATGATGAAGGGTGAGATTGCTCTTTCTACTATTGGAAATGGGGTTTTTATCTTCTTATTTTAAAATAAGGAGGACAAAGAGGTAGTATTCTGAAATGGGCCATATTTCTTTGGCTCCATAGGGATGTATTTGAACAAATGATCCCTCAACATTAACCCAAATGAGGACATCCCTACTACTATTCCAGTTTGGGTCAATATTTCACACCTCCCAATCTCTTGCTGGAGTGATGATTTCCTTCGGGCTATTGGTAATGGAGTTGGGAAATACTTGGATAAGTCTAAACCCAAAGGCTCCCAATTTTCATGTGACACAATCTATGTAGAAGTAGATTTGGAGAAGGTTTTGCATGCTAAGATTAACCTAAATATGTGAGAATGGAAGCACAAACAAGTCTTGGACTATGAAAAAATCCCATTTAAATGTAGACATTGTCACGATTATGGTCACATTTTCAAAGACTGCTTCAAAGCTGGGAAAGATAAAAGTATGGATGCTCCGGCTGCTCAAGAGGAGCAATGGAAAAAATCAAAAAGAGCTATGAAAGGAAAAGGAATGTTGTCAAATCCTCAAGGCCCTGTGGCCAACAACACTACTTCGTACTCCTCGAACCCATTCAAAGTGCTAAGTGACGAGGAATTGGAAATGGAGACTCCCCCGCAAAGGACAAGTGTGGATGAGGCTCTGGTAATTGAAGATAGAAAAATAGTAGTGGAAAGTAGCCCGAAGGGTGGTGGAGGTGAAGACACCCTGCCGAAGTTTGTTCCTGTCCCTGACGTCCCCCCTGGCAACCTATTCAAAGACATAGAACGACTTGTAACTTGCAAAATGTCACAAAATTTATCATGGGTTGATGAATGTAGTAGTCAAGAAATCAACACCTCAAAGAAAATAGGGAGGTTGGACAAGAGGGAATAGAGAGAAATAGAAGTAGAACTAAAAAAAATACTTGGGAATCAACCAGTTATCTCAGAGATTTTGAAAGGGAAAAAGGTTGACAAATAAGGAAGGGATGGTGGTCTCTCCCCCTCCATTCACAAGTAATGAAAGTAATATCCTGGAACATAAGGGGGTTAGGAAACCTTGTTAAAATCCTAGTAGTTAGAGACATAATCAAACAAGAATATCCAATGGAAGTGTTTGTTCAAGAAACAAAGTTCAAAGAAGTGGAGGCTCTGAAAGCAACTGAAATTTTTTGGAGAGAATGCTTGGGATCCACTTAGTCTTCAAGGGGAGCTTCAGGAGGGCTCAACATATTTTGTAATGAAAAATCAATTTGGTAGTCTCGGATTTTGGATCCAGAGGAAAATATTTGTGTATATTTGTTTTATGTTTTATGCTCTCTCCATTGTTTATTTTCTATTTTTAGAATTCGTATGCAGGTAATTTGTGTACGGTGTTAAAACCTACATTTGGTATCAGAGTTGATTTGGCTTCAAGGGGACACCTTTACTGTTGAGGGGTATTTCTGAGGCCTATGGTAGACCCTGTTTAGCAGGAGATCTGTGGGATCAATTCTTGTAGTGAAAGAAGATGGAGAGCAATGGAAAGATAGAGATCGAGAAATTTAATGGTTAGAGTTTTGAGTTGTGGAAACTCAAGATGAAGGATTTGTTGGTGGATAAAGATCAGTGGATCGTGGTAGATCCGAGTACTAAACCAACGACAATGTCTGATGAAGACTGGAAGAAGTTGGATTAGAAGGAAAAGATCACAATACAATTGTGTATCTCAAATTCAGTATTGTTTAATGTATCAGGGGAATATTCGATGAAGGGTTTGTGGGACAAGTTAGGGACTTTTTACCAATCTAAGTCTCTGGTGAATAAACTGTTCCTGCGGAAAAAGTTGTATAACCTGAGGATGAAGGATGGAGACCCAGTGACAGAGCATCTGAACACCTTTAATATTCTAATAAGAAAGATGTTACCTATTGACATAAAAATTTCAGATAAAGATGAGTGCATCAATTTGTTGTGTTCTCTACTAGGTTCGTGGGATAGTCTAGTTGTTGCAATAGGTAGCAATACGACTGCCTTGCAATTTGATGAAATAGTCTCATCCTTATTGTCGGAGGAAATGAGATAGAAAAATACGGAGGGCCAAAATGGTGATGCCTTGTTTGTATGAGGATGGTCCCAAAATAGAATCACAAATAAATCCTCAAGTGGGAGATCTAAACCTAGATGGAGATATAAATCTCTAGGAAAACCTATAAAAGCGTGTTAGAAATGAGGAAAGGAAGGGCACTTCAAAAAGGATTGTAGATCTAAATATCCTAATAAAGGAAATGGATATCATTATGATCCTTCTGCAAAGATGAAAACCACCTTAGATGAAGGTGGGGATGTGTACTTGGCCTCTTCTTCAAGTACACATGTAGATCATGAGGCATGGTTGATTGAATCAGGTGCATCGTTTCACTTCAATCCCCACAGGGAGTGGTTCTGCGAGTATGAAAAATATGATGGTGGTGATGTCTTCCTAGGGGATGAAAGGAAGGCTAGAATCGTCAGTCGTGGAAAATTCAAGTTGAAGTTACAAGGTGGAAGGATTATAAAACTTTTGGGTGTTTTGCATATTCCTGCATTGGCTAGAAATATGATTTTTGTAAGAAAGTCGGATGATGCAGGTGTAAAAATAATGTTCGAGAAAGATACTTGCAAGATTGTTTGGGGAGCACTGATATTGAAGCGGGGAGTTTGGATTGGAACTCTGTAGAAGCCTCATGGTAGCACTGTTATTGATTGATGCAACAGATATTTGGTTCCTGGAAGTGGAGTAGAAAATCTAGTGGTCTCTGGAGAAAAGACCATGCTATGGCATCAAAGGCTTGGAAATATTGGAGAGAAGGACCTTCGAATACTTCATGGTAATGGTATGGTAGAAGGTATGTCTAATTTCTCTCTGGATTTCGATTTCTATGAAAATTGTGTATATGGGAAGCAAAATCGGGTGAGTTTCCCCTCTGGTGCTAACAGGGTGAAACGGATATTACAGCTTATGCACAGTGATGTGTTTGGACCTATGTCGGTTCCATCACTGGTTAAGTCTGTGTATTATGTATCATTTATAGATGACTTCTCAAGGAATAAATGGATAGATTTTCTCAGGAAGAAATCTGAAGTCTTTGATAGGTTTAAAGAATTCAAGGCTCTGGTGGAAAACCAGACAAAGAAGAAGATAAAGGTTTTGAGGATAGATAACGGTCGAGAGTTTTGCAAGAAGGAATTTGAAGAGTTCTATAAGAAGTGTGGTATAACACAACAAAATACTACTCCATACACACCTCAACAAAATGGAGCTGTAGAAATAATGAACATGACGTTGATGGAAAAGGAAAGAAGCATGCTTAGTGGTGTCAGGTTAGGACATGAATTCTGGGTAGAGGTAGTGGAGACTACATGTTACCTAGTCAAAAAATCACCTTCATCAACGTTGGAGGATAAAACTCACACAAGAGGTATGGACTGGTAAGAAGCCCTCTCTTTCACATCTAAGGGTATTTGTATGTGATTCATATGTACATGTTCCAAAGGAGAAAAGAACCACTTGGACAATAAATCTGAAAGTTGCATCTTTATTAGGTAGGATGGTTTAAAATGTTATAAGAATTGGAACCTAGAAACAAGGAAGGTTGTGTACAACTACGATGTGGTGTTTAGAGAGGTGAAATATGTTATTAAACATGAAGTCCTACCAAAGGAACCTAAGAAGATAGAGTTTGAGCTAAAGGAGGAGGAATCAGACTCTACAACAGAATAGGAATCAGAAGATGAAGAGCCACAAACTTGGGTTGTGAGAATATCAGTTCAAGAAAGAAGGAAACCAAAAAGGTATAGTCCAACTACTTTCTATTCAAAATTTTCTTTATCTATTATTGATGATGATCCAAGAACTGTCAAGGAAGTAGTAGATTCAGAGGATGGAAAACTCTAGAAAGAAGCCATGGTTGATGAAATGGCAATTTTGCAAAAAAATGAGGCTTGGGATCTAGTGGAGTTATCGGTTGGAAGGAAACCCATTGGAAGAAAATGGGTGTTTAAGAAGAAGCTGAATGCAGAAGGCAAGGTGGAGAAATACAAATCTCGGTTGGTAGAAAAAGATTATTCCTAGGTGTCGGGAATTGATTTTGGTGATATTTTCTCTCCTATTGCCAAGGTAGCTTCTATTAGATTACTTTTATCTGTTGATGCTACTTTTGAATTTGAGGTACAATAAATGGATGTGAAGACAACATTTCTTCACAGGGATCTGGAAGAAGAGATCTACATGAAGAAACCTGAAGGCTTTGCAGTGAAGGGTAAGAAATAACCAGTATGCAGGTTAAAAAAGTCTTTGTATGGGTTAAAATAATCACCAAGGATGTGGTATAAGAAATTTGATACATATGTACGAGGACTTGCCTTCACCAGAAGAAAAGAATATCACTATGTGTATTTTAAATTAAATAGTTACCGTGTTATTTATTTTTTCTTATATGTGGATGATATGTTGTTGATTGGAAATAACAAAGGAATTATCCAGGAATTGAAGACCCAATTTTCCTCCAAATTAGACATGAAAGATTGTGGTGTTGTAAACTATATTTTGGGCATGGAAATTAAATGAGATCGAGAAAAAATGAAGCTCTAGTTAAACCAAAGGAAGTATGTCGAGAAAATATTACATAAGTTTAATATGAAGGATACTAGACTGTTGAAGGTTCCTATTCCTATCAGTGTAAAGTTATCTACTGAAAAAGTGTCCCAAGACACAAGAAGAGGAAGAGGACATGTCATGTGTTCCATACACAAGTGCAACCGATAGCCTAATGTATGCAATGGTTTGTACTAGACCATACATTGCACATGTAGTTGGAGTATTGAGCAAGTTTACATCAAAACTAGGGAAGGAGCATTAGACAGTAGTGAAGCAGGTTTCCAGGTATTTGTGTGGCACTAGTGATTATGGTCTGTGCTACCAAGGAAGATCAGGATTGGATAGAGTTTTGGACATCTATGGATTTGTTGATGCAGATTGGGCTGGAGATTTAGATCAGAGAAGATCTACAAGTGGGTATGTATTTAACCTATTTGGAGGTGCATTCAGTTGGATGAGCAAGAGACATTATGTAGTGGCACTTTCAACTACATAGTAAGAATACATGGTAGCCACTCATGCAAGCAAGGAAGTAGTTTGGTTGAAGAAATTGTGTTCAAGTATAGGGTTGATACAACGATCTATAAGGATAGACTATGACAAACAAAGTGCAATTTTATTGGAAAATAACCTTTCTTATCATTCTACAAAGCACATTCATGTTCAGTATCACTTTGTGAGGGATATGGTTGAGGACAAAAAGGTTTGCTGGTAAAGGTGGACACTTTGAAGAATGTTGCAGATGCATTGATGAAGTCTATGAGCACTAAGAAGTTTTCTTGGTGTAGAGAAACAATGGGCATTGTAAGGTTGGACCAATGACTAAGTTCTCCTATGGCCCCCTGTGGAAAGAAAACAACAAGTGGGAGAATGTTGGGTGTGTGTTATATTCTTTCCATGACTAGCCCCATGCATGGGGGGGTGATAGCTCCCCCTGTTCATTGTGTCGGGTGCAACAGGGGGGCGGCATCCCCCACTGTCGGGGGGTTTGAGGGGACTAGTAGCCCCCCTCTATGGGGTCCGTGGCAGTGTCCCGGGAAAAATTGGACTACCATATTGATTTTTCATGATATTCCTTTTAATGATACAATACATATATATACACGTCAAAGCATCCATAAACCCCAATCCATTAACCCTATATTAGAACATAACCATAGTTCCCTTAATCGAAACTACAAAATACCATGGACAGAAAACCATCATGCCCAAAACCATGTGCGAAAATCATGCACAAAACCATAGGTAGGTCTTCCCACCTAATATAAGGTCCAAAAAAATTTTCCCAGGGCACTCCCCCAGACCCTATAGATGGGGGCTACCGCCCCCCGCAAACCCCCTGACAGGGGGGGTTGTCGCCCCCTCTATGACCCCCCTGCTACTCCTGGCACAACGAACATGAGTGCCTCTCACCCCCCCTGTTACCCTCCCCCCGCGGATGGGGCTAGTCGCGAAAAGAATATAACACACCCCCAACATTTTATTAGAAAATTATATATTACAGATCAATGGAACACATAAAATATTGCAGAAATATCAACACAAAAAACACATAAAACAAGAGAGAAACAGATATACGTGGTTCACCCAGTTTGGGTTACGTCCATGGAGAAATAACCAGTCCTTCCTTTTATATTATCCAGCAAATTGAAGAGATACAACCTACAGTAGATCCGTTGTAATTCCCTCTTCGCTCTCAATCTCCTCCCTCTTCCTCACTCAGAATACAGATATACACAGACGCAATACAATTCCCTCAAATATAGTGAGGGGTTGCCTTCTAGGGCAAGAAACCCTAAATTAAACATAACTTCTATCATCAGATATTCGCTAATGAACGGCCCAGATTGACTATGAAATTACAACATTTTACAAGGCAATTTTACATCTACTTTTAGCTTCGGGGGCAACCCCCCCCCCGGAGCCCCCCTGCAGCATATATTTTACAGGCGTCTTTACCGCCCCATTATGAACTAGTTTCCAACGCAGTGGTACCTTTGAATACAAAAGATAATCAAGCTCCACACCCAACAATCTCCCACTTGGGGACTGATTATAGTAACTCCACCGCTACTTCATTTGTTGGACAAAGACCCCACTTTGGACCTGGTTGTTTCTCATCTTCTTCATCATACTTGAAGACCAATTGAAACTGAGCAGACTCTCAGTTTATCCCTGGTTACAACTTTTGTTAACATATCTGCAGGATTCTAACTAGTGTGTATCTTTTCCATCTTCAATTGTCCATCTTCCAATGCTGACCATATGAAATGGTACTTGAGCTGTAGATGTTTAGTCTTGGAATGGAATTCAGAGTTCTTTGAAAGATGTATGGCACTATGGTTGTCACTGTATAACCTGCCCAACTCCTGCTTCTTACCCAATTCATCCAGAAACCTTTGTAACCAAATCATTTCTTTACTAGCCTCTATAGCAGCAACATACTCTGCTTATGTTGTTGAGAGTGCAACAACACTTTGCAGTTTTGAGACCCAACTCATAGTTGTTCCACCTATAGTAAACAAATACCCTGCGGTGCTCCTCCTGTTATCTATATCACCCGCCATATCTGCATCAACATATCCCTGTAGAGTAATGTTTAAACCACCAAAGCATAATTCTTGATTTGTGGTACCTCTCAAATACTTGAGAATCCACTTTATTGCCATCCAATGTTCTTTTCCTAGATTGTTCATGTACCTACTTACAACTCCCATTGCATGTGCAATATCAGGCCTTGTGCAGACCATTGCATACATTAAGCTTCCAACTGCTGATGCATATGGAACTTTAGACATATCAGCCATTTCTTCCTGAGTCTTGGGACACATTTCCTTACTTATTTTGAAATGGATAGCCAAAGGTATACTAATTGGTTTTGCATTCTACATATTAAACCTTTTCAACACCTTTTGTATGTACTCACTCTGAGACAATGTTAATTTGTGATTCTTCCTGTCTCTAGTTATTCTCATACCAAGGATTTGTTTTGTAGCACCGAAATCCTTCATTGCAAACGAGTTTGCCAATTTTCTTTTGAGCACATTTATTTCCTGCATGTTAGAACCTGCAACAAGAATGTCATCTACATACAATAACAATATAATATAGTTGCAACCATTTTGTCTTTTGAGATAAACACATTGATTAGAGTCACATCTAGTATAACATTGTTCAGACATAAACCTGTCAAATTTAAGATACCACTGCCTTGGAGCTTGTTTTAAGCCATATAAGCTCTTCTTCAACCTGCACACTAGTTTATCCTTCCCTTTTACCTCATATCTTTGTGGCTACTGCATATATATCTCTTCCTCCAAATCCCCATGGAGAAAAGTTGTCTTCACATCTAACTGTTCAAGGTGCAAATCTTCAGCTGCTACTAGACTTAAAATAGTTCTAATTGAGGTCATTTTAACAATAGGAGAAAATATATCATCAAAGTCTATGCCCTTTTCTGTGCAAACCCCTTCACCACAAGTCTAGCTTTACACCTTTGTCTACCACCATCTTCTTCCTTCAACCTATAAACCGATTTATTCTGCAATGTCGTTTTACCTGCAGGCAAACTAACTAAGTCCCAAGTCTGGTTATGTGCTAAGGAGTCCATCTCTTCTTTAATGGATTGCTCCCATTTCTTCCTGGTTTCTACCTGCACTACTTCTTCATAACATTTTGGTTCACCAGAATCAGTCAACAATACATAATATATTGAAGGAGAGTATCGTTCAGGGGGTCTACTTATCCTGGTAGATATTCTAACACCACTTTCAGTTGTTTGAGGTGATTTTTGCTGTTGTGGTTATTGTTTTGGCTATTGACCATTATGATTTTCAAGCACCATCACTTTTTCTGTGATCCCTTCAAGCACTGTGTATTATCTATTTTCCTTTTCCTGTTTCTTTTCCTGCAGCTAATCGTTATACAAAACCTTTTCATTGAATATGACATCTCTGCTCCTAATGATTTTGTGTTTTTCATAATCATAAAAGAAATAACCAAAATCATTAACACCATATCCAATAAAGGTACATTTCTTTGATTTTGCCTCAAGCTTTGTTCTATTTTCTTTATTAATGTGGACAAAGGCTTCACAACCAAAAGTCTTTACTAAAGAGTAGTTTACTTTTTTACCTGTCCATGCCTCCTCTGGAATACCACCATCCAAGGAACTTGAAGGCCCTCTGTCTATTAGATAAACAACAGTATCTACAGCATCTGCCCAAAATTGTAAAGGAAATCCTGCATGCAATCTCATGCACCTTGCACGCTCCATGATTATCCCATTCATCCTTTCTGACACACCATTTTGTTGTGGTGTTCCTGAAATTGTCTTCTCTCTACGGATTCCATTTTATAAACAGTACCTATCAAAATCTTTGCTGAAATATTCACCTCCATTCTCTGATCTCAGACACTTCAACCTTTTTCCTGTGTCATTTTCAACCAAAGCTTTCCATTTCTTGAAAGTATCAAATACATCAGATTTTTTCCAATACAATAAATCCAAGTTTTTTTGGCTATATCATCAATAAAAGTAACATAATAATGAGATCCATTGAAAGATGATACCTGAGCAGGTTCCCATACATCTGTATGCACAAGCTCTAATTTTTCGCTCTTCTTTTCTTTCCTAATTTTGAGAAATCTACCTCTCTTATGTTTTCCCTAAACGCAATTTTCACAGAATTCCAAATCAACATGATTCAAACCTGGTAACAAATTTCTTGAGTGAAGGATCTGCATCCCCTTCTCACTCATGTGCCCAAGCCTATGATGCCACAATGTCATATCTTCTCCTGTATAGGTTAAAGCATTAACATAATTAGAAATATCATTGCATAAATACAATGTACCAACCTTTTCTCCTTTTGCTATTACCAGGGTTCCTTTAGTGACCTTCCAGGTTTTATCTATGAAAGTAGTTACACGGCGTTCACCTCCCAACTACCCTATTGAAATTAGATCTTTCTTCACATCTAGAACATGCCTTACCTCCTTCAATAGCCATTGATTTCGATTTTGTTGTTTTATGAAAACTGTACCCATTCCAATGATTTTATAGGGTTTGTCATCACCCAATCAAACTTTTCCAAAATATCCTTGAACATAATCATGAAAATGTTTCCTATCAGATGTGTCATGGAATGAGGCCCTTAAATCTACCACCCAGGCATCAATAATATTTTCTAATGAAAGAATCAAATCATCTTGCAACACATCACCTGTTACATTCGCTTCATGATTATTTTCTTGCTGCGCATTTCCTTCTTTTCACTTCCAAGACTTGTAGTCTTTATTCAAGTGTCCTTTATTCCCGCATTTCAAGCACACTATCCTAGATATGGACTTGGATCTGCCTTTCCTTCATTTACTGTGATATCCTAGGCTCTTTCCTCTTTCCATTTTTCTTCCCCTAGTCTCTACAGTCAAAGCATTACCTAATGTCTCACCGGTGCCTTTCCATCACATTTCCTCGCTAAGGATTGCACCGACAACATCATCAAACTTTAAAGTACTAGACCCATAGGCAGAGTTACTAATGGCCATAACTAAACCATTCCAACTTTCTGCCAATGAGAACATAAATAACAGAGCCCTAACTTCATCATCAAAAGTTACCCCTACAGAGCTTAACTAACTAGTTGATGTATTAAATTCATTTAAATGATCAACAACAGATCCACCTTCTAACATCTTCATATTAAATAAACACTTCATAAGAAATACCTTATTTGAGGACGAGGGTTTTTCATATAGTTTGGCCAATGTTTACATTAAACCCTCTGTTGTCGTTTCCTTTGAAATATTAAAGGCTACCGACGCCGCTAGGCACAACCATATTGTTCCAAGTGTTTTTATGTCAAGAATATCCCATTCTATGTCTATCATACTCGTCAACTTCTTTGCCTTTCCGCTCAATGGTTGGTACAAATCTCTCTAGTACAAATAATCTTCCATCTGCATCTTCCACAGCTGGTAGTTTTGGCCATTAAATTTTTCGATCCTAAACCTACCATCTTCTACCATTGCTCCCACTCGAATCAGGAACCCTTCTCTCCTACGAGTTTATCAACCAAATAGACCTTCGACTCTGATACCATTTGTTAGAAAATTATATATTACAGAGCAATGGAACACATAAAATATTGTATAAATATAAGCACAGAAAACGCATAAAACAAGAGAGACACAGATATATGTGGTTCACCCAGTTTAGGCTACGTCCACGGAGAAACAGCCAATCCTTCTTCTTATATTATCCAGTAAACTAAATAGATACAACCTATAGCAGATCCGCTGTAATTCCCTCTTCGCTCTCAATCTCATCTCTCTTCCTCACTCAGAATATAGATATACATAAACACAATACAATTCCCTCATATATAGCGAGGCATTGACTTCTAGGGAAAAAACCCCTAAATTAAACATAACTTCTACCGTCATATCTCCGCCTAATTAACGGCCTAGATTGACTACGAAATTACAAAAATTTACAAGGAAATTTTATATCTATTTTTAGCTTCGGGGGGGGGGGCTGCCCCTGATCCCCCGCGAAGGGGGGGCTCCCAAATGTCGCAGCCACCCCCCTTGGACCCCCCCTGCAATGTATATTTTACGGGTGACTTTGCCACCCCATTACAAACTGGGGTCCAATGCGGCGATACCTTTGAATCGGAAGATAATCAGGCTCCACACCCAACACATTTTGGTTAAACATGAACTTTACTCAGGTTGAAGAAATTAACACAAAGTCTTGGATTATGGCTTTCTTGGAGGAAAAGTATTCAGGGGAAAGAATTCCATTCATAACTATTTATGGCCTAGTTCTATATAGAGATAAGGCTAAATTCTAGGACTCATTAGAAGTTCTAAAGGAAAGGAACTATGACATTAACAGTATAATGGGAGGGGACTTTAACACAATCCTAAATATGACAGAAGAAAGAGGAGGGTCTTCGAACAAGGACCCATTCAGAGATAAAATTGAGGTAACAATGAAATGATGGGATTTGATTGATATCAAGCCTAAGAATGAGAAATACACTCGGTCTAATAGGCAGTTTAGGGACCACTATATCGCTTCTCATATGGATCAGTTTATGCTGCATAGTAAATGGCTTCTCACTGGCCTGAACTATTGTTCATCTATTGAATCTTAGGGAGATTAGAAGCATCGCCCTATCATGATCTCAATGGAGAATACTGAAACCTTGGACCGTTGTTGTTCAAATTCAATGCAGATTGGTGTCAATCCAAAGAGGTTGGGAATCTGATAAGGCAGGCCTAGATCTACCATGTCCATGACTCCCCCGGCTATGTTTGGGAAACTAAGCTAAAATATGTCAAAAAATAGTTGAGAAAGTGGCTTAGAGAGAATTACCAACCCCTAGGGAAAGAAAGAAGATATTTATTCCATGAAATAGAAGAGAACTATAATATGATGGAAAAAAATCCAGATTTAAGAAAAACACATCCAAAAGGAAAAAGAGCAATCTTGTCATATATTCAATCTTAGCAGGGAAGAGGAAAATTTGTGGAGGCTTAAATCACGCAATCTTTGGTTGAAATTCAGGGACTCTAATACTTCCTTCTTCCATGAACAAGTTGTGGATGGAGATAACAAGAACAAAATTAGGGAGATAAAGGCCAAGGGAGGGCAGACAATTAGCTCCTCTATAGAAATCAAAATTGAGGCTTATAACTTCTTTAAATCTCTTCTCAATAAAGATAGTATTCGTTTAGGAAGTGCCTCCTAATTTATTTAGGTGATGCCTCATGTTATCTCCCCTCCAACCAATCTCATACTTTCTGTTGAAATTTTAGAAAAATAAGTTCGAAGTGTGATTTGGACTTTGGAACCTGAGAAGGTTCCAGGCCCAGATCGATTCTCTATTAGTTTTCACCGAATTTTCTAGAGCACCATAAAAAATAATCTCATTAAAATGTTGAAATATAGCATAGTTAAAAAGAAGCTGGGGGGGAACACCAATTAATCCTTTCTTACCCTGATTCCAAAAGAAGTCAGTCCCTCCTCTTTCTCTAGATTCTAACCTATCTCGCTGTGTAATTCTTCTTATAAAATCTTGACAAAAATCATTTCCAATATAATTAAACCTTTGCTTCCTTCCATTATATCAGAGAATCAAGGAGGCTTCATCTAGCATCGGAACATCCTTGACAACATCATTATGGTGTAGGAAGAAATGCATTCTAGCAAAGAAGCGGGAGAAGATGGAATGATCATCAAACTGGACATGGAAAATGCGTTTGACCAGGTAAACAACTCCTTTCGTTTTTCTGTCATGGAAAAGTTAGGCTTTAGTAATGATTTCATTTTATGGATCAATGCATGTATTGGTTCACCTTGGATCACCCCATTAATTAATGGTCACCCGACCCCCTTTTTCGCTACCTTTAGAGGCCATCATCAAAGTTGTCCTCTTTTTCCTCTTCTTTATATAATCATGGCATAATTTTTGAGCCATGTGCTTGAAGTTGAGAGGCTAGCAAGTTCTCTCCTAGGTCTTAGTATTGCAAGGAGTGTTAAGGAAATTAATCATTCTCAGTTTGTCGATGATACACTTATGAGTGGTGGAGCCTCCCTAGAGATTGCATCTAGATTCAAAAATCCTTAGATTGGTATCTTCTTCTTTCTGGGGGAATGATCAATAAACTGAAAATGCCAATTCATTGGATGGAACTTTCAAATGGAAACGATAAAATAAATTGGCCGTATGGTGGGCTTCCCTATGGATGTTCATCGAACCTCCTTCAACTATCTTGCGATTCTCATTTCTGTAAAGTAGGCATCCGGGAAGATTGGGAGAATGTTCTACAAAAAATAAGGAAAAGGGTGCACTCTGAGGGATTTATATGGCTCAATTTGGCCATGCGAGTTACTATCCTCAAATCTTTTCTCTCCTCCCTTTCGGTGTATCTAGGTGTTGGTCTCTTAGCACCAACTTTCATTAACCAACAAATAAGTAGGCTTATTTGAAAATTCTTATGGCAAGGAGGCAAGGCCAAGATCACAAATTCCATCTTGTCAACTGGAACTTGGTAAAGAAACCTAAGAACATAGGTAGATTAGAAATTAAGGATCACAAACTAATGAACCTGGCTCTAGGGGCTAAATTGGTTTGGAGGCTCCTCTCGAATTCCAATGAGAGGTGGAAAAAGGATTTTATAAGGAAATAATTCCACAAAAACGATCTCACAAAACTGGAAGGAGAATTATGGGAAGGTAAAGGATAAAAAATTTGGAGATTGTGGAATGCTTCATCATCTCTCATTTTGAATCACCTTAGCTAGAAACCTTGGAATGGGAAACACATCCTTCTCGGGTTTGATTTCTCTTGGATCTGGCTCTTTTAGGTTGGTGGGTGACGCATGGGTTCTCTTACCTAATGGATATTTCCTATTGGGATGAACAGGGTCTGTGGTGTGGGTGGTTTCCTCTGGACTTTCCCAATCACCTCCTCATGCATTGGTATCTTTTGACTGAGAATCTAAAAGGCTTTTCTCTTTTCATCACAAGAAAACTAGATAGCCACACCTGAATGGTAGGTAAATCCAAGAAATATTATATTAAAGATTTCTACGCTGTCTTAATAAAAAACCCCTCCTCCTCCCACCCATCTAAATTATGGGGAAAATATTGGAACATTGATGGGCTCCCTAAGATTAATATATTTTGTTGGGAATTGGTTCATGAGAAAATCCTTATGATGGATAATTTAAGGAAAAGGAAAATTAACATCCCCTCTCGAAGTGTGTTATGTCGTAGCGTGAAGGAAACTATCAAGAATTTGTTTTTTCACTGTCCCTTTACCATGGATACCTTGAACTATGCTTTAGCGCCCTTGTCTTTTGCCCCCCAATTAGTGTAGGACTGGAGTGATATTTTCATTCAATAGAAACATAAATTTCTGTGTTCCCCAAATTCTCTATTAAGGCGATGTTGGATGGAAATTCCCAAATACTTGTGTTGGTCAATATGGCTTTGTCGTAACCAGGCTATTTTTCAGAATAAGCGCCATAACTCTAAAACTGCAACAATCAAAGGAATGACACTCCTCTTCGCGGTTATATCTTCCAGGGGTTTCGATGTTTCAGATATAAAGGACTTACCTAACTACGAAAAAGAGTGGCTCAAAATCTCCTCTTATAATCTTAAAGCCCCATTGTCAAAGCCTTATGTTGTCACGTCCTTCTGTATCAGATTAAAAGGGGAAGAATTTGATGAATGACAAAGGAAAATTGGGAACAACCAATTTTATTCTGATGGAGCTTTGAAAGGAAAACCCAAGGAGGCTGGAGTGAGAGGGGTAATAGTTAACCTCGAAGAAAAAATAGAAATAAATATTTCATGGGGATTAGCCACCGCAATGAATAACCAAGTTGAAGCCCTTTCTCTTTGGCAGGGTCTGAATATTAGTGTGACTAATGGTATCAAAAACATGATTATAGTTGGTGACTCTATGATGATTATTCAAAAATGTTTGAAGCTCTTCGAGAATGAGAACCTCCTCGAAGGTGAAACCTCCTCAATCATGATCAGGATTATTTATTTATTAAAAAAATTTGAAAAGGTGGACATGTACCATGTCTTGCGGGCCAACAACCAGCTAGCGGATGGACAATCCAACGTTGGCGTGGCCCTGGAGAAAGGCGTATTAATTATACACCAAGCCATTAAGATATGTCACATTCCTTGAATTGTATTAATTTCTCCAAGCTAGCATTGTACTTTTGGGGTACAAGTCTTTAGAATATCAAGTTGGCAGTTAATAAAGTTACTTCCCCGATGGCTCCTGGTAGTGCATTGGGAGCTGGGGTGGTTTGTAAGAAGTTATTGCACACGTGTGGCAACATTAGTTTGAAGTTCATGTGCGAGAACAGGTGGGCGTCACGGTCTTGGTTATTTACCGGTGTTGGGTTGTGTTATATTCTTTCCACTATTAGCCCACATAGTTAATCGAGGGGTTAGAGGGGCGACGAAGCCCCCCTTTGTTCCGTCGATTGTGTAACGGGGGGGGGTAGTCACAGGAGGTTTGAGGTGCACCCATAACCCCACTTTAGGGGGTCCGGAGCAGTGCCCTGGAAAATTTTGGTTTTGGACCCTATGTTAAGATGGGCGGACCCACCTATGGTTTTGTGCATGATTTATGCACATGTTTTTGGATGCGATAGTTCTCGGTCCATGGTATTGGATGTTTGGCATGTATAAATATGTATTATAAAATTGAAAGGAACATAATGAGAAATCAAGCTGGTAGTCCCGGTTTTGGGATCCAGGGGAAAATCTTTGTGTATATGTGTTTTATGTGTTATGCTCTCACATTGTTTATTTTATGTGTTTTAGAATTCGTATGCAGGTAATTTCTATACGGGGTTAAAACCTACATTTGGTATCAGAGCAGTTTTGGCTTCAAGGGGACGCCTTTGTTGTTGAGGGGCTTCGCTCGGCCCTGTGGTAGACCCTATTCAGTGGGAGATCTGCGAGATCGATTCTAATGGTGAAATAAGATGGTGAGCAGTGGAAAGATAGAGATCGAGAAATTTAATGGTTAGAGTTTTGAGTTGTGGAAACTCAAGATGGAGGATCTATTGGTGCATAAAGATCAGTGGATCACGATAGATCCGGGTACTAAACCAACGGGAGTGTCTGATGAAGAATGGAAGAAGTTGGATCGGAAGGAAAAGAGCACAATACAATTGTGTGTCTCAAATTCAGTATTGTTGAATGTATCAGGGGAAGCTACGAAAAAGGCTTTGCGGGACAAATTAGGGACTTTGTACTAATCTAAGTCTCTGGTGAATAAACTTTTCCTGCGGAAAAAGTTGTATAACCTGAGGATGAAATATGGAGACTCGGTGATAGAGCATCTGAACACATTTAATATTGTGGTAAGTCAGTTAGCATCTGTTGATATTAAAATTTCAGATGAAGATAAGTGCATCAGTTTGTTGTGTTCTCTACCAGATTCGTGGGATAGTCTAGTTATTGTAATAGGTAGTAATGCAACTGCCTTGTAGTTTGATGAAATAGTCTCATCCTTGTTGACAGAGGAGATGAGACGGAAAAATATGGAGAGCCAGAATGGTGATGCTTTGTTTGTACGAGGAAGGTCCTAGAACAGAAACAAAAATAACTCATTGAGTGGGAGATCTAAATCTCCAGGAAAATCTGTAAAGGTAGTGTGCTGGAAATGCAGAAAGGAAGGGCACTACAAAAGGGACTGTAAATCTAAAGCTCTGGATAAAGGAAAGGGATCTGATGATGATCCTTTTGCAGAGGTGAAAACCACCTCAGATGAAGGTGGGGATGTGTACTTGGCTTCTTCAAGTACACATGTAGATCATGAGGCATGGTTGATTGACTCAGGTGCATCCTTTCACTTCACTCCCCATAGAGAGTGGTTTTGCGAGTATAAGAAATACGATGGTGGTGATGTCTTCTTGGGGGATGATAGGAGGGATAGAATCATTGGTCGTGGAAAAGTAAAGTTGAAGTTGCGAAGTGGAAGGGTTAGAACACTTATGGGTGTTCTGCGTATTCCCGCATTGACCAGAAATCTGATTTCTGTGAGCAAGTTGGATGATGCAAGTGTAAAAACAGTGTTCGAGAGGGATACCTACAAAATGGTTTGAGGAGGACTGGTATTGATGCAAGGAGTTCGGATTGGAACTCTGTACAAGCTACAAGGTAGCATTGTTGTTGATGGGTGCAACAGTTCTGTGGTTCCTGAAAGTGGAGCAAAAAATCTAGTGGTCTCTGGAGAGAAGACCATGTTGTGACATCAAAGGCTTGGACACATTGGAGAGAAGGGCCTTCGAATACTTCATAATAAAGGTATGGTAGAAGGTATGAGTAATAGCTCTCTGGACTTTGATTTTTGTGAAAATTGTGTATATGGCAAGCAGAATCGGGTGAGTTTCCCCTCTGGTGGTAAGAGGGTGAAACAAATATTAGAGCTTGTGCACAGTGATGTGTTTGGACCTGTGAAGGTTCCATCACTGGGTAAGTCTATGTACTATGTATCATTTATAGATGACTTCTCAAGGAATACATGGATATATTTCCTTAAGAATAAATCTGAATTCTGTGACATGTTTAAAGAATTTAAGGCTTTGGTGGAAAACTAGACAGAGAAGAAGATAAAGGTGCTGAGGACAGATAACGGTGGAGAGTTTTGCAGTAAGGAATTTGAAGAATTATATAAGAAGTGTGGTATAGCATGACAAAATACTACTCCATATACACCTCAACAAAATGGAGTTGCAGAAAGAATGAATAAGACGTTGATGGAAAGGGCAAGAAGCATGCTCAGCGGTGCCGGGTTAGGACAAGAATTCTAGGCAGAGGTGGTGGACACTGCATGTCACTTGGTTAACAGGTCACCTTCATCAGCGTTGGAGGATAAGACTCCACAAGAGGTATGGACTAGTAAGAAACCCTCTCTTTCACATCCAAGGGTATTTGGATGTGATGCATATGTACATGTTCCAAAGGAGAAATGAACCAAGTTGGATAGTAAATCTAAAAAGGTTCATCTTTATTGGGTATAAGGATGGTTTAAATGGTTATAAGCTTTGGAACCTGTTGTGGCCACCAACAACCCCCCTCTTTGTTTGGTATTAGCAATAACACCAAGCAAATGGGGACCCTTAATAAAAAATCCAAAAAACATTTTATGAAAATTTTTGTATTCAACTCCTTAAAACCGCATCGCATCGTGATAAGAGAATGAAACGTTTTCCTATGAGCATAATAAACTGCGAAGAAGCGACGCGAAAGTCATCGCATCGCATACATTATGAAGCGCTCTTAAAAGAAAAATCTTAAGAAATCTCCGACGGCCGATATGCGACGTCGCATATCGCAACATCGCGTAAGAAGCACACAATGATTGAATGACTAAGCGCGATCTGCGATCTGCGATCTGCGATGAATGCGATTTGTGATAAATGCGATCATGAATTTCTGCGATGACACATCTTGACGACGCGATCCGCGATGCTGCGATGCGAGTCGCAGAAATCACCCATCACAAATTTTCCTCGGCGCAGTATTCAAGGAAAGCTGTCCGTAAACCAAAATTGGGTGCGCGCCTTAAAAGAAATTAATGAATGTACGCCAAAGTATTCAAGAAGGACAGTTTTGTGTTTTTCGAAGAGTCAGTTCGTTATGGGTGTCATGATTATGCATTCATAAGAGCTTAAAGCTTTCATGTCAATCTTTATTATCATTACTCTTTTCCTTTGCGTAAACTGTAAGACAGGAAATAACATGAAGCAATGTGCAGGAAACATCTAAGGAAAAGGGGAAAGCGTCAATGCTCGGAGAACAGAGAAGAGATCCCTTCATAAATGGATGCCGCATGCAACAGGACCACAGATTCCAGAGTATCACTCAACAGATGCTGATGTCAATAGGCCATCCAACGCCCAAAGTCAAAAGCGCACAAAAGCAGCATGTTTACAAAAGATCCTGAAGCTTATGCCCGGTAAAGCAAAAAGAAAAAAGGCGCTAAAGAAGGAAAACGCACCAGAAAAGCCCGGAACAAAGAATGGAGGCAGTTTTCGATGCAGAAAATTGTTCAGAGAGCAAAGTCCCTAACTTATTCAGTCATTCGCAAGGCCGGAAACCGAAATAGCAAAAGTAGAATCAGTTTGAGAGAAATTTGGGTTATTACCAAGTATACACGCAGTGAATACACCCAGCCAGAGGAAGATTCTCGAAAATATCTTCTAGTTTACCAGAAAGTGGTGCAAGTGCTTGTTATTTCTATTTTCATAGCTCAAACAAAAGCAGAAGGCGACCAGCCGACTCTTCCCAGGCGAATGTTGCATGCTTACAGCACTAAGGAGCAAATACAGAAATGGTTAGGAATTAGATTCAATTTTTAGAAATAGTTTTGCTTTAGCAGAAGGGCAGTCATTTAAAATCGTATCCTAAATTTATGTAATTAAGTTAATTAGTTAACAGTATTTAAACCCTTCTCAGGCATTAGGAGAAGGGTCCAGAAATTTGTCAAAAAACTTGTCCTCAGAACATGCACTTTTGCACCCTCGGAGGGGGTTTTGATGAATGGATGGATCAAGGTTTATTAATGTTTGCATTTGATATCTGCTATTGATGTTGCACTTCTGTACTCTTAGTAGATGTTAGAGCAAGGAGAGATAAATCATTGTTGCTTGAAGCTTATGAGTGGAACCAGTCATAAATGGTACTTTTATCTCTTGACCGTTTTTGTTTATATTCTTAAAGTGATATACAGTTTTTAGTTGTTTATATGTTATTGCATGAATGTGTGAGTTACCATTTGGCACTTTTTTACGGTGGAGTCATTCATCTATGTTTGATATATGAATAACTTATTATGCGATATGCTGTTCACAACTGTTTTGCCTAACTTTTTATGCAAAGTGGTTTATCTTAATTGATTTCTATTCTTATGATAGCTGAATGATATTTATTACCAGTTATTGTCTGAAATCTCTTTAGATCGCATAATAGAAGAAATACACCCGGGTTAGCATAGATTAGATGTGTTGTTTCCCATTAGATTACAATAGCATAGAGTTAGTTTAAAAGTTTGAATTAAATTAGCTTTAAGTATTCTTAGATCAGCATCATCCAACTCTGCACACACACACACCCTTAGATTGGGAAACTGGTCCCATTATCCCCAGTCGGACCCGCTATACCAAACGGATAAGGAGCTGCCAACCAAGGTCCGGACTGGGTGGGTATCCCCCTTGTTGTCGACCCGATTTTTGGGGCTTCAACATATTTGGCGCTAGAGGGAGGGCCCGAACTATGAATGGCACCTAAATCAAAATCTAAATACCATTCTGAGAGTAAATCGCCCTCATCAACTCCCCCGACTTCCCCAGTACGTTTAAATCCAGAGTGAGAAGTCGCTTGAGTATTAACCGCTGCTACATACCCTAATATTTCAGACCAATCTACCATTGAACCCCCTGAAGTTCAAACTCTGATTCGCAAACTCCAGGGATTTTCTATTTTTACACAGAGGTCTGATAAATCTCAAAGCAGCGTGACTTCGCAGTACAATCCTGCTCATCCCCTGACCAGATTAAAGAGTGAAAAATTTGGCATCCAACCAACTGAATTCCCTCTCCCCACCAGGAAAAGAGCAAGGAAAACACCACAAGAGTCTGACAGTGAGACTCTTTCATCTACATCGTCCATTTCAACTCCCTCACCGCGAAGTCAGCCACCCACTTCTTCATTCCAAATCACCCATCCATCTTCCACAATCCCTCTTCTTCAATCATCTAAGATCATAATATCTTCATCTTCCCAGCCTCAGGGATCATCCTCTGCACTTTCATTTACTAGCAGCTCAACGATGGCCCAGTCACCATGGAACAATTTTGGGGCAGTTTTAATGCCTCCGCCCCTGAGCCAAATACCGGCCCATCCTGAGAAATGGCTACCCAAATTCAATCCAGAAGCAGGCATGCTAGCTGAAGAGCACATTAACAATTTCATGATTTCTGTCAATCTCAACAGAGTTACCAACGAAGATGCTATTGTCCGACTTTTTCCCTACACAATGCAAGGAACAGCCGGGTCATGGTACTTTTCATTACCTTCCGGGTCTATCACAAGTTGGGACATTTTTTAAAGTCAATTCCTTACCAAGTTTGGTGATGACAGATCAACGGCAATGTTAATCAATGACCTATCCAATCTTAAAGCTGAGGCTAGAGAACCCATCAAAGATTTCAATTTACGGTTCAATAAAATCCTCAACAAAATTCCCACTGCTTCCCAACCCAGTGAAGAAGTACGATGTGAATGGTATATTACGGCCTTACCATCAAACTTAGCAATCTTCGTAGATAGGGCAAATAAAACAACCTTAGTTGAAAACCTGACAGAGGCGATAGCAGTAGAGAAACGCGTAGTAGCCCTGGAAAAGAGATCTGCGATAGAGGAACGCAAATCTAAAAAAGTCACCTTCAAGGAAGACTCCAAGAAGAAACAAACGAAAGACCCTTTCGATTTGGAAGGATTGCAAAAAGTATTAAAGACCATGTCCAATGAGATGATTGACATAAAAAAACAAGTAGCAGGAACTTCTTCAAAAAAGCCCTACAGAGCTTTTAAAAGAGGCCCTTCAATGGATGTGAAACCACCCAACGCTATCTCAAATGTCGAATCCGAAGAAGAGGAAGAAGAAGAGAGTACCACTGAAGGGCAGACCAATGACGAAGAAGTTGTGGAACTACAAGGAATGTGGGATTTCATCCTCCCACAAGAAGAAGATCAAGAAGCATTTCCGGTTAGCACACGAAGCAAAAATCAACTTGATCCTCCCCAAACTACCCCTAAGCAGAAGGGCGCAAGCCCTGCAACAAAAGATAAAGTCGCAACAAAGAAAACGACCGCTAAAGCGACTCAATCTAGCCCAGTCCAACCACATCAAACACCTCCATCAAGAACACTGATAGTGTCAGATGAAATGGAATACAATATTATTGATGACATGAAAAAGACTAGGTCTAATATCACTCTTTATGAATTGAGCAAATTGAAACATCAACAGAAGATAATGATGAAAGAATTAGATGTCGTGCCTACTACATCTTTGCCTACAGCTGTAGCTTCCCACAACATGGGAAGACCTCCAACCAACATGATCAATAAGATTGATCCAAATGACATCGCCTTGATTGGAGGAAGATCAAGGTCTCACACTCCCCCTTTTCTTCTCACTTATGAAATTTTCAATAAAAATGTGCACAATTGTTTGGTAGATTCTGGTGCTTCAAGGAATATTTTACCCAGATCAATATGTGCCAAGTTGAATGTTCAACCACAAAAATCCGCAGTGCACATAGTTCAGCTTGATCGATCTCAAGTCGAAGTGATTGGTGAACTTAATCAAGTGACCATAAGATTGTCGTCTAACCCGAAGGTATGTCAGGTTATTGACATTCTAGTAGCTGATATCCCAGAATTCTATGGCTTGATTCTTAGCAGGGATTGGTCCGAAAAACTCCATGGATACTTCTCAACCGACTGGTCGCACATGTGGTTACCCTACAATGGTAAACCGAATCAAATAAAGGTTGAACGAGAGTTACACCAGAAGTACATAGTAACGGAATTGGAGGGAGAAAATGAAGCAATAGCATATAACAGCAGTATCATAGGCAATTACTCGGTAGATTCTTTCCTCGGCAATTTCAATGCTCATACATCACCTTACTTAGAAAATTCAGTTTTGTCCCAAGTCGAAAATTTTTCCCAAACTAATAATTCAAAGTGTGTTAATTTTGTAGACAAACCTGTAAATACATCTTTGTTTTGGAAATTATATTTTGATGGCTCTAAATCTAATGAAGGAGCAGGAGCAGGATGCGTTCTGATTAGTCCAGAAGGAAATAACCATGCTTACATGCAGACTTGAATTCGATTGCACAAACAATACAGCGGAATATGAGGCCTCGGTGCAAGGCCTATACAAAGAAATCGGGCTAAACGTCAAGTATCTTCAAGTCTTCAGAGACTCTGAGATTGCCGTCAAACAGGTACGTAACACCATACATTGCCTATCAGGTCATTTGAAACACTATCAATCTTTAGTACAAGATCTGACTGGGCATTTCATAGCATTCAATATTTCATCAATCCCAAGACTCCAAAATGCGAGCGCAGACCTTTTAGCTAACGTAGCCTCTAGACTTATTCCCTCCGAATATTTTAGTCCAGATAGATTCTCAATAGAATTAATCTTTAGACCGTCCATCCCTGACAACATTATAAACTGGAGAGTATTCAATGATGATCCTGATATTGTAAATTTCCTCACTTCTGAAGGATCCTACTCCAATCAAATAATTGACGAAGGCCATCATGATCGACAAATACAACAAGATAGCACTGATAATGCTATACCTAAATCGGTGGTTAAGTTGGAAGACTTATACGATTTGAAAAGTCGGTTTAAAAGGACTACCAATTCTAAGCTCTACAGTTCAACTCTGAACTACGAATTAGTAACCTAGGAACCGATGATAAACCACAAAACGTTAATCTAGGCCACGGCCTAGCCCCTGAAGAAAAACTAGCGTATATTCGTCTTTTGAGACAATACAAAAATGTTTTAGCCTGGAATTACGATGAGCTGAAGACATACGACACTTCTATCATTCAACATACTATCCCTATGATTGATAACGAAAAACTTGTCCAACAGAAACTCAGAAAAATCCACCCCAATTTAGAAAATCAGATAAAAACTGAGCTAAATAAGTTATTAAAAGCCAGAATAATTTTCCCCGTCAGACATTCCAAATGGGTCTCCAATATGGTACCCGTTAGAAAGAAAAACAGAGATATTAGAATCTGCATCGATTTTCGGAATCTCAACAAAGCCTGTCAAAAAGACAATTTTCCCCTCCCGCCTATGGAACAGATATTACAGGCACTAGCAGGCTCAGAACTAATGTCTTTTTTGGATGGATTTTCAGGATACAATCAAGTGCTGGTACATCCCGATGATCAGTTAAAAACCACATTCCGAACTAAATGGGGCACATACGCATATCGGAAGATGCCATTTGGTTTGATCAATGCCAGCACTACATTTCAGAGAGCCATGGACATTGCATTCAAGGGTTTAGTCAATAAATCTGTAGTAATTTATTTGGATGATATAACAGTGTACTCCAAGAAGCGAAGCGACCATCTCAAAGACTTGAAACAAATCTTTCAACGATGTTTAAGGTATGGAATTTCACTTAACCCAAATAAATCTTTTTTCGCATTAAGTGAAGGAAAACTTTTAGGATTCATAGTGTCAAAATCTAGTATTCACATTGAGCCTGACAGAATCAAAGAAATTTCTGAAATATCCCTACCTCACAATAAAAAAGCCATGCAATCTTTCCTTGGTCAAATCAATTTTGTGAAGAGATTTGTCCCAGATTTTTCACGAATTGTTTCTCCTTTACAATCCATGATTAAAAAGAATTCAAATTTTAAATGGGGTCAAGATGAGCATGAAGCATTCAACCTAATCAAACAAGCTATCATTAACGCTCCATCTTTAGCAACCCCGAGTTTTTCAGAATCTTTTATCTTATACACATTTTCCTCAGAGAAATCATATGCCGCGATTCTAACTCAAGCAAATCAAGAGAAAGTGGAAGCTCCAATCACATATTTTAGCTCGAATTTACAAGGTGCTGAACTCAACTATTCAGACGTGGAGAAACAGGCATATGTTGTTTTCAAAGCGGTCAAATATTTCAGACCTTTCTTACTTAAAACCCATACTAAGGTCATAGTACCGTTTCCAACAGTAAGAAATCTTCTAATACAGAAGGATGTGGGTGAGAAAAGAGCAAATTGGATCACTGCTTTACAAGAATACGACCTTGAGATCAAACCAGCAAGCATTGTAAGAGGTCAAGGCTTCTGCAAAATATTGGCTGGAGCATCGCAAATTCCTGAAAATTCATCTGAAGAGGTACAAATGTATGAGGTAAGCCTAAACGATGCAGAATCATTATATGCTGACACCATTTATTATCTTAAGAATGGGTATGCTCCATCACACCTGGATCACACCAAGAAAAGAGCTCTGAGATTGAAAGCTTAACAATATCAGCTCATAAATGATGTTCTGTTTAAAAGGAATTACGATTCTGTTCTTCTTAGGTGTCTTGAGAAAACTGAAGCCGAAAAGGTTTTGTAGGAACTCCACGATGGACCAGCAGGCGGACACTATGCTGGAGATGCTACTGCACATAAAATCTTACGTGCAGGATATTATTGGCCCACGTTGTTCAAAGTCTCACACAGTTACGTGAGGAAATGCCAAGTCTGCCAAACTACTACAGGGAGACAAAAGAAACCGTCCATGCCACTACAGCCGGTAAACATCGAGCAACCATTCAGTCAGTGGGGCTTGGACATAATAGGTGAGATCATTCCTCACTCTTCTAAGCAGCATAGATACATCCTCACGGCAACAGATTATTTTACTAAATGGGTAGAAGCAGTTCCTCTCAAGACAGTGAATTCTGAAAACATCATTGAATTCATAGATCAATTTATAATCACTAGGTTTGGATTACCAACGGCTTTAATGTTTGATAATGCCTCATACTTTTCTGGGAATGCAATGACTGAGTTTGCACTTAAAAGAGGATTCAAACTGAAATATTCGGCCAACTACTATCAGCAAGGTAATGGATTGGCTGAGTCAACAAATAAAAACCTAATCAGGATTATTAAAAGAATAGTTGACCAGAACCAAAAGAATTGGCACAAAGCTTTGGTAAATGCTTTATGGGTAGATAGAATAACGAAGAAAGCTTCAATCGGAACTTCTCCCTTTAATTTAGTTTATGAGAAAGAAGTGGTTCTTCCAACTCACTTAGTCATCCCCTCTTTGTCTTTAGTACAATACATCGATGAAGTATCTACTTCCTCCTTACAATTAAGACAAATGGAAATAATTAAGTTAGAAGAACGACGAGAACAAGCTAAGAAAACCCATGCTCATCACTAAGCGCTAATAAAATCCTCTTTTGATTCAAGCATAATGACCAGAAAAAATTTTCAGATGGGAGATTTAGTTTTGAAATGGGATAAGGCTCATGAAGAAAAGGGAAAACATACAAAATTTCAGAAGATGTGGCTTGGTCCTTTTCAGATTGTAGAAGTCATAGGCCCATCAACGTTTGTGTTGCAAGATTTAGCAGGTAGAAGGGATTCTTTGCCTGTTAATGGACAAATCCTTAAAATATATTTTCCATAGAAGATTACTCTTCTATTCTGTAGGATAGTTTTGGTTTTCCTTTTTCTTTTTTTCATAATAAAACCAGTTGTAGATGGTTACTACAGGTATTCACGAAAAAGATGTCAATCCTCTTTCAGATTTTGAGCTTTTTCGCTTGTACAAGTAGCAATTTTTTTTTTTTTCTGATCTTTATTATTAACAGATAGAGTTAAAAACTTTAGCATAGATATGATACTAGTTTCAATTTTAAAAGTTTGATGAAAGCAACCTTTAACGAAGAAATTGTTTTATATCAGCACAATGAAAGGTATCAATAACAAAATAAATATTCTCTGTAAAACTGCTGTTTTCAAACTCTATTATTGTCGTCCAGAGATTTCTTAAGGAAAAACAATGATTTCCTCCCTGCTAAAGAAAATCGCAGCATTCAGAGGAACAATCCGAGAAAACAGTATATCTCAAAGAATAAGAGGTCTCATCACGAGCCGGCTTATCATGATCACAGATATTATAACTTGCTGACTTTGCCAATACTGTCCACCAAAACAGGGCAACGACTCAAGATTGTTGCAATCAAAAGACAAGGGGTCTCATCACGAGCCAGCTTGTTCAGCAAAAGTGTAAATCAAGTGAATGACTGTGTCATAATTTGGCCACCAAACCAAGACATTGTTATTTAGAGAATAAAAAAAGGAAAAAAGTGTCAAAATGGGTTTTTCTCTGAAAAGTTGTAAATAGCCTTAAGCAGGATAAAGGATCATTGCTGGGTAACAGGTAACCCTGTCGAGGCTATGGACGCCTGCTGGTAGCTGAGGCTCTACTTACGACAAATGAGCATATTTTAAAGCCAGCACACAGAGAAGACTTTATTTTATCTTTAAAAGACCAAGTAGTGGCTAATGTAAATGCAAGGACAAAGCCTGAGGAAGCAAACAATTGGAATAAAAAAAGGTTGAAACAAAATATCATTGATAGGATAAGGCATAATGTACTCTATCTGTCCATAACAAAATTTAGACTTATGAAAATTTTTCTGCTTTGGAAGTAAAAATTCAATAGAAAAGCAGAGATAACTGGTTCTTCCCAGTGAATCGCCATTGTTGTGGCCACCAACAACCCCCCTCTTTGTTTGGTATTAGCAATAACACCAAGCAAATGGGGACCCTTAATAAAAAATCCAAAAAACATTTTATGAAAATTTTTGTATTCAACTCCTTAAAACTACATCGCATCGCGATAAGAGAATGAAACGTTTTCCTATGAGCATAATAAACTGCGAAGAAGCGACGCGAAAGTCATCGCATCGCATACATTATGAAGCGCTCTTAAAAGAAAAATCTTAAGAAATCTCCGACGGCCGATATGCGATGTCGCATATCGCAACATCGCGTAAGCAGCACACAATGATTGAATGACTAAGCGCGATCTGCGATCTGCGATGAATGCGATTTGCGATAAATGCGATCATGAATTTCTGTGATGACACATCTTGACGACGCGATCCGCGATGCTGCGATGCGAGTCGCAGAAATCACCCATCACAAATTTTCCTCGGCGCAGTATTCAAGGAAAGTTGTCCGTAAACCAAAATTGAGCGCGCGCCTTAAAAGAAATTAATGAATGTACGCCAAAGTATTCAAGAAGGACGGTTTTGTGTTTTTCGAAGAGTCAGTTCGTTATGGGTGTCATGATTATGCATTCATAAGAGCTTAAAGCTTTCATGTCAATCTTTATTATCATTACTCTTTTCCTTTGCGTAAACTGTAAGACAGGAAATAACATGAAGCAATGTGCAGGAAACATCTAAGGAAAAGGGGAAAGTGTCAATGCTCGGAGAACAGAGAAGAGATCCCTTCATAAACGGATGCCACATGCAACAGGACCACAGATTCCAGAGTATCACTCAACAGATGCTGATGTCAATAGGCCATCCAACGCCCAGAGTCAAAAGCGCACAAAAGCAACATGTTTACAAAGATCCTGAAGCTTATACCCAGTAAAGCAAAAAGAAAAAAGGCGCTAAAGAAGGAAAACGTACCAGAAAAGCCCGGAACAAAGAACGGAGGCAATTTTTGATGCAGAAAATTGTTCAGAGAGCAAAGTCCCTAACTTATTCAGTCATTCGCAAGGTCGGAAATCAAAATAGCAAAAGCAGAATCAGTTTGAGAGAAATTTGGGTTATTACCAAGTATACACGTAGTGAATACACCCAGCCAGAGGAAGATTCTCGAAAATATCTTCTAGTTTACCAGAAAGTGGTGCCAGTGCTTGTTATTTCTATTTTCATAGCTCAAACGAAAGCAGAAGGCGACCAGCCGACTCTTCCCAGGCGAATGTTGCATGCTTACAGCACTAAGGAGCAAATACAGAAATGGTTAGGAATTAGATTCAATTTTTAGAAATAGTTTTGCTTTAGCAGAAGGGCGGTCATTTAAAACCGTATCCTAAATTTATGTAATTAAGTTAATTAGTTAACAGTATTTAAACCCTTCTCAGGCATTAGGAGAAGGGTCCAGAAATTTGTCAAAAAACTTGTCCTCAGAACATGCACTTTTGCACCCTCGGAGGGGGTTTTGATGAATGGATGGATCAAGGTTTATTAATGTTTGCATTTGATATCTGCTACTGATGTTGCACTTCTATACTCTTAGTAGATGTTAGAGCAAGGAGAGATAAATCATTGTTGCTTGAAGCTTATGAGTGGAACCAGTCATAAATGGTACTTTTATCTCTTGACCGTTTCTGTTTATATTCTTAAAGTGATATACAGTTTTTAGTTGTTTATATGTTATTGCATGAATGTGTGAGTTACCATTTGGCACTTTTGTACGGTGGAGTCATTCATCTATGTTTGATATATGAATAACTTATTATGCGATATGATGTTCACAACTGTTTTGCCTAACTTTTTATGCAAAGTGGTTTATCTTAATTGATTTCTATTCTTATGATAGCTGAATGATCTTTATTAACAGTTATTGTCTGAAATCTCTTTAGATCGCATAATAGAAGAAATACACCCGGGTTAGCATAGATTAGATGTGTTGTTTCTCATTAGATTACAATAGCATAAAGTTAGTTTAAAAGTTTGAATTAAATTAGCTTTAAGTATTCTTAGATCAGCATCATCCAACTCTGCACACACACACACCCTTAGATTGGGAAACTGGTCCCATTATCCCCAGTCAGACCCGCTATACCAAACGGATAAGGAGCTGCCAACCAAGGTCCGGACCGGGTGGGTATCCCCCTTGTTGTCGACCCGATTTTCGGGGCTTCAACAGAACCCAGTCACACGAAAGGTTGTGTATAACCGAGATGTGGTGTTCAGAGAGGTAAAAGATGTTATTAAACATGAAGTCCAACCAAAGGAACTTGAGAAGAAGATAGAGTTTGAGCTTAAGGAGGAAGAATCAGACTCTACAGCAGACGAGGAATCAGAAGATGAAGAGCCACAAACTCTGGGTGTGAGAAGATCAATTCGAGAAAGAAGGCAGCTATAAAGTTATAGTCCATATGCTTTCTGTTCAAATTTTGCTTTATCTATTACTGACGATGATCCCAGAACTGTGAAGGAACCAGTAGATTCAGAGGATGGAAAACTCTGGAAAGAGGCCATGGTTGATGAAATGGCATCTTTACACAAAAATGAGGCTTAGGATCTGGTGGAGTTGCCGGCTGAAAGGAAACCCATTGGCAGCAAATGGGTGATAAAAGAGAAGACAAATGCAGAAGGAAAAGTGGAGAAATACAAAGCTCGGTTGGTAGAAAAAGGTTATTCCCAAGTGTAGTAGCAAAAGGTTATTCAGGTTATTGCCAAGGTAACTTCTATTAGATTACTTTTATCTGTTGCTGCTACTTTTGATTTTGAGGTAGAACAGATGGATGTGAAGACAACATTTCTTCACGGGGATCTAGAAGAGGAAATATCATGAAACAACCTGAAGGCTTTGCGGTGAAGGGTAAGAAAGAACTGGTATGCAAGTTAAAGAAGTCTCTGTATGGGTTAAAACAGTCACCAAGGATGTGGTATCAGAAATTTGATACATTTATATCACTGTGTGTATTTTAAATTAATTGGTGACCGTGTTATTTATCTAGTCTTACATGTGGATGATATGTTGCTGGTTGGAAATGACAAAGAAATTATCGAGGATTTGAAGACCCAATTGTCCTCCAAATTCAACATGAAAGATCTTGGTGCTGCAAACTATATTTTGGGCATGGAAATTAAAAAAGATCACGCAAAGAGGAAGCTCTGGTTAAACCAGAGGAAGTATGTCGAGACGATATTGCAGAGGTTTAATATGCAGGATAGTAAACCGGTGAAGGTTCCTAATCATGTAGGTGTGAGGTTATCTGCTGACAGTGTCCCAAGACACAAGAAGAGGAAGGGGACATGTCCCGTGTTCCATATGCAAGTGCAGTCGGTAGCCCGATTTATGCAATGTTCTGTACTAGACCAGACATTGCACATGTAGTGGGAGTGTTGAGCAGGTTTATGTCAAAACCAGGGAAGGAGCACTGGACAGTAGTGAAGCGGGTTTTCAAGTATTTGCGTGGCACTAGTGACTATGGTTTGTGCTACCAAAGGAAGACCAGGATTGGACAGAATGTTGGATATTCGTGGCTTTGTTAATGTAGACTAGGCTAGAGATCTGGATCAGAGAAGATCTACAAGTGGGTATGTGTTTAACCTATTTGGAGGTGCAGTCAGTTGGATGAGTAAGAAAGAATCTGTAGTGACACTATTAACTACAAAGGCAGAATACATGGCAACCACTCATGCAAGCAAGGAAGCAGTTTGGTTACAGAGATTGTGTTCAAGTATGGGGATAGTATAGGGAGCTATAAGGATAGACTGTGATAGCCAAAGTGCAATTTTCTTGGCAAAGAACCTCACATATCATTCAAAGGCAAAGCACATTGATGTTTAGTATCACTTTGTGAGGGATATGATAGAAGACAAAAAGATGTTGCTGGTAAAGGTGGACACTTTGAAGAATACTACAGATGCATTGACAAAATTTGTGAGCTCTGAGAAGTTCTCTTGGTGTAGAGAGATAATGGGTGTTTCAGGGCTGGAAAAATGACCAAGCTCTCTTGTGGCCCCCTATGGAAGGAAAACAACAAGTGGGAGAATGTTGGGTTGTGTTATATTCTTTCCACAACTAGCCCACGTAGTCAATTAGGGGGTTAGAGGGGGGGCGGAGTCCCCCTTCGTTGCACCGATTGTGTAGTGGGGGGGGGGGGGGGGGGGGGTCATAGGGGGTTTGAGGTGCACCCATAACCCCACTTTATGAGGTTTGGGGTAGTGCCCCAGAAAATTTTGGTTATCGACCCTATGTTAGGATGAGCGGACTCATCTATGGTTTTGTGCATGATTTATGCACATGTTTTTGGATGCGATGGTTTTTGGTCCATGGTATTGGACACAATGGTTTTCGCTCCATGGTATTGGATGCTTCGGCATGTATAAATATGTATTATAACATTGAAAGGAACATAATGAAAAATCAAGCTGGTAGTCTCGATTTTGGGATCCAGGGGAAAATCTCTGTGTATATGTGTTTTATGTGTTATGCTCTCACATTGTGTATTTTATGTGTTTTAGAATTCGTATGCAGGTAATTTTTATACGGGGTTAAAACCTACAACCGGGAGTTGCAATATAGTTACAATCGCAGGGAAGTCTAGTACCATTGCAATTCTTTCCTGGTTAATTTTCGCGGTGGAGGAAATGGAGGGTAGCTACTTTGACATGATTCTGAATCACATAGCATTTGTGAAGGACAAGAGAGTGAAGAATGCAGAGCTTAATTAGGCCATTATATATTGCAATTGGTTATGAATGGTAAACCAAACGATTGTGATAATTCATAGCCAAATTGTCGCGAAGATGGCCTCTGTAAGCAATGGCAGTGGTGGCGGAACAGGTTTGGAACACTCTGGGAACATCGAGTGTCTGGTTGAAAGTTCATGTAAGAAAGTGGTTAAAGAAATAATGAAGGAGATAAATGAGAACAAGGCGGTTCTTTACGCCCATTTATCAGGACTTGGCAAAGATATGGAGCTTCTACAGAAGCCTATGGAGAGTCTGTGCATTGACGTGTTGAGTTTGTAGAAAAATGTGGAAAAATATTGAAACTAAAGTAGAAACTACAACCATCAAGGTGCTAAAGGAAGTCTTCGGATTTAGGGAAGGTATGGTTCCCAACATTGTTGGTGCTGTAGACGCTGGTGCTGATTAGGACCCAGAAATAGGAGTGGATGTGCTGAAGAATTGATAACAACAGAAGATGAACCTTCAAGAGAAGAAATTTACCCTAGTAGCAACGAATAGTTTTTCGTTTTAATGTTATATTTATGCTATGTCTAATTATAGAATATTGTGGATTGTTTTGGAGAGTTTATAGTATTAGCTATGTACAAAGCTTATATGTAAATAAAGCAAGTAGCAAGAAGCTCCTTCTTCAATTTAAAACAATTACTATTTCAGAGAGCATGCTCTTTAAGATTGTATGGGATCTGGCCCTTTTCCAGTTTTTTATAATGAAAATGCTACCCATTTATTTAAAAAAAAACAAACATATTTTCAACCTATATCAACAACATAATGAATATGTCATTAAATTTTTGATACATAATGGTCATACTCACTTATAGTAAGATTTTGGTCATAATGGTGACTGAAAGTTTGGACCAAATGGATAGATTTCTTTTAGATACTGGCTTTTCTAGGTGGCATTCTAACAGTATTGTCTACACCAAGAAAGTGGGTAAGTCTCTTATCATTCTTTTTCTTTATGTTGATGATCTTATCCTTACTAGTAGTGATCCCAACCTTATAAACCATGTGAAGTCTAGCCTTAAAAAGAAGTTTGAAATGAAAGACTTAGGATACTTGCATTATTTTCTTGGTTTTTGAGTCGCGCAATCCAAAGAAGGTAATTCTCTTTACTAGTCCAAGTATGTGTGTGATCTTCTATGCCACTTTCACATGGAATACTTTAAGCCAACCCCTTCTCCCTTCCAGTCTAAAGCCAAACTTTTAGCCACTTATACTTCAACTAAAGTTGATGCTACCTTATACCATTAGCTTGTTGGAAAAAAATTGTATCTGACTCGTACCCATCCTGACCTTTCCTTTGTTGTTGGCCTTGTTTCTCGGTTAATGCAAAACCCACATGAAAGTCATTGGAAATCAACTAAAAGAATACTTTGTTATGTTCGAGGTATAGTTCAGTTTGGGATTCATTACAGTGCAAAGGCATCTCCTCTATTGGTTTCACTGATTTTGATTAGGCTGGTAACCTTGATGATCAGAAGTCTATTGTAGGTTATGTCTTCACTCTTGGTTCTGGACCTATTACATGGGCTTGCAAGAAAAAAAAGTTCCATTTCTCTTTCTTCAGAAGAAGCAGAGTATCGTGGCGTCGTTGAAGCTGGTAAGAAAGCCCTGTGGCTTTGTCAAATCTTGTCAGATTTTGGTTTTCAATAGCAACATTCGACTACACTTTGGTGTGATAACCAATGTTCCATTAAACTATGAAAATATCCAGTCCAACATCAGTGAAACAAACACATTGAAATACACATGCACTTCATCAGAATTCTCCATCATGACCATGTTCTTGAAGTGCAATATTGTTCAACCAATGATCAAGTTGCAAACATATTTGCAAAGCCTGTCACAGAGGCAAAGTTTACTAAAATTCAATTTATGATTGCAGTTCAGGAAGTTGTCACTAAGGGGGGATAAACTCTAATGCTTCCTTCCTTCTCCTATTGTGTCATCGTTGTACATCCTTCAGTCCTATCCCAAGTTCTTAAGGGGGGATGTGAGGATATTCTGACACATAGGAAATAATTAAGTATAACTTGGTCTAGTATATAGTTAGGTAAAGTGTGTTTCTATAGTATGTAATTTTTGTAACTTACAATCCGACAGTCACGATATGTTCTAGACATGAAGTGATCTCACAGTTCATTCTCTCCTTGGTATTACTGACACTTTATTTGTGGCTTAACACCCAATTGGGCCATGGTCTCTATTTAAAGAGCATGGAGGGTCATTTCATAGGTGACCATTCATGAGAGAAGATTATGTACATTTTCTTTATTTTACATTAATAAATTTCCTGAAGTGGCCGCGTTGGCTCAGGCCTTGTCAATGTCCTTAATACTCTCAAACATTTCAATCTTAATGCTTCCAAACCAAATAGTCTTATAAGGCACATCGTTCCCCATATGAATAGAACAACCATCAACATTATGATAAGAGGAAAACTAACTCCTATGTGGGCACATATGGTGTGGAGCACCATAATATAATAGCCATTCTTCATGGCATTGAGAATAATTACAGATAGATAAAAAATCATCAACTATACTTGAAACTATCTGAACAAGATTTTCATCCATGTTGGAGTCTTCCCTGGATTCCAATCTCTTACAAAAATATTTCTTGAGATTCCCTATCTTTTAAGAATTGCAACATCTGAACTTAACATTCTTTCCATTTGAATTAGATCTTAATGTGCATCTCTATGCTTCTCCTCTTTCCTTGGATCAACCTCTAACTACCATTGCTTCTGGTGTGGAGGTTTCTATAATGGATTTCCTCTACACCTCCTTAGATAACATGCTCCCACAATAGAATCATAGCCAAGTCTTAGTTGTACTAAAGCTAATGGAAGTGACAATATCATCCCAAGATTATAGTGACAACAAAAATAGTGTTGAGGAATATTTCATCTAAATATCCTTAGACTTCAATATATACACCCATCGATTTCATTCTCTTTCTATCCAAGGCCTTGTGCAATCCTTGTTGCACCAACAAATCTTGCATCTTGAGCTTCCACAATTTGAAACTATTCTTCCCGTCGAATTTCTCCATCTTGAACTTTGTGTTCATTATCTTCGCCCTTCTCTACACAATAACTCATTTGGACCCATACAAATTAGGCTACTCCTAAGTTTGTAAAAAAAAATACAGTCTCTCTTGGCCAGAAATCACTGAATTTCAGTCGAAAACCCAAATATTCAAAACTAAACACCAAAAGAAAACACAAACCCAAACACTATAAAGATGTATATTAAATGGCCACACCACTTGTCAATACAATTTGTATTTGTCTATTAAATGACCCACACTAGGCTACACACTATTTGCTAGAACCAACCTTAAATATAATGTGCAATTGATTGTATCTACTGGTTATGTCTTTAATCTAATTATCCCCAAAAACATACTTTTTAATCAGTGTTTTTTGTTGTTCGACGAAAGTGAAAACATGTTCTTTGATCTAAGAATGTGTGCCTTAATTTTCCCAATAATATGTGAAATTGAAAAGGAATTGGAATGGAAATGGAAGTCAATAAACCCCACAAACTAGTCTCTCAGCAGCTCCCTCCTACTTAGTTTCCAACTTGGAAAACAGGAAGAATCTCCATGTCCATCCCCTCCAAGCTTTGTTCCAAGCTTGTGACCTGCTACCTCGACCTATAACATGTAAGAGAAACACCAAAACAAAATCCTTCCAACCTACACAATGTGGTTTTTCCCCAACTAGCATCAAGATATAGCTTTGATACCACTTGATGGGATCCAACCTACAAACAGGTGTTAAAATAGTATACAAAGAATGAATTAATGAAATAGATTTTCACATAGATAAAAATGTAGGGAAATGTTTTCATTATTACTCAAAATTCATGGGATTGTCGTACCAAAGGTTTATAGATCCACACAATGCTTATAAGAAACTATTCTAGAAAAGATAGACATGCAAATAGTGTGACTATTTGTTGGAAAAAGAAATGAAACACACCATCAAATGATTGTTGTCACCATTCAAAGGATTGATATACTGTTGGAAAAAGAAATGAAACACACCATCAAATGATTGTTGTCACCATTCAAAGGATTGATATACTCTTAACACTTTTCGTGAGTTTTGAATTAAAGTTAATAAAAGAAAAACCATACACAAACCTACTTATATACACCTCATTGAGCCAAGAGGCTCATTTTGCAGCCTAGGGGATGTGTAAGTTTGTTCGTCCTTCCATCCATTGATTTGACACTTCCCCTCAAAATTAAAAGTAAAAATTGTTGAGCTCAGAGACCCATTCTACAGTCCAGTATGAGGGGATGTGTAAGTTTGTATGTCCGCCCATCTGTCCATTGAGTTGACACTTTCCCGTTTAAAATAAAAATAAAAAGTATGCTCTAAATAGAAAAAGTATGTCAATATAATAATAATAATAAAATATGCTATAAAGTAATTAAAAGTAAAAAAAAATATGAGTAAAATGTTTAAATCTTATACTTTTTAAAAATATTTCAAGAATAGATTTAAATAAATTATTTGAAGATCTATGTTAACGTCAATATCAACTTCATATATATCTTTATAATAATAAATAAATAAAAATATGCTATAAATAATTAGAAGTGAAAAAAATGTGTGAGTAAAATGATTAAATCTTATATTTTTCAAAAATATTTCAAAAGTAAATTTAAATAAGCTATTTGAAGATCTATGTTAACTAATTTATGTCAAAATCAACTTCATATATTTCTATATATAGAAAAATATTTGTTAATAAAATATTTTAATGTTGTATATAAAAAATTTCAATGTGGGTTATCAATAAAATATTTTTATACTAATTAATATTGATATATATGTAAAATATTAATAATAAAATATTATTTTAATTTTCCCTATAAAATATCTCAATGTACATGTTATGTAAAATATTTTAATGTCAATTATGTATAAATTATATATCATTTTAAAAGAACTATATAAAAAATTAGGTTTTTTTTTTTTTTTTTTTTATATGGTTAAAACCTATATTTGGTCTCTTTTTTTTTTTTTTTTTTGAATGGTTAAAACCTATATTTGGTCCTATCTATACTCTATATAACATTAAAAATACAATTTAAACAATGAAAAATAACCTATTGTATTATACACTCTTAAAAAATTTGTATATAAAAAAATTGTAAAAAAAAAGTTTTAATTCTTTCATAGATATCAGGTTAAATCTCAACATCTTAACACTATTGGTAAAGAGATTAAAAAACATATATAATATTATTGGAAGTAGGCTTAACAATCATTACAAGCATATTGGCTTCTTTTAGAGGTTATTTAGGGTTACTCTCCCTAAAAAGACGTAAAAGTGTTTTTTTAGTAACAAAGAATTATTTTTCAGGGATAATTCATTTTGCTTCTTAAAAAAACAAGTTAAAGTTTAAGATTTATTGAAATTATTATCATAAATAACTTTATATTGATGGATAACAATTAGTGATGAACATCCTCACAATTATTTCAAGATTATATTAGCATAGATTTATTTTAAGTACAGATCCAACATAAATTTAGAGGGATCAAATTTCTTCATGTATAAACTTTTTTAGAGTGCAAAATACAATATGTTATTTTTCATTGTTTAAATTGTATTTTTGAATGCTAAATAGAGTATATATGGTACCAAATAAAAATTTTAAACATAATTTTTTTTATATTTTTTTCTATATATAAATATATATGAAGTTGATATCGACATAAATTACTTAACATAGATCTTCAAATAGTTTATTTAAATATCTTGTTAAAATATTTTTGAAAAGTATAAGATTTAAACATGTGATTCACACATTTTTTTACTTCTAATTACTTTAGAGCATATTCATTTTTTTTAATTATAGTTAATATTATTTTTCTATTCAAAACATAAATTTTAATTTTTAATTTTATTTTAAAAGAACACCGTCAAAAAACAAACTTACACATCTTCTTATATTAGATTGTAAAATAAGCTTCTCAACTTAATAATGATAAATTTTACCATTTAAAAAAATAAAAAATAAAATAAAATTATTTTTTTAATTTTCTTCATATATAAAATTTAAATTATATTTTTATGGTTAATATTAATATTTATTCTTATCGAAAATTTATTAAAATTGAAAAGCATAGTGTTGAACCATAATGTGTTATGAATACTAAATGCACTTACCTATGTAGTGAATAAAACATGGTCTTAAGAATAAACTTAAGTTAGTCTTAATTACTTAAACGATAAACATTATTGAGGATAGAAATATATAAATTTGGTTATCTTTTCGGCCTTTTAAAATAAAAAAAGAAATTTAATTTTGATGTAAAATTGTATTAATCATTTAAAATTGATAAAAAGTATAAATATCTATTATTAATATTTTAAAATTAAATTATTATATAAATATTAATTAATATTAAAAGATAATTTTTTAATGGGGTGATTAACTAAGTGGATATTGTTTTCCAAGGAACGCATGTGTGTTTATGAGGGGCACGTGGCCGTACGTGCGAGGACTCACTTCCCTGTCCTCTCTATACCCATTGTGTATGGGAGTGTATATTGAACCTTGTGTGAGATTTCATTCCATCCTAAATTTTGCAGGAGGTGGCATCCATTGGAAATTTACGGAGAGTGGGGCGGTCTGCTATCAGACATTCGGGGTTTGGTTGTGGTATGGAATTGGTAATGCGAGTTATGAGAAGAAGCGGTTGTTTCTGTAGGCACCCTATCTGGGAGAGATGGCGTCTAAGCCGCCGTCGTTCCCTCCGCTTACGAGTCTGCATTCTTGACAACTTCCAGTTTGGTTCTCGATTTAAGTTTTTTGCGCACAGGAAAAGACCTGGTTGTTGGATTCTGGTGGTGCTTTGTTAGTCCTGTTGGGTTATGGTGTTATCTCCTTCATGCTGGAGTGGAATTGGATACACAACCTCTAACGATCCTTTCTCAAGGTCTTGTCGGGCTTGGCATTGTTTGTGGAGCAAATACATTGGTTTCTGGGAGGTCTAGTCTACGTGGGTTCTTCTCAGAGAGCGGGATGGTGAATTGCATGTGGTTGTGGTAAAATTGTGGTCCTTTGCATTCATTCTAGATCGGTTGGCGGTGGTCACGCCAGTGGGGTGGTGCGTTTTTCCTCAGTGATAATTACGGTTTGGAAAGCTCGTCATTGGTCAACATTTGTTCATCCCTGTGGTGTTGGGTTGATCATCATGTCTCTGGTTCCCCATTTGGCCTGCTCCTCGTCCCAAAGTGAGCCCAATTTAGGTAGCTCTATGGGTGGTGGGAGTTTCTCACAGTTGGAATTGGCGTCCCATTCCAATAGATCCAGGTGAGGAGGTAATCGAGGTAGTCACTTGGGTAAGGCAATCCCTAGTGGTCGAGGTTGTGGCATGGCGGGCCACTTTAGTCGAGTGGGTTCTGATGTTTGTGGTGGTAGCAGTCGAGGTGGCTCGTGGGGGTTGCACATTATGGGATCAGCGGCGTGTTGGGTCGGCTCGTCGCGGTTGTTCGGGGAGACAGGGGATGGCTCATCATGCAAGATGTGGGTAAGGGAACACCAGCTGTGTTGAGCGTTTTTGGGATTTGATTCAATCAGTTCTTGAATGCTTGGAAACCTCAAAGCGGATGAGGTAAGAGGAACACACTGAGCTAACGACTACTTTGAACAGAATGCACTGTTTTCAATGCCATGTCTCAGAGCGCATAGCGGTGGTCTCGTGATGCCAAAACATGTTATCCGAGAAATTAGAGAAGTTGGAGGCCCGGATGACCCATTCCGAGGAGCATGTTCAATGCTCCTTTCGTCCTCCTCCTACTCCAGGAACAACTCTAGACAACCTAACCTCCATCACCTCTAATGAATAGCATGGTTACAAGTGCTATACTTGTTTTGTTTGTTTATTGATGCTTCTGGCCTCTCAAGTTGTAGACTATGTCTCTTGATGTTTTTCTGTTTCTTTGTCATAAGCTGACAACAATAGTCAAAAAAACATGGTCGGGGTGACACTACCTGTGCTCTATTACTGATGTAGTCATTTTTGGAAAAATAAATAGAATCTTGATTTACAAAAAAATAAAAAAATAAAATAAAAGATCATTATTAAATTTAAAGAAAAAAATTCAATAATTATCATTTTTAGAATATTTCTAATAAATTATAATTTTAATAACTATTAAATTAAAAATAATTCTTTTAATATTTAGAGAAATGATAATAAACCATATTGGGTGGTTTTAAATTTATTGATTAAAAATCTATCTAAAAATTATGAATAAAAAAACTAGCACTCAAAGAATTTCTATATTTTAAAATTATAATTTTCATTTTTAAATATAAATAATCACTTTTACATAACTTTTATTAATATGTTTTTTCTAAATAAATCGTAAATTTTATTAATACATTCATTTAGTAAATCAGGGTTAAAGTGATACACAAACAACCATTTTTTTGGATTCCTATATAACATAAATAATAAATACTAAACTTCAAATATAAAATAAATTAGGAAAAGTTAAATTTATTTTATAAAAATAAAATTATATTAAATTTTTAAAATATAAATTACAAAATACTAAATTTTATCATGATCATGATAAAATTTGAAAATAATTGAATTTGATTTTCTCTTTTAATATATTATTCTCCATCACACTAATAAAAAAATATTTATTTATATTAAATCAAATTATATTACCCAATAATAAATAACAATAAAAAAGTGAAACCTAAAATTGAATAAAAATAATCTTATTATTATTGGACTTTAAATTGCTTACAAGTGGGCAAGAACCACTCACAACAATCAATATTAATTTATCACACTTTGCTTTTCCAAACCATATATCAATACGACAACAATTAATAGTTAAATTACAGTAACAAGCAAAAGGTTTAAGAGAAATACTCTTATGGTTTCCATATGTATATGCGGCTAGAAAGTTGAAGAGCAATAATTTTATGGTTCCCAACGCATCAATAAAGTGAATGTTTGTACAGTTACATATATATAAATATACAGAGGTAGTGTAATTAATAGGCAAAATGGTGTTTTAGCTATAAATTGTCTAATATAATTTTTATTAAAATTATGATTTTTTTTTATTGTTTAAAACACATTTTTTATATAGATTTAGAAAATTGAAGAGCAATAATTTTATGGTTCCCAACACATCAATAAAATAAATATTTATACATTTATTTATATATATAAAAGCATAGTGTAAATAATAAGCGAAATAGTGTTTTCCCTATAAATCTGGGAATATAATTTCTACTAAAATTATGATTTATTGTTATTTAAAATATGTTTGGCTGTTATTTAAAATATGTTTGTGATAGAAAAGATGAATAGAATTTTATTCTTAGCCCATCAAATGCTTACAAGTGGATGGAAAGAAAGACGCGAAACCAGGAAAGAAAGCGATGGAATCGCGGAGCGCTGTATCTACACCGGCGTGGCCACCGAGGCCAGTCGGTCATGCTGTGAAGATTCCCGAATGAAATACAGTTCCGGTGCCATTTCCACTGTAATGTTGTATCCTCGATACCTCCTAAATCCATCCATGTCATTCTATTCATAATCGCTTCCAAGCTCAATGAATTGCGATCTGGGAATAATGGACGGAATATCCGTGGCAAGCCATCTATTGAGACACAATGATTTTGCATTCTCCTATGTGATGTCAATAAGGGATTGGAAGCCCTCCTCATGGATGGTCCAAAGCTTCATTCTCCAGGGACCATCGAAGGAAGGCGTATTAACCCTTTTCTGCCCGGGCGCTGTGCGCTTCATTTTAGAGCGAACAGGCCCTGCCCTCAAACCCACTCCCACTCTTTTCCAATCCAACGTCTCTGAATTATAACCCTGGCCCTTAAATCGCCCAGAATTTATTATCTCATGATCAGTCTCGCGGCGATCCAGATGATTGATCTCACGAACTTCTTGTTCCACCGTTATCACGCTCGGCGTGATTTTCCAGCCACGTCGTCGCCCTAATTTCTTGCAGCGGTGGCGGCTCTGCTCCATGGCAGTGCTGGTCTCCACGGCCAACGCGACCATATCAGCTGCGGACAGAGGATGGCGCAGTCTGGTTAGAGGAAGCAGAAAATAGAGGTGCTCCACTTGCAGTTCCTGCTCTGCAGAAAGGGGAGAAATAAACTCATCGTACCGCATGGAATCGGCATGGCAAACGAAGAAACCGGGCCTCTCTCTTAATATTTCGTCTACCTTCATATGCTCTGGAAACTCAATAATTAACCCACCTCCCGCCTCTCCAGTAACCACTAATTTGGCAGTAGGAAGATCAACCGATCGATGAGATAGATAGTTCCCCATCAAATCCTGAGAAGGGTATATAGGTCCAGAGATTGTGTTCAGTAATGAGAATGGGCTGCCTGTATGTATGTAAATTGGGATAATGAGATTTGCCTCTGTTTCCATCGGGGGCATATTAATCAGATTTTATAGAGACGGTACACCATACATACCATTTCGTAAGCGATTTCGTCAGGTAGGGGAGACCGGGACCGAGATCATTGGTACTTTCTTCCGGGGCACACTACTAAGGATTTCATAGAAACGAGTCGCAGTTTACTATTGCACTGCTTGCGGAAGCGATTTCGTCACGTGGGAGACCGAGGTCATTGGTACTTTGTTCCGAGGGATAATGCTTGGATTTCATAAAAAGGAGTCGCAGCTTATTATTGCACTGCTTGCGTAAGTGAATTCGTCACGTTAAGGGAGACCGACTCGCGAGGTCGCACATCAGATTAGTGGTACTTGCTTGGGAAGGAAGGAAGGAAGCCTAACGGACTAGACACGATTTCTCCCCACAACACTAAAATTGAGTAAAATAGAATTCTCGTAGTTTCTTTAATAAAAAGGGTTTTTTTTAATTAACATTTTAAATTTTCTGAGAGCTACTGGATATAGACTACGATTTTGTACTTGTTTAGCAGCGGGAACCAGTCTACTGATGCTCCATGGTGCCGGCAGCGGGCAGCCGCCTCTTCAATCAAGGATATTCTATCTAAGAAGGGTGTGGGGTTTTGGTAACAAAGCTTCGTATGAGGGAGGGTTGAATAGTGAATACACCTAGAATGCTAATCATGAGAAATTATGTGTAGTTAGGTATAATATACGAGGGACCATAGATATCAAATTTTATGGGAAATTATGTGTAATTATATATGATATATAAAGGAGTAGGAACGTTTTGGGCATTTGGTCTATAGAAAGAGAATTCATTGGTTTTATGAATTCTCATATCATGGGAAATTATGTGTAATTAGGTATAATATACGAGGGACCATAGATATGAAATTTTATGGGAAATTATGTGTAATTATATATGATATATAAAAGAGTAGGAACGTTTTCGGCATTTGGTTTATAGAAAGAGAATTTATTGGTTTTATGAATTCTCATTGGAACGTTTTGGGCATTTGGTCTATAGAAAGAGAATTTATTGGTTTTATGAATTCTCATTGGAATGTTTTGGGCATTTGGTCTATAGAAAGAGAATTTATTGGTTTTATGAATTCTCATTGGAATGCTCTGCGATATATCAAGCTCAAACTAAGGTTTATGGTTTTTTTTATCACCATTTTCCACTTTTTTCACTTAATTGAATTTTATTTCTAGGATTTTCTAATTTTTTTAATATATATATTTTTAATTTAATTTTTTTGTAACCTTGCTAAAATTACATCTTTATTATGTCCAACTTTTCACCCTCATCAATTGATAGCACAGGATTTGAACCCAAGAATGAGACTTCATTTCTACAGCCATTGTCAATTGAGTTAAGCCAAACTCAATTGACAATGTTGATATTTATTTTTATTAAAATTAAAGAACAAGTTTGCCCAATAATCATTTGTTATAAATATTAAATGAGCATACCTTTTTTTCTAGAAAGAAAATCATGATATTATATTGAGGTTATATATACAAGATATTCAGATAGTTCTGTATGAGAAAAAAAAACTCATGAATACTGCCGATAAACATATAGCATAATCATGTAACAGATTACCATCAGACTGTAATGTTTCATATGAACAAAAGGAACACAACAGAAAGACTAAACCATATAGCAACATTCAGCTGATTGGAAGATAAAGAGCAGAGATGGAAGAGAGAACATATTTGGCAGAGAGAGAAGAATCCTCGAAAATCTTGAGGTTCCTCCACTTCCAAAGAGACCATATAGTGATGGGAAGGATAGGCCGTAGAGCAACCTCTTGACGTCCCCACCAGGCGAACGCTGCATCAACAGAGATGAAGTTAAGATGCTGGAAGGAAAAAAACAGGGCTAGTTCATACCAGATTTGTTGAGAGGCGGAGCATTTGAAGAATAAGTGGTAGTTTGTTTCCTCCTCCATTTTGCAGAGGACACATCTACTGGGGCCGTGCCATGATCGCCTCCTTAAGGAATCCCAAGACAAATTTTTGTTGAAAAGCACCAGCCAGGAGAATAAGGTCACTTTGAGGGGACATCCAAGCATCCACCAGAAGACTGGAAAGCGCTGTCTGATATTGAATAAAATAAGGTATTAGGAGTAGGCTTAATTACTTAAACTATCAACCTAATTGACTTACACCATTTATATTTTTTTTAATCTTTTAGAATATTTGAAAAAATAAAAAATAAAATCTTATTTTAATTGTAAATGGCATAGAATTATGATAAATTGATAAAATTATAAATATTAAGTATTGATATTTCAAAATCATACACATAAATATTATCTATATATGTTAAATTTTGCTTAGAAAATTATTCCACTATTTTCCAAACAAAACTATAACCTAATTAAACCACTCTTTTCTATATATCTATATATATTAAATTAAAAATAACAATTTCAATATTTAAAATTATAATTTTTAATTTTAATATATTTACTACTTTTATATAATTTTTTATTATTATATTTTATTAATAAATTCTTACTGTAAATCATGGCTAAATTAATGCATAATCAATCTCATTTATTTTTAAATAAATTCTCTCTATAACATAAATTATAACCTTCTAAGTTTTAGATAATAATCAATGATATAAATCTAAACTTATTTTATAATAAAAAACAAAATTAAATTTTAAAAACATAAATTTCAAAATACTAAACATTATTTTACTTTATAATAAAAAATAAATTTTAAAATATCAAAATTTATTTTATAAATTTATAATTAAAATTGAAAATAATTAAATTTAATGTATTTCTCTCTTATTTATTAGTTCTTATCATACTAATAAAAAAGAGTATTTAGTTTATATTAAATCAAGTTATATTACCCAATAATAAACAAAAATCACTTCGTGGCAATGTTAAAAGCTATATACAAAGAAAGCGGTAATGTCATTGCAAGCTAGATACAGAAAACAAAATCCTAACTTTAACAATAGATAGCATGATTTTCTAAAAATAAAGTTAAAACAAAATTATAGAAGTTTATGTTTTTTATTTGTTTTGAATATGTTGTATCTATTTATTTTTAAATTAATTAATTAATTAAAAAAATACTTTTATAAAATAATTATTATCATTATTATTTTATTTTTATTTTTTAAATATTGTTTGACATCTAATTCACCAAAAATTAAGGTGTGGGAGATGAACGGACAAAGAAGTCCAAGAAACATTGGAATATGAATCCATCCATCACAATAATGTATTATAAATATACATGTATGTTAATAGTAAAAGCAATTCATTGTCCTATCATTTATGATTGTTTACATTCATGTGCCCCTGACATGGTATCAGAGCAGAGGTCACCTTTTTAGACTTGTATTCTGTGAGTTTTCTGCTTCCACTTATAGTCTTCTGCCCGGAGATGTTGAACACACAAGGGTGTCGGAGGTTTGCTGCTTGGAGGAGTTGTGGTGGAGTGAGAGTGGAATGAAGGTGCATTAACGCTCTCCTGTGTGAATGGTATGCCGATATTTAATGATTGTGTCTGTGTTATGAATATGTTGGAGTGTTAGTATATATAACAAAAAAAACTATATACATTGTTCCGACTCTGCTATTACGTTCAATGGTGGTGACTGTTACGCGCCCTATCACCTCCTCCCATACATTGTCCATATGCTAGTTAATACCACAGTTGATAACACCCTCACTATAAACTTTGATTTGACTCCTTGCCTGAATGATATCTCGTCGCCTTATCTGCAAATTTGGAGCGATAATTCTCTATGTGTTGCGCTAAATTCTGCGAACAATGTGTACACATGAAGTCGACCTATGATGCTCGTTGAAGCATTATATCTAAGTTATTGAATGCCATGAATCTGGTTGGTATGTCATATGCGTTTGACAACATTGAAGATTCAAACCCTCTATTGAAACGCTCCTTCCCTTAGTGATATCAACGTTGTCGACCTGTGATGCTCGTTGAAGCATTATATCTACGTTATTGAACGCCATGAATCTGGTTGGTATGTCATATGCGTTGACCACATTGAAGATTCAAACCCTCTATTGAAACGCTCCTTCCCTTAGTGATATCAGCGCCATTCTCAATTGCCACTTAGCTATTTTTGATAGCTTGGTCTCTAACATCCCTTACCTAACTCCTGTTCAAGCTCTCACATAGTCGACGTGTTGTAAAAAAAAAGAGAGATGCAACCACTCTGTTGGCAATGCCATGGGAGGAGGATGCAGTGAGTATTCCACTCAAACGCTCCATTCAACGGACTCAATTTTTGACAACAGAAAAGCTCTTGCGGTTATGGTTCGACCTTTGTTACAGATTTCTAAAGAGAATTGCTCATGAGTAGTGTTGGAACTACTACACACCTACATGCAGACTCTTAGTTAGAGCATGGGACTGCATGCAAGATTCCTTTTGCATGTTGGAACTACTACACACCTACATGCGGACTCTTAGTTAGAGCATGGGATTGCATGCAAGATTCCTTTTGCATGATTTGCTCCTTGATTTGCTCCTTCTTTAACTCCGCAACTGACTAGTTATCTCCGGAACTTGTTGTAGGTGTTGAGTCTTCTCATTGATCACCACTATAGTGCATTACCTTGGAATCTTAACCCAGTGATGCTATATCATGAGCATTGTAACATATTTTCGAATGAATCATTCTTTTCTTCTTTCGTTTTTCTTTTAGTGTTTTTGCTCTGCAAAGCTGCGTGTTCAACCTTTACTAGCTAGATTCATCTGTGCAGGTTTTCTAACACATTTACATGGTATCAGAACCCACATGTTGCTAGATAAAAGGCGCACCAGTGCTTTATTTTGCAAGTATTATAGCTTGGAGATCGAAGATTGACAGAAAAATGGAGTTTCCCAAAGCATCGATCCTAACACCGTACAACTATCATGAATGGAAGGACCAAATGGCTCGATACCTTCGTCATAAAGGGTTGTACCTGATTACCATGGCTACAGAAGTGGAACCCACTTCAACCATAGATAAATCCAAGTACCTCAACCGTATGGATGAGGCCCACGGATCCATATGCATGTGCATCTCTCCAGAGTTGTAGTTTCATCTATCTGCCTGCAATACTCCCAATGAGATTTGGAAAAAGGTTGAAGATCTCTACGGGAAACAGGATGAGATGAAAGGACATCTGCTCGAAGTGGAGCTGCTATCATTGGATCCACGGAAATATGAAAAAATTCAAGACTTCTTCACCAAATATAATGATCTATTGCTGCAACTCAAGGGTTGTGGAATTGACAAATCCAAGGAGGAGAGTCGCCAAGTTCTCTCTATTATGTCAAAGCTCGGACCAGAATACTCCGTCTTTGTGTCTACATTTCATTCAGTAAGGCTCGCAACAGGTAAATCCTACACTATGCCTTCTCTCAAGGAATTTATGGAGTCCCTTATTTTTGAGCAAGATAAACTCATTGGCATGGGGAAAATCAAACCTCCAAAAGCACATGCACTTGCTGTGCATGATGGCAGCCACAATAAAAATCACAGATCTGATTCAAATCAGAAAAATCAGCAGCAAAAAGACAAAGGAAAAGCACATTCCTATCCAAAGAAGGAAGGGTACACCAAGCCCTTCAATGACTCCTCCGGCTCGAGAAATGAGAAAGGGAAGAAAGGAAACAGATGCGCCTACTGTCAAAGAGGATTCCATCCAGAATCCTCTTGCATGAAGAAACAAATTGACCAAAAGGCAGAAATCCTTCAGAAGCACAACCTTGGGGACCACATCCCTTAGGGTGCCAAGAAGAAAACTGAGGATCCGCCACACGGGAAAGGTAACAATTTTCATGCTTTAGTTGCAATTAATTCTTCTCCTGATGCATGGCTTATAGATTCTAGTGCATCACATCATATGGCTGCTGCAAAGGAAGTCTATTCCTCTTTGGATGCATGCAAAGGACCTCCCATCCTCATGGGAGATGACTCACCTATTGAGGTCACCGGAAAAGGTAGAGTGGAACATTTACACAGAATCTTTGAAGATGTGCTTCATGTTCCAAAACTTTCGGTAAAACTGCTTTCAGTTTATCAAATCACTCATTCCGGCACCAGAAAGAGAGTGGAATTCACTCCAGATGTAGTGAACATATATGATCTACATAGCAGCGCCAAAATTGCAATTGGTGAGGTAAACAATGGAGCCAGACTGTATACATTTTCTGAATTTATTGAATCTGAATCCTCCTTATTGCTTACACATGGTAATGATAGTAGTAGGCTTTGGCACGAGAGGTTTGGTCACTTAAATTACAGGTATATGCAGCAGCTAAGCAAGAATGAGATGGTGGAAGGCTTGCCAAATATCAGTTTCTCGAAAGGAGTTTGTGAAGGGTGTGTTCTTGGCAAACATCCCAGAGAAAAGTTTGACACTGGTAAGACTCACACAGCATCCTCTCCTCTAGATCTGATCCATAGTGATCTCATAGGGCCTTTTCCTCATCCTTCCATCAACAAAGCAAGGTATGTGCTTACATTTATTGATGATTTCTCACGGTATACTTGGGTGTATCTTCTTAGGAACAAATCTGAAGTTTTTGAGCACTTTGAAGATTTCAAAGCACTAGTTGAGACACAGCCACAGAGAAAGATCAAAGCCCTCCATACAGACAATGGGGGGGAATATCTTAACACAGCACTTCGGAACCTTTTCCTTCAGTCCGGCATACAGTTTCAGTACACAGTTCCATACACTCCGCAGCAGAACGGAGTTGCTGAGAGAAAGAACCGATCTCTCAAAGAGATGGCTTCCTGCATGTTGCATGCCAAGTCACTGCCTCATAAGCTCTGGGCCGAAGCACTTAATTGTGCTAACTACATCCAGAACAGAACTCCTCATAGGTCTGTCAAGGATCAGACCCCTTTGAGGCTTGGAGCGGCACTAAACCAGAGGTCACTCACCTCCATGTTTTCGGCTCTCGAACATGGGCCCGGATCCCCTCTGAAAAGAGGAAAGCTCTTGATCCACAGAGCATTGAGTGCATCTTTGTTGGATACCCTGATGGTGTGAAGGGATATCGACTCCTGATTCCCTCTACGGACAAGCTCATCATTGAGCGAAGTGTCAAATTTGAGGAAAGTCTCTTGCATGCACCTCAAGCGCCGCATGCAAACACTTTTTATCTACCTCATGTCCGAGATGATGACTCAATTGCACTCAGATGCAGATACAGATCATGCAGATGTCGAGGAAGAGCATGTAGATGCAAAGACAGAGTCTTCAGATACAAATCTAGTGCATGCAAATGATGATCCACATCCAAGCCCAAATCGGGCTTCCAGCAGTGAATCATATTCCCCTGTCATAAATCAGAACAAGGAGCTTACGTGAGATATATGCACAAGACCAACCAGCTGCTAGAAATGGTCTTGTGGGGGATCATTCTGATCTGCAAAGGACTAGCTCAGAGTTTATTGAGCCTCCTCTTGTCCTCACTGCCACTGAACCATCGCCCTCCTGGCATTGTCATTTGGTTCAGTCTTCTGATCCACATTCTTATGCTGAGGCTGCTGGGCATCCATCTTGGGAGTCCGCCATGGAGGAGGAGTCTAACTCCCTCCTCGAGAACCAGACTTGGGATCTGGTCCCCCTTCCTTCAAGAAGGAAACTTGTCCGATGCAAATGGGTCTACAGGACCAAGAGTGCTGCAGATGGGCAAATCACCAGACGGAAAGCAAGGCTAGTAGCCAAAGGCTTCCAACAAGTGCATGGCATTGATTATGATGAGACCTTTGCTCCAGTAGAAAAGATGGATTCCATATGCCTTACACTTGCCATTGCGGTTGCCCAGCGGTGGGAAGTACATCAGATGGATGTGAAGAATGCCTTTCTTCACAGAGACCTATCTGAGGAGATCTACATGGAGCAGCCACATGGTTTCATTCAGGATTCATCTTTGGTCTGCAGACTAAAGAAATCTCTCTACGGCCTTAAGTAGGCCCCGAGAGCTTGGTACGCGAAGATGGATTCTTTTCTCTTATCACAAAACTTTGAAATATGTAAGTCTGATCTGAATGTTTACATGCTTAGGACACATGATTCTCTTCTTATCTTAGTTTTGTATGTAGATGATCTCCTAATCACTGGCAGCTCGGCTTCAGCCATTGCTACAGTCAAGAGGGCCTTGCATGATAGGTTCTTGATGATGGACATGGGTCCATTACACTTCTTTCTTGGTCTTGAGATCAACCAGAATGCCACAGGCATCAAACTCTCTCAGGCTAAGTATGCACAGGATCTCCTCGAGAGATTTCGCATGACTGACTGCAAGCTAGCACCAACTCCTTTTCTGTCTGGGGTCTGCCTTGAGGATGGAGGTGACACTCCATTAGTTGACAGCACTCTCTACCGACAGCTAGTGGGGAGCTTATTGTACCTCACCCACTCCAGACCAGATCTCTCATATGTAGTAGGGGCAGTTTCCAGATACATGCAGGAGCCGCATGAGCTACACTGGAATTCTGCCAAGTGCATCCTCCGATATGTGCAGGGCACCATCACCTTCGGGATTCACTATGCAGCAGGCACTGCATTGAATCTCCTTGGCTTCACAGATTCTAATTGGGCGGGAGACATCATTGATCGCAAGTCCACCTCCGGATATTCACTCAGTCTAGGATCTGGCCCTATCTGTTGGTCGAGCAAGAAGCAGGCTGCTATTGCTCTCTCTTCAGCTGAGGCTGAGTACCGAGGAGTAATCAACATCACCATTCAGGCTCTGTGGCTACAACACTTCCTCACTGAGTTGGGCGTCCAGTTCCACCAACCCATTGTCATCTGGTGTGACAACCAGAGCACTCTCAAATTTTGCAGGGATCCAGTACAGCGGCAGCGGACGAAGCACATAGAGATCCATATGCACTACATCAGAGACTTAGTACATGATTGGGTCATTGATTTGCAGTTCTATCCTTCAGCAGAACAGACTGCAGACATCTTCACCAAGACATTCACTGACCAAAAGTTTCGCTCTTTGTGCGATCGTCTTGGAGTGAAGGACACGATTACTTAGCAACTGTATTTTTCTTCCTCTTTTCTTTTGATTACATTGTATTTTGAGGGGGGGGTTTTCCCACGAGGTCTTCCCTCTTTCCTCAATTTTAGTACAAGTTGCACTGTATTTTGGGTGACCTTTGGCCTTAGTTTCTAGGGCCCATTTTCTATTTTTCCCCATAGTGGTGTTCAGGGGGGGTGTTGGAACTACTACACACCTACATGCAGACTCTTAGTTAGAGCATGGCACTGCATGCAAGATTCCTTTTGCATGTTGGAACTACTACACACCTACATGTGGACTCTTAGTTAGAGCATGGGATTGCATGCAAGATTCCTTTTGCATGATTTAATCCTTGATTTGCTCCTTCCTTAACTCCACAACTGACTAGTTATCTCCGGAACTTGTTGTAGGTGTTGAGTCTTCTCATTGATCACCACTATAGTGCATTACCTTGGGATCTTCACCCAATGATGCTATATCATGAGCATTGTAACATATTTTCGAATGAATCATTCTTTTCTTCTTTCGATTTTCTTTTAGTGTTTTTGCTCTGCAAAGCTGTGTGTTCAACCTTTACTAGCTAGATTCATCTGTGAAGGTTTTCTAACACATTTACAAGTAGAGTTGTTCAATGAGCGTATGAACTAGACGAGTGAGTGTTAATCACCAAGTTGAATGTGTTTTAGAGACTATGAACGATATTCCGGTGAATGCTTGTCCATTCCATGGGTGTGTTGGTGTGAAAAAAAAAATAAAAAAAAAAATTAACTATGGCTTCAATGGTTGGCTTTTCTAATGTGCATTGAATACCATTGAATTTGGTGCGTAGAAGTTTTTGGCATATAGTGCTTATGGTATGTATCATGCTTTCGAAGGTTGAATGGTATATTCTGGTGATGGTATTGAAGAATAACATTGTGTTATATGCTTTATAATAGTATGTTGGAAACTGATTTTGGAGGTTCGTTGAGAAGTTGTTTAAAATGCGTTGAAGGTTATGCAACGTTTGAATAGCTCATACTAGTTCCAACATGGTGATGTAGACAGAGGTGTGAAAAGGTTTGTGAGGCAATTGGTACAACATTCGCAGATTGGGACAATTTCACAACTTTTAGCAGGAGGTGTTGCAGATGCTGTCAACAAGACCTACATTGGTCCATTGGCTCGGATTACCATTTTGTTTTAGGTTCGAGGCATGCACTCTAATGGTGCAAGTTTTCATTAAGCAAGTATTTTCATTGAAGCATCCCAGATTGTTTCTGAAGAAGGAATTGACGCTTTTTTGTTTGGAAAATTTGGTCACAATTGCTCATCGACTTCCTTATTCATCCATTAGTTTTTACACGTATGAGAAATACAAATCAATTATGCAGTAACTTCCTGACATCTGCTCTGACAAGTGAGAGAATGTGTCAAGCTCTTCCTGCACGTTGAGGGCCTAGTGCACTCAAGATTAGTAGACATAAAAGACTAGTATTGTGGTATTCAATGCCATTTTTAACAACTAAGTCTCAACGTTGAATAGTTTGAATGGATTCATGAGAACTGTGCGTTGATTAAACTCATGTATGCATATGGTGTGAATGCTACCTGCATAAAAGGTGTTCCTATGGATGATTCTCTGCAATAGAAAAGGTATCCATTCAAGTATTGATACCATTCATTCAAGTTTATGCATTGAAGCATTGATCGCCGAAACAAATTATATGTCAAGTCAAAAATGATAGGCGACCTGTCTTGGAATAAAGGATCCTAATGAGATTTTTTATTATTCTCCACTCTACTCTAATCATCCATCTAAAAGCTTGAACTTTAGATAAATAGTGAGTGATTGGCTTCTCATCTGTGCGGCCTACACGACAAGGAATGCTAGCTGTAAGTGCATTCATAGCTGATTTCAGTCTTGCATTAAATCGGGATAAATCAGCGCTAAGAGAGAAGTATATTGAATTGGAAATTAAAATCATTCTTTAGTTATTTGTATAGTCTGCCTTAAGAACTACTACATATTGATTTTTGATTTGATGCACTTGTTATGGCTCAAATTGACAAATTATTAAAGTTATTGAGAAATATAATTGTGTCTACCACTGAAAGCATGATGATAGCCAGCAAGAACACTCTCTGTGATATTAAAACCTGTCTGCAGAATACACTGGATAAAATAGAATTTTTGGAGCTTGAATCTCAACTTCAGTGAAATAAGTTACAACAGAAAAAACATCGTTTTGAACCTATTTTTGTTCAGAACATTAAAACACTCCCATAAGCAACAAGTTGATTTAGATCCAGTGCTCAATGAAACAACAAAATTGCATGTAGAAATAGAAATTCAGCCTGCACTTCCCAAGGGAATCATTAGACCTTGGAAAAAGCTTGTTAACAACAAGCACATAACATGTCTTGGATGTCACAAGAAGGCATCCTTTCATATTTCAGACTATTCCAAGCCCATTCAATTTCAAAGTGTTGTATTTTTTCATGGCGGTTCACCTTCACTTGTTCTAGATTATGCTCTTCCACATTCACAACCAAAAGTTGTTAAATGTTAACACTATCACCAAGTTGGCCATATGAAATATCATTGTTTTGATCTTCATGCATGTAAGCATTGGCATAAAACCAATCATTCTTCAAACTGGTGCTTCAAAAATAAACCTCCTGTAAGAACAAAGATTCACCTTGGATGGATTGCTTCTTGGAAATGGGCTTCAACAACCAAGAAAATATTTTAGTCATATGTTTGAACTTGTTCTAGAGTATTAAACAATATCGCAGTTGAGTTTTCTCCATCATCTCACCTTATATCTTACAGGGGGGGAAATGATGGTCATCTACAAGCTTCAAAGCCACATCAAGCGAGTCTGAGCCACAACCTGCCATACCAGATTCAAAGTTGTAGCCATTGACAAAGATGCCCCTGAGCATGCCTTCGGTTGGTGGTCATCCTTAAACCATCTATGCGGGCTTGAGACCTCCCTCTTCAGGTTGAGCTTTCCCCTCTTCAAATAATTTGGGACACTTCCTCTAGCAGAAGACTTTAGCTTCTTGCCAGTTTTGGAAGAGTTTTGGGAATTGCACTAAGTTTTCTAGTGTTGGTGGTCATCCCTAAACAACCCATTACACCAACATTTCACAGAGCACATTCAACCTAGTGTTGCCGTGCATTTTTGCACATTTTGTATTATAGCTCTATTCTTGGACTCATACATACCCCTTCGGATTAAGGGGGGAATGTTGGACACCTAATCTTCCAGGGGTTAAGGTGTGGGAGATGAGCGGGCAACGAAGTCCAAGAATGTCGGAAGATGAATCCAAGAGTCATAAGAATGTGTTATAAATATATATCTATATTAATAGTAAAAAAAATTCATTTTTATATCATTTATAATTGTTTACATTCATGTGCTCTTGATAAATATAAATATATCTAAATATGTTGGAAATAATATATAAATATATGTTTTTTATAAACTTATTGAAAATAATTTATTTTTTACATAGTTAACTTTTACCCTCAATTCCTCATTATGAATTTATGTGTTAAGGATAATGATAACTTCTACATCAATCCTTATCATGAATTTATGTAATAAAAATTAACCACAAATAAATTAATTAATTTGTATTTCATAGATATTTAAAATAATTTATAAATTACCTTTGATATGCGTTAAGGATAATGATAGCTTCTACCTCAATCCTTATTATGAATTTATGTAATAAATATTAACCATAGATAAATTAATTAATTTATATTTCATGGATATTTGAAAAAATTTATAAATTACCTTTGATATTTGTATATTTTTTGTTTTTAATAATTTTGTATGACCTTCTCTAATAAAATATTATCTTATTTAATAATTAGTTTAAACAAAAAAAAATAATCTCTTTCCATATATATTATTTTAATTGTTTTTTAATATTTAGAAAACTAAATACGAAAATAATTTAATAAATATAAATTAAAAAAAATAATGTTAAATATAAATTAATAAATATATTTTTTTTATTTATATTTAATATGAAATTAAATAATTTTTTGTTTTCTAATTTATAGTAATTTATATATTTTTTTTAAAAAATAAACAATCTTTCATATATATATATATAATTTTCTATGTGGTTTACAAATTCGTGATCACTATATCTATGGAATATTTGTATGTGGGCTTACAAAGCCTAACCTTGAAAGTGTCGAGAGAATTGAACTTGTGACATTTTAATAGAAACATTGCTTTAAGGAGGAAACTCAACCAACTATTTAATTCATTATAATTTTTATAATATTAAATTTATAATTAATATATTATATATAATAAAATTTTCAATTATTTTTAATAAATTAGTTTATATTATAAAAAATTTACATACGAAACATGAAAATACAACTTAATATACAAAATTTATTATGATGATGATTAATGTCCACTAAGGCCAATATGGTCTACTGGACCTTAAGAAATGAGCAATTAATTGAGATTATTTAATATTTTATTATTGTGATAAAAAAGAAGGGAGAGAAGTGTTTTGAGGTCACTGTAGTTTTGCTAACTTAACAAGTCAAGAAGGTTGGTAGTGTGGAAAATGTTTCGAAAAGAGGAACAAATGTGAGTAAGGGACAGATAATCCAAGAGAAAGTTATTTTCATCTTTGACTCTCTTAGTATCGTAGAGGAGGTAGATTCTTTTGTCCCAAGGTGTCTTGGGAATATAAAACTCTTGGTTTCACTCCGAAGCTCACAGGAATTAGTTCTTATCTTTGTAATGTTCATTTTCTTCTTAGCACTAGTCAAGATAAAAAGGTGATTATGGTTAGCAAGAGTGGGGTTAATCACCTCCTTGGCCTCATTTTCCCCTCTAACTCCTTATCACTCCACAACTTACCCTTCAATTTGGAAGTAATGGTGTTTTTAATAGTATCCTTATTCTCCAACATGATCTCCTCCTTTATCCTCCAATGGTCGAGCCAGGACTTGGAATCCTTATGCCTTCCTTGCTTTAGCCAAAGATGGGGGTTTTGACTAGAGTTAGAAGCAATTTTGGGGAGCCTCTTGGCTTTCATTGGGTCAGCTTATTCTTATAGATTAGATATATAATCATAGACGTGATTTAAATGATGGAAATGCTCGCTTCATGTAAAACCGAAATTGTGCAATTTAATCATACAATAAAGAATGTAAAACCCTAATTGTGCAATTTAACGAGACAATAAATTTGTACTGGAATTTAAAAATTAAATACAGAAGAATACCTGGAAATCAGTTTGGAGATGTTTCTTGTCTGTTCCTCCCTCTCCTGCTACCAAGCTGACTCTTTTCCTTCCAACCTATCTGAGGTTTACCAATCCAGTCCCCAGATCCAAAAGACTTCAAAATGGAGATCTTCTGACCCTCGTGCCTAAAACTCCAAGAATAATTGCTTGATTATCAAATTCCTCTCAATAGATTTTGACTATTGCTTCTCTATGTATTCCCCTTTGTCTTTGTTTTCCTCAAAGTTCAAGGACCTTCGCCTTCCATTTGTCATCTCCTCTCTTCTTATAAACCAATCCTTCCACTGTCTTAGGGTCCCGATTGATAAAATGTTTTCCTAGTTCTCTGTCGGTCACAGGTGGAACAAATTTAGCTCCCTCCTTGGTCTTTAATTTCTTAGTGGTGGTCACGTTTAAGAGTCTGGACTTAAGTACTATATTTATTTAATTCATGTTGAATTCATAGTATACTTTATAACTCCTTGTGGCTTTATTTTATGCTCCTTTTAATTGCATAACATATATAATGAATTCTTTTAAGTTTGTATAGTTTGTATATTATAATTTTCCCTTTTAGTTTATATAACAATTAATATATACTATAATTTCATTATGTATTTTGTATTGTATTTCCTTTTCTATTTTATATATAAAAGCGTATTATATTCAATTTATTTTTGTACCATATGTATTAAATTCCCTTTTTACTTTATATAATACATTGTCATTCCCCTTTATTATGTATAGTTATATATTATGGTGTACATACATGAAATACCTAACCCAATATATTTAATATTTTTGTGAATTAGGTATTGACTTAGAACTTTGAATAATTAATCGATTTATCTTTTACTAGGTGATTTTCATAATAAGTTAATATGTATACTAGCGCAGTGCATCTGATGCATGCATGCATTCTTCTTATGCATGCTAATATTTCTATGCTCCCTTTTATTCGAGATGGGGCATTACATATACCTCCCATTCAAGAAACTTTTTCTCAAAGTTAGGGTTTATATAGTATAATAGTAATTGTTTAGTGATTAGTATAATCACATAAGGATTGTGTTTCATACTTGATTTCTCAATTGTGAGGACATTTTTAAATTTTTGTTTAAAGGTTTACAATTTTGGTAGTCATACCCTGCCCTAGTTGGGTCCTAAAGCTATTATAAAATTATCATATTCTTCTTAATCTCTTCCACTCCCATCCTATACGTCCTCTACTGGAATATGTCATGGTGTTAGCTATATTGATCTAATCATTCATAAACCTCAAGGATGACAACATCCTCTATATTAGCATGATTTCCTAGTAGGCATCTGACAGTCATCATCGCACATCTAGGGGCGCGTGACTTAGAGAGGCCTTCCATGACTCCAAGTTTTGGAGGATAAATGGTGGGCAACACCTCCACAAGGGTCAACATTTTATTATAAAATCTCATTGAGCCTCAATTTTTCTTAGAGTTTTGTCATCATGTGGTAGGTTCTGTAATGATACTATATGCAATGTAAACACTTGTCCACACATTATAACATATGTATCAATATATTCAAAATGAATTATATTCAGATAACTATTTCTATTCATTCCAAATATGTTTCCATTTATGATATTGATCTTTGAGTTCATATTACATATTTGGCTATGTTTGGCCACTATATTTATAAGTTCACTTTCACATTAAGTAGCTAAGTGTAGTCATTCTTTTATTTCCAGTTCATTGTTCATGTTGAAAAATAAAATTTATAGACATAACATCCATAACATAATTTATACGTCATATTAGTATTATTTACCAACAATGTTAAGCAAATAATAGACTTCATATTGGTATCCATGTTCCAGCAATGTAAGAAAGTAATTTGAAATCATTCTTACGTGTAACAATTCAAAACGATAGTCTTAAATATCTAGCCAAAATAAAGTAAAGATATACAAAATAAGGTTTTAAGTGTGCTTCAAAATAAAAACAAATTGGGGTATTTCTATCATATGGCCTTCGTGTTTTCCTAGATAGCCAATCGAGGACTATACTTGTCCCACTGGGCCTTAACTTGGTCTACCATGCGATTCTGATGGAAGTATCCATGGAAATGGTACTTAGTTTGGTAGAGATAGAGAAGGAAGCCAATTCTGCTAGTTGTGAAGCAATCACAATTTGCAAGTTGATAGTAGAGTTGATTGATCATATGTTAGACCCTACAGTGATTTATCAGTATAATCACAATATGAGAATCCAATGTTTTGTGATCATTCCAAGCAAATCAATATTTAGTGTAATTTCATCAGGAAGAGTTAAAAGAGGATCAATGGTCCTGGTGTATGTTCCTTCAAATTCCCTAGTAACTGATACCTTGATAATGCCCCTGGCTATGGGAAGTTTGTGACATAGAGGGTGAGATTGGGCTTGGTAGAGAACATATTCACAAAGAGAAGTTAAGAGTTTGTTTGGTTGCATGGAAGTTATCCATTTTTGGGCAGCACAATTCAATGATACCTAAAAGACGTAGTTGTGATATGAGCGTAGTTTTAGAATGCTCTCTAAGTGAGGTGAATTCATGCACCCTTTTCAATTCTTGTCTAGTCTCTTACAGTTTAGATTTAAAGGTACCTATTTTAGGCATTATGTTTTAACATTTAATTGTTGTTATTAATTTAGAAGAAAGGAACATGGCAGATGAGGTTTCCAATTTTAAACTAGGGTCACCTCATTATAGGAGTGAAGCATTCTATTATATGCAACTTCCCCATGTAGCCTAGGAAACATTAATTAGGGTGCTCCAATTTTTTTCCCTTCTTTTTTTTTTATAAATGTTGTCAGTGCTTTTCAGTGAGTTTATACACACACATATATATATATAAAAGTAGTTTTATATGAAGTTTTTCTAGCTTTCTAAGGTTAAAAATTTGCAGGTTTGTGTACCATGTACTGAAATTAAGAAATCCATGACTGCTAGTCAGCTCTTTGTAGACTAAAACATGAAGAAAAATTGGCTTTTGCAGGACATGTACAATTAACTCAATGAGTACAATAGGAAAAGGGATTTCACAATAATCTCTTGGTAAAGGCTTTGATCTTTACTAAGAAGGAAAAGTGGAGAAAGAGACTTTGTAGAGCAAAGCCCGTAAAGGAGGTTATATTAAAAGAAAGGGTTAATCATTTAATTTTTAGAGCATACTTAACATGTAATTGAAATAATCATGTAATAAAAATGAAAAGGAGAGATTCCATAGGATTTCAAGCACATTTATTTTCCATGTTACGAGATCCATTACAACTTTGGCCTTTTAAATAAACAGTCTGGTTCACCATTCAACTAGCTAATTATAAGTTTTATCCTTTTAAGTTTATTTTTCTCTTCCTTCTCCAATAACATGGATTTTTAATCCTCCCCATAATAATAATTAACACCAACTAGTAATAATCATTATTCCTCGGTTATTTTGGTTTTAAAGTTGGAATTCTTCAGAGAGGTTGATTTATTAAAACAAACTAAATATTTTTTTTTAAACCAACAATGGAGGTTTGGAGTAGCAAAATTGGGGGGCAAATAACCATATTAGACAGAATGTTTAATCTTGTTATTAAGGAGGTCATCTTTGAGTTCCATGTACAGAGACAGTTACAAAAATTTGAAACACAAGGAGGATATTGATGCAGCATGAAAGATAGGCACAAAAATAAATAAAGAAAAACAAAGAATATTTCAATTGAATGAAACTATCAAAATGTAAATAAAATAACAAGTATTGCAACGTTCCAAACATTGTGCTTGGGTCTAATAAAATATATAGAAAAAAACATGGTGTGTTGTGACTCACAACTTTTCTTACCTATAAATTTGTAAATATGCTTATCTGTAATTCAGTTCTATTTCACATGGTTAACCAAATTTGAACTTAAAAAAATATTGCATGTTCATTCATGTTTGGTAAACCTCAAAATAAACCCCCAAAAAAACTCAAAATGCTCCCTAATTAGAAATGAAAGATAAATTTCAAGTTGTTTTTTTTTTATCTAGTTCACCTGCATCATTCATGAGACAAACATGGCTCGGTCAACCCTTACCTTAGATTCTCAACATGGAGTTAGTTGTGCCTAAACCTCAACTATCTACAAGGATTTCTCGATTCTTGTCATGAGCACCCACTCTCAAGAAAAAAGCTCTGCAACGGGAAATATTTATCACTTTTACACATATAGAAGTGAAGTGATCATATTTTCCCATTTCGTTGCATCTATAATCTTAAGAAAATAATGAAACGTGCCAAATGTTGGTCAGATTAAGAATTTATAGGAAAGTAGATGATATAGATCATTGGTCGATGAAAAACCTATTTACTATTGAAATATCGGCGCAATAATTACTTTTTAATTCCGCTACACAATCTTTGAAAACCCTTTTCCACACATACCTAGATGCAAGCACGCAAAAAAAACTCACATGCATGTTTCTTTTCGTATATACCCTAAAACAGGTACAATTACCCTAGAGTATGACCATGTTTGTAAACCCTAAAAAAAAATCTCTCATATATATATATATATTAAACATAAAATATGGAGTTACAGAATGTGGGCCCAAGCTTTTTAACCTCAATCAACCACTTGCAAGCCTTTTTTTTTTATCAAATTCCATTCATGTTCGGAAAGAACTATATTGTTAACATAACCAATAACTTTGTGTCACTGTAATTACTCACTCACAACAATGATGATTGGATTTTAGTATGATTAAATTATTGGTTATAAAGCATAACATAAGATTTTATTATGGTTAAGTGTAAATGTTTAAATTTTAACAATGGCATTGAGGATTAGATTTTCATAACGATATTCCTCATATATGTTTATTGACCATGATTCTTACCCATATATGATTCTTACCCATATATGTTTATTGACGTTGATTTCTTATAATTATATATTGTGTAGCTGAATCTAACTGTGAACCCCATCCAAACCTTATCAAATAAATCTAACCTGGTGGATGATGAACCCATAACCCAAACCATGTGACATAGTTTGCCTGTAATTCATAGTAAGATTTAATGTCCAAACTAGTTGTTCATGAATAACAAGAAGTCAGTTTTATAGCCAAAAGAAAATGCAAGAAAGAGATTACATGGAAGTCAAAGCACGTCTTCAATAGTCTACCTCATATGCATTTCTTTTATCAATTATCTCCCACTTTGTCATCATCTATGGGAAATGAGAAAATAAGATTCAACATAACATAGTGATGAAAACCTAATGTTAGAAGAAGTATTTACTATAAGGTGTAAAAATTAAATCAAATTCTACGACCATGAAATTGCTACTCCTTCTTGTCAAGACTATTAAGTAACCCCAGTTCTAGAGTATAGATTTGAAATATGACATATTTCAAAATCAAGTTACATATTCTATTTTATTTCTTTTGATATAATTATGACTTTAAAAACCTATTTCAAAATGCATAAATACATTAACAATGTCCCATATCTTAGAGAGAGAGAGAACTATTCAACTTGAGAACATCATTCAAATTGGCAAGCTGCGTCAACAAACCCATATGTACTCCCGCCCACTCGTAATAATTGTTACTGTAGCTCAAGTTTTCAACATATATATTCATTTACAAGGGAACGTGGATACATCAGTGTTGATAGCTTAAATGAGAGCTTAAACAATAGAATCCCAACACCATGGACACCATTCATTCATTTATTCCCAAAATAAATGTGGGACAAACATGGCAACAAAATTTATGCATGTCAAGGAAAAACTAGAATTTTTCATCTTTTATCGCTTATGGGAAAGAAAAGGAGACAACCCTTTGGGCAAAGGAATATATGAATGTTCAGCAACATAATTGAGCAAGTTTAGATGCAGACCGGGAGGAAGTGAATAACAGTCAAGCCTCTTAATAAATTAAATATTTGTTTATCTTCTACAAAATTATCGACATATTACAAGTTTTTTGTTGAGTATGTTACTTGTAATAGCAACTAAGATCATTGCTATATAGTACATTCTGAAACTCTCTAGGTAGCAACAAAAATCTACTTTTTGTGTTTTTTCAATCACCGGATAAACATATGTATTTGTTGCTAGATTGCATGCAGCCTTTATTATAATATAATAGTTAAGTTTTGATTAAAAAAAATACACTAGTTCACAAATATACCACTATTTTATTTCGATCTCATCCTAATCCAGGTGGCTCCAAACATGCAGAAGTCCAAGAGGACTCAGGAAGGGTCAAAAATCAAAGTGTTTGGATTATGCTCAAACTAGGTTCATGTTACATATCTCATCATCCTGATCATGGTGGTGCGAATGATTCATCAATCCGAGTCCAGATGAGGAAGATAGAGGCAGTGAAAGTTTGGTTGACTTTTGCTCACTGGGCAGGATTAAAAGAGACACAATTTGGACTTTTTCCGGCAGATGGAATCTGTCCAACTCCGGCTAGATTACGGGGAAATTGTCACCTTGCTAAAATGTCTCCTTGGCCTAAAATCAGGATTTTAAAAAATGGCCCTATTATTTTTTATAACAAAAAAATTTATAAAAGAAAAGGGTGGCGGGCCACCAACCTTGCCACCCCAATCCCTATCAACATAGTTATTAATGGAGGGGCGAGACACTACCTGATCCGGATTTAAACAGGAACACAACAAATTACAGAGATAACCATAAACACAGATATTCAGTGGAAATATTACTTCATTTCATTAATGTAAAATATTGAAATATGCTTACAAATAGTAATGGAAGTAAACCAGCTAGGGCAATGGTAGCTTATCTCCGAGAAGAGATGTGGCGGCTACATGCCTCTAAACTATTCTGAACTGTGTTACAATGAGGCTCGAAGGCCTATTTATTGTTGAGAAACAATGGAAAACCCTTCACATCCCAAAACCTAACCCTAGAAGATGAAACACCAAATTGTGGGCCTCGTTTGGGTAAATTGGTACATCAATTTCCTGGGGTCGTAACTTTGGCATACGATTTCCGTTTGACGATTACGATAGCTCATTAGAAAGATCTATCCGAGTACTACCACTTTGGGAGGCAAAATCGATCCATGGACCCATGTTGCCCCATATTTCCCAAAAAACATCATTTAGGGCCTCAAAATGGCTCCGGAAGTTTAGGACCCGAAAAATTGCTAAAAATATTAAACTGTGCTACAATTTAGGAAACTGAAAAAGTTAAAAGAGACAGTTGTGGGGGTCCAAATGGGATAGGTGGGTGGCCACCAACATCCACCTGGATCATTCCTCCCCCCTTAGGAAGCAATGGTCCCCATTGCATTGAGTTCCTCCCTGAGATGAGGAAGCTTCTGCTGAGCTGGGTCTCTGGTGAGTTGTTTCGCAATCTCTGATGTGTCTAGACATGGTGGGAAGCATGGTCGACGATGGTCCACATTAAACACTCGGTGAAAGCCAATGAATGGAGGAATGTCGTGCTTCAAAGCATTGTTGCCCGTAGCCTTGGTATTGGTGTAAGGACCATGTCAGAGTCGCCTGAGTTTCTGATGGGTTCTGGTAAGGCGTTCTCTCTACAGACGTAATCAAACTTTGTCGCCCACCTGAAACTTATGTGGTACCCCTGTGGGTGAGGAGAAGTTGTTCCTATGTTCTGTCATGACCGTATCTCTTTGCTGCTGCTGCTGCTGCTGCTACTGCTGCATGGAGGAACCATTCGTGGGGGTCATGGATGTGATGACAATCTTCCCCTTACTTTGGGAGGAAACCAGACAGAAAATAAATTTCCTAGTCTGTGAGATGAGCTTGCTACCTTTCTTAGCAGTGATCAAAGAGGTGGCAGTAGGTGGGGCTACCTTCGGTATCTTGTATAAATAATTATCCAAATAAATAATGACAGCACGAGGCCTTGACTCATACACAACATGTTGCCTCCACAAGTATGGTTGGCCTAATACATCACAAACATCCAAAGGTGTAACATCACACAATACCTCGTCTGTGAAAGGCTTGATGTTGTAGGGAAGGTGGCACTGCTGGTAAAATTTGAGATCTCGTCCTTCATGAAGCCACCCGATACTGTACGGCTGTGGGTGTGGTGTAGTCGATATGCCCAACCGCTTCACGACCTCTGCTAAAATAAGTTTCTTTTGGCTGCCACTGTCGACAATGAATTGCAGTGGTGAACCCTTCACCCACATCTGTGAGTGGAAAAGATGCTCCCATTCCTCTAGACTTTTTGGCTCATTTTTATGGATCTTGGTGGTGGCAACAGTGGCGCTAGGATCCGCATCAATGGTTTGCTTCCCCTTTCCATTCCCCTTGCCAAGTTCTGGCTCAGGGTCGGAACATGCATCTGATTCAGAAGCCTTCAACTCGGCCACCAGCAACTGCTTGGTCCGACACTACTTGTGTTATGAGTGGGACTCTTTTGGAACTTACACCACTTTCCTGTGTCCTTCTTCAGCTTCGTGGTGTTGTTCTTTTCTTGTGGCTTTGACGGGTTGTCTTGGGTCACCCCACCTTGGCTTTGTCCTTTGGGCTTCGGATTTGAAAATCCAAAGTCTCGCTTCTTCTGTTTGAACTTTTGCTCGATTTTGACAGCGTATTAGTAAGCTGTGCCGAGTGAGGAGATGTTCAAGAACTCCATCTCTTCCTAGATGTATCTGTGTAGGGAGCCACGGTATTTGAGTACCAGATGTAACTCAAAATCTTTGATACCCAACTGTGTGCGAAGGGTATGAAAAATGTTTGTGAACTCTGGCACATCTTGGTCTCGTCCCTGTCACAGTGTGGTCCATTTGATGTATTTGTCCTCATAGCTTTTGACAGGGTAGTACTGCTCCTTGATGGCATGCCGGAAGTCATTCCAAGTGGGTGCAGCTGAAAATAGTGAGCCTGTACTTTCATCCTTCTGCTCGCAATAGGTTTCCCACCAATCCTTGACATGGGGGGCTGCTTTGAGAAGAGCGAAAAAAATCTTTTCCTGACTCGAAAATTCATGAACAGAAAAATAACCCTCTAGCAGATTTAACCATTTATCTACGACATCTGTGTCTATCTGACCCTCGAATATGGGGATTTCAAAATTAACTTGTACCTTAAAGGGCGTGGCGTTTCGAGAGTATCTACTGGAAGCCGATGCGTCACTTTTGGGTAGCCGCTAAAGGATCTGGGCAAAGCTGTCCATCATCGCGTTCCGTTGTCGCTCGAAGGCTTCTTCGAGCAAGATTTCGATAGGATCTCCTGCCCCCTCATCTTTCTTCTCATCCGCCATGGGAGGCCGTCGGGATTTGCGAGGCTGGTCTTGCAAAGGTTCGACCAGTTCAAGCCCTAACTCCTTATATCCTGACCTCGTTGGGGACATGCAAAGAAAAATAGAGAAAAAGTAGACCGCTCTGAAACCACTGATCCAGATTTAAACAAGAACGCAACAAATTACAGAGATAACCATAAAAACAGATATGTAGCGGAAATAATACTTCATTTCATTAATGTAAAATAATGAAATATGCTTACAAATAGTAATGGAAGTAAACCAACTAGGGCGATGGTAGCTTATCTCTGAGAAGAGATGTCGTGGCTACATGCCTCTGAACTGTTCTGAACTGTGTTACAATGAGGCTCGAAGGCCTATTTATTGTTGAGAAACAATGGAAAACCCTTCACATCCCAAAACCTAACCCTAGAAGATGAAACGCCAAATTATGGGCCCCGTTTGGGTAAATTGGTACATCAATTTCCCGGGGTCGTAACTTTGGCATATGATCTCCGTTTGACGTTTACGATAGCTCATTAGAAAGATCTATCCGAGTACTACCACTTTGGGAGGCAACATTGATCCATCAACCCGTGTTGCCCCAGATTTCCCAAAAAACGTCGTTTAGGGCCTCAAAACAGCTCCAGAAGTTTAGGACCCGAAAAACTGCTAAAAATATTAAACTGTGCTACAATTTAGGAAACTAAAAAAACTGAAAGAGATAGTTGTGGGGGTCCAAATGGGATAGGTGGGTGGCCACCAACATCCACTTGGATCACTACCCCGGCCTCTCCCCCCATACCACGGAATTGTGCGCATATGGTGGGCCGACCCTTGGGGCACAGACCCAACCCTGATCACACCAAACCACCGCCCTTAAAAAATGAAATGGATTTGGCAACAGGTGGGGTGGGTGGGCCGCCCAAGGTGGGCCCAGCCTGACCCTTTTTTAAAATATTTGTTATGTAAACAAGGGAGGAGGTGGGGTTTGACTGCTCGACCTCCTCCATAATAAATGGATCTTCAACCAACCCGCCTAACGGAGTTTTTGTAAACTCTGCCTACCTTTGCATATTTAAACCTAGTTCATCAGTGCACCCAGGAGAGGAGGAGTGTGCACATAGTTTGAAGCATGGAGGAACTAGGAGCGGGCACAGAAATCAAGGCAATATTTTTTAATTAATTTTGTAATGCAGGTGGAACCATGAAGGAGTAAAATTTCCAGGAGGGTGAAATTTTTGCAGTGTCCAAATTGGACAAACTTTATGTCGATCTTACACTTCTTGGTGACATGAATTGGATGGCACTGTTAGTTTCCTGAACTGAGCAGCCGATTTGTAGAGGACCCAGAGGAGGGAATATTTAAGGAATCTAGGGGGAATCTAAAAGATTCCTTGAGCCCCAGATTTCCACTTTCTCAGAATTCAGAAATTTGACAGTCGATTTTGGCCTATTTGATGCCACAAATTTGATGGTGCTTTCAGATTTTCCATTTGCTCATTCTATTTTTTGGCCATTTCTCTAAGTGGAGTGCAGGTATCAGCAATCGACATGCGAGCAGTCATTCCCTGAGATTCAACGCCGCAAGATTGACGGTACAACCAGCTTCAGCAGCTTGACATCCTTTTCTTCAGATGGCCCCAAGATGTGAGGTATATGCAGTGTATTCATGTACATATTTTGCTATGCATTGTGCTACACAGATCCCTGTTTGATGTTGGATGTGGGATCTTGTTTTCATACTTGCTTCATGATTCCTTCTTGATGTCATGCGGAATCATTTGTGGGATGTACTTGTTATCATGATTCGTCATGTTTTATTTGAGATCCCTTTGTTGTATGTTGATGGGATACTCATGTTGTCACCATGTATGTTTGCATTGAGATCCCTTTTATGCCATGTTGGCAGGATGATCATCATGCATGAGTTTTGTGTCATACTGATAGGAGTCTTTTAACTAAGAGTTCCTATAGTGGAACATCTCTTGGAGCCACTCCTGCGTGAGGGCATTTTCCTTGTATGATAGCGACATCATCTCTTATGTACATCATCACTATTGACAGCATTTAATGCAGCGGCCTACACCATCTTGACACCGAGGCCCGGAGACGTAGTCCCTCTTGGACGAACTCCATTATCAACGACTTATGTTTTCATGTGTTGATGAATGTCATGTTCCTCTTCTTTACAGTATGCAGATGTATTCGTTTATGTTCTTTTAAAAATTCAGTTTAACACATCACGAAAGTAAAAGGTCTTGGAAGGGTCCATTGTCACACCCAGACTTGGATCACATCCATCGACTCTTCTAGAGTGAAAGCAAATTCAAATATCTAGAGGCATTGCTTTCACTAGGATTAGTTGTAATTGACTAGGATTATTTATATTATGATTATAAACATCTCCTATATTATCTGCTTGCAACATCTCCAAAGGTGGCCACTATCAACATCATCCTAAAAGCACCCAAAATTCCACATCCTAATGGATTCAACAAGTTTGTCTTCTTTTTGCCATTTGTCATAATAGGTGAGTTAAGGCAGAAAATCCTGAGCCATTTGTAAGGCTAGGTGAGTCCTCCTGACAAAATGGAACTCTCGTTCCAATTTTGTTCCCATGTCAATGAACTAGTCACATGTATAGCGAAAGTGAAATGGAGACATTGTTATTAAAATTGAATGAAAAAAATTTGAGTGTGCAGGTTTTCACAGTTCGAAGCCATATTGTTTATCACCAAAATTTGAACTTATATTTTGAAAAAATGTTGTAACAGAAAATAAAAAATTTGAAATAAAATTTATTTTTATATTAAAAATACTATTTAAACAAAAAAATATCACAATCTCTTTAAATATTATACTACTAAAATCATTTATTTATTTATTTATTTTAATTAAATTTTAAAAGTTAGATTTATTTCTACATTAAAATGCAATTAAATAAAAAATAAAAATAAAACATGACAATGTTTTATTTTTTATTGTTTTCGCAAACCAAAGTATAAAATAGACAAAAATATTATATCAAAGAAACCAAGACAACATAAAATAATTAAAGGTCACTCTTTCTAAGTATCTTTGGTAATAAGGTATGTGTCACAAAAAGGTAACTATGAACTAAATTGAATTTAATGACAACTTTATCTAATCAACTTATTAGTCCCTACCATCTAGCAATGGCATGGGACTATAGTAATCGAAATGGTCCCTTTAGCATTACTTTGTGTGACCTTGTATGACTTATAACTTAATGTTTTTTTGTGCCGAGATTTTTACAGCCAATGAAATTTCAGTTTCAATTTTCATCGTCTTATTTGGCCTCATACCAAGGCATATGAGGCCAAAGCTTAGGGTAAAAATAGATATGAAACAACCATTTGAAACAATTTGAAATGAAATGAATTAATGTTAACAATAAATCTCAAACATTTTATGTTAAACCAACTATTATCCACTACTAAACTATATTGTATGCTCCCACCGCTAAACTATATTACAGGCCTTCCACAACATGTACCACTGCTATAACAGTGTATGTATGCCTATACACCTGCTGCAGCATGTACCATCGTTACATGTATGCTTGCCATGACTTTTGTGGGCATGTAACAAGTGCCAACGTTCTGTTTAAGTGTAAACTAGGTGTATTTCACCTCCTCTCTACTCTGCATTAACAATATTTCTCTTAAACAGCTGCAATAAAATTCAAATTCACTGGAATAGGGAGAGAACTTACCGGAGGAACTAGGCTCTATATTAACTAGTACTTATTGCCAACTGAAGGTGGATGGTCTTCAGGCGGAGGGAGGAACAGAGCGAGAGTTGGTCGAACATGGATGGTTGTTGTTTTCTAGGAGAATCCACCAAGATCATTCGGTTCTTCGTCTGGAAGAGCTGGTGCTTCATCCCTGGAACAACCCATCCCTTATTCAGGATAAAGGTATACCGAGCCTATTCATTATGCAGGAGCGTGTTGGATCATGGACATATTTCAAGGTAAACATGTCTTCTGTAAAGAAGGAAGAAAGATTTCAAGAAAGACATTCACTATGTTAATTTGCAGCCCATTTCTCCTGTAGAAAGACATTGACTATGTTAATCTAGTCGGAAAATAATTCTTTCCAGCCTAGCCCATTTCTCCTGTCTTTTGTTGGCAAGAATTTTAATTTCCATTGACCACCAATGGCAAGGAAGAATTTCCAAACAATATTTCCAACCTCAACAGAGCAGACTCTTGGGGGGACACAATTGCATTAAGTAAAGAACGAGGCTAGGAAATATATGTTCTGTTTTGTAAAACAAGGGCTTTAAAAATTCATGGAAGGCATATCTGTAGATGTAGTGTTTGTTTTTATAAATTTTGTGTGTAAAATTCTAATATATATTGTTAATGAATGGGCCTTTGACTTATTTGATCTTGCATGGAAATTATACTACATTTTGAAGGAAATTTTAGTTAGGATTTTCTGACTAAATTCATATGCCAACTCGTCTTTTGATGCTTCTTAAATCACATACTTTGAAATTATTACAAATTTGTGATGCAACTAAGATTTTTTTTTTCAAACTAATATTCCTATTTTTTTATGAATCAGATACTTTGAACTTTTTTTTTTTTTCCCAAGGAAAAATCTGTAACCTTTTATTTAAAAAATGAAAAGTTACAATTGCATATGCATTGAAGCATTTCCATAAGCTGCCCATTGGGCACAGGTGCTTTCGCACCCTTCGCAACGTTGAATAGCTAACGTGAAAAAATGAGAAAAATGAGAAAAGAAGAGAGAGAGGGGGAATAGAGGGAAGCAGAAAAACTGAATTACATATGTGAGTAAGACTCACTCTTCAGGTTTTCCTTCCCTTTTTCTTTTCAACCTTGCGCCATTCACCTTGAGTGGGCTCGATCGAAGCTATGACTAGTTGTGTTTCTGCTTTCTGCATGCCTAATTCCTTATCTGAATCTGAAGATTCCGATTGGTGAAGCCGTTTGATCCCTCCCATGCTCTGATCCTCATTTGTCTTCTCTGCCTGATTTGGTTGAAACTGTGAAAACTGGTTGTCTGATGAGTTTTCCTTCTGGGTCCCTATTACTTGGGAATCCGTAGCATTCTCTGTGGGGATATCGTCCTCTTCTGCTTCTGATTCTTCATCCTCTGAGTTCGGGGGGGGAGAATTTCCATCCTTTCCTCGGCTTCCCTTTCTTCTTTCTTCTGCTGTTTACTTTCTTGGCTTTTGGACAAGTAATTTGCAAGTGTCCTGTTTGTCTGCATAGCCTGCATCTGAATGCAGTATTTTCATAGTCCAAGGCTTGCAACCAATTCTGTTGTTTGTAGATCAGCCTTATGTTGTCTGGCAGCCCTTTGCTTAGATCTACTTCCACACATATTCATGCAAAAGTGAAGACCCTTTCATCAATCCTCTCCAGATCTGTTTTGATGTATTTCCCTATGCTATTCCCGATTCCTTCCAAAACTCGTTCGCCCCAAAAGTGGAGAGGAAGGTTATAAAGCCGAACCCAAACCGGCACTTTGGATACCGTCATTTTGTTTGGATCAAAATCTGTAAACCATGGAGTCATGAACAACCTCGTCGTTCCCCAGAACCAAGGCCCAGCACTGATGATTGTATCTCTGACTTCCCTGGATGCAAATCTGACTATGAAGAAACCTTTAGAACATAAATGTATGTCACATTCCATGGTCCAGGTGGTAAAAATCCAGTGAAATAGGGTTGATGGTTTTGGCCAGAAGCTGTTGAACCGGCAGATTAGAGCCTGCGTTTCATATGACTTGACATAATCATCAAGCCCTGTGGAATCAAAGTTAAGGGCTGGGGTTTGCCCTGACTGGTCTACTATGTATGGCCTGGGTGTATATCCACCTTGATCTGGAGAGGATCCAGGTTCATGTTTTTGTAGGAGATACCTCCCTTGGTTTGATGCTGGGGTGCTATCTTTTTCCCCTTGTCTCCTCCTGAGCTACTTGGCTGTCCCTGAGATTGAGCCCCTCCTCTCAGCCTGAGGTTCAAAGCAATGGTGTCTCCTGGACTAATCACATAGCTTCCCAGGGTTCTGTTGTCCTGTAGAGACCACCTGCCGCTGACTAAATGTTGGATCTGACAAGGATAGCCATTCAATGCCTGGATTTGCTGCTTTAGCTGCATAACAGTACTATCTACATGTACCCAAACCAAAAGAGATTTCTGTTCTGGGGTTTTGATGAAGATCTGAAAACGAGATTTGGTTACCTGTTGTTCAAGTTTTGGCTGACTTTCCTTGTGCATGTCCAGATCTGCAATCCCTCTGCGCGATCTAAGCTTGATGCCACCGATCTGCTGCCTGGAGTCTCGGATATTCGCTGGATCAGGTAGATCTAGGCCGGATCTGCAAGATTCAAAGGCGTAGTTGAGCACCACACTCCTCAGCACCCCGAATCCCTCCTCATAAAGCCACGCATGGCGGTGATCCACCATTGTGGATCTCGCTGCTTGATCCCATTGGAATCCAGGCCGTAAAGGGCGTTCGCACAGATCAATAACCTCCGCCTCTTCAGCTAGCAATTGGTTCAGGATATAGGGAGAAGAAACCAAATCGTGGATCTGACCAGATTTTATGAGCAGATCTCTATTTGTGTAGATCCTGAGCTCGGAAACCATGGCATTGAAGATGATCGCCCTCATGCTTTCCTGACGTTTCCATTCCGAGGACGCCTGATTCCTGGAGGCAGAAAGCCCCACACATTCGTTGCCGTGTTGATCTGGAAGGGTTTCAGGCGTTTGTCTGCGCCATTTCACATAGAAGATCCTTTCAGCATCGTGAAGGGAGACGCTTACCGGAACTCCGAGCCCTGGATCGCCTTCGGCCCCTGCAGCAGACTTTGAATCAGTTGCGGCCACGAAACGATCTCCACGGTAGCAGATCCTAACGCTCGCCATCATCTCCTCCTCAGATACTTTGAACCTATTACAAAGTTGTGATGCAACTAAGATTTTTTGCTTCAAACTAATATTCCTGCTTTTTTCTGAATTTGAAAGAAATTACAAGTCCGGAAGAGAAACAATGGAAACATTGGTTAATCTGGAGGAGTTTTACGCATATGGATGTGTGGAACTGAAGAGCATACAGGGGTTGGAGCATTGGGCAAAGCTTCGGATGTTGAGTATCTATGGAGCTATTTTACACAGCTAGATGTGCGAAGCTGAAGAGCATACGAGGGATATGGCAATTGAGAAAGCTTAGAGTCCTAAAGGTTCGTTGTTGTTTGGAGTTAGAAAATTGATTATTTACCTAAAAACCAATGAAATATACTTGATTTACAACTAGAATTAATACCTGTGACTAATGGCACCGCAATTGTTGTGCTTTGGGTAGCCATAAGGCAAAACAACATCCTCCAATCTGTAATGAAGCGATATCTGCAAAGATACTGACGGCAAGGGAGCGATAGCTGATTCAATTTGTTCTTATCTGAGATTCCATCCATAAGCAAAGGAGCAAGCAAGCAAGGACTCTTATGAGCCGAAAGAATGCAAGTTGTTCTTATGCGAATGATTGATAGTACGAATTCTCTTGTAAGCAATAATAGAAAGACCAGACCTCTGACACCAACCAACAAGGGAGATCAGATTTGGTATGAACTAGCCAAGCCAAGAATACAAGCAATCAATCAGGAGAACCAGATTCCATCCATAAGTAGAACCAGAACCAGAGCTCTCGTATCATACGGAATATAATGAATGCCATAAAGAAGGAGAACCAGATAGAGATCTATCTTATAATCATCATCTTTAGAGTTATAGTTAGTCAACTTTCTTAGCCGATGGTAGAGGTATAGTTTCCTGGGGAACGCAACAACTGATGGCAGAGGTATAGTTTCCTAGGGAAAGTGGAAAAGTAGGTTGCATGCAATTTGAAGAAAGTGGACAAGTGGGCTACATGCAATTTGAATGTCTTTACCACCTTTACCAACCAGCGTCTTTACCAATGAGTTTTACCAAATAGTTTTACATTTCTTATGATAATTTATTTATTATTCCCATTTTTAAAACAATTACTTTAGGGTGTATGGGGATTACCTATCTGGCTACTTATTATTCCCAATTTTGAAAAAATTACTTTAGGGGGTATGGGGATTACATATCTGGCTACTCACTCTGGGAGAGTCCTGGTGGGCGACGGCTACTTATACTTCGTATCCTGGGTACCTAACTACAACAATGATGAACAATTTTCGGAATCAGAACTGCATATTGGGAGGACTAACTTCGGGAAATCAGATTTTGTAATAATTGTTGCCTGGAGTGGATGACGAGATTGATTAAATAGGCAGTGGATGTCCCAACTCAAACAGGTTGACCTCAAAAGAAAATTACCGGGTTAGGGAATTAGTGTGCGGAAGTAGTTTTCTTATCAATATGCATTTTCTCTTTTTTTATAATACTCGCAAACATTTCATCTTGAGGGAAATGTAAAATTTAGATTATACCAATGACAAAGAGAAGGGAAAAAAATTCTAGATTATGCATCGTGGCTATCTACGCCTTGAAAATCTTAAAAAAAATTCCAATACAGATTTCACAATCTAATTCTTAACATTAAATATTTCTCTGTAAATTCTTTATGAATAAGAGAGAATTCCTATTAATTACGTGATGTCACAGAGGGCTCTCGTAACAATATGGCTCCCTGTAACCTCCGAAAACAAATGTATAAGTAATAGAAAATTCTTCTCAATAGATTTCGACTATGGCTTCTCTATGTATTCCCCTTTGTCTTTGTTTTTGTCAAAGGTCAAGAACTTCCCCCTTCCCTCTGTCATCTCCTCTCTTCTTATACACCAATCCCTCCACCACCTTCCTTTCCACCGTCTCAGGGTCCTCATTAATAAAATGTTTTCTTGGTTCTGTGTCAATGTGGAGTGAATTTCAACTCTCACCTTGCTCTTTCATTTCATAGAGGTGGTCTCGATTAAGAGCAATGGAATTAAGTACTTTATTTATTTTATTCATGTCGTATTCATAATCTATTTTATAACTCCTCGTGACTTTATTTTATATTCCTTTTAATTGCATAATATATATAATGAATTATTTTAAGTTTGTATATTAGTAACAATTAATATATATTATAATTTCATTGTGTATTTTGTTATTTTATATATAAAATGTATTATATAAAATTTATTTTTTACTCTAAATATTAAATATATATTTTTATTTTGTATAATACATTGTATTTCTCCTTTATTTTGTATAGTTGTATATTATGGTGTTAGTACATACATTAAGTATCTCACCCAATATATTTAATATTTTGTAAATTAGGTATTTACTTAGTACTTTCAATAATTAATTTGTTTATTTTTCACTCGGAAATTTTCATAAAAAGTTAATATGTATACTAGCGCAGTGCATCTGATGCATGCATATGTAGCTATCATATGCATGCCTTGTATGCATGCTAATATTCCTATGCTTCCTTTAATTCTAGATGGTCATTACACTTCAATCAAGAGAATAAGGTAGGGAGTATTATCTTTAATCTTGAGGTTGTTGGTTATAAATTGATTTTGGATCATTTCAATCTTTCTCCATGACTCTCTAGATATACTGCAACCCCACACATTATATCCATATAAAATAATAAAGGTGAAAAGAGCCTCGAAGGGGAACTCTTTTTTACTCCAAACCCAAAGATCATTCAACTTACAATACTTTTTGAGCTCATAATAAGTTTTCCAACCTCCTATAATCCTTTTATCAATGTTATAATTCCAGTTAAGTTGATGGTGAATGTCAATACCTAAATATTTGTATGAAGGAACCTTCTCTAAGTAATATTTATCATAAATGAAATTATCATAGTTGACCTTTTTGGATTTAATTACCATGATTTTAGTATTGCTAGTATTAACAATCATACACATCTTGGAGTAGTAATCATGTAGGGTTCTAAGCTACTTGTCGAAATCATAAGGGCTTCCAGCAGGAAGAATGAAATCGTCGACATAAAGGAGAAGTGTAATGATTATACCAGCGAGCTTGGGTCCATCACAACCACCAACTTCTAAGCACTCTTCAAGATTTTCAATGTAAATGCCAAAAAGGGTAAGGGATAGGGGACATCCTTGCTTAACAATGATGTTCCATTTAATCTCTTTAGACCAACCCTTGATGGTCTTAAGCTTGGGAATAACATTCTCGCGTAAGTTAGTAATGACAATCTTCAGCTCGAGAGGAACCATTATCTCATCTAGTATTTTCCATAACTTCTCCCGAGGAATTGTGTTGAAATTTTTTTAAAATTTAAAGAAACAACAGTAGAGATTGTTTTTACTATTGCAGAATTCCTCAACAATGGTCCTAAGAGTGACATGTGATCAATATTTGAGTGATGACTTCTTAAACCATCTTTCCCTTTGGTTCTTTTACCATGGATTTCAAGCCATGTGTTAATCTTCTTTTCCAAAATAAGCCCATAAAATTTGGCTAAAATGTGGTTAATCATGATAGTCCTATAATTAGAGGGAACATTTTTATCCCCACTTTTAAAGATATGCACAATAAGGCTTTGTGTCCACAACTGACGAAATCCATTCTTTACTGCAAAATTGAGGAGTTTATGTAGATGCAGGAAGAGGATGGACCTTCCCATTTTGAGAATCTGAGCTTGGTAACCTTCAATATCCCTAGCTTTCCCATTAAAGAGCTTCTTAATCCCGAACTCCACGTATTACAAAGAGAAGGTATATTCCTCAATAGGAGTGTTTCTAATGTTTCCCATGGTGTCTGAGGAGCCATAAAGTTACTTAAGGTAGATATCCCATTCCTTTAAGGGGATCAAATTATTTTCTTTCAATTTGCAGGAAAGAATATTCCTCCAAAACTTTCTAGGCTCAACTTTAGAGAGGTTAAGAAGACGATCTTGCCTCTTATTTATATAATACCTTTTATTCTTTTTTATAAGAGCTTTGTACACATTGATTTTTTCACACTTAACAGTATCATTCTTATACAAATTTTCCTGATAGACTTGCAATCATTATCATACCACAGGTTGGAAGTTCCATTATTCTTTTTATACAATACCTCAATAGAGAATTTGTTAATGGTAGTGGAAAGGATAGTAGTAAAATTTTGGTAGATGTGATCAATGTTATCATTATACGTCAGGAAACCTAAATCCCTTGTTAAATATTTTAAGAAGAGATCCATTTTTCTTTTGTCAAAGAAAATGTGTCTTTGGCGCTCACCATTCTTTTGCATGTGGCTGGTGTACATATCAAGGTTAAGGGTTAAGGATAGAGGTTTACGTTCAAAGTCAAGTTCATGGTTATTTAGGAGGTCAAAATTAACAATACAATTCAGAACCTGGGAATCGTATATCACATATTCCACAACGCTACTTTCGTGCCCGTGAATACAAGTCACGAGGATAGAGGTATGCCACTTATTAATCCCATTAAAAATAATCAAGTCTTAGGAACTGCAAAGATTGATTAGCTCAATACCAAATAGGTTCTCAGCAGTGTCTTCAGAGTTTCTTTTGAATTTACTAGATAAGTCACAATCCTCATCAAGCCATAAGGGGTTAGGTTAGAATTATTGCTTAATACGGTGGCTTTGTTAGTAGCAGTTCGAGCATTGAAGTCTCCAAACAAAAGGATGTTTCCTTCATTACTTAGACTGTGGATATAATGTTCTAATGTAATGAAGGGGCAATTTTTTCCAAGTTGTTCTTCTTATAGGAGGTATAATTGATAGGAGCAAAATAACAAATTCCAAGAAAAATCCTATTGGTATTAGAGTCAGATATTTTGATCCGAATATATTGATTGAGGGGGTCAATCTTATGAAGCCGAATGTGGGAAGAAATGTTATTTTTGATATATCACAAGTTATACCACCAAGGCCTCTATGAGAGAAATTCTTGTTCCAAGTAGACCAAATAATGAATCCATCATTGTGGGGGACCCTAGATTTGTCATGCTCCCATGTTTCAAATAAGAGAATAAGATCAATTTCCCTTAAGATCTGTCAGGCGGAAAGAGTCGATAGTGCGGACACAACCAACCTCCCTAGAAGCTTAAGGCTTTCTAGTGACAAACAAGACAATTAAGAGAAATCCTTCTCTAAATATGCATTTATCATACAAGAAATCAAGTGTTTAGATCCTACCTGTAGTCCAACGCTGTTGTAGTAGTCCAGCCTCGTCGATCCGGATGAGCTCCTCCTTCTCTTCGAAACCTGCATTCACTAACAATCAAACGATTAAATAGCACCTGAATATCTCATAAAACAAAACATATTTAACATACAGACCAAGGAGTATATGAAACAACTCATAAATAACAAATTGTTGAGAAGAATGGACTTATTTGTATTAATAGGAAACAAAAGAAACCATTACAACCTGAGCCTTGGTGTTGTGCAGGTCCCTCCCAGGGTCCAGCAAGAGTTTTCCTTTACTTTGATAAGCTCACCCACTTCCAAATGAAACAAGAAAGGATGGGAATCTCTCCTCACAAGCTTCTACAAGGAAGTCCTAATTCCAGCAGCATCTACCCTTAGGAATGTTCAGCTTTCAACCTCCTCTCCTTCTGGCCCAAAGCCTGTATTTATAGTGCTCTAGAGGAAGTTATTCAGGTCCACCATCAATGGGATAAGCCCCTCTTTGGATGGGATAGCTCCCCTCTTGATGGGATAAGTTCCTATTTGGTAGGGATACATGAACCATCTGGAGGCGCTTCATACACGTCAAACAAACTTCTAGAATGCTCTAGAAATGACCACAAGTAATTTTTTTGGAGTGAAACTTGCGCCTTTTGACCTTTACAGGAGTACGCACCCATTGCTTTATAGACAGAGCGTACAAGTACGCAGGTATTGTGAACTTGGAGTGCGTACACGCAGGTAAGGCTAAGAGAAACTGCGTACCCAGAGATATATAGATTTTTAATGACTTTCTCTCTTTTTTGGAGTTTGACATGGAGAGCAGAGGTATAAGGCTTGCCAAGGAGGATAGTATGACAGTTTGATGGAGCCATACTAACTGCAAATAGTCATGGTGACATTTTTTAGTGTAACAGATTGCCCCCTAAAGTGCGAAGCCTGTAGTAGATTAGAGTTTTATATCATCTAGGAAGGGTGAAGTACTTTATCATTTCAAGGATTATCTTGTGGAGAGCCCAGTCGGAACCTGCAAGTATTCAACACAAAATACATATATAAGATCATATCATTGCTGAGGTAGGCATTCCCATACTCAGATTGAAAACTTTAACTAATTGACTATCTACTGCTCTGATACATGAATGATTTTGCAGTACATCATAATCATAGACTTTTGTAGACACAGTATGGACGCAGCCATCTGTTTATGATTAGTCTACTGTATAATGAATACAAAACTCCTCGCAGCCTGGATGGTGGAAACTAGATCCAGGGTCTTCATTTCTACTTCCTGAATTGGTACGATTCTATCCATGCGAATAAATGAGTTGATGTCGAACATGGTAGAAACCACTTGATTACTAGTCAATGATGTAAATTGTTAACAAGCGTGAGAGAGACCACCAGTGATGTCAATGGTTCTCAAAGTACCCAGTACAATCCATGAGATGCGAATGAATGGGTTGATGTCAAACACGTCACGGAATCCTTCGATCGAAAGTCAATAATGTAAACTGTCATCGAAGGCGAGAAACCTGCCATTGATGCATGCAGACTTCAAGGTACTGACGATTTCTATGTCATCTTTCTAGATAATGTGCTGATGTCGATAGAAAGCGACCCGTTGCAGGCAAGCCCACAACACGAAATCATAGTTCAAGTTGAAGAAATGTTGCTGTAAGGACTGACTCAGGGATGGTCAAAATGGATGACAAGTATTTTGCATATGAATGGTTTATTTGCAGAGACCTCTTGAAGACATAACGACATGACATATGGCTTGGCGACGATTGACCCAAAGTTAATACCCAGAAACGGTTGAAGACTTTCAAAGCGGTTTAATCAACTTTAAGACAAAGGATTTCCCAACCCAGGTGAATGAAAAGTGTCGTGTTCAAGAGTGGTAATAAGGTTTTTTCTGTGACAAAGGATAACAAATAGGCTCATTCTTCCCTTTTTTCCCCCACCATTTCTGGCAAGTACCTCTTTATTTTTTACAAGCTTGAGGAGGATAACATATGCTTGATTATAAGCTCATCCTTCGGATGAGTCCAACTTAGTTTTGATTCGAACCCTAAGAAGGAGTGGTCCGTTCCTGTTTGTAATTGAACAGGTCCTTTACTGTGAAATTTTAACGAGTCCAGTATAGGAGAAACTCGGCGTTTTTCAATTTTAGAGAGTCTGAAAAAACTAAAGAAGACTCCAAGTTGAACTTTTTCGTAAAGTTGTGTCTCCCAAGCCCGAAAAAGTATAAAATAATACCTGAGAGAACCGCTTGATCTTGCGACCAAGGAGTACTTTCATGATTAGTGCCTTTGACCTGAAAAGTAAAAAGTGATCAAGGACACGTCGTTTTATTTCCAGTATCGAGTTTGAAACGACAAAAACCCGGCGATCTTTTCCTGTTTTTTACGGTCAGAAAAGGGCTATAAGGGGACCGTCTTTTAATTCCATTTTAACGAGTGTAAAAGAAACACTCGGCAATCTTTTCATGTTTTAGGAGTCAGAAAAGGGCTTAAAAGATGACTCTGATGTTTTGGTTTGTGAAAAATGATAATTTACCCTAAAGTCCTTTTGTCCTGCACAAAAACAACACATTACTCATCCCTGTTTAAGATAGGCAAAAATACATTGAAAAATATCCTTTCACGGTGAAAAATAAACAAACTTAGCATTCATTTATCCAAAAAACCTATAAAAAGACTTTTTACCATGTCATTTTTACCATTTTACTGTTGAGGGAGAGAAAAGGGCTTTTGACAAGAAACTTCCCGTGGACTTTGCGGAGAATCCGACTGTCGGAATCGAGCACCGTCTCTTTCAGGTATTTCACAACATCCTCCTCTTTGTTTTCATTCGTTTATAATTTCATTTTAAGCCCTAGTTTGATTTTTTGGGGGCTTTGGGGTTTCAAGATGCACTTTTCGGGGTACGCAGGTGCCCCATGGGTGACCTGCGTACCCCGACATTTTCTCCATTGGGAAAATGGTCGGGGTACGCAGCCCACCTTCAGAACAGCTGCGTACCCACGCTCTGTTTTCTGAACGCGGGGTGCGTACTCCGCACAAAGCAATTTTCAAAACCCCAAACTCAAAACCTAACCATCAATTCTTGATTTAATGAATTCTAATGAATGTTTTTTGGTGTGTAGATTGCCCACCATGCTTGATTGGCGTGAAAGAGAACACGAAGATGTCGATTTGGCCGCAATAGATCATCCACCTTCCATTGATGCTTTGAAGGCATGCGGTCTCTACAAATACTGGGCCATACCTGGCATGAGGGCCTAGGTGCAATTCTTAGAATGGCTGGTTGAAAGGTGGAACGTTCAGGATCAATGTTTTTACATCGAAGGGCACCAGCTCGAGATAGAGCCCTCAGACATATATTTTCTCACTGGTTTGCCTAATAGGGGCGAGCAACTGACTCTGTTCGGGACTAGGCCGGGTGGCCAATCCCTTGCTAGTCTCCGGCTAGAGTGGTGCAATAATCAGCACCAGGAGAAAGGGATAGAAATCAAATACATATCTCTGCCTGAACTTATGGTAATTGCCTTTACAGTTACCAGACTCTGCGGCGCAGCCGCTTTGCATATTGCCACCGGGTCCCAAATGCGGATGGCGATTGATTGCTACCGAGGCACCATTTTCAACTGGTGTGACGCTGTGTTGGCCAATATGAAGGGTCAACTAACTAGGGCAAAGAATGGGCAATTAAAGACCTTTGGGTATGGGCCTCTAGTTGTGAGCTTTGCCCTAGAGAGGGTTCCGATGCTGATCCCACAACATCTCACTGTTGCAGTTGGGCCTCCTCGGGAGCCAAAGTTGATGCGATGGGTTGCGGTGATGGCCCGACATCCTTATGAGGGAGCGGGAGTTGTCCGATTTCCTGCGGGTTATTTTCACTGGTTGGAGGGCCAGGTCTTTGCGATCCAGGATTTTCCTTATGCCGGAGTGGATTTTTGTGGTGATCCGGACATGGTTCTTCCACAGGGAGAACAATGGGACGACAGAGGTACTTCATTTTTCACAAGTTTTTAAATTATCTATATTTTTTTGTTTTTTATATCGTCTCAAAACTGACAGTGACAATTTTCAAAATGCAGATGTAGGTCCACAGCGTCCGGCCAATCTCCGGCCATTCGAGAGAAGAGTACCAGTTGCACCAGCACCAGCCCCACAGGATGCCGCCGCAGAGACCTTAGCCGAGTTGGAACAGGACCTAGAGCGTCTTACGGCGGACATACCAGAGACGACTATAGACGATATTCCTATCCGACTTCAGCGCTATGTGGTCACAGTCCCAGGACCTTTCAGAAGGTTCTTGTGTAGGGTAGCGCGGGCAGTGGTCTCGTATAGAGAGCACCACCAGTGATTGGCTAGTCACTTTTTGTAGACACATGTGACATTTTGGTTTTTTTGTACTTATCATTTTTGCCGATCATAAGGTGTTTTTCAACCTATGATCGAAGACGATGTATATTTTGACACACTCCTATCTATATATATATATCATTATTACCGGCTTATCTTGTTAAACATGTGTGATGAAATTTTTTTAAATTTACATTTATGATTATCGCAAATGTCTGTCTAACATTCGAGAAGCAATTGCATCTGCTAATGTATTTAATGACCTTGGAATATGTTGATATTCAATGTAATCAAATTCACGTTCCAAGAAACGCACCCTCAAAAACAATCTTAATAACACTGGATTTCTAATGGCATATACTCTATTAAGCTGTAATACAACGAGTTCAAAATCTAACCTCACTATCAAACTCCGAATCCCAAATGAAATAGATTCAGATAATAAGTCAATCACTGCACTGTATTCTGCAATGTTGTTTGTTGTTTGACCAAGGCTCACCCCATGCATAGAAACTAACTCGTCAGAGGGCGAATAGATAACCCAAGCTGCGGAAGAGATATTCCGTGTACTATGACAAGCACCATCAGCGAATCCAATGTACGTTTGGAGAGGCGTCGACATCTGCAATATGAAGAGTAAAACCAAGATAAGCCAGAATAACGATGAAAACACACTTTCTAAGCTAAGCACACTGTCTAAACTAACAAACACACCAGCTAGAAAGAAAAATTAACCTAACTAAAATCTCCACACCCATCATTTAAGCATAATACCTCTTTAGGTAAAGTCCATTTATGGGTTTACCCAAAGAGTCCCCATCAAAGTCAACCAGCTCATAGGCCCCTTTTGCTAGCTTTCGCTTAACAATGTAGGGTCCATGCCACATAGGAATGAATTTTCCAGCACCTAATTTATCATTAGCTTGATCATATAATAGCACTAGGTCTCCTTCCGAAAAATTTCGAGGGGTCACGTTACGGTCATACTGAGCTTTCATCCGTTTCGCGTGAGTCTCGATTGCCAATGCAGCATCACGTCGAGTCTCATCTAATTTAGCTAAGTATAATAAACGTTTCTCCTCTTCGGAAGTAGCTGGAAGTAATTCGATAACCATTTGAAGTGACGGGATTTCGCATTCAATGGGCAGCACAGCTTCCAAACCATAAACTAGTTGGAAAGGAGTGAACCCTGTTGATGTGTTCACTGAAGTTCGATATGCCCAAAGCACGGAAAATGTTGTGCCAATTCGACTGATGAATCCCAATGATTCGTCGGATCATGATAACTAGAACTTTGTTGATGGACTCAAACAAATCGTTTGCTTGGGGATAATAAGGAGTAGAACTATCGTGACGTAAACCAAGCTGGCCTGTAAGTTCTGTCATCATAATGTTTCGAAAATGGCGCCCATGGTCAGTGATTATCGCTTGCGGGACACCAAACCTAGCAATAATGTGATTGAATACGAAAATTGCAGCTGTCTTGCCGTCAGCCTCGAATGTAGGCATCGCCTCGGCCCACTTAGTAAAATAATCAACCGCAAGGATGATATACGCATGCCCCCCGGCCGAGTGAGGGTTACATGTAATAAAGTCAATACCCCATTTGGCAAAAGGACCAACGGCAATTATAGGGTGGAGAGGAGCAGGTGGTGCGCGCATCTTGCGATCAAACACTTGACAGTTGTGGCATTTTCGGACCGCAATGATACAATCTTTAAACATGGACGGCCAGAAGTAGCCAGCACGCAACACCTTCTGAGCTGTGGCATACCCAGACATATGAACGCCACACGCTCCAGAATGACAGTCATTCATAACCCTTTCTGCCTCTTCGTGAGTTAAGCAACGACGAAAAACCAAGTCCGCCCCATGACGATAAAGAGTATTTCCAATAATTTCGTACTGTTGGGACTGAAATCGAATTTTCCGACGGTCCGACTTGGAAGCTTCGAGCCGAAAGGATTGGGTTTGGAGATAAACGATTATATCCCCATACCACGGATCTAAAGTGCTGATGAGAAACAAAGATTCGTCCGCAATGGGTTCCTCTGCCACAGTTTCCGTGTCAGCACGCGGGAAGTCACACATCAACTCTGCAAAAACTAAAGATTTCTTAGACTTAGATTTTTCAAACTCTAAGTCGAACTCCTGCAGGATAACGATCCATTTAGAGTACTTGCCCCTTAGCAATTGTTTAGTCAAAATGTAGATCATAGGGTTGCAATCCGAAATGACTGTAGTTTTACGGAGAAGAATGTAATGACGAAAACGTTGGACAGCCTGAACGGCTGCCAGGGCCAATTTCTCCACATGCGAATATTTTAGCTCAGTGGGATTTAACATCCTACTAAGATAATATATCACATGTTCCGTTCCGACTTCGTCTTCCTGAACTAACACCATTCCAATAGTGGAATGAGAGGCGGCGAGGTACAAAAAGTAATCTTGGTTGTAGTTGGGAGGATGCAACAACGGTGCATGGGTCAACGCGTGTTTAAGTGCATCGAAAGATTGCTGAGCTATCTCATCCCAAGAGAATTGAGCGTTCTGTTCCAACAACCGCGTAAAACCTTTTGTGACCTCGGCGTAGTTAGGAATGAATCGGCGTAAAAAGTTTGCTTTCCCCTGCAAACTCTGGAGTTGGCGAAGACTCGAAGGAGGAGGCAATTTGATAATACCTTCTACCTTCGAGGGATTGACGCGAATGCCGGCTTTTGAAACTACAAATCCCAGCAATCGTCCCACTTCTATACAGAAAACACATTTGTGTGGGTTCAAACATATACGATAATGCCTACACCTCATGAAGATTGCTCGTAAATGGACAAGATGATCAGCTCGATGTAAAGAATGAGCAGGCAAATCATCGAGATACGGTTGCACAATGTGTTTGATGTCATGAAACGCATAAGACATTGCCCTTTGAAAAGTGGCTCCGGCATTCTTAAGTCCAAAAGGTAGTTTGCAATAAGAAAATGTCCCCCATGGACAAATCAAAGTCGTTTTTGGTTGATCGGCAGGTAGAATATTGATTTGATTGTAATCGGAAAAACCGTCCATAAAGGAAAATATTTCACCGCCGGCACAATCATCAATTATTTGATCGATATAGGGCGTGGGATAGTTGTCTTTTGGACAAGCACGATTAATATCCCTATAGTCGATGCATATTGTTATTGTTCCTTGTTTCTTGTTAACCGGAACAATATTCGATACCCAATCCATTAACGGGATCGGATAAATGAAACCTGCTTTCAACAGCTTCTCAACTTCTGCTTTAATTGCAGCCGCTTTCCGAGGGTGTATCTGATGCAGACGTTGCCGAACGGGTTTAGCGTCCGGGTAAGTCTTGATCTCATGAACAACAATGGAGGGATCAATTCCTGGCATTTCCTCATAGGACCAGGCAAACACGTCACGGAATTCTTGAAATAGGGCCTTGTATGTTTGAATTTCGTCATCTGTACACGAGGCACCTATATGAATGTTCTCAACAATTCCAGCTTTGACTGAAATGTCAATGGCAATAGTTTGGGAAATGTTTCCCAAATTCAACTCTGAATCAGGATGTTTAATGGGATTCCAAGCGTCCTTGACATATTCAACCGTAAAGATTGATGAAAAATCATTTTCAAAGCCATCATCCTCAGGTAAAAACGAAGATCTATGATGGAGATCTTCCCATGGTAGATCGTCTACGCTTAGGATTTCGCGAAGTTGCTCATCAGATGACACGACTTCGGGAAACGCTATCCGTTCTGAGGTTGATGTGAAAAGTGATTCCTCACCGACCACATTCATTTGGTCGATTTGGGTTGAACGCGGGTCGGTAAAAGACTGCACAGCTTCATAAGCAATTTCATATGGACTCAAAGGCATAGCATCACCGAATGAGTCTATCTCAGATTCAGATGGGACAATCCAAGGATCATCGTAAATAATAGTATCTGACGTAATCATATGAATGAATGCGAATGAAGGGTCTGCGTTGATTGGAGGAAAAGGAAAAGTTCCCAGTAAACCGGAATCTTTAACTAATCCTACGCCAACATCCTTATAAGGGATAGTCGTTTTACCAACATGCTGGATATTCTCTGAAGAGGCTGGGTCAGATGAAAAGAAAGCCAGCTGGTCTATTGTCACGATCTTGCCATTATGTGGAAACTTTATAATTCTAAAGACCGATGAGACGACCGCTGTCATAGCGTAAGACCAACTTCGACCCAAGAGAAGGTTGTAGTCTAGAGGGGCATCAACCACCTCCACATCCAAACTAACGGTTTTTCCTTCAACCCCTATAGGCAATTCCTGTAAAATGCCAAACGGATGGAACCCACGGCCATCAAAGGCCTTAAGAATTGTCGAGGTTTGGTTCAGTGAAGGAGAACCAAGTGATCTCCAACACTGAATCGACATAATACACGTGGGAGCTCCCTCATCAATTACAGTCCGATGAATAGGCATGTTTTTGACTATCACTGGAATCTGGAAAGCCATTTGATGAGGGAGACGCGGTGTACTATTTTCTAGATCAAAGATTATTAGGTTCGGGTCCTGAACATCAACAGCTCCTATAGCCGACAAAAGTAATTTTCGTTGTGCTGGGCATGATTGCAGCACTTCTAAAGCCGACATTGCTGAGGGTGAAACAGCTAAATCCTCAACAATGTTGTAATTCTGGGCCGCTCTCGCATGTGGATTGAAAGCAGACCTTCGAAGTACACCCTTGGCGGGCGGTTTGATTACTAAGTCAAGGTTAGGTTTCTCGATCTGTAGTGGATCGGAACCGGGAGCTGAGGTTGATGGATTTGATTGAGAATATTCTGCTTCTTTCGATCCATCAATAGGACTTTTACTACCATAATCGTGAGATCGAGTCACAATCCTTACATGAGACATCATCAATATGGGTTCTTCACTGGCACTCGAGGAAGAACCTATCATCTTACTCTCCTGCTTTGGAAATGGATCTTTCAAAACAGTAGGAGTTGGGGAACCCTTGACGATTTTCACAACCTCGGCCCGATGAGGGCAATCTCTTGTAAAATGATCCTCTTCACAAATAAGACAAGGATATCGAGGTTTGCGCTTTTCGTCATTGGTTTCCGACTTTTCTTTTTTCTCATTTGGAGCCTTGTCTGCTTTATCTTTCTTCTTACCTTTCTTTTTCCCACCGTTTTTTTATTTAGCCGTAGATGACTCTACAACGTGAATATCAGCGGAAATTTCAGGAGAAGATTCTCCTGTCGGGGAGTCTGGTAAGGTTATAATGGGCGAAGAATTCTTTGAAGATTTCTTCTTGCTTTTAGTATTTACCGTACCAATCATGCCATCAGCAGCATGAGACCCTAAAGGAGCAGCAACAATTTGATTTGACTTTGGAAGATCTGGGATCTTTTCGTGTAACGTACCCGACTGAGTGTAAACTAAGTCAAGGTACTGCGCTTGAGCAATTACTTGCTCTTCAGTAACTACTCTGGCCTTAGCTACGTCTTCAGTAATCTTCGGTAATAATGATTTAACAAACCATTCAGCTAAGATTTGGTCCGGGATAAAAACTTTCACTAATCGCCTTCGACGTCTCCATTCATGAATATGATCGGAAATATAAGTGGACATCGATTGTTTTAATGAAGTTAATAACTCGGTGCCATTATCATACCTGACCGGCAACTGAAAATGTGTTAAGAACGAGGTAGCCAACTGACTAAAATTATAAAAAGAGGCCCGTGGTAACTCAATGTACCACTTGGCCGCGAGACCAATGAGCGTACGCTGAAAAAGACGTAAACGGATCGAATCATCCGAGATAGAATTTGAAGCACACCAGAGGTGGTAAGTCATCACGTGATTTGATGGATCCTCTCCAGACTTACCTTCGAACTTGGGTATGTCACTGGGCAACTTATTTGGCATTGGCGGCCAGAACGGAAGATAATTTATTGGATCGTTCGTTAGGCGCGTCAAGTCTGGTAAATCCAAAGTTGTGATAAACGGCAATTGCCGATTAGGATCCCTAAAACTCTGGGTCACAAGACCAGTCCCAGGAGGAGGATATCCAGGATAACTTGGAACAGGAATCGCATTCGGGATATTGTATCCTCCCGGAAAACCAGGATTAACCGGACCGTACTGGGGTTGCTGTGGTTGTTGATAAGTGTACCCAGGATACGGTTGATACTGGTAAACCGGTTGTTGGACAGCAGGCCCGTATTGGTACTGTCCCTGGTACGGTTGATAAACAAACTGTGGTTGACTAGTGACAACCATACTTAAACCAGGCTGCCCCACAGGCATCTGAACCGTAGTTTGAATCGTGGATCCAGACAATGGTAAAGATGTCTGCGGAGTAGTGGCAGAGACAGTAGAAACCGGAGCTATCGATACTCCAGAAGTAAGTGCGGTGGAAGAAACAGATGTTGCGGTAGTTGCAGCAGTCATTTGAGATGGAGTACTAGGTGCAATTGGCGACTGAGTAACTACCGAAGGTACAGAAGTTTGAACATTAGACTGGACTGGTTGCTAGGATGGACCAGCAACTAAGGGTTGTCCAGCTTGAGATGACAACTGTACACTTGGCTGCAATACCTTTTGAACTTGCGATGGATCCCACACTATGTTCATTCCGGGGTATTGACCCATGACAGGTTGAGGATATTGAGATCCATAACCGGATTGAGGGTAGGATTGATAACTGAAAGGCATAGTTCCCGTACCTTGAACATATGATGGACCTTGAGGTGGTTGATAACCTTGACTCGAGTATTGACCTGGAGGTTGATACCCTTGAGGTAAATACTGATACTGGGGTTGACCTTGACCTTGAGGTTGATACCCTTGAGGTAAATATTGATACTGAGGTTGACCCTGGGGTACATATTGAGGCTGGGGTTGACCTTGAGGAATGTATTGTACTATGGGTACATACTGTCCTTGAGGTTGCCCCCCAGACGCAACTTGTGTACCTTGAGGTTGCCCCCCAGGCGTTAATTGAGGCTGCCCCCCAGGCGGTAATTGGCCACCTTGAGGTTGAGAACCGGGAACTGAACCTGACATCATATAAATGTCTCCTACACCCAACGGTCTATTACCATTGTTTCCAGCTAATAACCCATGTTCAATGGGTTGAGGAGATGCTCCCGCAAAAGTACCAGAAAGTGACTGATACCCAGAGGGAACAGAAGGTCCGCCATACAAGAAAGATTCAGGAGATTGAGTGAACACGGATGACTGACCAGACATATTTACAGGAGTATAAATACCTCTAGGTGGAAAAGGAGTACGAGGTGGAGAAAAACTTATCCCTGAGTTGTCTAAATAATTGGTTAACGAAAGGTACCAAGTAGTACTTCTAGGAGGACTGTAAAAGATGGATTCACGCTCCCTTAGATCAATAGTAGGTTGATCTTCAAGGGTAGAAACGCCAAATTCTTCCTCTGGAGCAAGTTCTTCAATAGCTATCAAACCAGCAGGAAGATTTTCGGTGATAACTCTTTCTACCCTAGGTGAATCAGGTGCACTAGAAGTTGGAGTAACAGGTTCAGATACTTCAGGTTCTTCGCCTATATCACTAGTAGATGAAAAACTACCAGCAAGCTCGGAAACTGCAACTGCTTCGGGATTATAACCTGTTTCTAGACCTTGGTAATCTGGATGGACTACCAACGACGATTCTCCTTCTTCAGGTGAACCTACTTTACTGCCACTAGGAGGAGTTACAAGAATTTTCAAACCTTCGTAATGACTCGGGACATCTTCAGGAGGTTCACCCCGCAATCTACGGGACTTCCTCAACAAATCGGCCACGGTAACAATCTCAGGAGACTTGCCCCGAAGTCTACGGGACTGTCTCGGTAATTCCGCCACAGTTAAAACTTTTAACTACTGCACACGCAAACAAAGTAAAATCTCAAAACAAACCACCTAAAGTCTCTAAAGAACCAAACAAATTTGAATCATACGCCTAAAGAATCTAGGGCGTCAAACCATACATAAACAGTAGCCTTCCGAACCGAAAACACTAGTTGGTGATGAAGCCCAACATCACCGAATTCAGTACAGAAGTGGAGGGTGGAACAGTTACCCCGGCAACCTGCTTAATGAATAGACTGGCACAAGTTCCTCCACTTTAACCGTCTCGAGTGAAGTGAACCCCCCGGAAAATCCAAGTGAGTCTAGCCGACGTCTGCTCCAGGCACAGTGGGATCTTCCCTCCACCGTCACCTCGGGTAGAATCCTAAAGATAATGGTCACTAAGGTTACCAACAGCAACAAATACACCTGGGGGAATAGTCTACACTCTGACAGCACGCAAGGGCAGAGTATCAAGCTCAATCCCCTTGCCGGCTCCTTGAAAATAATCCAAGGTTTACCGACAAGTGATCCCTGGCTCCTCGACAATGGTTAATCCGAGGTTTACCATTTGTAATACGTGCGTGTCTGGCATCGTTCCCAACGAGGGAGGATTGATCCCCTCACTGGTTCGGACACAAGCTCGTGCTTCTCCTTTAAGAGGAGCTTTCCCAGAGTATAAATGCAACAGTTGGATTTATCCTACCACAAGATAAGCTACTTGTTTGGTTTTGCTGTCTTGGAGAGTTAATTACTCTCCTACTCCAAGACACTAGCCTGATCTATATTGGTGTTTCAGAGCCCTAGTAAATAAAAGTTACTACGTTGATTTTACTTTAAGCGTTAATTTTTATGGCTTTTCTTTAAGACAAAAGGTAGTGGAGATGAAACTGATGGTGTGTAGACTCGACTCAAATTCACTAAAAAGATGCACTTAGGATGACTTATACTAATTTTTCTTTTTCAATGAATTCCCTAGCTAAGAGAGTTGGAGAATGCAAAATTTATAAAAGACAACTTTCTTGGCAAAGACAATCAAAGAAACAATTTCTTTATCTTTTCCAAAACATACAACACATGACCACTAATTATTCTACGAAAATTCCTTTTCTCTTTCAAAGACTCAAATGCTACCAAAGCAAACTTTCCTTCAAAAGATATTTTTGTAGTTTTTCCTAATTAATAAAGCATGTAAAACTTACTTTAACAAAAATCAAAGTTAAAAAAGCTATGACAATCAAATCAACTCAATTTCACTCAAAAGCAAATCTAGAGAAATGCACCTAAAAACTAAATCAAACGAGGCAAAAGCCTACTAAAGATGATTCCTGGATGTTTTACTCAGTCAAAATGCAACTAAGGACTAGTTAATGCAGAACCAAAAACCAGTCAAAAACAAAAATCAAGATCTTTTTGTTCTTTTTCTCAAGAATAAAATTCAAAGTTCAATCAACAAACTTTTTCGAGATTTGCAAAGAGAAGACACAAAGGTAGGTCTCTCACAAGGATGAATTCTATAACAGGCCCAACTTCTAAGAGAGTTGAACAAAACCAGGGAGATTCAAAGTTTGACAACCTCTAACGCCAAAGTCACTACAAGACCAGTTTAAAAATCAAACCCTAAGGCAAAATCTCTATGAATTTCACTAAAACTCTCGACACTGATGAAACAAGCTTAGGTGAAGATTTATGGCAGAAAACCAGTGGATCTGGGCAGTAAAAACAAATTAAAAACAAAGTCTAAAAGGCAAAAAGAAGAAAATTGAAATTTTCTTAATTTTGACAGGGTACGCAGGCGACCTGTTTGCACAGGTGCGGGTACGCTCTATGCACAAAGCTACAGTGCATACAGGTACGCACTGTGCTCAACTCAGAGGCTGCGTACTTCTAGCAAAACAAAGAAAAACTAAAATCTAATTTAACCCTAAGCTAGCCCACCCAAACACACAGTCAGACAGCCAAAAACCAGAAAACAAACGACTTTTCTCAGATCAAAGTTTCATACAAAGGAAAAAACATTCACATCAATGGAGTTCCCCAGCGGAGTCGCCATTTTGTTAGGCGGAAAGAGTCGATAGTGCGGACACAACCAACCTCCCTAGAAGCTTAAGGCTTTCTAGTGACAAACAAGACAATTAAGAGCAATCCTTCTCTAAATATGCATTTATCATACAAGAAATCAAGTGTTTAGATCCTACCTGTAGTCCAACGCTGTTGTAGTAGTCCAGCCTCGTCGATCCGGATGAGCTCCTTCAGCAATGGCAAGGTATGTATATGGAAAAATAATGTTAAAGATGCCTTTACTCTTGGGTTTAGTGTTGATTCATTATATCAGGTCGATGGAAGTCTGCTAGGTGTCATGTCTTGTGACACAACGCTTCAGTCCGAACTTTGGCATCGGAGGTTTGCCCACCTTCATTACAAAGCTCTACCCGATGTAAGACAGATGGTAACAGGGATGCCTGAATTCCAAGTAGAGAAAGAAGGTGTATGTCCGGGATGTGCCGAAGGAAAGCTCAAAAGGGGACCATTCCCTTCAAGTCAAAGCAAGACCTCCGATATATTACAACTAGTTCACTCAGACATATCAGGTATGATGCCTGTGAACTCCTTGGGAGGATACTCATACTATCTTACTTTTACAGATGACCATTCTCGAAAGACCTGGATATACTTCTTGAAAAAGAAGGATGAAGTGTTCCCTTGATTCCGACACTTCAAAGCCCTAATCGAGAATCAAACCGAAAAGAAGATCAAGATCTTAAGAACTGACAATGGGACTGAATATGAATCTAATGAGTTCCATGATTTTTGTAAAGAGGCTGGCATCAAGAGGGAGACTACTACACCATATACTCCTGAAGAAAATGGTGTGGTAGAAAGGAAGAACCGCACGATGATGGAAGCTGTCCAGGCCATGCTACATGATCAAAGACTTCCAAAGTTTCTATGGGCTGAAACTACAATCACCACCGTATATGTACAAAATTGATGCCCTCATCAAGCATTGGGTTCCTAAACTCCCAAAGAAATGTTCACCACCGGTCAAAGGGAAGTCGTGATTAGTCATGATGTCACCTTTGACAAAGATATGGCTCTCAGCAAGGTGGACAATCTGCTGACTTTGAGTAGCTCTCAAGAAGCCGACACCAGGGAACCGAAAGAAAAGGATGATGAATCAATGCCTGATGTAGAAGAACCCATGGATCCGATTGATCCTCATCCACATGAGCCTTCCTCTTCTAGGAAGAGGCCTTCATGGCTTAGGGGGATACTTGATGATGCTGAAGGACATGCTGCACCCTGAGGAACCTTCCATCAAAGTAAGAAACTTAACAGGTATCAGGGATACCTGACCATCATGAGCACGATCATACAAAATGAACCTTCATCATTCTCAGATGTCATCAAGCATTAACTATGGAAGGATGCTATGACCATAGAATATGAGTCTATTATGGAGAATGATGTCTGGGAAGTAGTACCCAGACCCTGGTCAAGACAATGTTACTTCAATATGGCTTTACAAGATAAAGCATGCAGCAAATGGAAGTATGGAAAAGTATAAGGTTCATTTTGTTGCTCGTGGTTTATCCCAGAAGGGAGGTATAGACTATGATATTTGCACCTGTTGCCAGATATACGACCATCCTCTTGATCATAGCCCTTGTGGCTTCACAAGGATGGAACCTACATCAGATGGATGTTAAGACCGCGTTCTTGCATGGTTCTATCAAAGAAGAGGTCTATGTGGAGCAACCTAAAGGATTTGAGATTCATGATTAAAAATCTCATGTATGCAGGTTGAAGAAGGCTCTCTATGGGCTGAAGCAAGCACCCTGAGCATGGTATGAGAGGATAGATAGCTACTTGATGAAGTTGGGATTCACTAGGAGTGAAGCTTATCCTAACCTTTACTTTAAGGTTGAAGATGACAAGCCTCTCATACTGGTGTTATATGTGGATGACCTCTTTCTAACAGGTGCAAACCCTCTCATTCACAAATGTAAGAGGGAGATGGATTCTGAATTTGAAATGAAGGACCAAGGACTTGAAGTGTGGCAGAAGCCGAGGGAAATTTTCCTATCTCAAGGAAAATATGTGGTAAATATATTGGAAAGATTCGGTATGATGGACTGCAAGCCTGTGACTACCTCGAGGATCTTAACTTTTAGAAGTTATATGGTAGTGATGTCGGACCAGACTTGGGAAATGCCTCTGAGTTTCAAAAACTCATTCGCATTGATGTTCTTGGTGAACCTCCGTCCGAACATATGTTTTGCAGTTAGCATTGTGAGCTCATATTTGGTTGAGTCTCACTGGATTGATGCCAGGAATCTTCTAAGATGTCTTCAGGACACAATCTCTCATGGATTAAGATACACTGTCGGAGATGTGAGACTACTTGGATATACTGATGTTGATTGGGTAGGCAGTGTGGTGGACCGTAAGAGCACTTCCGGGTACTGTTTCACCTTGGGATCTGCTTCGATATCCTGGATGAACAGGAAGCAGAAGTCGGTGGCTTTGAGCACTGCCGAAGCAGGATATATTGTTGCTAGCATAACCTTGTGTGAGGCAGTCTGGTTGTGAAAGCTCTTCAGTGAGCTGTTTGGATTTACATTGGATACCACTGTGATTCTTTGTAACAACCAGAGGTGGGATTCGATTATTGAGGAATCCTGTATTCGTTAATTGCTCCAGCAAATAGACATCATCTGGGATATGGTAAGTCGATGAGCGAGGAAGCTCCATCACATTAAGATGATGTACAGGTTGATACACCTTGTCAAAGCCCCGAGGAAAGATCTAATCTATGATTTTCCCAAATGACTTGGAGTCGGCAAGAAACCCTTGTACAAGGGTCCTGCATGTTGCATACATTGAGCTCTGGGAGCTCTGAGGGCTTGCGGTTCCTACTGGAGCAACATATGACCATAGGGTGACTCACCCTCCCCTAGTGGTGCACACTAGAACAAGATGATTCACTCTCTTGTGGGACAAGATGATTCGCTCTCTTGTGGAACAGGATGTTTCGCTCTCCTGTGTAGCAGGATTGATGTGTTCTCCTGTGAGGCCTGGATTGATGTGTTCTCCATGGCATCCTGGATTGATGTGTTCTCCATGGCAATTGTAGCAGGATTGATGTGTTCTCTTGTGAGGCCTGGATTGATGTGTTCTCCATGGCAATTGTAGCAGGATTGATGTGTTCTCCTGTGAAGACAGGATTGATTAGTTCTCCTGTCGAGGCATCCTACCCATGTAGTCTAGGACTCATGGGAAGTACCTCTCATCTGATTAATGAGCAGGGAAATGAAGTTAGGGACCATAGTAGTACCGATGGACGCATCGTTGTATCTACCGTACTCCCTACGCTAAGATGACCTCCACTGATCTGGGATCAATGATACTGGTCTGGGACCAGTGGTAGGAGTGGTACTTACTATGAAGCTGACTTTGGGTCGGCTGAGACTGGTCTGGGACCAGTGGTACGCACTCTGAGACTGACTTTGAGTCAGTGGAGGATGATATTGGTCTGGGACCATTGGAGTTGTACTCACTATGACGCTGACTTTGGGTTGGTTGAGACTGGTCTGGGACCAGTGGTACATACTCTGAGACTGACTTTGAGTCAGTATGATACATCCTCGATCATTTCTTCTTCTTCATAATTCGGACAAAAGCAGAGTAGAACAGAACAATGCAAGAGCAGAGCAGAACAGAACAAAACAGTACAGATCAGTGCAGGGCAGAACACGACAAAACAGAACAGGAAAAATAGAGTAGAGCAGGGCAAGGATCAGGCTGTACAAGGCAGTGCATTTGAGGGATGAATAGTAACGACCGATAAGACAGTTGCAGATGAAGTTCTCCATGGTTGAGAGGGAGTGTTAAAATTGGAAACCAGGGCAAAACTTCATGTGGGTCATCTTATTCATGGCTAATAATATTTTTATTAGATTCCTCTCATCGAGAGGTGTAGGATTGATATAAAGATCATCCAATTCTGATAAGTATTCATGGAGATATGAATTTATTTTGATTATGGAATTATTATCAAGCCGACCTACAACTCATGTAGGCTCAGAAGCCCAACAGTCGCATCTATTCACCCACCAACGTTGTGTATAAATATAAGAGGACTTTTCCTCATTTGGACTCACTCATCTCATCACATCTCTCTCTCTCTCTACTGCGCAGATATGAGTCTCTTCTCTACTGCGCTGAAATGGGTCTCTCTCTCTCACACATGTGAAGCCGGAAGCTGTTGAATTTGAAGCTGCAACTGCAGAAGTAAAGATTGACTTGCGTGGCCTAGAAGATCTCCTCTTTGGAACTGCGTTGTAGGTTCATCTGAACCTCCTTTGAAAGCCACAACTTTTGGTGGTGGAATGAAGTCAATCCGACTAACGGTTTGCAAGATATCGACTGCCCTAGTTTGAAGCCGGAAACTGCTGAAACTGAAGCTGCAACTGCAGAAGTAAAGATTGACTTGCGTGGCCTAGAAGATCTCCTCATCTGAACTGTGCTGTAGGTTCATCTGAACCTCCTCTGGAAGCCAAAACTTTTGGTGGTGGAATGAAGTCAATCCGACTGTCGGTTTGTGAGATATGGTCTGCCCTAGTTTGATAATGAAGCTGCTAATGCTGATGCTACTGATCTAGGGTTTGCTACTGCTGATATGAATCAGATTTATTGTACTATTTCTCTCTGCTGAATTATTGAAGATAAAAGAAGATTTGATCAAATGGTTTCCCCACACATTGTGGGGTTTGTCCCTGGCTAGCCGCCACATCTTGTGTCTCTTGTCTTGGCTTGTTTTTTGTCGATCGTTTAATGTTCTATCTGCACTTTACTTTATGTTAATAAGAAAAAGAAGTAAATTGTTATAAGCATAGAACATACCATAACTTAACAAGACCAGTGGCAACTCACAGGCCAAAAGTGGAATTTCCCAGTCACCGAATCAATGCCAGAATACAATTTATGAGAGATCACGCGCTGATCGGCAAGTTCATTGGAATATGGCCAACTGAGATGGCGCTGAGGAGCTGGATAAGCACCAAATGGAACCCGAAAGGACACATCACTCTGCATTTAGGGCCAAAGGGGTTTTTCACTGCAGTTTTCAACTGCCTGGAAGATCGCAATAGGATTCTGGATGGGGGTCCTTATTTTTTCAATTCTGCAGGACTATATCTCAAAGGATGGGTTGAACGATTCAATCCAGACAAGGAAGACCTTAGTTATGCCCCTGTTTGGATAAGGTTGTACTCGCTTCCTTGGGAATATTGGGAAGAAAAATCTCTTTAGGAGATTGGAAATGTGCTGGGCGAGTTCGTCAAGGTTGCCGAGGAAACAAAACTATGCAGATACACGTCTTATGCCCCGATCTGCGTTTATATGGATCTAAAGCAACCCTTGCCAGACACGGTAAGTCTCTTTCATGAAGATGTTGAATTGATTCAATTAATAGACTATGAGCACGTACCTTTTAGATGCAGGAAATGCCATGATATAGGGCATCTCTATAGAGACTGTCCTCTGAACAGGAAACCCCCTTCTCAATTGAGCTCAAATAACCAAACGTCTGACGATTTCACCAAGGTAACAAACCGCAGAAGAGGGAACAAAAAATCAACAGCCAATCCCAAGACCAATCCTGTTGACATGTCAAAACCCTCAATGAGTAACAGCTTTGAGGTCCTGGCCAATAATGATATGCAAGATCCTAATAATGAACCTTAGAATGACAAAGAATCTAACAAAGGCGGTCGGAGGAAACTTCATAGCAAACAGAGGATATCCCATTCACGAAATCAATCCTTCAATCCCAAACCAAAACTCAACCCTGGCATTCTCAAGGAATGGAAGTTGATAATCCTGAACCAAGCTCCAAGACATCGAAGGAAAGAGAGGAACCCTCTCAAGAACCCCAGATCATGGAAGAAGACCCTGAGAATATTAACATTGGTGAACTGGATATCGTAGGGCTGGAGCAAGCATGCAAGATAGGGAATTTTGACAAAATACCAGACCGGCAAGTGGATAACCTAGTAGAGGTCCTTAACCGTGCACAAAAGAAATACTCTCTAGGAGTCCAGATAGGAAGTCAATGGGATGGCAAGTTCATCTCCAAGGATAGCAAGAAAAGAGGAAGAAAAAAAACCCTCGAAAGAACCATCAAGATAGGCGAAGTGTTAGTTGAGTCAGGGAGGTACGCCAAGCTGACCAAGTATTTCAACACCAATCCCAATCCTTCTCAATGAAGCTGATATCATGGAATATAAGGGGGCTCAACAACCCCAGGAAAGGCAGACTATTAAAAAATATGCTTATGCAGGAAAAACCAAGTATACTTTTTTTGCAGGAGACTAAATGCAATTCGACAGTTTTGGAAAAAATAGCAGCGAAAGCCTGGCCAGGAGGGCTAGTAACAGCTGTTGATGCTCAAGGGGCGTCGGGAGGACTAGCAATTCTCTGGGATGCACGAGTAATTCAACTCAACAATATACATGCTAACAAGAACTTCATTCAGGCAACATTTCATTTAATCGGTACCAACACCCATGGTCACATAACTAATGTATATTTCCCTCAGGAAACTATACACAAAGCTGAAATTCTGGATACACTGTCGGAGCTCAACTCAGGTAGGCTATACCCGCTCTGGATATCTGGAGGAGATTTTAACATGATAGCAAGAATGGAGGAAAAGCAGGGAGGCAGAAGCAGAACAAACAGAGACGGGAACCTACTGAAAGACTTTATTCAAACCAACTGGTTGGTAGATATTCCTTCAAACAATGGCATGTTCACTTGGAACAATAAAAGAGAGGGATCGCAACAGATAGCTTCGCGTCTTGATAGATTCCTTATATCAGACAATGCAACTAACCTGGGAGGGGAATTCATCGCCTCCATCCTTCCTGTTTCAGGCTCAGACCACTGGCCCATAGCACTCCAATGGAACAGGCCAGGCAACAATATTAGGCGTCCATTCCGGTTTGAAGAATTCTGGTTAACTCATCCGGATTTTGATGAATTGGTTAGATCAACTTGGCTCAAATTCAATCCTATTAGTGGCACAAAGATGTCTATGTTCCAGCAGAAACTAAAGCACCTCAAAGGCGAAATCAAACACTGGAATAACACCACTTTTGGCAATATTTTTAAAGCACAGGCTACTCTCAATCAAGAAATGAAGATTGTCCAGCAAAGGATCATCACAGAAGGACGCTCCGAGGAACTTGCTAAGAAGGAACAAGATATCGAATCCCAAATTTTAGATAGAGCTCAATAGGAGGAAACCCTTTGGAGGCAGAAATCGAGGATCAGATGGCTCAAGGACGGGGAAAAGAACACAAAATTTTTTCATAAAACTACAGTGCAGCGCAGAATGAACAATTACATCTCCCATATCAAAAATGAGCAGGGGAATAGAATTGAAACTCATGAAGGCATTGAAGAGGAGTTTCTCAGATACTTTAAGAAAGCTCACCAAGAACCCAGTATAGACAGAATGCCTGCTATAAATAAGATCCTAAGGAACATTCCAAAATTAATTACAGAGGAGCATAATCGTCTCCTCCTCAAGCCCACTAACTTGCAGGAAGTCGAAGATGCTGTTCATCAATTGAAGGCAGGGAAAGCACCGGGCCCGAATGGATTCACATCAAACTTTTTTCATAAATTTTGGGATCTTATTAAAATGGAGGTATGGCAAGTTGTGGAGGAATCTCGCACCTTACGTTGGATGTACCCAGGACTGAATGCCACATTCATCGCTTTAATTCCCAAGGCGGAAGAATCCAATACCCCAGACAAGTACAGACTGATTGCTCTATGCAACATTATCTATAAAATCGTCTCAAAAGTTATAGCTACCAGACTAAAACCGTTGCTCCCTCTCATAATCTCGCCCGAGCAATCTGGTTATGTAGAAGGCCGGCAGATAACGGATGGGATCATTTTAACTCATGAAATAATCCACTCTTTGAAGCAAACCAAAAAACCAGGTATGCTGCTTAAAATCGATTTATCAAAAGCTTTTGATAGTATCAGTTGGATTTACATTCAAAAAATTCTTACTGCCTTTGGCTTTGCCCCGTCATGGGTCAGATGGATTATTAATCTTTTGTCTTCAGCTTTCTTTTCTGTTCTCATCAATGGTATCCCTTCGGCTACGTTTCGTCCCTCCAGAGGTATCAGGTAGGGAGATCCCCTTTCACCTTTTCTTTTTGTTATTATGGCTGAAGGACTAGGTAGAAGTCTAAATTCTGCCCGGCTCTCCCAGCGTCTCAAAGGCCTATCCTTTAACAATTCTCCAACTTACTCCCACCAGCAATTCGTGGACGATAACATGCTTTTTGGTCATCCCTCGGTTCAAGAAGCTCGCCTTCTCAAAACCCTCCTATCAAACTTCTCTGAAGCCTCTGGAGCCCTTATTAATCGTGTCAAATCTCAAATCTTTTTCTTTAACACCCCTGCTCCCACTCAAAAAGCCATTGCCCGTATCCTTGGTTTTACCATCGCTTCCCTTCCCTCCAAATACCTTGGAGCTCCCTTAATAGCCTCGGCCCTCAAGCACTCCTCTTGGAAAAACTTGTTAGAAAAGCTAGAGGCTCGGCTCTCCCTCTGGACTCATAGAGCTCTTAATATGGCCAGTAGACTTGTTCTCATCAAGGCAGTTCTCCATTCCATGCCCTTGTATCTCTTCTCTATTCTTGCAGCTCCTAAATGGGTTCTCAAGGAAATAAAGAATCTCCAGCGCAACTTCTTATGGGGTAGCTCAGGCCATAATCGAAAGTGGGCTCTGGTCAAATGGGATAATGTATGTCTTCTGAAGAAAGCTGGGGGCATTGGGCTAAGAGATCCAGGGCACAGTAATAAGACTATGGGAGCTAGAATATGGTGGAGGTGGCTGGCAAATCCTAACACCCCCTGGGCCTCCCTTTGGACAGCAAAGTATGCGAACAATTGCCCTATTGAAGAAAGAATTCGGATGACAGAAGTAAGCACGGGGTCAGTAATATGGAACTCGGCCATTCAACACAGAGATCTAATACAAAAGCATAGCTTCTGGGAAGTCAAGAGCGGTAGCACAACAAGATTTTGGGAAGACTCCTGGCAGCAGCTCCCAAAGATAAAGGACACACTCTCTAACCTTCCATTACCAAAGCAACATATCAATCAGTTAGCAACGGTTAGTCAGTTCTGGGACCCCTCTTCCACACAGGGATATAGACAATGGATGGATGCAAATCAAATCATAATGCACAGTTCTGAGCAAGTTCAACGATATCTTTCCATAGAACTACAAAAGCGGCAAATCCCTATCTCAGAAGGATCGGACATACTAAGATGGGGATATGAAGAGAGAGGGACCTTCACCACAAGGGAAGCGTATAAGATACTAGTCCAAGAACAGACAATCAAAGACACTTTATGGGATAAAATCTGGCATTCCTCCAATTGGCCGAAGGTGTCTACTTTTTTATGGCTCCTATGTCATAATAAAATTCTAACATGGGATAATCTTAGAAAAAGAAGCTTCTTGGGCCCATCTATATGTCTCAACTATAAGCAAGAAGAGGAATCAGCCATACATCTAATGCAAACCTGTCAAATAGGATGGAAGCTGTGGGAAAAGGATGCCTTCTGATGCCAAAAAAACGGCAAAGTGCAAGGGGATATCAGAGCTACTATTCGCAATTGGAGTCAAGAGACATATCAAAACAAACTCCTCAACACACTATGGCAGCTTATCCCTGGTCTACTGATGTGGAACATCTGGAAAGAGCGGAACAAAAGAGTTTTTAAGGATCAATCTATGTCCATAGAGCAGATATGGACCAAAATACATCAGAACATCAAGGAGTCTTTATCCATAAAAGACTGGTACCCAGAAGATTTTCCTTCATTGCCGCAGGAAAAAACAGTGTGGGACAATTGGAAGATTCAGGTAAATCAACAGCCGATCCTTAAAAATAATCCTACTACGAAGAGGAAAAAGTCAGCAAAATGGACTCCGCCGCCCAGCAACATGTTCCAGCTCAACTTCGATGGAGCCTCAAAGGGCAATCCGGGAAAAGCAGGGTATGGGGGGGTCTTCAGGGATCACTATGGCACTCCTCAACTCATTTTTCTGGGATCAAAAGGTTGGGACACCAACAACTCAGCAGAGTTGGAAGGATTGTGGCGAGGTCTCACCCTGGCTCAAGACAAAAGTTTTTTTCCGCTTATCATAGAAGGGGATTCGCAAATCATTATAAGGATGGTCACAAAACTAATGAATGGATCCCCCATACATAAGGTTAGTAACAACTGGAGGATGGCCCAAAGGCTCGAGCTAATAGACAGATGGCTTTCTCAACATCAAGCAGTTTCCTTCAGACACACTAGGCGGGAAGGAAACAAGCTTGCTGATTTTCTCGCTAATCTCGGAGTGGAAATAGAGGCAGATCTCTTTGTAGGCACAATCTCCAGTATAGCCTCCGAGGATCAACTCTCTGAGTTCCAGAACATTGTGACGAAGGATAAACTTCAGGAGGATGATACACACCCGGATGCGGGTGTTAATAAATGACAATTATGAAGGGCCGCACAAGGCAGGCAGCTGGCCCTGCACCTGGCTGGCGGACGACCTCCATGGCATGCGCATTTGGCTGGCGGACAGTCTCCATGGCATGCGCATTTAATCATCTGTAGAACGGAATGTTGGTCGCACAAATCGGCATTTATGAGCGCCTGGTTCAAGAGCTCATGCTTAAGGTTTTATGTATGGATCCATATCTGATTCACGCCATTGTCACTGGTTCTTTTTACCTTCGCCCGTGGTTCTTCCCGCACCCCTGCCTAGCTCAACTTGTTTGGAAGCTCGCCTGGTTAACTGGTGTAGTTGGGCTCCTCTGTGCTCAGACTCTCTCCCGTCAGTTCTGCCATCTTCCCTTTCTCAGTTGGTCTGTCATTCTGAGAATGCCTCGCCGTCGAGGAGTCCCGCGCCGAGGAGGTAACACTGGGAACAGAGGAAGAACCTCTCGGCCTGCTCCGCAGAATGTCATACCCATTGCTTCGGCCTCTCCATCCTCACCGCCCTCTGGTCAAGCCGGGCCTCTTCCGCACAATTCCTTTCAGACTACCAGGTTCACCTTCCACAGTAGGCTCAATGGGCCTATTTTTTCTGCTAGCATAACAGTCATTCTTGCTAAGGAAGAGAGTAATCCTACCTGCTTGGCCCACACTACCACCTCTCAATCTCAGGAAGATAGCGTCCTTCAGGGGGAAATGGCTGGGGTGGTGTCTAAGGCTGACAACATACAGGATGACACCCCTGTTTCTGAAGCGCCTCTGCATCCGGCTGACTCAACACAGAACAAGATTCTTGCCTGTTGACCGACTCAGCGTGCAGGCAGCATTCTCAACCTGGTAACTACTCCTGAAGACGACATTGAAGGAATTGATGACAATTGTTTCGTCACTTGGGTCGCTTCATCCAGCCAGGTGGATAAGGACATGCCTGACTCTCCGCAACATGCAGACTAAGGCTGGTTCATCACCGACGGGTGGCATTCTTGCCTTCGCTCTGTGTGTTTTTTGCTATGTGTCTTTGTTTCTAGGTCTCTGGTCCTGTGTCTGGTTAAAGTTCTTGTTTAAGCTCTTGGCGCTAGCCAACCTGTTCTCTGTTTGCAGCTATAATTATGGGTTTGATGGGTACTATTTTGTCACTTTTGTTCATGGCGGGCATGATAGCATGCGTCTTAGTAAAGCCTCTGAAGGTGTTAGCTATGTCATGTTAGAATCAGAACATAATTATTTCAGTGGGTCATGGTCTAACACAAAATCTTTTGAAGTCTGTAATTTGGAAACGGCAGATAGCATGAAATGTATGTCTCTGAATCTCTGGCTGAGGGCTGGCATCTGCCCCCTCTGAGGTCTCGACCTCCATGTACATAATTTTTCTCTTTTTAATAGAATTAGTATTTACGCAGAAAAAATAAATAAAAAAAATTCAACTTTATGTTTTGTAAGCATTATAGACCATTTTTGCTTGTGTTGCTTTTCCCTTTCTTCTCTTTTTTGTTCTAAAGATTCAATATATTCATAGAGACTCTCTAGGGTAATTTTTTTTGGCCTCCCTCTGTTAGAGGTAGACTTAGAAATATGGGGATAAATTCTTATGTTTTAACAAATGTAATTTAGTAAGATGAAGAGGGAAATAACTGAGGCACCTAGGATGTTTGAGAAGACTAGCTTACTCACACCAAGATAACAACATTGTAGAGAGACTCTCACTACAACCCAGAGTCAAAAGAACCACTACAGCGTAGAGATATGTTGAAGACCGAAGTCGCAGATGTATGGCCACAACAAAATTATCAATTTGTGAGGTCATTAAAGACAAAGGAACCACTATGCCACATAGATATGCCACAGATCTAAGTTGCAATTATATGGACACAAAGATTAAGAACGATTGCAACGCATAGTCAAAATATCCACTGAAAATGCATCATAAAAGTTATAGGCGGTGCATTGTTGTATTTCTAGACGAGCCAAAAATCAATTCACAGATGTAAAATGTTAATTTGTCGAAGATGAGGCTGCAGAGATATGTATTTATAGGCATTGTGTATATGTTGCAAACTTCTCAAAATACAGAAAGATATATAGACTTCAACACAACAGAGAGATATATATACAAAATTCGACATTGCAAAGTATATTCCATAAAGACGAGTATATATGTCACAAACAAGAGACTTCACAGTGTTTATATGCCACAAAGATGGTATTTATATTGATCGTATTTTTTAGATTTATTAAATAAGGAGAAAAAAACATGAATTTTGCAAATTTAAAATTTACATTTAAACGGTCACTCTTTAAAAAATGTTTTAAAATAAAAATTACAAAGTTTAAAGGAGGTTTATATATATATATATATATATATATATATATATATATATATATATATATATATATATTCAATCTTTTGTTTTCAATAAAATATTATCCCACCCCTTTTACAAACTTTACAATATATTTCAAATTATGTTTTGGGCCTCTCAGGCTTGCACACACACACACACACACACATATATATATATATATATATATATATATATATATATATATATATTATTTAATGTGACATGGATTGTCATGTGGATTGTCATGTGGGCCAATATTTGATCACATGCATATCCATATAAGCATGAATGTTTTTTGCGAAAACTGAATACAACTACGTCGAGACCCTTGTGGTGGTTTTGGAAATGACAGGGGTACCCCTTGCATTAGATTTCCGTCATTGATACTTCGATGGGTTATTTCGGAAAACCAATAAACATGGGACCGTAGCCCACATTAAACTTAGGCATCCCCCAACCTGTCGATTTAGGAATGTCCTTATTATAGGCCATTTATCACTACCTTTAAAGTCAAAATAAATTTGTGCAGCTTTATTCCTTTACCCAAATTGAAACATACTTATAAGTGACCGCGTGTCTTCTTTTGCAAAATTAAGAACATCAAATTTAAGCCAACATGGGGCATGCTAAATTTCAGTTTCTAGTTCTAGAGAATGCACTAATGTGCATCGATTCTTCATCTCGTGATTTTGTGTGGTCAAAAAGCTTTGAAATTATTTCACTGCCAAAAGGACTTCTTTTCCAAGCTCATCAAGCAACTCATACTCCATAGATGAATATTCACTAATTTCATTGTTTGGAAGTCGACTATTGTATTTTTTGTTTGTGTCTTGTAATATCCCTTTCCTTTCATTGGCTTCTTCTCGATATTTCCTCTTGGAGATTCCAGAGGTTTTGGGGAATCAAAATGGCAATTGAAGGGTCGTGCTCTATGTGTTGTGGCTCAAGACAAAAAAAACCAAATATTTTCATATATGTGCTAATCACAGGAAATAGAGAAATTATATAAGAGGCATCAAGGATGCAGATGGCCAACTAATACAATATCAATAGGGTATCAAACAGGAAGCTCTCCGTCATTTCAAAAGTCAATATGAAGCAAAATAACAGATCGTTGCTTCGTAGTTAGAGACCATTGAGGAGATACCACTCATGTTTAAATAGGATGGAAACGAGTTTCTGGGTAGGTTGATCCAGAAAGAAGATATTATTGATGTCCTTAAGTCATGTGCAAAAGAGGAAAGCCATGCTCCGGACGGTTGGGGGGTGGAACTTTTTCTACACTTCCAGGATTTGATGTTGCCTAATATTTTAGCGGCTGCAAAATAATCTTGTTCCACATGCCACATCTTTAGGGCTTTGAATGCTACTTTCATAGCATTAATCCCTAATAAGTAGCTTCCAGGGTATTTTTTAGACTTTAGGCCCATATCTCTCTGCAACACTATTTACAAAGTTATATCCAATCTTATTGCCACAAGGATGAAGAAGACCTTATCCACTTACATCTCCCCTGAAAAATTTGGGTTCTTGGACAGTAAAATGATTCAGGATGTCATAGGCATAGGACAGGAATGCTTGCATTACATGAAAACTCAGAAAAAGAAGGCAAGTTTACTCAAGGTGGGGTTGATTAAAGCACATGATTGCATTGATTGGGAGTTCCTAAGAATGGTATTATATAAGGTGGGAATTTCTCCAACAAACACTGGCTACATTATGGCTCATATATAGTCCACAAATATCATAGTAGGTATTAATGGATTACCTACCACTAGTCTCAATTAATTGATTGTCTCAATTAAATTATCTAGTAGTATATTTAGTCATAAATTTAGTCATTGATATAGTCATTAATTGCCACAATTAATGACCAAATATACAAAAAAATATATTACTATATGATCGCCCAAGAAAACCAATTAATAACCAAAGAAATATGACCAGAATGTTACTTGTGTTATAAGATATTGTAAATTAGCTACTAATAGTCATACATATGCAAATTTTAGTCATCGGTTTGAAACCAATTAATGACCAGAGAAATATGACTAAATTTTGGTTGTATTATAAGATATTGTAAATTAGCTACTAATAGTCGTATATATTCAAAATATAGTCATTATTTGTAATCACAAATTTATCATTTACAGTAGTCATTTATCTTTTTTTGGTAGTTTTATATTCATTATATATAGTAGTTTATATTCATTTCACTTACTTTCATTAATAATCATTGTAAATAACTAATTTAGTCATATATTCATTTTATTTGTGTTCATCATTAATCAATGTAACCTACTAATTTAATAATTTTAGATTGATTTTATGTGTTCATTATTAATCAACATAAATTAATTAGTATGATTTTGTGAATAAATTTTAAAAATGTCATACAATGTGCATGTTCATCTAATATGAAAACGCAAAGTTGCATATGCTAATTACAATACAAAAAAATATCAAGTGCAACTATAAATAATTCCAACCACACAAATTATATTATATGAAATGTTCAAGTATAACGACAATATGAGTTTCCAACTTAATATTGGTTGGACTACAATTTACATATAAAATGATGTTTCATCACTTTGAAACATTATTATTGTGTTGCCAAGGCATTGCTGGTGAATTCACCAACTCTGAAGACTTAACCATCAGTCTCTATGTGTGTGTCTTATGTGGGATATTAACTCTAAGGGTATCACTAGATTGGCTCTCTTGTCTCTTTCTTTTTGCATTTGTCACTCCAGTGTTATTGTTGTCAGCCTCTTTCTTCAATTCGTGCTTCTTACCATCAATACTGAGTTCCTTTTCTGAAAACAAAAGAATATATAATGAAGAGTGTAAGAAATTAAATACAATGAACACTAGAATATAAACTAAAGTAGACTATAAAGAGTTTATATGACATATACCTCAACATCAGCAATGTCAAAGCCATTTTCCCCCATACAAGCAAGAAACTCGAACAAGTTTTCTTTAGTTGGGCGATAGTGGCCACTATAATGTGGCTAGATGACCTGTATAAACAAAGAAAATAAAATGTCACCATATAAAATAACACCTTAGTAACTTAGTATTCAACCTTCAAGGAAATCTTAGGCATAATCATGCCAACTAAGTTACATGCTAAAAAGCTAAAGTTGTAGATAACTTGTGAAAACAAATAATCTGAGGTGTGATGTTTAATTCTTGTCATTTTATTCACAACAACATTTCATTTTCTAATGCATGAACTTGGTCAAGTATATAAACAACATGTGCTCAAATAACAACATGAAAGTAAACTTTTTTTATAGTCATGATTTTTTTTAAACACAAAATAGCTATAAGGATTCCAATCAATATCGTGTAATACTAATTTCATCTTCAAGCTTTGGTTGTTGTTTAAATGGACATGATAATTTTTTTTTATATTTCATGGTTAAAGTAAAAAACGAAATCAAAATAAACGTTTAAAATACAATCAAACAATAAAGAGAGGATATCATGGAATGGAGATTGTAATTATTTAAAAAAATTGTTTACCTATCCACCGATGTCTTGTCTGGCATTCTTAAAACATTTTCTTGCTCAAAATAACCATGAGGTGAAAGGATCACAACATTAAAAACCGTAGGAATCCCTACTAGAAACATTTCCAAAGTCGATGGCTCAAGTGCATGAAGGATCTCTAATAACAAATGAATCATATCCAAGACATGCTCTGCATTGTCTCCCCATCCTTTTTCCAATCACATTTCCTGTAACCTGCCCACAACAAAGTCAAGTAACAATCAAACGAAGGCATTAACATTTGTTTTTATCTTTTATATCTATAAAATTTGAATTTGATTTGTTTTAGGAACATATTAATTCATATTTAAAGTCTTCCTGACATATGAGAAGGTATCAATCAAGCATGACATCAGAAAAATCAACCTCAATGAGGTCCTCAAACAATTTCTACAATATCAATATTTTTCTTGCTATGATATCTTGGGTAGAAAAAAGAACATATCTGCAAAAGAAAAATCCATATATTTCTTATGTTCAAACTCTGTATATGGTGTATTCTTAGACAACTTTTTAAGATGTTCCTCTGCCTTTACCAAAGTGAACTGTAGCTTGGTTAAACTTTGTATCCTTTCATTCGGCATCAATTTCTGCAAGATAAATGTCACACATTATTCTTTCCCATTTCTCAACATGCTACATATGATAAATTGAAAGTCACATAAAACCAAGAGCAAACCCTTTTCTAACCAAAACAAATAAACAAATAGTGCCTCTAATAAAACTTCATTCTAATATTAGAAGATGAAAAGTGAGTGGACCATTTTTGCTTCTTGACTTTGCCTGTTTTCGTTAGGAAAGTGTTTGAGCTTCAGAAACCAAAAAATGTGAGGGAACTTGTAAATGTGAAGAAAATTATGTGACCATTGTAGAATTATTCAAAATGATGTGAATGATGTCATTTTCGGATGTGGTAAATCTCATAATAAGAAATGGGCACATTGGATGCAGAGATTAAACATAAAAAATTGTGGACATGGCATGTATTCTAATAAATTGCATTGCAATGACTACCATGGGCCTCCACAGGTTACAGGTCCTCAGTATGTTAGTCTTGATGATGAAAGAGAGATGGCAACGATAAGTATGGGTGGTCCTAGTTTGTATAGTGGATATCTTCAAACCAAGATCATCATCTTAATGAACCTAGGTTCTGACATGGTAAACCTGGATCTGGTCCTCACCTAATTTCATTCCATCATACTTTTTCAAGACTCAAGAGGACATAATGGTCCTTCAACTTATAATAGGGTTTCTTTTGAGGCTATAGATAAAGCTTATCCAAAGAAAATGGATTTTTGGGCTCCAAGAGATATGGATCATTTAAATGATAAAAATCATATGTCTTTTTTCTCAAGATTCAAATGTAGGGATACATTTTGCAAATTTTACCTTTCCACCAGTGTTTTGTCTAGCATTCCTAAAACATTTGCTTGCCCAAAATAACCATGAGGTGAAATAATCACAACATTAAAAACCATAAGAATCCCTATTAGAAACATTTCCAAAGTCTATGGCTCAAATGCCTCAGCTCCTCTTGTATTGGCAAACCATATAATGTAAAAAGTGAACTGCCATAAGTTATTTTGTCTAGCAAATCCTTCATAGTTGAATTTGGAGGTAGTTCTTTCACAGTAATCTATTTAACAACAATAAGAAATACTTTATTCATGAAATTCATATGAGGGTATAAATTTCAAAAATCATACATAAAATATTGTCTAAAATATTAGAAAATGAATTTCAAAACAAGCAGATTGCAAAGCAACTACATCATAATACAATGTTTTTAAGAATATAATACTCACTTTATCATCCTCCAACATAATTACAAGGAGACTATCATTTGTGCCACATGGTGGGCTCTATAATTTATCCATATGTGGGCAGAAATCTTTATGGGAAGTGACAATAACACCCATAAATCCATTTGGATGCATTGGATTCTAGGTGAGGAAATCATAGCATGGTAGTGGTTTCATATTTACGAAACAACGAACACATTGAGCATTGACAAGTATATTAATAACAAGCAAAAGTGTCTTATGACCAATTGCTATATAAACATTTATAAATCCCATTATTCTAAAGCTTTAAGAAGTCAAGCCATCATCTTATGAAAAAAATATTATTACATCTTTCACAAATGGTTCTCTCAAGATAAATGAGAAAATATTGTTGTAAGTATAGTGTACACCACCCTTTCCATGACATCAGAGGAAATTCAATAAGATTTAACTACCTGTTCACTTGTAATAAGAGGAAAAACTTAAGGAATGCCCCATCTTACACAAATTCCCATTGTGGACTCCCACACAACAAAATAAGTGGGAAGCATGGCGTTATGGTTGAGGCCTGAGTTTCACCGGTTAAAAAAACACACTAACAACAATAATAATACCTTTCATCGGCATGGCCACATAAAAATTTTCCCTAGTTGGCTTTGCCTTCAATGTGAGTAGAGATGTTCACTCCATGGCACAAAAAATATGAACAAAACTTTGTTAACAAACCAAATTCTAAAACACACCTCATTGGCCATGCCTAAATTCATATGTCTACAAATGTGGTTGGATAGAAACATAATTATCATCCATCAAGAAAACAATATGTCAAAAAAGTAGCAGCCAAAGTTTAGGGATGTTGATGGAAACAATATAGGCTAATGGAATGAAGAGGAAGAATATCCAAATACTAGAGTAGAAGGAAAATATTTGGATCAAATATCTATTTCCAAAAGGGATGGCACATCCAAAATGTATCCTCAAGAAACCAAAATCAGTGGAGATGTGGAAAATTTGAATGGATGAGGATGAATCCCAAAAATCATAGATCTCAGAAAAAATACTCTTTCTCAACATAATCAAAGGGAAATCCACTAGCTGGTGTGGGTGTGGGGGGGGGAATGTGGTTGATCCTGGGGGGGAATAGAAACAGTTGTGAGTGGGGTCTAGGGAGGCATCAAATAATTAATCTATTAGTCATCATGGGATATTCTTCTCTTATTATGAGATACACGCCAAATTTATCGAGTCCAGTGGTTCTTATTCATGCAAGAATAATATCAAGAATCAAAATATAGGAAAAAAAAGGTTTGATTTCATTGATTTCTTCCATGTGCTGAGAGGACTAAACCAGAAGGTAGATTACTCAACAAATGCAACATCTTTCCTACAAGCCAGAAAACTAGTTACAAATGGAAGGAACATGACTCCTCATTATCCCTATACCATGAGCTCTAATTATGATTTATTCAAAGTTTAATGTGCAAGACAGAAAATCAATATCAGAGTTCATATGTCAAGACAAGAAGAGGCCTGCAAGCTTGTGGCAAGGATGAGCATCAATATTCCTGTATACAAAAGGGTGTGACCATAAAATACTGGAGAAGATTGTTTTTAACATGACAGTTAGCTCCATAATGGAAAATGTAGATGGAATTGACCTATTGAATGGGTTTTTGTATTGTCATTTCTAAATATTTTACAACTCTTCCTGCTGGATAGTATATGGAAGGAAGTATGTTAGATCCGTATCCTTCATTCTCTAGGGATTAGTGTCAGACAACAAGAAAATATATTCACAAGCAAATAACCACTCTGTATTTTAATGGATGGAAGATAAATCATAAGAAACAAGGAAACTCATCAAGATCCACTCCTCGAACTTCAGAATGACAAGCCAATTGATCTTATAAGAGGAGACTCAATGTTCGGTACACCAAGATGTTAGAAATAGTAAACTTACAAAAAAATCAAAATGCTCAACTATAGATAGATTATGCAAGGACTCAGTCTTCCATTCAACCATGAAGAAATATATGCTATGGGATTTTTATGACAAAATATTTCACCTTAGTGCAAAGCATTTCACTATTGAATTTCCACGACCTTCAGTCTAGGTTAGAGTCTTAAAATCAATGACGCTACCAAACCAAGAATCCCAACCCTAAACTATTTTCCACAATGGAAATATAAAGTAGTGAAACACATATGCACAGAACATTGAAAACTTTTTAATTTTTCAACCCAACTTTGTTATATTAACAACATATAATACAACATTTTACGGCTCCCGTAACAGGGATAACGACCCTCACACATCCAATAGTACAAGACAAGATACTTTTACCATCTAGATGTTTCATTCTCCCTCAACTCCTCTCAATTGTACCTTGTACTTGCTCGGTCCTTTGTCTCCCAATCTGTAGCTCCTGCCTCTGTTAATGCTCCAAGTCCATCTGGCCACTGAACCTTGACTATCCAATCTACTCTCTAGTTGTACCTTTGTCCATCAAGGCCACAACACATTGACATTCCTGTCGAGATGTTCACAACTCCACTTGTGAACAAATCTCGACTACCCATTATTGCTCCTCAGTTACTCAGGGGCTTCAACCCACTATGGTCTTCCTACGCTGCATTGATGAAGACCAATTGTAGTGGCTAATCTACGGTGCTAGATTAGACTAGATTTAATATCAACCAAGGTAGGTAAACTTAGAGGCACTTTTCTAAAGTCTATAGACCTAAAAGGATCTCATATACCTAACTAAGTGTTTACTGTGACAGGCTACAGCACTCCTTTACAGGAGATTGAAATATGTTTCCTCTCACACTTTAGCACTCAGATCATCTAATTTAGTTAACTGTTCTAAAGAAACAGTGTGTTACTAGTCTGAGTTTTCAACCCTCTTACAAGGATATCATTCACAAAAGCTCTTTCCAGCTAACACACTAAGCATTCATGAAAACCAAAAACTCTTTTAAGAACATTAAAACTCAGATGCATGAAAATAGAGTCCACAGAGATACTTCGAAATTCAATGGTTGATCAAATCTTTTACAAGATATTGTTCAATAATCTAGCAATCGAATTCTCAAACTATCACCATGAATAATACTTGCAAGAACTTCTAATTGAATCAATAAACTCACAGGCAAGAAAATAACATTAAACGCTATTCAACACTATTCAAATTCGAAAATGCTATGGAAATGAAAATAAAAGTATACCAATCTCCACGTAGGGCCCATCCACGCTTCAATGGCACACTTAGGAAACTTCAAGTGATGAAAACGTTAACGCATAAGCACTGTAATGGTAAAAAGATGCCCGTAATTAAGTTCTGGAAATCAAATCACATGCAAGAGCAATTTCTGGAAACAATACACAAGAACAACAACGTTCTGGACAATACAATACACAGTCCTTTTATCTGCTTGTTTCCTATCCTCGTTCACTAACTTTCCCTTCTAGTCTATCATCGAATGTACATACATTATCATGCAGATGTTTCTGCTTTTACAAGAAAGGTGATTTTTGTCTTTTCTAATCTTAACTGATTTCCAAAGCAAAATGAAATCAGTTTAGGCAACTCTGGCTTTTTGCTACTTTTGTGACCAAAACGGTTGGGTTCGACCAGCGCTGACCATGTATCCAGGAGCTCTAGATTCGTTGTTGAATATATCTTTCACCATGTATGTACATTCGAGATCATGTTCCTATCCTTTGTTTTGATTTTCCTGCCATGCCACGTGTCACATCATAAACCATTTACAGGAAGTCATGACATCCTGTAATTTTGTTGAAAATTTCTAATTTTTAACATAAAAATTCACAAATTAAATTTAATGTAAAATAACAACTATAATGCTTTGATTAATCAATTTCAATGGACTATGAGGGGTTTATGGGAGAAAAAGATAGACAAATGATGGGTTTCTAGAAGAAAAGGATGGGAATGAAATGGTACCAACATCTCCCCCAAGCTCAATGATTTAGCATGTCCTCATGCTAATCCTGATGTGCTCCCTTTATACTCTGTTCCTGCTTGTGCCTCTGCCGCTTGTAGCAATGCATCTATATTCTTCTGAGCTTGGGCATTCTTCTGGACATGGAGCTCATGTTTCATATTCTTGTATTTTTCTTTGAGAGCTTTCTTTTGAGTATACCATTTGGTTGCCCATTTGCAAATGTCGGTTTTTTCAGTCTTAAGTTCTTTGATTTGCTCCTTCAGCTTCTCATTTTTCTGCTGAGTCTTCTTGCTCTGAGTTCTCAACATTTCATTCTCCTTCTTGATGACCTTCTCTAGCATGTTTTCCTCCATCAATTCCTCTTTTAGGTTTTCAATTTGTTTTTCTAACCTCCTTTGTTTCTTGTTTGCAGGTGTTGGCTCTTTCCCTTGTCCATTGTTACTCTCGACTTCCATTTCTGCTTCTGGTCCTGGCAGTGAATGAGCACCACTCTCAATGTCCATTGGTGCATCTGCATTTGACTCTAGTTGATCATCTTGTGTTTGGGTCTTTTGTATTCTCCTTGATCTTCTTGCATATGTAGTGAAGATTTTGTCTTGCTCAATTTTCTGGGCAGCTTCTTGCCTCATCCTTCTTGTCCTTACACTACTGCTATGTGGAGGAACATTTCTTGACTTGCGCTCAGGGATTACCTCATCAATGTCAAGCATAAATTCTTAGCGCTCTTGTTGTTCCTGTTCATCTTCTCCATATTTGATTTGATTAGCAACCAAAAATTCTTTCCATGTTTTCCCCCTCCTCTACACTTCAAATTCAATTAGAATTTTAATCAACCCAAAATGGTACAAACTTTTATCTTCATTACCCTTTTGTTTCTGAATAGTTTTTGACATCTTAGTCAAACTCTGTAAGAGGAAATAGGGTAGACTGATGGTGCATTGCCCTTTTAAGTGCAACAGGAGTTTGATGTGATATAGATATACTATGCTGTAACGACCTTCACACGTAACAAATTTCTGAATAATGTACACCATTTCATCCCATGGGTGCATCAGCCAGCTTCTAGGGACACCCTTTTTCCAGTTGACAGAGGAAACCCTCGACCTAGACATAAACTGAGTCCATGATTTTTCCTTAAATTGTTTTGTTTTGAAATATTTTTCCCCTTCTGGATTGATTCCCAAGGTTTGTGCTATGGTATCCTCTGAAATCCTAAAAGAGAAGTTTCCTATCAATGCTTTCTCTCCATTAAATGTGAATGCAAACTGCTTAGTCACTTCTTCATTGTTCCCATTAAATTTCTCTAGGAAGGATAACCATTGCTTTTCCCTTAAAATTGTAATACAGTCATCATGATATTGGGAACTATCAAATGTCTCAGGCTCTGCTCTATTGGTCATTTTGAAAAAGAAACTCTGGTTCTAACCCTTTTTGTTTATTCTCAACAATTCAACAAGGGTCTCTCGATTTGTTACCCCTGTTCTGCGCTCCACTTAACTGACCTGGTAGCGCCCTCAGTTCTCAGGGTCTCCTTCTTCAATTGCTTGGGCAGCGACCGGATTCACGTCCTCGGATTATGGGCAGAGGTAGAAACTCGTGGTGAGCCTATTTACTATGCTCTCCCTTTGTAGCGCCTGCTGTCTCGGCCTTCTTTGAAATCACAGAGTTTGATTCACTAATATGGTAATGCCCTTTATGAACTAAGAGTCTTATGAAATGAAACTTAACAACCGACCTTACCCAAATTACTATAATGATAATGCAGAGCGCATTCACATCATAAAGACAGAGGAGTTGTACTAGTTTGCATATATACAATCATGAGAACGCCATATACATGTAAGGAGTGTTGGAGTGATGATAACAGATAGATGTTGCATGAGTCGACTTGGGTCAAACAATCGTTTTATAACTTGGCCGATTCAAAAATGAATGAAATCATTGAACACTTGTCTTTTCAATGATTCACCACTTGTCCATTACTTGTTGGTGCTTGGCCGATTGGAAAGATGATGGATCAATGACAAGGTTTGATGGCCGATTCAAAAATGAGGAGTTAATGACAAGGTTTGAAGGGTGGTGTAGGAAAAAGATTTAAAAATTGTACGAGGAATATGGTAATATGCTAAAGTGTGTTGGGAAATGATAGGAGAGTTGAGTAGTTAGGAATGTTACAAGGGTGATGGGTATAGGGGTGTGTGAAATTGATAACAAGCAATCATAATCATCATATTTAACACTAAAATAATTCAAGAATTTTAAATGTTAAAAATAAAAATTACAACAATACATTACACTTGTTGGTTGACCAAAAGTTGAGTTGGCATGCATAGGTAGGACTGATCTTCACTACAGGTAGGACTTATCTTCACTGTCCATAACAGGTCCCTTTTGAGATGAAATTGGATATAACAGGTCCCTCTGAAATCTGAAGAATGTTTGTGCAGCTTCCTTGATCCTTGGTGTTGATGTAGCCTTGATGATGAGCAACCTTTGAAACTCTGTTGAAACTTTGTTGAAGTAGCCTGATGTATCTTGAATGCAGTCTTTGACAGGTCCCTTTGATGTTTGTTGAACAGGTCCCTCTAATATTGGTACTGGTAACATGGTCTTCTGAACAGGTCCCTCTAATTAGAACAAAAACAAAAACAACTCCTTTATTGAAATACTGAAGTGCTGAAACAAATTCTTTGAATATTTACAAATGAAGAGATGAGATAAGGAAAACAAAATGCTGATGCTTCTCCCCCACTAAAGCTGTGACTTGTCCTCAAGTCATTATTGAAGCGATGAACCAAACAGTAAACAAACAGAACAAGGAATTCTTACCAGCCAAAGGATTGGTTTTCAAGTAAGAATTCTGGGTTAGAGTGTGCCAGAGTCTGGTTTTCACATCTAAACCATTATTATTTATTTTTTTATTTTTTTTTATTTATTTTTTTATTTTTTTATTTTTTTAGTAAAAATGAAATGAAATGAACTAAGGTAGAGAAATCATAGCTGAAGGCTGCAATATCTCAACCTCCCTTTGCTGAGATACAGTTTGAAGAAAATCCTCCTTGCTGATGGGCTTATGATAGAGTTTCAACCTATGGCCATTGACAAGAAAGGGGTTGCCTTCTCCATCAATGGTAGTAAGCTTGACTGATCCATTTTCATAAACTTGAACTATTTCATATGGGCCCATCCAATGTGTGGTAAATTTGGCTTTATGATCTCTGAATTTAGAGTCAAAGAGTAAAGCCCAGTCTCCTTCTTTGAATTGTTTCTTTTTGATGTGTGCATCATGCCACTGCTTCCTTTGTTTCTACATTAGGAGTGTTGTCTCCTCTGCTTGCTGCCTCATTTCATATAGCTGGTTCAATTGTTGAATCCTCTCTTGTTGGGCTTCATTGAGATCAATTACTAAATCTGCAGCCATCTTATAATTGTGTATTTGAAATTCAATAGGAAGCATTACCTCTTTGCCATACACCAACTGATATGGTGTAAATCCTGTAGTGTTCTTCCACGTGATTCTGTAAGCCCAGAGTGCATCTTTGAGCTTCTCTTCCCAATTCTTTCTATTTATTGCTACTGTCTTAGTGATAATTCCTTCCAATGTTTTATTGGTAGATTCCACCTGGCCATTGGCCTGTGGATGGTAAGGTGTACTTTTGCTGTGCTTGATTTTATATTTTTCTGTGATGTCTTTGACCAGCTTTGAGGTAGACTGAGTACCTTGATCGGTCACTATCTCCCTTGGTACTCCATACCTTACAAAAATTTCTTCAAAAAGGAAGTTTACCACTGTCTGTTCAGTTCCCCGGACTAGTGCTTTGGCTTCGGCCCATTTTGTCACGTAATCAGTACATACTAAGATGTAATTTTTACCTTTAGAAGTTGGATTGATGGGTCCTATGATGTCTAGAGCCCATTTTTCAAATGGCCTTAAGTGTACTTGAGGCTGAAGTGGCATTTCATCTGTAGCTATTGGCCTACCCATTCTTTGACATCTATCACAACTCTTCACATACTTCTTGGAATCCTTAAAAATAGATGGCCAGTAGTATCCAAGACTAAGAATCTTGAATGCTGCTCTTTTAGCTGCAAAATGCCCACCACACGGTTCATCAGGGCAAGATTTTAAAATATCAATTATTTCATCATTTCTTACACATCATCTAATAATCGTATCATAACTAGTGTAAAATAAATCTCCATTAACCCATAAGTATCTAGCACTTTGTTTGATCAACCTCTTCTTTTCCTTTGGAGTAAAATATGGAGGTGTTCTTCTTGTGGTCAAATAGTTGGCCAAGTTAGCATACCAAGGATTCACTATTGAAATTGCAAATAAATTTTCATCTGGAAAAGAATCTTCAACCGGAACAACCTCACCTAGATTTTGCAGTCTAGAAAGAAAATCTGCCACCTGATTCTCCTTACCTGGTCTATCTAACACTGTGATATTAAATTCCTGTAATAATAACAGCCATTTGGTAACTCTGCCATTAGTTACTGGTTTATTCATTAAATACTTAATGGCAGAATGGTCAGTATGTACAAAAACCTCATAACCAGTTATATAATGTCAGAATTTATTCACAGCATGTATGATTGCAAGCATTTCTTTTTCAGTGACTGTGTAGTTTAATTCCGCAGGTGTTAGATTTCTACTAATGAAATAGATGGCATAATGGAAAGACTCTTCTTTTTGGCCTAATGAGGCACCTACTACAGTATCAGATGCATCTGTAAAGATGTGAAATGGTAGGGTCCAGTTACGTCCTTTTAAGACTGGTGTGGTTGATAATTTTTCCTTGAGTGTTTCAAAAGCTTGCTGACAATTCTCATTCTAGTTGAAAGGTGTATCTTTTGCTAGAAGCTTAAACAGAGGCAAAGATTTTTTACTAAAATGTTCAATAAACCTTCTGTAATAGCTTGCATACCCAAGAAAACTTCTTACCTCTTTTTGAGTCTTCGGAATTGGCAAATTGACAATAATCTGGATTTTTGATGGATCAACTTTAATGCCTTGAGAAGAAATATAGTGGCCTAATGCTATCCCTTCATTTAACATCATAAAGCACTTTTCATTGCCCAGGGACAGATTAGCTTCAATACATCTCTTCAAAAAAATTTCAAGATTCTCTAATGCATGCTCAAATGAATTACCATACACTGAAAAATCGTCCATATAAACTTCAACACAGTCATGAACTAAATCAGCAAAAATAGCTAATACAGCTCTCTGAAATGTAGTTGGAGCATTGCAAAGCCCAAATGGTAAAACATTATAGGCATAAGTGCCCAAGGGACAAGTAAAAGTGGTTTTGTCCTTGTCCTCTAAGGCTATCCTGATCTGATTATAGCCACTGAAACCATCAAGAAAAGAAAATGATGATTTCCCAGCTAATGTGTCTAGCACTTGGTCGATAAATGGTAGTGGGAAATAATCTTTGAGGGTTGCTTTGTTCAATTATCGGTAATCAACACAAATCCGTCGCTTGCCATTTTTCTTGGGCACTACTACCATTGGGGATACCCACTGACTGTGAGAGATAGGATAAATAAAGTTGACTTTCAATAGTTTTTGTAATTCATCTCTAACAATATCCTGAAGCATGGGATTCATTCGTCTCTACGGTTGCCTCACTGGTTTGATATTACTATCCGTATAAATATGGTGAGTACATGTTTCAGGGTGAGTTCCATGCATATCTGTGTAGTCCCAAGCAAATGCGTTCTAATATTTTCTCAATAATTGGATCAATTTTTCCTCCTGAGATGAGTCTAGGTGAGTGCTAATATTGAAAGTTTTTCCTGGACTAATCTCTATGGTCTTGCTCTGTGTGTTTGTGATAGATTGAATGGGAAAAATGTTCTGAAATGTTGTTTGCAAAGATTGAATTGTGCATGTTTCCTGAAAATTATGTTCCAAAAGTTCATCTGTAGTATGGTATTGTTCATTTCTTAATTCTTCAGAAATATCAGGTTGAGAAAGGAACAATTCTACCAAATCATCATTATTATGTTCTTGAAAATCATAGATTTGATTGATGCTGAAAATATATTGAAATTCTTCCTTGTCATTGTATTTATCGTCAAGCCATAAATTGTGTGCTACTGCTGGTGATTGTGCTGATGGGTAAAGAGTGAGCTGTTTTCTTTCAGTTCCTCGTGAAATAATCATATTACCTGATCTACATCCTATGAATGCATCAACAGTTGCTAACCATGGTCTACCAAGGATGATGGGGTGTCCTCCTAAATTAGATTTTGGCTGAAGAACTAAAAAGTCCACTGGATACTCCCAAGAATCCAGTGAAACAATTATGTCCTCCAAAATCCCTTCAGGAATCACTTTAGACCTGTCAGCTAGTTCTAGAACAATTGTTGTGTGCTGTAAGTTTGTGAGATGCAATGTTTTCATTGTTTCAAGAGTCATCACATTTATTGCAGCCCCAAGATCAATTAAGGTGTTTGGAATATGTATGTTGTTAATGATTGCAGTGACTCTGGGAATACCAGGATCAACATACTTTTCCATTGAAATGGTGTTTGTCATAAGGCCAGCTAAATGTCCAATAACATGAATATTTTGTGGATCAATTCTTTTCCTAGTAGGTTTCTTGAGGCACAGTTCTTTGATTGCTTTAGTATATATGGGAATGTCTTTTATGGCTTGCAATAGTGGAATTTTTATATAGACATTCTTTAGCTCATTGAAAATATCAAACTGTGGTATAGACATGGGAAGTTTTTCTTGGACCAATAATTCTAGAAAAGGTGGTGGATGCAACGGTTGCATTTGTTTATTTTTGATGTCATCATTTTGCTTCTTTTGAGTTGGAGTTTCATTTTCATTTTCTTCATTTTCATCTTGTTTTTCAGCTATTGGAGGTTCTTTTTGAAGTACCTTACTAGACCTCAGATTGATATTTTGTAAAGGTAATGTGGGATATGATGGTCCCTCATCTACATTATAGGCTGGTCTCTCTGCTCTATTATTTGGATTTGGTACAGGCTGAGCAGGAATCTGAGTGGGTCTAGGAGGTTGTTTCTTAGATGGGAGTTGTAAGTGGGGTGGATTTATTGGTGGAGGAGCAGGCAATGCTTGTTGAGTGTTTTGGGGTTGATAAACAACTTGTTGTTGAGGATATTGCTAATATGTTTGAGGATATTGTGAATGTGGCTGATGATACTATTGATATGGCTGAGAATATTGTTGGTATGGTTGAGGATATGGTTGATATTATTGAGAGTACTGCTGAAATTGTCTCCATTGTTGTTGTGGGTAATTTTGGTGTTGCCATGGCATGGGCACATTCCAAGAATTATGAGCATAAATCTAATCTTGTGCAGGAAATTGCAAATTTTGGTTTGGAAACATAACTGGAGGTGGAGGTCTAGGTTTCCACAGTCTCTTAGCACCCATGAAATACACATTCTCCATATCTGTAGTAGCTACTTCCACATTACAATTCTCCAAAACCTTGACTTTAGAGCAATGAAATATATCATGATTTTCAGTAAAAAAGGCACAAACTTGAATGTTTTCTAATGGGCAGTCTTTCAAGGCATGTTTCTTGCGGTGCTTTGGACAAAAGACGGCCATTATTTGATCTTCCTCTTCTTGTCTTTTCTTAGCTTTCAGAGTGTCAATTTCAGTTCCTAGGGTACTTAATAGATCTGTGTTGAATTCTTCTAACAGGTTTCCTATTTCAGCCCTTGTGACACTTGATGAAGCAGATTTTGTGGCTTTAGATGATAGAGCTCTTTTTCCATATCTAGCTTTGCTCCTTGAGTACTTTTCACATAAATCAGCAATTTCTTTGAAAGGTAAAGTGGAAATATCACCTTTGCCCATCAAATTAAGATCATCTAAGTATTCTTCTCGAATTCCCTTTAAAAATATTGTTCAAATCAGATCAAGAGACATGGTTCTGTGTTTTGATTTTTGTAAATTGTAAACAAATCGTTCCAAATACTCCTCTAAATTTTCATCCTCTTGTTGATTCATCCTAAATATATCATCTTTAGAATCTTTCGATCTGCAATAAGGTTGGTATTTCTTTAGGAATATTCTTCTCATGCCATCCAATCAGTTATTGCATGTTCACCAAGTCCCATAAACCATCTTAATGCTGATGCTATTAATGTTGCTAGGAAGAGTCTAAGCCTATGGGCATCATCTGTGTAACCATATGTTCGACATACTATGTCAAACTCAAACAAGAATGAATCTAGGTCTTCTGAAGCCATGCCATAAAAGTTTGGTAGCACAGATGGAGGTATGTTTTTCATTTTTATTTCGTCATCTTCTTCTAGTTCTTGAATAGGAAATTTAAAGGTTGACTCTTCCTCCTGTCTTCGACCTTGATTTGGTGGTCCTCTTGCTGATCCATCTCCTTCCTTAGCCATTTTGATAGGTTCCTCTGTTGATTTAATTTCTTGTTCAGTGTCACTTGTTTCAAAGAGAAGTTCAAGGAGAGATTGTTGAGTTACTGTGCTATTTTCTCTTTTTATAGTGGATTCAGGGAGATGTTTCTTCTGTGATTTGTGTGCTAATAGAATTTGCCTCTCAATGAGTGTGAGTCTTTGCCCTGATTTCTATTTATCCTCTAGTGTCTGTATGGTGACTTTCCCAGCTGGTTGTGTGTTCAACGTTTCCTAAAGGGTCTGCTCCTGGTGGTAGGTTAGTTTTTGGATGGGGGGTTTTTATGAATCTACCTTTATCATCTCTAGATCTAGACATAAGTAAACATGACTTCTAAGATGATGAATTGAAATTGAATCTATGTTTTTGTTTGTTTTTGTTTTTGTTTATTTTATTTTATTTTGTTTTGTTTTTAGAAATCCTCTAGATGCGCCTCCCCTGCAACGGCACCAAAATGTAGTGGCCAATCTAGGGTGCTAGCTTAGACTAGATTTAATATCAGCCAAGGTAGGTAAAATTAGAGGCATGTGTCTAAAGTCTATAGACCTAAAAGGATCTCATCTACCTAACTAAGTGTTTACTGTGACAGGCTACAACACTCCTTTACAGGAGATTGAAATATGTTTCCTCTCACACTTTAGCACTCAGATCATCTAATTTAATTAACTATTCTAAAGAAACAGCGTGTTACTAGTCTGAGTTTTCAACCCTCTTACAAGGATATCATTCACAAAAGCTCTTTCCAACTAACACACTAAGCATTCATGAAAACCAAAAACTCTTTTATGCACATTAAAAATCAGATGGATGAAAACAGAGTCCACAAAGATACTTCGAAATTCAATGGTCGATCAAATCTTTTACAAGATATTGTTCAATAATCTAGCAATCGAATTCTCAAACTATCACCATGAATAATACTTGCAAGAACTTCTAATCGAATCAATAAACTCACAGGAAAGAAAATAACATTAAACGCTATTCAACACTATTCAGATTCGAAAATGCTATGGAAATGAAAATAAAAGTATACCAATCTCCACATAGGGCCCGTCCACGCTTCAATGGCACACTTAGGAAACTTCAAGTGATGAAAACATTAACGCATAAGCACTGTAATGGTAAAACAATGCCTATAATTAAGTTCTGGAAATCAAATCACATGCAAGAGCAATGTTCTGGAAACAATACACAAGAACAACAACGTTCTGGACAATACAATACGCAGTCCTTTTATCTGCTTGTCTCCTATCCTCGTTCACTAACTTTCCCTTCTAGTCTATAATCGGATGTACATACATTATCATGCAGATGTTTCTGCTTTTACAAGAAAGGTGATTTTTGTCTTTTCTAATCTTAACTGATTTCCAAAGCAAAACGAAATCAGTTTAGGCAACTCTGGCTTTTTGCTGCTTTTGTGACCAAAAAGGCTGGGTTTGACCAGCATTGACCATGTATCCAGGAGCTTTAGATTCACTGTTGAATAGATCTTTCACCATGTATGTACATTCGAGATCATGTTCCTATCCTTTGTTTTGATTTTCCTGCCATGCCACATGTCACATCATAAACCATTTACAGGAAGTCATGACATCCTGTAATTTTGTTGAAAATTTCTAATTTTTAACATAAAAATTCACAAATTAAATTTAATGTAAAATAACGACTATAATGCTTTGATTAATCAATTTCAATGGACTATGAGGGGTTTATGGGAGAAAACGATAGACAAATGATGGATTTCTAGAAGAAAAGGATGGCAATGAAATGGTATCAACACCAACGTAGGGCACAAAGGGCTTCCACCTATCACTGTAAGATGTCCATCTCCCACAGTCAACACGGACTAGGAGAACCGCCTATCATCTGCTGTAGAAGTCCTTCTCCACACATAAGTCTCAGGATCCACAACAACTCTTCTAGTTCATCAACCCTTGAGCTCTATAACTTCCTCTTTCGCAACTACCTTTGTCCATCAAGGCATTTCTCACCTGGCTCTAACGTGGACACTATCACAATGTCCTCCAATAGACCATAAGTCTCCAATCTCATCCACACTTGGTCTTCTCTCACACTTCCCTCCCACAGTCCACTAGAGACCAAGTCCATGTTGTATAATCTTCCCTTAGTTAGGGCATCCCCACACCTGGGAGACCCCTACACATGGCTTCCCACAGAATCCACCAGCCTGCCATGTGTGCTCACCTAGGACACCATCAATCCATCGTACATGAGTCGATCTACAACATATCTTGCTATTATCCTCTTACCTCCTGATCTAATGTGACTGTTGTCACCTGGGCTGCTTGTTAAGCCTCCCAACAGTGCATGTGGGATCCACCAAACAAATCCTAAGGGCTGCTACAATCAGCACATCAAACAGATCCGTACAAGATTCAAACCTTGACCCAATACACCTCTAATCACATTGTTGTTCACCATGCTACACTATCTATGTGGGATCTATCACTAAGGCATATGATCAACAAGTATGCCCCCCTCTCCTTAACTCCCACAGTTGCCTTACCTTGATCCAAATCTGGTCAACACCTTTGACTGACAAACCTCCTCAAAACACTGTTGTCCCTTGTCTGCACTTGTTGTCCACTACAATTCTAGTTAGGGCATACCATGCAGCCCTTAATCCTCCACACAGTTAGCAAGATAAGCCCTCAAGGGTTGCGGCTTGCCTTGGAGAGGCACCTCCCATGCCACATTGTCCCTTCTAGGCTTTGTTCTCCTTAACACTGCCCTAAAGACACCTCCAGTTGCTTGCTAAGGCTTGCGGCCTAGCACAACAACTTGTTGTAGTTGTGGCCTTCTCCAAAACAACCTTCAAGCAACAATGTTAGCTCTAGTAGCATTGTGACCTTCCTGCCCAAAAAAACTTGGCCCTTGAACAGCCCTTAGAATGCACCCAAGACAGCCCTAAAACAACCTTGTTGTCACCTACAACAAATAGTCCCCACACAGAACTCCATGCTGCTCCTTAGGCTCTTCTACACTATCCTTTTGGGCCCTTTCTAGCTGTGGCTCAGCCTCCTCTAATTTCATAGCTCTTCTTGAGATGTATTTGCCACAATGGATGCTCCAAATGAGACCTCACGTCTCCTATATATAACCTTTCAAGGCCTCCACGAAAACAACTTGAACGTACACGTCTAAGTGTGATTTACATCAAGTCAGCCTACTTGAAAAATCCATAATTACCATGTCAACTTCAAAATTCATTTTCTCCCAAACGGAAACTCGAATTCGGACTATTTTTTATGCATTGGAATTGCCTTTCCAAGCACTGTCATCCTCATCCATCACATGCCATGAAATCATGATGGTTTTGTCCCAAAACATGATGGGTGCCAAAAACCCCAAGCTTGGTCCTCAAGCCCACAAGACCATTTTCAGCACTTTGACCTCCAACCCTCAAACACTAGGGCTTGGAGTACCTCCCAAGCTACATAAAAACCAACATTCACAAGGGGATAAGAAAATGTAACATGCGAATATTACCACTGTCAGATAAGTAACTACTTTCTCTTTTTAGTGAAATATATATCCAATACAAAGGAGGATTCCCTCGTAGCCTCAAGGAATCCTTAGGCAAGACAAAATCAAGTCTAGGAACTTCTATACTAACTACTTATTAATACAAATTAAACCCAACATTCAAGGTAAGAAATAAAATGGTTTGTGAGGGGATTTTGCAGATTTTAGCATATAAACCTTCTAAGACCATTTTTGGATGTTTATCAAGTTAGCCTAAGTCAAAGAGTAAAGAGCAATCACTACAAATGAAGAAAAAATTATGGATATTGCGAAAATTGCAACTAAGATAGTATATTTTAGAACACAATTTATTACAACAACAAATAAATTAGCCCTTGAACTTGAATCCCAATGAAAACTAAGGCCAGAAAGAAAAATTGCACTATATTTTAATTAACATACAAATTCTGAAATTAAAAGGGCATATAAAATCCCTAAAATGAAAACTGTCCAGCCCTACGAAGGCTGCAAAATAAATCAACAATACAAGATATGATGAATGAGTCTATTTTCAACCATACAAATGCTCAAGTATGATAGCAGTATTAAACAATTCAAACAATATTATGGGTCAATTATTAGATATGTTGTAAGTTCTTTTCAACTCAAAGCAAGATAACACAAATTACGTGCATGAAGAGATAGATCTCTAACTTGGGTTTGGATAAATTGTGGTCTGCCTTGTGTAGGATGAACTCTTATGTGTAGCAACAAAAGACCAATACTACTTGAACTAGATGATTGACAATGCAGGTCCACTTCGTGGGCGGGATAATAAATATAGAGGGGTATAGGTGCTTACATCTAAATTCATAGTTTAATATCAATAAATAAACCAATTTTCTAATGGTTGTTTATCTAGTTATAAGTAGTATTTTCCATCAACTTACATTGCAGGCTTCATACCAATGGCTAGATTGGGTTGCACATCAACTCAATCACTTTGGGTTGAAATTGAATGGACAATTTGCATTGTCTCTGGTCTTTGTCATCATATTCATCATGAGAGAAACCAACATATTCATCATGGGCTTCCTAAATTTCAGAAATGGACTTGTCAAGAAACAATTAGAAGATTTTCAAGTAAGTTTTATAAATAGTCGTTTAGCAACAATGACTACCTAAATTTGGATAAATTGTCATCAATTAATGAGGCATCAACATTGAAGTTCATTCCACCTTTGCAAAAATAGTAGAATAGCCAGTAATATTGGTACATCTTCATGGAACTAACAAAGTCGTGGATGTTTTGAGATATTTCAATTACTTAACAGTGAAGAGGAAAGGAATATCCATATTCTGAACTCCCAACCAATGAAAAAATCCTTATTTTGTAGAGTTGTTAGTGTTCAACAATGTAGGGTCAGTTTCAAACCTGTGACTTTTTCATGGCCCACTCAAAGTTTCCTAAGATAGGAGGCCCAAGAGTATAGTTGTTCACATCACAAGGTTGAATGTATTGTTAAATACTTCACATTCTTTAATGAGAATGGGTAGATTTTTTTTTCATTTTTATTATTTATAATCGTGATAAAAATGGTAATACTCCTTTCATTTATTTTATTTCTCAAAAAAAAATCAAAATATATGCTTGGAAATGGAGTTTTTGAAGCCCTTGTCAAGGGAAACATAAGAGCTTGAGTCATGGCATGAATTTCTGTAGTCTTGCACAATGTGCTCGACATCACAAATGTTGAGATTGACCCTATAACATGGATGTTGGTAAACCTTTGGAATCTGACATGCTAAGGGGATTTCATGGGGATGGTCAAACATATTGGGCACACATACAATGTGACAAGTCGAGACTAGGGCTTGGGTGCACACACCATGTAACAAACTAAAAAATGGTTGTGGATGCACATATCATGTGGTGTATCAATATTATTTTTAGGCCCATACATTGCATGACACACCTATATAAGGCTCATCAACACAAATTGTGTGGTAGGAAAAGGAATGAACATAATCAAGTAACCAACATGTTCTTAGACAAATGATCAAAACAACTATGGACTAGGTGGATGAGTGCACTTGATACAAGATGAAGCAATCGATATATGTAATGAGAAAGGGGATAATATTATGTGTATGAAGTTCCAAGGGGGTCATATAAAGGTTGATTAGACAAGTTATGCCTACAGTCGGGTTGTTGTGCAGAGCACATGATGTTGGTGGATGGTAGAATGATTTATATGACAAACCAAGTGGTATTGCAATGAAGCAAGTGACACATAGTTTGGCATCAATTTGAAATGATATACATGTGTCAACATGATGTGTGTGGGAGGCTGCACAAGACAACTCTCTAATTTGTGGACATGAGGCACTTTTCCTTTCAAATAAAAATCTCTTGGCAAAAAACTTCTCATGGGAGGACAGGTTAGTGTGATTGGTTGAAAAAAATGAGATATGACCCATATTAAGTGAGAAGGAACCTGCAACTTCAAGGGATATATTTCTAATCTTTGGAAATATTTTTCATTAGTGTTCCCTCTTACGAATAAATTTCTAGCATAGAGGGTTGGGACATTTGGTTCAAAATTAGCTTGGGAGAAGATACTATTATGTGTTATAGTCAACACATAATTTTGTTACATAACCTAATTTGTCACCTACATGAATCCAAATATTTCATGTTAAATCAAATCAACAAACTAAAATCTACAAGTTGATAGTCACAAGGGTGGCTCTTTGCTAAATATCAGGCTTGATTGGGGATTTTATTCCTACTTTGCATACATTTATATGTGAGTTAGAAATGGACTGGTTTATATTAACACAAGACTATGATTCTTTAATATAGAGTTGAATGAAGTTGGAGGGGTTTTTACAATAGAGTTAGGATGTAAACAATATTTAAATTTATAAGTAAATGATAAGTGGTGTTGGTCCAATCTTTAGAAGACAATTGCACTAGCTAAAACAAAAATATTGATGTGGCATACTCTTATGGGTAAAATCCTTACTTGTAATCAATTTCTTAAACTGGAAATAAGGCCTCGAATATGTCTCCTTTGTTAGATCTAGAGAGGAAACCATTAAGAACTTATTTCTTCATTATTTTCACTCCATTCAAGTATTAATAAAACATGTGCTACAAAACTTTTTTCCATTGGTTATTTTTCGCTAAAATCCCTATTTCTACTATAAATAATATTAGGCAAAAAATGTTCAGCTTCCTATGGAGGAATGGTAAAATAGTAAGAAATGTATTCACCTAGCCTGTTGGGACTCCTTGTCTAAACCAAAAGTCTTGGTGGGTGGGGTTTTAAAAATCTACATTGGTTTGGTAAAGCTTTGGCCCTAAAAATTATGTGGAGAGGCCTATTTGGTGTGGGACTTTGGGGCTAATTTTTGAAGGAAAAGCATCTAAAAAGAATGTTGGTGATGGAAGTTTTTAGAGGAGAAGCAAACAAACTTGTCAAGAGGGGATCCATTGTTTGGAAGACCCTTATTGACTCTCTCCCATTCCTTTTTAATTGGATTTCCTGGAAATTTGGGGATGGTAAGAAAGTGATCTTAGGAAAGGACCATTTTATAGGTGGTTCTTGTGTCTTCAAATTATCTTCTGATATGATCCAATGCCTAAATGAAAAATGCCTCTTCTCCCTCCATAATGCTAAAGAATGGTCTTTGCTCTATCTTCTAAGAACTACTAGTTGAGTTATGCTAAGTTGGGACTGGATGGTTCTTTGGCAGAGGAGTGGAACTCTTTCATTAAGGAGCTAAATTATCAATGGGGTCTATTTAAGTAACTCCAAGGACTTCCAAGTCTGGAGTTGTATTCCTCCTCAGGTAAGGAAACAGTTGGTCTTGCTTAATATGATGCAATAGCCCATTCTGCAATGGTCCAAGATTCTAGTTGGTGGAACAAATTTATTTGGAAATGGAATATTCCCAACAACCTAAAATGATTCACCTTGCTTGTTCTTCAAGACAAAGTTATAACCTAGGAGAACTTGCAAAAAAGATGCCTCACTAGACCAAACTATTGTTTCCTCTGAAAATAGTTCGATGAATTTGTTGATCATCTTTTTATTTGTTGTCCTACTACTAAGAAAATTTGGCATGCAATTCTTCTGGTTTTGGGCATTAGGGAGAATCTAGATCAGATCTCCTTTGAGGTCCTTCTTTTTCACTAGGGGAGAAGTATAAAACATTTACTCTACCTATTTCTATTGCCTAGGGTATCTGGTTGCTCAAGAACATGGTAATATTCCAAAATGTGAGTATTTTCATTCTTCTTCAATCTTCTAAGATTGTTTCTCTCTACAGGGAATATTTCTCTCTTCAAACTAGAAAAATTCTGAGAAGGATCAAATTTCCTGGAATCTCACATGACCCCCCTGATTGGGTTCTTTGATGGAGATTCTCAAGGAAACATCTATGGAGAGGGGGGGGTAGGATTATTCTGTCAAGGAACATTTTTATCCATTTCAGAATTTTCCTAGGATATGCATCCAATACCAAAGTTGAACTTATAGTAAATCAACCTCCCTATTTTGTTTTTTTTGTAACTTGCATCACACTAAACCCTCAAAGGATTACAAAAGCAACACAGTCCTCATAGTCCACACACAAAATTGTCTTGTTGGGGCACTTTAAAGGGTGGAGACATTCAACAAATAATCCATCACATAATTAATCTACTTCTTGTTAAGATTTTGGAAAAGGACAAGCCCCTAGAAGATATCAGCAGGTTCAACAATTTTGTTTGTTATCATTTGTCATCCTCAAGATAACTTATGGATGGAATTTCTAGATAGGTTTCAGTTGGCGCCCCTAGCACCTACAGGTCTTGTGTTCCCCTTGGACATTCCATCAAAGAGTAGTTCCAGAAGGGTATGGATAAAATGACTTCTTGGAGGGACACAAGATATCCAAAGTCATGGGGCTTTGGAGCCAATCTCACATTTGAAAGCTTTAGAGTCCACAGACCTATCTTTTCCCATTAAAAATTGGATTTTAACAACTCTCTCTAGATGGACATGGAATACCTCAAGGCATGGGGCCTTGGATCCAATCATGCATTTGAAGGCTTCAGAGAATACAAACCTATCTCTTCCTTTTAAAATTAGATTGATTTTGTTAGGAAAGTTGAAAAAAAGATAAATTTGTGGTGCTACAATTTCTAGAAGAACTAGTTATTTTGAAAAACAAAAGTTAGAAAAATTTCCCTAGATTGTTATAGTGGTATAAGAGCAGAAGTCTTGCCAGCCTGAATGGTATGTGAAAATGGAACTACCACAAGAAATTTTTTTGGAAAAGTATGCAGAGTTTTGGGAACAACAAGCAGTGTCTTGGAAGAGGCTAGAAGAGCAACAAGCAAAAAGGATTTGAAGATTAGAAGAATTCAACAAAAATTCCACAACTGAAGCAAAGGCAAAGGCATGGTCATGGCTATACAAGAAGCAGACAAGTGGCCATAAGGACTAGGGATGTCATAAGTTGGGTGACCAAGGTTCTTGTAGCCCATACAAGGATTCTGATTTTTGCAATAAAATGGTTCAAATGTCTTTACCCACATAAGATGTGAACTCTTTTAAAGATGGTGAAAGTTTGTTTGAAAATTCAACAAAGACTATTTATTTTGAAACAAATCCTTAGCTTGTAAGAGAAATTGTAAAGCATAACAAGCTAATGATCCAAGTGTCAAAAAACCCAGCAAAAGTAGTAGAAACAGAACAACAAAATGTAGAAGTTTTGGGTGCAATCCTAGTTGAAAAGACCCATGTGCCAAAAAGAAAACAATTAACTCCCACAAAAGAAAACTGTAAAAATTTGCATCAACCAAAATTAGGATTTTCCAAGAAACAGAATATGGAAACTGATGTGAATCATGTAAATGGTATTGGCTTAGATTTTGAACAAGAGATTAATGTGGTAAAGAATTCCTTTGATGTCATTAAGCTAAACCAAAATCTGCAGATAAAGAAAAACCTCCATAGTGGAAATAATGAGGAAGGTCTAAATAAGACTTTGGTCAAGCATGTCTCAAAACTTGAGAAGAAGAAATTAGCAACAACAACATTGTCCAATGAACCTTTACTAGTCTGAAATGAAGGAAACAACACTATTCGGTGAAGGATGCCTTAGTGTGTTTTAGCAAAGGTTGGTGTGGACCTTGTAAATCTGACCTGGATTTTTATAAATTACACCGTTGTTTTGAACATTGCAGAAATTCAACGTATGTTGAAAGAAAATTTACAGTGGATGAGGGTGATCATTTGAAGTATGAACCAACCAACGAATCTCCTTCAGTTTTCCAAAGAGACTGTACCCTAAATAATTGCGGTCCACTCTTGAAATATTCCAATCAAAAGCAAAGGGAGATATATCTAGCATTACTATTATTCCCAGCTGAAAGGGTAGATGACCCTATTTCTAGTGAAGGGGACATCTCAGTTGAATTTTTAGCTTTATATGGAAGTGTTTCTAATCGTCTTCACAACCTAGGAGGTGTTCTTTGCAATGAAATGCAATAGAGTAGAGGAAGCCTTAATACATATGCACCCTAGACATTGTCTTCTATTCCCATTAAAAATGAAGCTCCTCTCCGCATGCATAGAAAAGGCCTTGGGCAATTGTTGTATGTACTATGTGGATAGTATGGAATCAATCAATTTGAATAGGAGAATAACATAAAGTTGAGTTTGCAGAAGGAACCCCAAAAGCCCACTGTTGAATTAGTACTCATGGCCTTTGAAATGTTCCATGGTGTATATCCCTTTGAGAATATCAGTATCATAAAGGAAAAATTTATGAGGACTTTCAAGACAAGCCTCTTCCATTAGGTGATTCGGCTAAAACACATATGCAACTAGAATCACTTTTAAGACCCACACTTATCTAACTCGACAAGCCAATTATTTTTAAAGATAATCCTTTCCTGAGTTTGACATGTGTTTCTAATCTTGAAGGCTTTCTTGAAGTACTTTCAGGTAATGAATCTAGTGGGGGACTATAGCAAGAGGAGCCTATGAAAGCAGTGTAGTTTTTCAGGGGAAATAACACCCTTGTTAAGAGTGAAAAGAGAAAGGATATGATTTGCATTGTTCTGGCTGATGACACTTGTGAAGAGAATAATGTCAGAAGGAACAAAGTTGTTAGATAGTATCTTAAAATAATATTAGGGGATGCAGTGCAAGCTCATGAATGCTAATATGTTAGGCATGGGAAGCATGTGTATATTCTACCTATGTATGAACCTATTATTCTTATGTTACATACAGAGAGTCCATCTAGTAACCTTGAACAGACACTAGTTGTTGTTTCTTCTGTTAGAGACCCAGAATATCTGTTGGTGAGAAAAATTAATAGTGTCCTTACAACTTTACCTGATATGCCTGATATGGCTCCTTGGGAGGCAACTGGTAATAATCACAAGTTAGACGATTGTTTAAAGAAAGACGATGAGAAGATGGGACAAAGTCACCTATGTGCTGCAATGAATCCAAGCATAAAAACAATTAAGTGTCGAGTAAGCTCCAACCCAACACATCTTGCAACTCCATCGCAACTCATGTGTATGTTAGTGTCATAAAAAAATATGACTATTACAAAAGAATCAAACAAAAGGGATAATACAGAAGTGAAGAATATAGAACTTTACACTAAAGTGGAAACTATAACTAGCTTGAATCAACTGTAGAAATCATCTTCCATAAAGGAAGAAGTCCTAAGAAGGCTTGAATTGCCACTTATGGTACCAGACAAAGAAAATGAATAGAAGCTTCTTACTACATTTAGAATATCTGTGGATGCAAAAGAGGGTACAAATACTAAGGTATCAACAACAGACAGGGCGAAAATAATTTTAGCCCTCACATCTCCATATTCTAAACCTGGTGATTTTAGGAGACCTGGTCATACCTTCCCTCTGAAATACAGAGAAGGGGGAGTCCTACAGAGATCTGGTCATATAAAAGCATCTGTAGATCTGCCAACATTAGCAAGATTAAATCCTACTGCAGTGCTTTATGAGATAGTTGATGATGATGGTTCAATGGCTCGCTTACCAAGGTTGCAAAAATTTGCAAAGGAGCATAATTTACCACTTATATCTATTGCAGATCTTGTTAGGTACAGGAAGAAACATGAAAAGTTGGTTGAACTAAGTGCTATTGTTAGGTTGCCTACAATGTCGAGACCATTTCAGGCATATTGCTACCGTTCAAAGTTGGATGGCATGGAACATATTGCCATGGTTAAGAGTAACATGGGTGATGGACTAGATGTATTGGTGAGGGTTCATTTTGAATGTCTCACGGGAGATATCTTTGGGTTGGCTAGGTGTGACTATGAAAACCAATTGGCACTAACTATGCAACAGATTGAGCTAGTTGGGAGAGGAGTGTTGGTTTACTTGTGTGGTCATGAGGATAGTAGTATTGGTTTGGGACACAAAATGTGAGCTTACAATCTTCATGATGAAAGTTGTGATATTGTTGAAGCTAATGTGGAGGTTGTTGGCTGCTTGTTGACTCCCATGAATAACAATGCTAAGGAATCTAAAAAGCAACCCAACCTTCACATGTTTCTTAGCAGATTGAACAAGAGGAGAATCAAATGTTTTTACAAATGTAGGTTCTCTTAGTGCTTTTGATATGGAATCCTCCACAACTTCTTGAGATGGCTGGTCATCATATATGAACAAGGTCTTCATGATTATATCAACTAATAGTCTATTGGTAGCTACCAGGAACCCTGGAGTCTATTGGTAGCTTTTTCTCTATCATAATATTTATAAAGATGAGGCCTTCATTACATGTGCCAAAGTTTATATTGATATGGACATGGGAAAGAGCTTTCCAAGTGTGATTCACTTGAGACATGTACTATTTTGTACAAATATACTCTAAGCACTAGTGACATAATAAAAGAGTTTGAAGTAATTTGAAGGGAATTAAAGAAAATATCCAAAAGAAGTGAAGAACATGAGATAAACTGGGAAGCAAAAAACACAAAGAGGAGGCAAAAACAAAGGAAAGAAGAATACAAAAACATGAAACCTTGGAAAGACCACTTAATTCCACCGAAAGTCAAACAACTGAAGAAATAAAAAATACTCCTTCCAGAAAGGAAAGGGACAATAAGGATATCAATACACATGGTAAGATCTAGTAGTAATATGTGGATTCAACAAGAGTATGAGGTCGTTTTCAAGCATAATGATAATAGATTATGTAGCAAAATAAACAAATTTGATATGTCCAACAGTGTGTTGCAGATGAGAATCAAAACTAGGTGCAAATCCTGGGTGATTTTGAAAGGGTAAATACACTTCAACTGCTGCAACTTAGCCAAAAGGAAGGACTGTTGTAATCGATTTTGTACACTACCCATAATTATGTGCCTTACACTTCCTGTACAAACACCCCTAATGATTTCCAAGGGTGCATATCCCTTTGCAGATTAATTTTCCAAATGCCCTATTTCAGAGAAGATCTTACAATTCAAAGGGACATTTTCATATTCAAGTATGTTTCTTCAACAAATAGTCCTTTAGCTTCAAGTGGAGTTAAAGTCGGTAAAGGTTAAGTCCGGCTTAAAATCTACACCCAATCTTATGTATAAGAGGTTGGTTTGTTCTATTGTGAGCTTTGCTGGCATCAAATAAGAACCCAGAGTTTTGCACCCAAGAAAATACACATTCATGCCAAGGCTCTAGCAGTAGGTCAGGGAGGCTAACCCACACTATGACAGAAGATGAAAACTCTTCAAAGTGATAAAATCTCAAGCTCTATAGTTTCATAAACAAAGAAACCTAACTAACCAATCCTATCATCCATGGATGCTCTTCAAATGGTAAGCCTCTATCTGTAAGATTTGAGAATAAAAACAAGAAATATTCCATCGGGATAACTCTTACTGCTACATAGTGTTTATAGGGTTTGTCATTAAATTTGATCCATTTAGACACTATATCAACAAATTGTTGGAATAACTACCACACCTCTGGGAATTTATCCCATAGACTAATTGTTATCCTAGGAACATGGGATTAACTATTCTTGCAAGATGACATTACTGATTTGGAAGTTTATTAATGGCAACAAGTTTTGGTTTCTATTAATGCCTACAAGTTTTGGTGTAATGGAAAACATTTACATGGTATCAGAACCTTGATCCAGGTTAAATTCCTTTGGTTCCCACTCCCTCTACATACACTAAATTTTGCAATGAAACCCCCTAATGTAAGCACATCATGTAAAACATATTGGATGCTAAAAATTTTCTTATGGTTATTTTTCCAACATGTATTCAATGTGGTGTCTTCTTATTTGTCAAACTATACATGTTTTGTCATGTTGGGTAGCCACGTCATAAATGAGGTTAATGATGAAGGCCTTAATCTAGGTTCGTTCATTTCACAAGTCTCTATATTATCATAGTATGAAGAGCAGAGCTTAGCTTCCTCTAAGACTTAAGATTATTCTCCTCAACATTAACACATCTACACAATTTTGTTGTGACAATTAGAAGCCCTTAAATAGGGATGTGTTATCTAAAATGGGTCTAGGTATGAGATCTAGTTTCAGTTTGAACATTGGGTTGAGTTCAACAGATAAAAGTCACGAGTTTTGTAGGTTTACATACATACCTTACTTGAAGTCCTTTTCTATTTCCTTGGAGAATTTAAAAGAATGGTCAAAGACATGAAATTTATGTGGATATTTAAGCCACATAATTGCATAGATAATTGAAGGATAGTTTCATAAGTTGAACAACATATTTCAAAATGGTTTTCCTCAAGTTCATTCCCATCATGGTGGCACTGATTGGATAGTTGAGGATGCAAAGGACAAAATCAAAAAATTGTTGGAGGAATATGAGATAGGGACAGATATTGGAGAAGCATGCCAATGTATATGGGACTATAATATGCCATTCTCCTCGATGAGGTTGTGAAAAAATATTTGGTTATGGAAGTGGAGAAAAAAATGATAGGTTGTTGAATTTACTGCAGGAATGTTCAAGTGAAGGTTTTATTGCAATAAATCAGATGATGAAAGGTTTCACAAGGGTAGATTAATGACTTGGCCTTGGATATTCCCAAAGCTAGGGAAAGGTTTTCAAGTTATGTTGAACAGGCAAAAGTGAATGGCTGGCTTGTGCCATCTTTCACCTACAACACAAAATATGATCCCACAAAGTCAAATGGGGACATGTCTTCATGAGCTTAGAGATATTTCCATGCCTCTCTCAATATGGTTAGAAAAATTAGTGTCTGTAAATTGAAAAGTATGGTTGTAGAATTCATATTTGAAGGAATCTTTGGAAATAGGAACTGGATTTCCGTTAAAAAATGTGTCAGAACTAAACTCTAAGATTTTACAGTTAAGTTATATGTTTTGGTTGAGAATCTCATGGCTTTCCATAAAAGAAGCCAAAATACACTAATAATGACAATTTAAATTGATAATAGATAGAAGTACATGTTATACATGTACAAAAGATTCTTTAACATGGTAGGGATTAGTTTTTTGAAATGAAAAATCGAATGCAAGGAGGAACAATTGTTGAGGTGAAAGTAACCAAGATATAGTATAGGGACATGGTAATGTGTCTATACTTATACCAAATGGTGTTTTCAAAAAGATACAAAAGTCTTGTATGTTCCCAGCTTCAAGCACAATTTGTTGCCTATAAGTCCAATCACAAAAGAAAACATAAAGTAGAGCTTGCTGAGAAGAATTGTCTTGACCAATGTTACACCAAGTTTCAGGGGAAGGGGGCAAGGAGAAGGGATTTTGGTGATGGATAGAAGGTACCCCAGAATTAAACAATGGATAGCAGAATGGGGGAAGGAAAATAAATTAAAGATACATAAATTGTTATTACAAATTAAATATGTAAAAGCCTAAAACAATGAAAATGTTAAATGCACAAAGTGAAGGAAATTCAAGTGCAAGTAACTTATAAAAATACATGATAAATTATGAATGATAATATTCACAATTCCACATGAAACATAAACCAATAGCATTCATAATTCCATCATATGGTAAAAGACAACTAATCAATATACAACCAACACCATTCATAATATCTCAGGGAAAAACCCTTGCATCAATCTACAGGGCCTCATCCCAATAGCCAATAAGAAAGTTTGTCTAGTTCAATTCCTTCACAATCTACCAGAACTACTACCCAAAATGCTATAACTTCCAGTGCCTCTAAGTTGGTTCCTGTGTCAAAGAAACCTCCAAAAAGTGCACCAGCTTGTAAGAGAAATTGATCCTACTAAGGTCTATCCTTGGGGATACCTGGGCAAAATTCAATCCTAGAGCTAGGGCTTGAGATTCCTGGATATTCCACCATCAGAGTGGCCTTAAATTTGGAGAGAGAGGGGACCCACCAGTGCAGTAGCCTAGTGAAGATCAAAAGTTTTCCTTGGATCAATTGTTGGGAAATTGATGCCCTAGGTGACCTAATGGGGCTAGACTTGGGAAAAAGGGGGAAAGTGGTAAAATGATTGTTGAGATGATCACCCTTTTTATGGAACCAATGCCTAATCCACTTGGGGATATGGATTCAAGGATGTTAATAAGAACTTGGATTCTTGATCAAGGAGGGCCAGAAAGTCAACTTCATCCAATGTAGATAGTAAGAAAAGAAAAATGGCTTTCAAGTGTTTATACTTTAAAGAAAATAATGCAATCTACTTGAGATAAATAATATCTATTACATTTCATTCATATAACATTGGCCCATAAATTTAATAACTAAAACATAGCTCAATTCCACATTACAATAGTGCAGCAACTAGCCCTAATTTTAGACGTATGAGACAACAATAATAACAACGATAAGAATCACTTGCAATGTTATAGATTATAACCAACCAGCAATTCATTTGCATAAAAAAGATCCAAGATAAGAAAGACAACCCAAATCCATACATAAAAAATCATCCATCTTCGACAAATATCCTCCAAGGAAAAAGTGCGAAAATTCTCTAAGGCTAGAGATTTCCCAAATCAAGTGATGATACAAATGAATGTATCTAACATCAATATATAGCCTCCTAATGTAATTCGAAATATCCTATGGGCCCCTAAAGATAAAATAATGTGGAAATAATAACTCCTAATGGTGACAAGCCCACCATAATAGTTCATAATGTAGAAATAAGCCTCATTAAGTGGCCAAATAACGATGTATGCATGTCATAGGGCCCTCCAAAGGCTCAATAACATTCTGAAGTGCCATATTGAGGAATAAATTCCTTGGAATATGATGGACAGGGGGGTGGCCCATTTTCTCCAAGTAGTAGACCTGTGGTACTTTCAGTGGGTTTGAGGGCACATCAATGACCCCATGGGTCTCCATATGAATCGGAGATGTTTGTAAATCCTTTGCAATGGTCCAGGTGGTGGAATGAATGCTGCCATGACATCATACAAGTGTTGGGACACCTTTCAAGAGCGTGGGGCTCCTATGGGGGCCTATTGGTGATAGTGTACCAATTGGGTCACCATCATCCCAAAATTAGATTGCTAGTAGTCCTTGAACATCCATGAAGATCTGTGGAGTGTTGTGTGTTGCTACAGAGGCCCATGGCTCTCTATGCACACCCTACATGTGCCAATGTGGACCTCTGGAGGTCAAGATCCTATATAGGGAGACCAAACCCAAATGGAAACCACATGCAATCCTGCATAGGATCCAATGTGTCCCCTAGGCTTCCAGTACAATCAGTCATTAAAATAGTCGGGTAAAGGAGCTTACAGACCATGGATAACAAAGTAGGCGTTTCATAATGGCATGTCATTCTGTAGTGGGCTTTGGCATGTGCTAGTGCCTCCAAACTCCAAAGGGGGTTAGCTAAGGACCTTATTAGGTGGCTTCATCCCATAGAGGGGACAGTATATCCAAGGTACATCCTTCTAATGGGGGTGACATGTGACAAATAGGTGATGGGGTAGAGCTCCTATGTCGTCTTTTTCCCATGTGCTAATTATTTTGTCCCAGTTATCTTTTGCATTTTGTGGTGCAATATCCTATTAAATGTGGTTGTTTCTTCTTTTCACTTTTTCTTTTAATCGCTTCGACATCTGGGGAATCATTCTAGGCCTTACCCAAGGTGGGGGAAAGAGGATAGGGAGGCTAGCCCTATGTGGACCCAGAATGGGAATGTGGACCCAAGTGGGAGAAAATATGAATGGGGGTAGAGTAGCCACTATCTATAAGAATGCTAAAATGTCCATTTAGATAGTTTATGGTCCATGATATGGAACCAGGAGAAAACAGAAGAAAATAGAAATAAAGCAAACTCCCATGTTCAGAGATGTATTTGTTTTAGTAACAAGAAAGGATAATGTCAATGGGATAGAGGATTTGATGAAATAATAAGTAGATTCCTTTGTGTTTATGGGACATCTACTTCTCGCATTCACATGAGATAAATAGTTTCGACAATAGTTGTTTAATGATCTTGAGGTTTCTTTGAAGAATCTCACAAGTGTTATACAAGAAATTCATGGGTTTCAAAAAAAATTATTGATCGAGGTCTTGAGGGAAAGTATGTTGTTTTGGGAAAATATGACAAATATTTGACCGAGATGGCTAGGCAATAACCTAATTTTGGCATCAGTTTATGTCTATGGAGCGTCGAAGAGTGCTCCATGGAAGGAACCTCATCCTGGAATTCTAAGAAAGTTAAGAGAATTTCAAGAATGGATTCCTAATAACTCTCCTATAGTGATTCTATCTCAGGCATATTTCTCCATTGGGAGAAAAAAAACCCCAGTGAATTCACTATTAACAGAATTTTGCATAGATTTAATTGAATCTTGGTCAAACACTTACTCCATTTTTTGGGTTGAGTCTATCAACTTTTCTTTTAGCTTTCAAGATTCCATTGTCATTTGATCTATGATTCCATATTTCAATCTATACATGCCATTCAACTTGAGATCATCAATCACAAAAACAACATCAACTATAGTCACTTTCAATCAATACATGTCATTCAACTTGAGATCATCAATCACAAAAACAACATCAACTATAGCCAATTCAATCCTCTATCAACTTTTCCCACGCCAAGCAAGGCACAAAGTTTAGGGCACAAGTCATTATATTGCTTGTTTTCCACTTGTTTCCTATTAGAATAAAATTTACATCTAAAAAGAAAATTGTGTTTACAACATCCTAAATTAATGACACCACAAGAAAAAATACACTATGTTGGTAATCATAAAATTTTAATAGGGCCACAACGAATTATAATTATGGGAAAAGGCTAGGAAAGAAGGATTGAAAACAAAGAAAAAGTTAAAGTAGTGAACAAATGAGAATGCTATGAAACCCAATTGATCGGCCTAGGACACCCAAGTTAATATTGGTTCACTATTGTGGTCAACAAAGTTTAACCCAACCAATAGGTTGCATTATCACTATGGTCCGTGCCACCTAGATGGCATAACACGAAAGCCCCAGGCAATTTTGGCAAAATATTTACCATTCAGACTCGACACCTAAGCCAACAGAAGTTCCTCATGGGCAAGAAATAGTAATTATTATAATTAAAAAATAAAGATAAAATGTAGTTAGCTACCTTTTGAGTGGGTTTGGCCTCTGGAAGCTTCTCCTCTGGCACAAAGCCTCAATCTTTCTTGTCTGAGTCCATGTCCATTTCCTCAACATCCGATTTCTTTGCTTTGGGACTCTCAAAATCCTGGGTATAGGTGAATCCGAGGTCCTTTTTGGGTCTCTGTCATTTTTAGGGATGATTGGATCATCATAATCCATCTGTGCTAGAGAATATTCCTTGTGACCACCTATGGTCTTAGGATATTTGATTTCCTTGTCATAATCAATGCATTCTTTCTCTCTTATTTGCTTATTTTCTTGGTTGATTTTTGTCTCAGAAAGGCACCTATCGTCTTCTTTGATGAAGCCATTATTGCTTATGCCTTTGGGTTCATCTTCCTCCATGGAATCCTAGACATATAGCCTCATAATACAAGTCAGGGAGGACAAGAGAGAAAAATAAACATATAGTCGATTGAGCTTACACTGATAGAGAAATGATTCCTAAGTAGTGTGAGGTGCACCAACCAAACAACTTCTCCATCCAATCCTATTTGACGATGGAAATAGCCTAATGAAACATGGGCTTTATCTTCGAATCCTCATTTTAGGCCCATGTTTGTGCCTTCCCAACCCCACCAATAGTTGGGATTCCCTCCATGCCCCAATACATAATCCAACGGGAAATCTTGATTAACGGATGGTAGTACCCCTCATACGGCTATCTTTATTAGGGGTGAGAACTGTTTCCATAGCCCATTTTCCTGACGTTTCCGACCCACCCGAATAGATCTCCTTTGATTGAACACCTCTTTGTGCTTGTCTAGAATTATTTTGAAGTTTCTCAGAGAGATGGACTTTGGCATGGGCCATCACCCAGTAGTGTGGACAACCTTGTGCAGATTCCCGTGGTAGAACCAAATCACCACGATTGGAGGCACAGAGAATCCAATCTCATGAATTCAACCAAATGAAACAGATCATACGTGAGATCAGGGGTTAAATTTGATAGGTCCCCTTACCCATCATGGAATTTTTTTATGACAGTTTTATTTTTAAACTGCCCTTCACAGAACTTTTAATATTTACTTTTACCCTGTATAATATTTTTCATATAAAACATAATCAATGAAAATTCATCATTTTCTATTTATTATCAATGAGATCAAAATTTTTATGAAAAAGATAAGGATTATCAATTTGTTAGTCAGCCAATGCCTTTAAAAATGGAGTCTAAAATAACAAAATCACAAAACTATGCTAATTCCTTTCTTCATAAACATATTTTGAGATAAAATAATTAAAACCATGCAAATCAAAAAAAATATTTAGGGGAAATAGAATTAAACACTTGAAAACATTGAAGTATCAAACATAACTTTATGAGAGCTGAACTTACAGTTGGAAAACTATTGCTCATATATGAGATGAGCATATAGGTCTTGCTTACGCCTTTGTTCTCTACAGTCACACATTGTATGAAAATTTATTGTATTGATAGTCTAGGTACTAAGACTTGACTTGAAAGATTTAAAGAGATAAATCCATTAAAAGAAAAACAAAAAATTTGGAAAAATATATAAATATACAATGGTGAAGATATGGGCCCACATCTTCGGACGTGCCTCTTGCAAAAAGCTCTACCATTTACACATTTTTAGAATCCATTTCTTCTAAAACAATTTCTTATGTTGTGTTTATTTCTTCTTCGCGCTCATCTTACTTCTAGCTCTAATGAGACATCCAATGAGCTTCTAATGTCTGCATCTTATGTTTGACACGAGTTTTTCTTTGTATCTATATTATTTTGGAGTATTAAGGATTAGATTTTGGTTTTTTTTTTCTTTTTTGTAGATTAGGATTAGGAGTGTCCCCTTATGTACTTGCACTAATTCATCTTTTGAATCCCACTAAGTAACTCTTGTGGTCATTAGTTGGACATTAAACATAATCTTCTCTTATCTTATCTACAACTGCATTGCATTGATCTCAGTCTCTATCACTTTAAGAAATATTTTAGCACTTAGGTTCCTTCATGTACTTATAATTCTTTCTACTTTTGTTCTAGGAAATGTCTTTCACACTCCCACATTGTCCTTTTGTTTGTTGGATGTATTGTTCAGTCCCATTGAGCTACTCTTGTGATCATTTATTGAAAATAAATAAAACCACCTTATCTAATCTTATAATCTTATCTAGTATTGAACTGTGTGTTAATGAGCCTAATACATTCAATTTAGTTTTTGGCAATTCAATGTTAAAATAAAGAGTATATTTGCAATTTTGTCTACTATTAAAGAGGAATCAAGATCTACTTGAGATAACCAGTTTGCAAAAATACATTCTTCCAATAGAATGGTGCTTTATCGAGTAAACAGTATCAACAAATATGGCCTGGGGAGAAACCAAGAAACAATCAAAATCCTTAAAAAAGAAAATTGATAAAATTTAATTGACAATTGATAAAATTTAAAAGGGCAAATACTTTATAGGAAAGACAATAATGAATGGTCATACTAGTTTCCTAGGACATTTCCATTTTCAGTTTTGGTAAGGAAAATTGTAGGTAAAGGTAGTCTTCTGACTTCATCTAAATACAAATTCATATTCTATATGTTTTTGGATTGTCACTTTATTAAAAAATGTAACACCAATCTGGAAACAAAGCGACACCACTCATGCTTTATAGAAAGTAATAGAGACACTCCTTTGGAAAAAATTAACCTTGAAAGGAAATATCATGAAATAGTGTCCATGAGAAGCATTTATTATCCATGCATAAGAAAAAGGCACTAGAATGGTTGGCTGAATTAATCAGTGAAACCACAGTTGAAACTGTCTATTTTGAGGTGAATGGCCTTATATTTCTGAAAGCCTACTCACTGTAATAGTAGGTGCTTATTGGATAGTGTTGGGATAGCACCTACTAGTGCCTAACAATAGATATTTGTTAACTTCGAAAAAATTCTCCATTGAAGAAGTTGCAACTAAAAAGTAAAAAATAAGTGTGAGGATGGTCAAGTTAAAACCTTCTGCATGTAGTTCGGGCTGCAATTTTGATTCCTTCACTCTTTGTAGGTTCCTCACCATCGCTCATGGGTGGCTCCACATTAACATCTGCAAACATCGCTTCATGACTGGCAGTCATCCTCAATGTAGACTGAGACTGCACTTGTATACAATCATTCCCCCTGTGCATGTCTTCTACCATGGGCATGCTCTCTTGCCCCTTCCTTTCCCTTCCCATCGTCTATTTCAATCATTTCTTGCATTGTCCTACTTTTATCCAAATTAAGAAAGTCATAAGCATCCATTGGCTTTGCCTTTATGCATTTTTCTTATTGAGTCTGCTGTGAAGTTTGCTTCATTTGTCTCGGTCTACTGGGCTCGAGTGGGATCTGGAACCCAACTGATTGAATTCCATGTTGTTTAATGGATTGTTGGTGGAGTGTCTATTGATGCAGACCCTGTTGTTGGAGGGCCTATTGGTGGGCACTTCCAGGAGAGGGAACTAGGCTCTGAAAATCATTCACAAGCAACACTACCCTATCTGCATCCCTGTGACTGCTATAGTTGTTGCTATTATTATTGTTATTGTGGGTCTTTTCCATATGTTGTGCTATGCCATGAGAAGGTGACTTACTTGAATTTTGATACATTGGATGATTCTTGGAAGCAGAAGAATCCTTCAAGGCACTCATTCCAGAAGATTTCTCCCTCTACTGTTGTTGTGAGGACGAGGATCAAACAAGAGGATCCTCATTCTGTGCAATACTGTTATTTTTGGATTTAGATTGTGAGACTCCAAAAACATTGAGGACTAGCTTGTCTTTCTCCACGGCTCATAACCACATCAAATTCATCCACCCCACCTCACACCCACATTTAAAGAACAACAAGGCCGATTCTCTTAGCTCAAACCCACATCAAATCATCAAAAAATGTTGACCCAATTCACACAAGGTCCACTTTTGCAATTAAACATGGCTTGAAACCGCAACTACACACTAGAAATTTGTCATGCTTGCAAACCTGGAGGGGACCAAGACAAACGTAACTAGTGATAGTGAAAGGCTCCAATGATGTTGATGTGGAATTTAAACAATAGGTAGTTGAAGATATGCCAGAAAATTTATAAAAAGAAATGCACAAATCGAAAGAAGCATGAACTCCAAAGGAAACCACTCTGACTCTTGATTTTGTCACTGGTCAATGGCATAAGTGGGATTCTGAGAATGAGAAATTGATCCATTCCAAAGATGAGGACTGTATTGATATATTAATGTCTTTAGTCGGTCTCCTCTATTCATAGGAAGTCCACCATAAAGAGGAACATGAACACTAGTTGGTATCCTTTGTTCACATGAAGTCCACAAGAAAGAGGAACATGAACACTAGTTGGTCTCCTATGTTCACATGAAATCCACCACAAAGAGGAACATGAACACAAGGACTTTGTTAGGGGAATGTGTTTCATAGGATGCATGCTTGTCCTAGCAAGTCATTATGGGATGTTGGGAGCCCCTCCCAGAGAATAGATCTCAAATTTGGCAGGCATGCGAAGCCGAAAGTGGCCTCAACCCTTGATCCTTCCAAATTTTTCATCCGTGAGGCGCTATTGCCAGCCTATGTATATCGTCTTTATGACAATTTTGACGTGTTTATTTGGGAATAAACTGATTTTACTGGTAAAAAATTCAAAAAATTGCAAACAGGCGTCAATTTTGAAGGCAAAGTGTGATGGCATGGTTGCACCCTTCCTTCTCCTTCTTCCCTGTGGATAAACCTTTCAGATGGAGGGAAATAAATAATTTTTCTCCTTCTTCCCCATGGACAAACCTTTCAAATGGAGGGAAATAAACAATTTTGATATTTAAAAGAAACAAATCCATGAAACTTTGAATGGAACTTAAATGAAATGCTATTGTTAAATGTTCATGTGTTTTTCAAGGGAATTAAATTCTATTAAATAAAATGTTAGTTTTTCTTTAATGGGAGGTATTTCTAATTATAAATATTTATTAATTTATGAAAATTTTTAGGTCTTTGTGTTACCAAATATTATTTGAGGGGATTTTGGTTGATTTATCAAAAGTGAATTATGGTGATATCAAAACAAGTTTTGTGTAATGATTAATTATCATTTCTAATTAAATGTTTGTTTAATAAGGATAATTAATTTATGTAGATTTTTCATGATGTTTAATAAAGGGAGTCAACATGGGAAAGGTAATACTTTGGCTCTCACATGTTTTAGAAAATTGATATCTCTTTGTCCATAAACATTAGGGGTGGAAAAATAACATAGCTTCTAGAGCTAAGTTTGTTCCAACTTAGTTATATCTTGAACCACAAATTGGTGTTGACCTCATGCATATGATAGAAATTTGGTGGCTTGTAGGGTAGTCTTGTCATGAAATAAGAAGGGTAGACATCAAAATAAGATTTGTGTGGTAAAAAGGTATAGTGAAGTAGTAATGTCGTAGGATTAAATATCATTTCCAATTAAATGTTTGTTTTAATAAGGATAACTAATCTATGGAGATTTTTCATGATGTTCAATAGAAGGCATCAACATGGGAAAGGTGATAGTTTGGCTCCTACATGCTTTAGAAATTGATCTCTTTGTCCATAAACATTACACGTGGAAAAAAATCCTAGGGTCTAAAGCTAAGTTTGTTCCAAATTAGCTATATCTTGAACCACAAATTGTTATTGACCTCATAGATATGATAGAAATTTGGTGGCTTGTAGGGTAGTCTCATCATGAAATAATTTTGTCAATTATTATCTAGTCATATTTTTTAATCCTAGACTAAATTATTCATCTAAGTTAGTCGCTTTTAGTTTAGTCACTTATTAGCTAGTCATATATTTTATCCCTAGACTAAATTAATCATTTAAGTTAGTCATTTTTAGCTTGGTCACCTAAAATTGCTCAAATTTAGTAGTAATTCACTTGAAATCATTGCAGTGACTAACATTTTTAGTCACCTAGTCATTAATTTCATCATTTTTTACTAGTGTACTAGTTTCCTCAGGCATATAGGGGACTACGACAAGGGTGTGCTTTATCGCCTCTACTTTTCCTTCTAGTTATGGATTGCCTTAGCCATAGGTTGGGTGCGGGAAGGGATAATGGAAGAACCAAGGGTGTAAAAGTTTCTACGAATATACTGTTAGGCCCCTATACTACTAGTGCAACCCCTTATTGTTATTAGTATAACCCACTTATTATATTGTTGTACCCATGTAGTGCCCATATTGTTACTATTGTGCCCCATAGAAGCCCACTATTGTTATTATTGTGCCCTTACATTATTATTGTTATGTCGGCTCTGATTATGTTATGACCCCTTAGACTCCTATATATAGAAAGGAGGTCTTTTCATTGTATCATCAAAGAATTGTTCATTTATGTAATGTAAAGGAGGTTGCCCCCTCAAAGAGGCTGAATTCTAAGGCGTTGATCTATCTTTTCTATATTTTCTTGAGCTGGTTTCATAACATTTGGTATCAGAGCTTTGGATTCTAGGGTTTCGCTGCTCCAAACAAGTCATCGTGGCATTTTCGCTATAAGATTTTTCTATGACGTTTCAGAAGTCCCAAAAAAAACCCATTTGAGAATAAATCATGCTGAACCTTGGGTCCGAATTTCAGAGCTTTTCGCACAATATTTACGGAGATATGATCTGAGGAAGTTGGTCTTTTTGTAGACTCCTGAATTACATTCAAAACAGGTGACCTGGGGAAAATCGTCATAACTTTCTCTCTGGGGATCGAATTGAAATTTCGTAAGAAGGTATAGAAAGAGGACAGACTGTAGTTTTTTGTATATCTTTTTCAGATCCAAAGGTCAAAACAGTGACACGTGGCACTTCATACAAGTTCACTCTATTGGAAAGGTCTATAATCAGGTCATCTTGGGAGATTGTGCATAACTCTTTCTTAGAGAATCCAATTTGGATCAAACTAGTGGCATTGGAAAGAGGACACAGAGGGCTACTACAGATCACAATTTTAGAACTTAAAGATCTGAAAGTACAGAGTTATAGTCGATTCAAGGTCGAGCTCCTAAAATCAAGAAAAAGCAAGATGAGGAAGTTTGATGGCAAGGATCCGGTAAATTGGATACTTCAAATGGAGCAATATTTTGATCTACATGGTGTACAACTGTTACAAAAGGTATGTATTGCATCTTCATATTTAGAACCAGATCAATTTTTATGGTACAAAGGGCTTTGCTCTCGTAAAAAATTTGTTACGTGGTCAATTTTCACGGAGGAAATGATAGCACATTATGAGGATACAAAGAGCAACACCTTCTTTAGAGAAACACCACAACAATTGGAAAGAGTAAAAGGGCTTTGTGACATAGTGGAAAGAAAAATTATGGAAACCGGGAAGCGTACCCCTCACAATTATAAAGATGGAAGTGTTGTTTCTCCTAGCCTTCCACAACCTACAAGGGTTACACCACAACAGTTGGAAGAAAAAAGAGAAAAAGGGCTTTGTTACAATTGTGATAGCAAATGCACTAAAGGTCATAAGTGTGCTGAGAAGAAATTATTTTACATAGAATATGAAGAGGAGGAAGAAAAGGATCAAGAAACATCAAAAGAAGAAGATATACGCCAGGACCCCACCCCAGAGAAAGAAGAAATGAATCAGACCATATCTTGTAAAGCATTGGCAAGAATTACCACTCCTCAAACTCTTAAGATAGAAGGACATATCAAGAAGAAAAATGTGCAAGAAGTGAAAGATCACATCGAGAAAGAAGAAATGAATCCAACCATATCTTGTAATTCATTGTTCGAAATTACCACTCCTCAAACTATCAAGATAGAAGGACATATCAAGAAGAAAAATGTTCAAGAAGTGAAAGATCACATTGAGCATCAAGAAAGGAATCCGACCATATCTTGTAAAGGATTGGAAGAAATTACCACTCCTCAAACTCTAGAGATAGAAGGACATATCAAGAAGAAAAAGGTTCAAGCAATGAAAGATCGCATCGAGCATCAACAACAAGTTCTCCAACATTTAAAGGATACTGCCACTTTGGTGCAAAATCAAACGAAACAACAGGTAAATAAACATTGTAGTGAAAAAAGTTTTGATGTAGGTGATTGGGTATTTTTACTACTACATCTCAAGCAAGCTATTTATGAGAAGGAAATGTTGGCAATACTACATGGACTTAAAAAATGGCGACCTTACCGAATGGGAAGACTCTTCAAGGATGAGGATGTGGAAGCATTGTTTTGTGCTATTTATATTATCCAACTAGATTAGATAAACGAAGCAAGGGATGAATGGAAGAAGGACGAAGAAGTATGGCCACTTATTCAAAAGTTGCAAAAGATCCGAATTCAAACAATATTGCCAGAAATGGAAGAGGAAGGAAAAATCATACTGGAACCTAGAGCAATCACAAAAACAAGAACCCGACAGCTACGAAATCGATCAATTTCAGAGTATCTCATCAAGTGGAAGAACTTACCCGCTGAAGATTCCACATGGGAGGACAATAATTTTATACAGAAGCATCAAGAACTACTCAAGCGTTGAGGACAACACTTTTTGAAGGAGAGGGGCATGTTAGGCCCCTATACTACTAGTGCAAACCCTTATTGTTATTAGTATAACCCACTTATAATATTTTTGTACCCATGTAGTGCCCATATTGTTACTATTGCGCCCCATAGAAGCCCACTATTGTTATTATTGTGCCCTTACATTATTATTGTTATGTCGGCTCTGATTATGTTATGACCCCTTAGACTCCCATATATAGAGAGGAGGTCTTTTCATTGTATCATCAAAGAATTGTTCATTTATGTAATGCAAAGGAGGTTGCCCCCTCGAAGAGGCTGAATTCTAAGGCGTTGATCTATCTTTTCTCTCTTTTCTTGAGCTGGTTTCATACAATATACATATTACACATCTGATGTTTGTGGATGGTCTTCTATTTGGTGGTACGAACAATCATGTGGAATGGGGGGGAATCCAACAAATCATCAAGACTTTCAGTGAGGCATCGAGCCTCTATATCAGCAAATCAAAAACACTATTGATAACTAATGATAAAGATGATCCTTATTGATTGGAGATATGTAATATTTTTGGGGTTACTGCGGTTCAACTAGAAGAGGGGATCAAATATATGGGATTTCATCTTAAGGCAAATAAATAAAGTAACAAAGACTAGGAATCGTAGATTGACAGATTTAATAAGATATTTTTTGGGTGGTCACATAAGTGGTTAACAATTGGTGGAAGAATGACTCTCGTTAGATCCGTCCTACAAAACATCTATGTTTTCTGGATGCATTTATTTCTGCTATCTATGGAGATCTGTCACAAGATAGATGACATTATGGCTAGATTCATTTGGTCAGGGACCGAAATGAAGGGGAAGATTCATTTGGTGAGATGGAAATCCATAGCAAGGTCGATTAAAGCAGGGGGATGGGGTATCTTGGACACCCATAATTTCAACAAAGCCTTGATCATCAAGAACATGTGGAGGACGACAATAGATATTGGTATATGGGGATGCATCATCAGAGACAAGTATATGAATGGTCAGTCATTCACGAGATGGACAAAGAAGGGGGCAAGGAGGTCCTCGTGATCATCCTATATTTGGAGATGTTAAAAATTTTCATTAGATGATGGTTTTTCTATGATGGGAACTCGAGGAGGGTAGATTGGCAAAGATTGGATTGGGTGCACTGAAGGGAATTTATGGTAACCACTCCTTATTGGCTAATCTTATTTACACCCTTCATGATATGGGCATTCAATATTTTTCAGATATCAATTGCAGAAATAATCATTCCATCTCACAACAATCATGGCTGAAGGCGGTTGACCTTAGATTACATGGAAACTTGGCCATTGAATGGGAAGATTATATCACAAAGCTATACGATGCAGGTATTTACATAGGCGAGGGCGAAGGAAGTCTATAGTGGGGGGGTGCTAGAAAGAAAGGTCAACGGAGGGTTAAGGAAATTTACAAGAGTCTCCTTTTGGTTGAGAGAGAATTAGATTATAAGATGTGGTTCCAAGTTACATGGGGGTGGGAGATTCCATGAAAGCTCATTTGCTTTGGAAGATTGGCCATTCATAATAGAGTGCTCACATGGGATAAAATGCGGTGTAGGGGATTTCAAGGTCATGGCATTTGCCCTATGTGCAGGAAACATAATGAGGAGATTGACCATCTTTTTATAGGTTGTCCATTTGCTATGGAGGTATGCACTGGGGTATTAGATTTTCTACAACTAAAACATTTAGGGCCACAACATACTCTGAGAACATGCTTCAGTATATGGTTCAAGAACATAAAACAGCATTGCTCATTACCCAATTATGTCATATGGTCTATTTGGCGCAACAGGAATGCTTGGATATTTGACCACAAATTGTCAGTGATTCGAGAGTTGGTTCCGAAAACTATTTCATACTTTGCAAAGATTGGGCCCAAGAAGGTTTTGTGCAATAAGAGGAAGCTCAAAATTAAGGACATAAAGGATATTTCTCCAGAGGAATTTTTGATGAGACAAGCCAACTTAGAAGGTGTGGGCATGATGTTGTCATTATTCTGGATCCAGGTTCCTACTATCACTTCTGGTGAAAGGGAGGACAGGGAACCAACAATAGAGTTGAAATCATAGCGCTCTAGGGTGTCCTTACATTTGCTAAATGGATGACATTGGAACAAATATTGATACATGGAGATGCTAAGAGCATCATAGACTAGATCATAGATTACACTCTCCTCAGCCCCCCTATACTATCCAACTGGATGAGATGTATTAGATTTCTAGCAAAAAATTTTCAGGACATTACTTTCACACATATATACAAAGAACAAAACCAAGTTCCGGATCTTCCGTCAAAGAGGGGTATCCACTTACGGCCAAGTAAGTATCACTTCGTTACATATGTATAGGACGCACTTATGAATGTTGGATCTATCAATTCCACATAGGGAATGTACTACCCATTTTTGATGACTGTGTTTGGAAAAAATCAATGAATGTGCTCTCTTTTTTATTAATGAAAAGAAAACGTTTTTTTCTACTCGAACAAAAATAAATAAATCCTTTTAACAGATTCAGTTTGAAGTACCATACTTACGGAAGAAAAAGATGAATAGTTGCCCTGTGAGTCATAGTGGACAATGTTTAGCCATCTTTCTATATATATATATATATTATCAGTATGAACACGAGCTCTCGGAATTTCTCTTCGGCTTATCGTAGAATTAACCAGAAAAGTTGAATAAGCATTTTTTTGTTGGCCTTTGACTTCATTTGTACTGAACTTTTTACCGCTACCAGTAACGACCTAGTGTATCTATTTGTTAGAGAGCTTTGGAAACATCCTCCACCAGAATACAAGCCAAAAGAAAAGGAAGGTTCCTCGAATTTAACCATATACATAAATTAAACACCAGACCTTGTCCCACAAACAAAGAAGTCTCATACACCAATAACAACCAAAATCTTAGAAATGTAAGAAAAACACGAAGCTTTTGATATTTTAATAATGGCAAATCACAAACATGGTTTTCATTTCGCTCAAGAAGGCCAAGGGAGCACTATTTTCTTGTACTATATTTCATTCAATAGCACACCAAAGGACCCATTGTAGACATGGTAAGACTCAATGCGTGGAACGCCAATTGAAACCAGAACAATAACCATTCAAAGGCAAAAACAGAGAGTTTAATAGAAATAATTTTATTATTTAAACAAAAAATGTTTACACGTGGCTGAAAACAATTCATAGATAAATAAAAGATACACACCAAAAAAGAATGAAAGAGATGGAATCGCGGAACGCTGACTCTACACCGGCATGGTCACAGACGCTAGTCCGTCGCGCTTTGCTTCCCCAAACGACATACAGTTCCCGTGGCAATGTTGTACCCTTTATACCTCCTAAATCCTTCCATGGCATTCTATTCATAATCGCTTCCAAGTTTTAATGGTAATCAGGGAATAATTGATAGAATATCTCTGGCATGCAATTTAATGAGACACCAATCATTTTTCATTCTCCTATGTGATGTCAATAAGGGATTGGAAGCCCTCTTCATGGATGGTCGAAAGCTTCCTTCTCCGCGGTACATTAATGGAGCCATTAACCCTTTTCGGCCCGGACACTATGCGCTGTAGTTTATAGTGGCCAGGCCGCGGTCTCAAACCAGCATCCGCTCTTTTCCATTGCAACGTTTCTGAATTTAATCCCTCGCCCTTCAACTCTCCTCTCCAAGTAGAAGATATTATTTCATGATAAGTCTGGCGTCGATCCAGATGATTAATATCAGCTTCTTCTCGTTCACACTTGGCGTAATTTTGCAGGCACGTTTTCGGCCTAATTTCTTATGCCGGCCGCTCAGTTCCATGGCAGCGCTGGCCTCCACGGCCAACAAGACCATGTCAGTGGCGGGACAGAGGATGGCGCAATCTGGTTAGAGGAAGTAGAAAATAGAGGTTCTCCGCTTGCAGCTCTTGCTTTGCAGAAAGGGGAGAAACATACTCATCGTAACGCATCGAATAGGCATGGCAGATGAAGAAGCCGGGCCTTTCTCTTAATATTTCTGCTCCCTTCACATAAGCCGGGCCTCTCTCTATAATCAATGCACCCGCCTCCTCTTCAATAACCACTAATTTGGCAGTAGAAAGATCAGCTGATCGACGATATAGGGAGCTTCCCATCAGAGCCTTTGAAGGGTATATAGGTCCGGAGATTGTGTTCAATAATTACAATGATCTGCCTGTAAGTATTTGAAGCGGATGCCTCTGTTTCCGTTGTGGCATATCAATCAAATTTTATAGAGATGAATGCCACGGTGCACCATAACATTTCACTGTTTGCAAAGCGATTTCGTTAGGTAGGGGAGACGGAGAATTGCATTATTGCACTGCTTGCGTAAGGGAATTCGTCAGGTAGGGAAGACGGAGAATTGCAGTGCTTGCGAAAGGGAATTCGTCAGGTAAGGGAGACCATGTCCGACACCATTGGTACTTCCTTGCGAAGAAAGGAACCCTAACGGAGTAAGACGATGCCATCGCCAACACAAATTCCAGTAAAATAGAAGGTTCTCGTAGTGTCTTTGATAAAAAGGTTCTCTGTTTTCATGTTGATTAACTTTTTAAATTCTCCTACAGCCCATTGGATACAGACTACGGTTTTGTATGGTTTATCAGCCGAGTTTAGTGATGCTCCGTTTCAAGGATATTCTAGCTAAGAAGGGTGTGGGGTTTCGGGAACAAAGCTTCGTAAGACGGTTTGACTAGTGAATTGAACTAGGGCAAAATGGAGGATGACAAGGAACAGCCAGTTTCTTTGAGGATATGTGACATTATTTAAGAAATGAGTACATGGAATGATAGCTTATGTGTTTCCAAGATAAATAGAATGCTTATTACATTTTATGGAATATTATGTTCATTATATGAAGGAAAACCTTTTAGGTAGATCAATTATCAATGGAATTTTAAGGGACTTATTAAGCTCTAATTAAGGTTTAAGGGTTTTCCCACCATCATCTTTCACAATTAGGAGGACACAGAGTGACTCTTTGAAATTGAGTTCTAATTTTTCCATTTAGTTGGCTTTCATCTTTGTTACTCGACATAGAAATTCAACTCATAAAAGGAATATTCCTCTTATGCCTTAGTCCAGATCCCTTTATATGCACTTCCTTAGGAGTACTAGGATGAGTAAATTCTAGAAGGCATCGATAATACTCTAACTATTGTTAGTATCGTGGGACTTACTAAATTGGGTAGATACATAGCATATGCCCAAACTTGCATCCACATGAATGACTTTATTACCATTCCAAAGTCAATTTCTATGAACTATCAAAAATTAGATGGATCTAGACAATGTCTCACAAGCACTTTCCTTTTTGATGTAGAAAATGTCATGAACATGGCCATCTATTGAGATACTTCTTTCTAAACAAACCCCCAAAGCCATTCAAAAGAAAAACAAAGATGAAAAGGGATTTGTGAAAGTGGCGAGTAAATGTAGATCAAATAAAACACTAACTCAAGTAGGCCGTACAAAAAACATACCCACCAATAATAGCTTCGAAGCCATCACATCTTATCAGGATGAGTTGACTAATAACAACCCTCTCATGATTAAGGAAGAAAGCCAATGTTTCACAAGGAATACAAAATAAGTGAAGGATTAAGAACAACCCATGCATAGGAAGACAATGGAAAATTCCAAAAACCATGAGAAAATGGAGGGTGCAATCATGGGAATGAAAGAAAGAAATCACTTGGACATGGAAGACATGGATTTAAATGGTATAGATCTCCAAGGAATAGTATATGCATGTTTGATTCCTAGAAAATACATTCTATGAGTCCAACAAGCCATCAAATGAAGTATTAAGCCTTTCATTGTCAATAGCTTAGGTCTCATCTTGGCCACAATCTTGGGAATCAACACTAACAAAATGAAAACCACAGAAATAAAAACTCATGATGACAAATGTAGGGGATGCGAAACCAATCTACAATTGCTTCAGGAGATAGAGGACATCTTGTTAAACTTTGGTCAAAATGCATTGATCACAAATTTCTTCCAACCCTCCCTATACCAAAATCATTAGTGAAGATCATCTCTTAAAAGGCATCAATGGTAGTAGAAAGAAATGGATCTTAAGTAGTAAGGTATGTAAAGAATCATCTGATATCCTTATGTTTCAAGAAAGTAAAATTTCTAGCATTGTGGTAGATTTGCTTCTCAATAAATGTTATAAAAAGGGAAAGTCAATGGCCCTAAATGCCATGGACGTGACTATAGACATAGTTGTACTTTGGAATCTAAATACAATCATTTTAGATTATTTATTGTCTACAAATAGAAGTTTAAATGCTCATTTTTTCTTTATACAATATTTAGAAATAGGTAATATCATTAATGCATATTGACTACAAATTAGAGCTAAGAAATACTAATTCATATAGAGTTTGCAAAACTTAGCAAATTTGATCATAAATAAATATTGGATTTTAGGAGAGTCTTTCAACCTTTTTTGGTCCTTAGAGGAGAAAAAGGGAGGGATCCATAAGTTGGATCCAAATAGTGAACCTTTCAACACCATTCATGATCTGAGGCTAATTGATTTCAATGGCTTCCATACCTGGAATAACAAAAGTGGAGGAACCTAATAGGTTTCATGTTGACTAAATCACTATTTGATATTAAAATCCTTAATGCTATTAGGAGAAGGATTAGAGACCAATATTCTTACCTTGACTAGATCTAATCACTATCTTATCTACCTCAATCGAAATATCTTGAGAATCCCCATTAAGAATCCTTTAGGGTTTGAAATTTTTTGGCTTTCTCACTTAGATTTTCTAGAGAACATTAGCGGATTGTTGAATGAAATGGCTATTGACAAAGGGAATTTAATTTACTATTTCCAACAAGGGCTTCAAAACCTCAAACACCATCTCAAGTTTTGGAATAAAATATTATTTATGGATGATTTTCAAGATAAAAAAGGACTTGAAATCTTGAATGGATGACATTTAGCAACAAGTCATCACTCATGAGAGATTTCAGGCCTTTCCTAACCAAGAGCATGATATTTCAACTCAACTAGAATAGTGCTACCAATAGGAAGAGGTGACATGATGGTGGAAGAGGTGATACACTAGTACAAATTGAGAGTTCGATACCTTAAAGAGGGAAAGATCAACTCAAATTCTTCCACAACTCTGTAACACATATTTCATTAAAATTGAATTTTTTTTATCACAAGGACTTTAACAACTACATTTCATTAAATTTGGAATTATACAATGGATCTAGAATTTATACCTTTAACTAGATTAATTTTGAGAATAGGTTTGTTCACTACTGTGAATGTAACTATTCACCATTTTTTGCGATAAAATTATCATTATAAACTATATAAACAAATTTATTTAAAATTGCAAAAGAAAATCTTTGATGTCTTAATCTTGGACTCCTTACATTATTTCTTCTAATATTATTTATGGTTCCTATTAGAGAGTTGATTGATATCATTTGATGACAAGAACATTCTGTTGGAAATAATACTGAGAGGGGGGGGCAGGGGTGAATCATTATTATCAAGTCAATTATTTCCTTTTTCAAATCTAGATCATATACGCTACTTCAGTTAGTGAAAACTACGTATAAAGAAACCCGGGTATACCATGCAAACTTATAATTTACTTTATCTTACAGATGTTGACTATTAATCTGTGTATCAGAATCAAATAAACAGTAACCAGAAACAGTGAAATATAGCAAAAGACAATCACACACAAGAACACAAGATATAAGGTGGAAACCCAATGTGGGTGAAAACCACATGCTGCAATTCGTCTATATCTTACTTTTAATTAGAAACTTCTTTTTACAATGATTCTGTACTGGTGCAGTCCTTTACTAGTACGCAGGTTGAAACTCGCTGAGAGCTACAACCCTCTCTCGTTTTCCAGCTTCTCCTGGAAGGGAGCTACAACCCCCTTAGCCCTTGCACTAGCCAAGATACTAGTATGTAGGTGCTGGCCTACAGAAGGCTACAACCTTCTCTTTCTTCTAGGGACCACGTTTAATAAATTTTCAGACTGGATCCATGAACATCAGTCAATCATCAAGAATTTCTGCATCAAACAATCTCCTTTTCACCAATTAGAACTGAATCAAGTAGACACTTCTCTGACAATTGTACCCAAAACATAGTAACAGTAACCACACACCAAATTCTGAACCCCGAACACTGCAGCAATAAACAGAAGCTGCTATAACACAACTCAAAAGATATACGCTACTTCAATAACCAGAAACATGCGTGCATACGCTTCTGTGTTTGGACCAACCTGCGTATACGTTGTTTTTACTCACAGAACCAGCGTGTATACGCGTCTTTGCTTCACTGAACCTGCATACAGATCTATAAAGGATAATTCACTCTTTCAAATATTCAGACATTAATTAACCCAGATTACCAGATTTATAGATCAAGCATGCACCACATATAACGGATCAAAATCATACAAAGATACTATTATTCAAGCCTTAAGATTATGACCCATCAATAGAACTTATCCTTCTCTTTGCGCTTAGGTTCCTCCTTCATTCAGATCCAGATCTGCACCATAACCCAATCACCAATATTCCAGATCTAGCACTTTATCAGATATTCAATAATTCAGATGATCCTTTGCCAAATGATCTCCTTCCTCTTTTATAGTCTTAGGCCTTTCAAAATACCACGGTCCAAAACCATAATAAAACAATACCATGGACCCAATACTTGGGATCAACACTCTTGACGAGATACCATGGCCCAAAACCATAGGTTCAATTACCAAGGACTAAATACCACGGACCAAAAGTAAGTTCTCCAACATGTACGCGCTTTTCCTTGCGTGAAAGTGCATGTATACGCATACGTGCCTTTCTAACGTCACACCCACGTGTATACGCGCCTTCATCTAGGTGAACCTGCGTATATATCTTTTTCTTCTTTTTAAGTGCCTAAACTGTGATTTGTCACCAGAGTGAGTTGCCATCAAGGACAACACCTGTGCCATAGCTCCAAACCGGTGCCATAATGCCAACAATATCCCCCTTTGGACTTGATGGCAACCCCAAGATCCTCAAAGTCATTCTCCCCCTTTGTCATCAAGGGCAAAGGCTTGCGCTCCCCTTGAGTACATGCTGAAATCTCTGCTCTGCTATGCTGCCCATGCTCCCCCTGACTATAGGCAAGATCTGCAAAAAGATGTTCTTCAAGAAGAACCATGACTTATACATCATAAAAGACCTTCCTATCACCAAAAGACTCTATACATACATTCATCACCCAACCAAGTGGGGATACATCAGAAATTTACATATGACAACCAAGTACATTACATCATTCATCCCAGGCATAGTGGGGAAACCAAAATAGGCCGTTACATGACCTTGACACCATAAAAGAGATACATGACATAGAGACGAAATATCTAGAGCAAGACTTATGAAAGTCACCAATAACTGATATCAACAGCATCTGTCAATCACTATTCAGATCAGCAACCATGTTTTCTTTCTGTTCTCCCTCTGCATTTGTTCCACCTGAAACCAACAACAGCTGTGTACTAGAACCAAAAGCTTCTAAGATAATGCCAACAATGCATTATTAGAAGATTATCTGCTCCCCCTGAACCTGTGCCAGATGGTCTCTGTCAGACCCATATCAGACTCTCTTCAATCAGAGTCTGTTCCCACTGATTTCTTTCAAACTACCATATACGCGACTGTCTCTGCATAAACTGGCGTATGTACACGGATACTCCTCAGGCAACTCACATACACCCACTCTTCTCTAAAACAGACAAGTTTCAATAGCAAGATGATGCATCAACTACTCCCAGCTTTTGTCTGAGGTATTCGAAAGTTTCCCTGGGCAGTGGTTTGGTGAGAATATCAACAACTTGTTCCTTAGAGGGAACATACTCCAATTTTACCTTTTGTTCCAATACTTGTTCCCGGAGAAAATGATACTTGATCGGTATGTGCTTAGTCTTTGAATGCATGACAGGATTCTTTGAGATACTAATAGCACTTGTATTATCACATAAGATGGAGATAGGTGGAGTACAAGTGATTTGAAAATCCTGCAAGGTTTGCATCATCTAAAGGAGTTGAGTGCAACAAGATGCGGCAGCCACATATTCTGCTTCAGCTGTAGATAAGGCAATCGAACTCTGTTTCTTGCTGAACCAAGATAATATTCTGGAACCCATAAAGAATGCACCACCACTTGTGCCTTTTCTGTCATCCACGCTTCCAGCCCAATCTGCATCTGTATAAGCATGAAGAGTGAGATCTGTATCTCTCGGATACCACAGGCCATAATTTTGAGTTCCTTGAAAATACTTGAAAATTCTCTTTACTGCCTGAAGATGAGTTTCCTTAGGATTTTCCTGAAATCTTCCAACCATTCCCACTGCATGCATGATGTCTGGTCGGGTACCTGTTAAATAGAGAAGACTTCCAATCATGGATCTATAAGTTGGTTGATGCACTATTGCTGATTCATCATTTGCACTGAGGCTGCATCCTGTAACCATAGGGGTACATACTGGTTTTGAATCTTCCATGCCATACTTCTTCAAAATCTACTTGAGGTACTTGGTTTGAGATAAAAAGATACCACCTTCATTTTGTTGGATTTGTAATCCAAGAAAATATGCCAGTTCTTCAAGCAAGGACATTTCGAATTCTTTCTGCATCACCAAGGCAAAGCTTTGACTCATAGCTTCTTCATTGCTACCAAAAATGATATCATCAACATACACAACAAGTATTAGCAATTTGTTATTTTCAATTTTTATATAAATATTGTTATCTACTGATCCTTTTGAGAAACCTTGTTGATGAAGATATTTGTCCAGACGATAATACCAAGCCCTTGGAGCTTGTTTAAGACCATAGAGAGCCTTCTTAAGTCTGCATAAATTTTTGGATCATTTCCAAGAATGAATCCATCTGGTTGCTCAATATACACTTCTTCTTCTAAGTCTCCATTCAGAAAAGTTGATTTCACGTTCATTTGAAATACTTTGAACTTCTGGAAGCTTGAAAGAGCAAGGAACATTCGGATGGCCTCAAGTCTAGCAACGGGAGCAAAAGTTTCTTCAGAGTCTATTCCTTCTTGTTGAGCATACCCTTTACAAACAAGTCTGGCCTTGTTTCTAATAACTTCCCCATTTTCATTCAACTTGTTTTTGAATATCCATTTTGTCCCTATGACATTCTTATCTTTTGGTCTAGGAACCAACTCCCAAGTGTTATTCTTTTCAATCTGCTCAAGTTCTTCATCCATTGCCCTGACCCAGCATTCATCTTTGCATGCCTCTTTTACATTTTGTGGTTCAGTGGAGGAGAGCAATGCCAAATAGCTTGAGGCTTTTGCAATTGTTCTTCTTGTTTGTATACCTGCCTCTTTCTGCCACAAAATTTGAGATTCTGGATGATTCTTTTGAACGTACCTGGATGGAGTCTTATCTTCTATCCTTATCTATTCTTCTAGTGCCTCTTGAGCTTCTTCTTCATCATAAGTCTGATTTGATGTTGAAGGATAGTCCTCATCATCTTCGAAATCTTCAAATCTTACCTGCCTAGGAGTATTTTCTTCTTCATCAACTACTATATCAATACTTTCAACAATTTTTCCAAGCCTTTTATTGTAACACTTGTAAGCTTTGCTGTGGGGAGAGTAACCAAGGAGAATGCCTTCATCTGGTCTAGGTTCAAACTTGCCAAGATTTTCATTAGTATTTTTGACATAGCATTTGCTTCCAAAAATTTTGAAATATTTCACCGAAGGAGTCTCACCATACCAGAGCTCATGAGGATTTTGAGTGCTGTTCACCCGGACATTTGTTTTGTTGAGAATAACAACTGCAGCAAATGCGGCTTCACCCCAGAAGGTTGCGGGAGTTCCGGATTCATCAAGCATAGCACGAGCCATTTGTTGAGTTGTTCTGTTCATCCTTTCCACTACTCCATTTTGCTGAGGATTCCTAGCTGTAGATAATTCCCTTCTTATTCCATGTTCTTCACAAAAATCGAAGAATTCATTTGAGGTAAATTCTCCTCCTCTATCAGACCTGAGGCATTTGATTCTGTGATTTGATTCGTTCTCCACCAAGGCTTTGAATGATTTGAACTTTTGAAAGGCTTCGTCTTTGTGCTTCATAAGTCCTAGCCAACACATTCTGGAAAAGTAATCAATGAATAATATAAAGTATTCTTCTCCTCGAGGTGACCTTTTTCTAGATGGACCACATACATCAGTATGGACAAGTTTAAGCGGCCTGCTGGCTAATCCTTCCTTCTCAGGGAAGTTAGTTCTAGTTTTCTTACCAAACTGACATGATTTACATATTGTATTGTCTGGAATTCTGATGTCTTGAAGACCACGAACTGCTTGGTATTTGCATGCTTTCCTTATCTATGAGAAGCTAAGATGCCCCAATCTTCTATGCCATAGCCAGTGATCATCATTCTTGCTTAGATAGAATTGATTTTGTCCTTCTTTGAATATGTATAAATTATTTGGAGTTCTTACACCTTTGATCATTGTTTTTCCTGTATCAAGGTCACAAACACTACATCCATTTGATCGAAATATTACCTCAGTTCCTTGATCACACATCTGACTGACACTTAATAGATTATGCTTTAAGCCATCAACATACATGACATTTCCAGCTTTGACCCTTTCTTTCAACTGAACAGAACCTTTACCTTTTATGAGAGCAGGGGTGTCATTTCCAAAAGCGCCCTTCTTCTCCTTCTCTAAGGCACTATATGACTGAAGCTTTTCTTTATCACCTGTCATATGTTTCGAACATCCACTGTCGATGTACCATTGATTTTGCTGCCCTTCTGCATATAAGGCTATACCACATCTTTCTGGTTGTGATTCTTTTATTCTCCATGATTTGGCACTTGAGGCTTGCTCCTTCTGAGTTGTCTGCCGAAACCTGCTTCTGTATTTAGAATCTTCATGACCGAAATTGTTACAAATATAACATTCTATTTCATTTTCAAGAGCAGAGAAGTTATTGTAGTTCCTTTTCATGATTCCAGTCATACTCCTCTATTTATGAGCTTCTCTAGTCATGATTGTCTTATAGGCAACACATTGAGCTTCTTTGTGACCAAAGTTATGACAAGAAAAACATTGGCCATTGAAGAAACTCCTGTGATTATCAAATCTACCAGCCAAATGATTGTAGTTCCTATTGACATCCATTCTTGAGGCAGATTGAGAAGGTTTTACCTGTGGCTAGTTATATCTTTTATTCATTCTAAAATTAGATTGCCCCTGATTTATCTGATAGTCTTTGTTCATTCTTGAGGTGAATTGTCCCTGATTTACCTGGTGATTTCCATTTGGCCTTTGTTCACTTTTCCTTGCAGCATCAAGATAACTTTTGGAGGTAGATGGTTCCTGCGCTTGAGTTGTTTCTTCATTATATCCCAGGCCTGTCTTGATTAGTGGAGAATGCTGCACTTTGATAATCTCATCTAAAGTGTCAGATCCTTTAACAAATCTTAGATTAAGAGCTTTTGTTTTCTCAATCTCTTTTCTAAGTCCCACAATTTCACATTCTAACTTTTCATGATGTCTTTCCTTTTCAGCAAGTTGGAATTGTAGAGTATCTATGATCACATTCTTCTCTTCTAAACAAATTTTGAGTCTAGAAATCTCTTCACAAATACCTTCTTCATCTATAGCATCCACAAAATCATCATCTTCAAAAGCCATTAAAATTTTATAATTATAACCTTGTTCATCTTCATCACTATTTGAAAGTCCATCACTATCTTCATGAGTGTAATATCTTTTCTTATTTACATTCTGTTTCTTTTTCCATCTAACAGGTTCCTTACCTTTTACCTTTATGAGGACACTTGGTAGTATAGTGACCGACTCTTCCACAGGCAAAGCATTTGAAAGGTAACTTAGCTCTGAATCTTCCAGCACCCCATTGAAGATTCTTGACAAAATTTGATTCTTCCTCTTCTTCTGGAATATGTCCTGACTCATAGTAATCTCCTTTGCCTGAAGCCTTGAATGCAGCTTCTCTCCTATCCGATGGTCCCCCTTTCCTCATTTCGTAAGCAGTTAGAATTCCGTGCAGTTGTGACATGGTAAGGTTCCGTAGATTCTCCTTTTCTTCTATTGCAGAAACTTTTGATGCAAACTTAGGGGACAAAGATCTTAGAACTTTTTCAACCACAACTGCCTCTTTTATTTCTTCACCCAAGTTTTTCATACAATTAACAATCTCATCTACACGAAGGAAATAGTTAGCCACACTTTCATCATTGTGCATTCTGAGATTTTCATACTGAATTCTGAGGGTTTGAAGTTTTGCTCGTTTTACCTGTTCATCTCCTTCATAGCTCAGAACAATCTTGTCCCATATTTCTTTTGCGGATTTATACTGCATAACCTTGACGAATTATGATTGAGATAGACATCCTAATAGAGTATTGACAGCCTTTGCATTTGTTTCATATTGCTTCTTACCAGCCGAATCTGTAGGAGTTGTGGATGGAAAAGTATACCCTGTATCTATGATATCCCAGACTTCTGTACCAAGAGATTGAAGATAGGTTGTGACTCTTACCTTCCAATAGACGAAGTTGGTCCCATCAAAAATTGGTGGCCTGATAGATGCTTCTCTCTCGTAGTTGCTCATGATGATGGATCTTCCTTCAAGCGATCAAGCTTCTTCAGAAGGACCTGCTCTGATACCAATTTTTGGAAATAATACGGGGGGGGGGGGTGAATCAGTATTATCAAGTCAATTATTTCCTTTTTCAAATCCAGATCATATACGCTACTTCAGTTAGTGAAAACCGCGTATATACGCAACTACGTATAAGGAAACTCGCGTATACCATGCAAACTTATAATTTACTTTATCTTACAGATGTTGATTAGTAATCTGTGTATCTGAATCAAATAAACAGTAACCAGAAATAGTGAAACAAAGTAGAAGACAATCACACACAAGAACACAAGATATAAGGTGGAAACCCAATGTGGGTGAAAACCACCTGCTGCAATTCATCTCTATCTTCCTTTTAATTAGAAACTTCTTTTTACAATGATTCTGTATTGGTGCTGTCCTTTACCAGTACGCAGGATGCAACCTGCTGAGAGCTACAACCCTCTTTCGTTCTCCAGCTTCTCTTGGAAGGGAGCTACAACCCCCTTAGCTCTTGCACTAGCCAAGATACTAGTACATAGGTGCTGGCCTACAGAAGGCTACAACCTTCTCTTTCTTCCAGGGACCACGTTTCATAAATTTTCAGATTAGATCCATGAACATCAATCAATCATCAAGAATTTCTGCATCAAACAATCTCCTTTTCACCAATTAGAACTGAATCAAGTAGACACTTCTCTGACAGCTGTACCCAAAACACTGTAACAGTAACCACACACCAAATTCTAAACTGAGAACACTACAACAATAAATAGAAGATGCTAGAACACAACTCAAGAGATATACGCTATTTCAATAACCAGAAACCTGCGTGCATACGCTTCTGTGTTTGAACCAACCTGCGTATACGTTGTTTTTACTCACAGAACCAGTGTGTATACGTGCCTTCACTTCACTGAACCTGCATACAAATCTATAAAGGATAATTCACTGTTTCAAATATTCAGACATTAATTAACCCAGATTACCAGATTTATAGATCAAGCATGCGCCACATATAACGGATCAAAATCATACAAAGATACTATTATTCAAGCCTTAAGATTATGACCCATCAATAGAACTTATCCTTCTCTTTGTGCTCAGGTTCTTCCTTCATTCAAATCCAAATCTGCACCATAACCCAATCACCAATATTCCAGATCTAGCACTTTATCAGATATTCAATAATTTAGATGATCCTTTGCCAAATGATCTCCTTCCTCTTTTATAGTCTTAGGCCTTTCACAATACCATGGACCCAATACTTGGGATCAACACTCTTGATGAGATACCATGGCCCAAAACCATAGGTTCAACTACCAAGGACTAAATACCACGGACCAAAAGTAAGTTCTCCAACATGTACGTGCTTTTTCTTGCGTGAAAGTGCGTGTATATGCATACGCGCCTTTGTAACATCACACCCGCGTGTATACGCGCCTTCGTCTAGGTGAACCTACGTATATATCTTTTTCTTCTTTTTGAGTGCCTAAACTGTGATCTGTCACCAGAGTGAGTTGCCATCAAGGACAACACCTGTGCCATAGCTCCAAATCGGTGCCATAATGCCAACATATTCTATATTAGAGTATTATTAACCGATTTAGTTATAATTTGATATAGTAAATACCACATTGTTTTTGTTGCGTTACTATTCTAGTAAAAGGGTGGCACAATTTTAAAGTGTCCATAAAATTTATTTAATGATAGAAATATACCAATATGTTTATTACGATAACAATTTTAATTTCATGTACTATTAGTATTTTTTTTGCATTGAGGATCATATATTATTATATTAGGAGGTTGGCAACATTTTATAATCAATAAGAGAAAGTATTATATAAGACTCCTTTCATGTTTAAATATATTCTTTTAACAAAAAAAAAAACAATCATAAAATAGAAATTATAGCAACATTAAATTTGTAAAAATTATACTACAAGGACTTCATCAACTTAAAATATTTTGTAAACCATCATATATCCATCTTAAATTTGGATCTGCCGATAGTCTAAAGGGATCAATTCTAAATTTAAGATGGATATAATATTGTACTCTTGCATTCCATAACGGGTTTCCTCAAGCCTTTAAATAGGTTTCATCATAACAAATATGATAGAAAAATACCATGGACTATGCAATACCATGGGCTTGTAAACCACCATCAGTAAACTCATCAAATGGATAACTCAAACTTATCTTAACTATTATATGACATAAACATTTAATTGAGACCTCCCCATATCCTAGTAAAGATTGACATTTACTAGTGTACATGTTTATAGAGGGCCTTTCAAAACTTGAAGGTAAAATAAAAATAGTTTTATTAATGTAAATACAATTAGTGACCATGAATAGGTAAAACATGGGATTGCTAGGCAAAACAATATCAATACAAAGTAGGGGTGCGAAAGCAACTCTTAGTAGGAAACAATTAAACCATATTAGTATGTCTAACATCCAAGCAAGATATTATAGTTATGGATAATACACCATATTCCTTTACTATTAATTTTTGTTCCTAACGACTCTCAGCGCAGGTTTCCCACAACCCAGGGGGTCAATTGTTGATCAAAAGATGATGTTGTTGTGAGGATATCATTGTAAGACTTGATGGGGAGTGCCTCCCTTGCAATTTTTTCATTGAAACTATTCTATTAGAAAGTTACTAAGTAAAATATGTTTTTATGCTAAAATTTTCACTCCTCAGTGCCATTAAAAAACCGAAAGAGGAGGTTCAAATCACTTATACCACTTAGAAATAACTATCAAATAACTATAATTTGTTTGAAGACCATTTAGGATTCATTATCAATTAATTATAAATTTTCAAACAATGTCATAATAATGGTGCAAAAAGTCTAAAGACATCCATTTGCAACCCTTCTCTTGAATTAGCATGGAAATTATACTTAGCACTCATTATAACTTAAATATTCCATCTTTTATTGGGAAAAGAATTTTGTTTTACATGCAATTTTATTTCAAAAACAACAATATCACATTTGTACACTCATATTAAACTACATGATAGGAAAATTGAAGTCAATAAATGATTTTTGACTTATTTACTTATATGAGATGATTGCGAATACGAGTCATCGATTTAAGAATACATAGTTAGAAAAACTATGAATTAAAAATCGAAATAGACAATTTAGAACACATTATCGCTTAATTCTAAATTATTCGTTTTGTAAAATTTGCATCTTTAATTACATTTTTAAGAACTTTATTTCAATAATACATTACATTTATAAACATGTATTATGGAAACATATAACTATTAGAATTCAATAAATATCTTCATATATTGTTGACTTCTATGATACTATATCAACTATAAATAATGTATTTAAAATTTGAAATTTATAAAATGTTAATATAGACGGGAAAATCAAATGTCATATTATATTATGGTGCAAAAAGTTTAAAGATATCCATTTATGGCTCATGCCTTGAATGATCCTGAATGGTCCACTTAACACTCATTATCAATTAATTATTCCATGTTTTCTTAGGAAAAGCATTTTTTTTACATGGACTTTTACTTTAAAAAAAAAAAACAATGTCACATTTATGCACTAATATCAAACCACATGATACACATATGAAAGTGAATAGATGTCTTTTTGGCTTATTAACTTATATGAGACGATTTCATACATAAGTAATTGATTTAAGGATAGATTATGCATAGTTATAAAAGGTTATGGATTGAAAATCAAATAGACCACATAGAACTCAGTGTCAATTAATTATATTTTTTTTTGCAAAAAATATATCTTTTACTTACATTAAGATAATAAATAATTTCAAAAGTGCAATACATTATAAGCTTGTATCAATGCATATAACTAAATACATTATAAACTTGTATAAATGCATATAACTAAATAGAATTCAATAAATAGGTCAAGGTATTGTTTGCTTCAATTGTATTATTTATATTGTATTGAACTTTACACATTGTTAATGTGAATGTGGAAACCAAATGACATATGATGCAAATGGTTTAGAGACATCTATTGATGGCCCATCTCCTAAATAACCATGAATAGTCCACCTAACATTATTATCAATTAATTATTCCATGTTTTATTATCATGGATTTTGATTTTAAAAGAACAAGGTCATATTTATGCACTTTTATTAAACCAAATAATAGGAAAATTAAAGTCAATAAATGGCTTCGTGATTTATTGACTCATATGAGATGATGAACTACATAAATAATTGATTTAAGAACACATCTAACTTAGAAAGAATTATAGATTGAAAATCCATACCTTAAAATTTAAGAAATTTGAAGTCACTAATTTATGTCCCATTTCCCACAGGCCTAAATAGTCTACTTAATGCTTATAACCATGACTTTTTAATATATGTTTTTGAAAGAAATGATTCATATGTTATGACTATTATATATCACATTTATACACTCATATTAATCAATATAAATAAGTTGATAACATAATTTTGTGCCTTGATGGCTCGTATGATATAATTTCATTTTAGTTAAAAATATAAATTTATAAAAGGTATCATCAGACGATGAACTGAAATTTCTTACAATTCAGAAAGTTCAAAGACACACTATGATACATATTCAATCAAACCTTAATACCCCACTTAGCACACATTATCAATTAATTAAAAGTTTTTCAAAGAAATGAAAATTGATTTACAATGGGTTTTATTTTAAAGATTATATATCACATTTATATGCTCATATTAATGTTTTTGATAGGGAGTTAAATGTCAACAAGCGACTTTGTGCCTTGTTGATTTCAAAAATGACAGGATTGCAATTACAAATATTAATTGATTTAAATATATAAAAAATTAATAGAAATTATGGATTGGGAAATCAAATATCTTCTACTTCAAAAAGTTCAAATCATTCACCTATGCCCTATTTCCTATTAGCCTAAATAGTGCACATATCATTTATCTACTAAATTACCCATACTTTTTTAAGTAAGAGTTGTACCTTTATTTACATTGAACATTATTTAAAAATTTAAATTTTACATTCATATATGAGTATTAATGCATATAAGTAAATAGAAATCAATAAAAATAACAATCTAAATAATAAAAAACTTTAGATTGTCACTTCTCAACAAAATATAATGAATGAGCTTGTGCAAGACATCGGAAAATTGTTGTCAAGCTGGAGATTGTTGAGTGGTGACAACAACCACCTAATAGTTCGTTTCATTTATTTTGCACTATCCAACATCTTTAGAACAATTGCACATAAATATTTTTTGGTTGTTTAAACCTATGGTGTGAGAATCCCATGAATCTTGAGCAATAAAGAAAACCTTTCCTTGTGTGTTTTTTGTGTGCAAATTTGCTTCAATATTTATTCTCTATGTATTCTTTTAATATATGAGTATTAATGCATATAAGTAAATAGACACAAATCTTAATAAAAAACTGTTTTTTTATTCATAATAATAATAAATTCATTCTAGGTCATCAATGAAATATTTTAATATGTAGGATTAAGTAATATTGATGTGTACTTAGAGCTATATTAAATATATTAAAAAAAACTTATTTTAATGTGAAAAATATAGTCCATAGATAAAATGTCTTAATGTGCATGCTATGTAAAATATTTTAATGTCAACTATGTATCTATATATATATCAATTATTTATTTTTAAATAAAGTATATGTCGTGAACTCTAGTACAGTTAGGGTTTTGATCATAAACTTTTTTTGTAATTCCTGATTTTGTAGCCACAATCTGTCTTCAACTCAGTTCCATGTAGATTAGGTATCTTTCTCTTCTGATGATTATGATTTCTTGTTAAATGCCCATTGGGGAGGGGTGTGAACCCCTCCTATAGACAAGCAGTGATAGGGGGAAACTAGCCAAATGCTGGCGGGTTAGAAGTTAATCAAGCTAATGGAAATACTCAAGAGAATGCATTTTTTGGAGCTTAATGGAAACACTGATTCAAAAGTACATGAGGTATAGTCTAATAAAATCAAAGGTTATATCCAGTACATGAAATATTGTGCCCTTAACTGTAATTTCATTAGGGTTTGGCCTATGTAGAGAGATTTGGTGAAGTGGATAAACCAAAGGGTCATATTGACCTAAAATTGGGGACCAAGGGCTTCTTTACGGTTTCCAATTTGGGATATCGAACTCAGTTGTTTGAAAATGGATCCTATTTTTATAATAACGCAAGACTTTTCATTAGAATCTAGGACAAGCATTACAACCCTAAAAAATAATCTTTTTGGGGGATTCAGTATGGGTGAGATTATTTTCTCTACCAAAATAATTCTTGGAATAGGAGATCCTTGAAGGCATTGGAAACTCTATAGGCATTTTTGTTAATATTTCTGAGGTAGTTAGGTGATGCCATTATATGCCATACAAAGAATTTGTGTGTATATGAATATATCCCAACTACTCTCAAAATATATTGATATTTCCTATCATGATGAAACTTGGAGGCAACGATGATATTATGAACACGTGTCATTATGATTCCAGGGGTGTTATGAGCACATGCATCTATTTAGAGAATTCCTAATTCGGTAAGTTGAGCTATAGATGGAGAATCAGAAATTCAGTCTAGAGGATTTTCAAACTTTGACAGCGAATACAAGAAACCCTACAAACTCATTGGGCACATCAAAGGAAAATCTTGTTCCAAACCAAAATCAGTTTAAAGTTCTGGCAAGCCCCAACAAGGACAATGATTTTCCTGATGATATTATGAATTTTAACCCACATGAGGGTCAGGCTCATCCTCAAGCTAATATGAAGCACAAATATCCTGAAACACCCCTTGAAACCCTAATCATGGAGGAAGTTCATGTGTAGGAGAAATTGATATGGAGGCCAATGAAAAAACAAGGATCCTAATCCATGAAAAAAAAAATTGGCCAATATTCCAAAAAACCAGAAAATAAGAGATTTCACTCCCATCCGTAAACTCTAGGTACTCCAATTCTAGAACACTTATCTCAGATTGAAGCACTAGAAAATGGAAAATGAAGGAGATTCAATATCGTTAACTAGGGGAGTTGGAGTCAAAACTCAAGGAAGTAAGGGAAAAGGATAGGTGTAGAAGGAATTCAAGAAAATGGGAAAAATTTTGACCCAAGCCTCGATTGATGAAGTTAGGTTGTGCTTGGTTAATTTTGGTCAAGTAACAATAGGTGTTTTCCTCCCTCAAACATCTTCTCCCATGAAGATAATTTCTTGGAATATCAGATTGAAAAAAAATGGGTTATCTCAAAGTTGTTTATGGGACGCATGTACCCTAAGAGAAATTAGCCTTTTTCTAAGATATTCGAACAATCCGCTCGATTCATAGGATGAAATTTGGGTTGTTGGAGGAGATTTTAATTTAATTAAAACCCTAGAGGAAAAAAGGGGGGCATCAAGAGACTTGATTCAAAGGTGAAAAAATTCGTAATGGTTATTCAAGATCTATAGGTAGTGGACCTTAACACCATTAATTTGATTTACACTTGGAACAAACGGAGAGGGGGGAGGCATCAAGTTGCTAGTCAATTAGACAAAGTTCCTATCTTTCAAGCTATAATACAAAGGTATCTATATGCCACAACATATATTCTACCTAGTCTTGGATTTGATGATTGGTCGATCAAATTGGAACTCGATTTGGAGGCAACCCCTCATAATTGACCATTAAGATTTGAAATTTCTTGGTTACATGAACCTGAATTTACGGAACAAAAAAAAAATAAAAAAAAATTAGTGGGCAGTGGTGCAGGTCCAGGGAGTCAATCATATGCATACCATCCTATTGGAACTCAAGGAATTGAAGCTAGAAATCAAGGAATGGAATAGAAAATAGTTTGGTCATATTCTTAAGGATAAACAGGTCTTCGAGAGTTGGATGAATCCGTTAACACCCTGTAATTCCTCCAAGATGAAAAAAGGATCACAGGGGTAACCATAAACCACTTACGGAATTGGAACCTAGCCTTTCCAACTCTAGAGAGGACTCTCTCTTTAATATTTTCAGTGAATTAAATAGCCGAGTGTTTTAGATTTTTAGGCTAGTTCTTAAGGACAAAGAAATGAATTTGTTTTGAAGGTTTGATGGTAGGTGTGAGTTGAAATGCATTGGACATGGAGTCACTCAGGGTATAGATTAATGAATCATGTAAACACTTGGTTGATTTAGTTAAATTTTAGAGGCAAGGTAGAAAATATCCCTTATGATGATAGAAATGTCATTGTAGATAATGGATTGAAGAAAGGGCATAGATTCTTCAAACTTATGGAATCTAACCAGGATGAATCCTAAGTAAATCTTAAGCAAACAATATAAGAAATAATCAAATACATAATCAAAGCATGAAATTCGCGATGAGTTCAGATACATATACATTGATTATGTTGCATATAAAGGAAGGAAATATTGAGATTGAATCGATATGGAAGATGAAACATACGCTGGGAAAAGAAACATGCATAAAGAACACAATCACATGAATCTATGAAAACCAAGATCAATTACTTCTTACTTGCATAAGCTTTATTAATCTAAAAAAAAATTACAATTTACAGACCATGAACTATCTCTCACACACTAACCCATATGAACCCCTTCTTCATAGTTATTGTGGCTTTAAATATATTTTTTACATAATAGGCTCATTGACTAGATACATTGTATGTCTCATCCACTAAGTGGATCGAATCAACTGACTTTAATAACATGTTGTTTTTTTGAACCAAAAAGACTAAACAAAGCTAACCATTACAACTACAACATTTATCTTAAAAAAAAACATAAAGCACTTTATCTTGTCCACCTAATGGCTTTATCCATTAAATTCCAATGTTATCCTTGTCCTTGATCACAACAACATAGTCTAAATCGAAAATAAAAAATAGAAACATAAGAGAACTTAAGTTACACATTGGTTGTGCAACAAAATTTTGAATCTGTGTTTGCACCATGTCTTCCCGCTCCAAACCAAAAAAAATAGCGACATCCAATAATCTAAAGTTCTGTGATGTACCATCAACATCCAAAACTAAAAGAATTTATGCATAATTCTGCTCATTCACAAACCAAATTACAAAAAAACCATAATTTTGTCAGCAAAAATTATGAAAATAGACCTCGAAGAAACACCTATATCTCCCAAATGGTAGAACCTATGTAAAAACTGAAGGAGAATATTTTAGATAAAGGTTTCCTGGAGATTGACCTCTCTCTATTTCTTCAAATTTCTCCCCATTTCTTTATAAATGTATCTTCAAAATAATGACTAAAAGAGGAAAATACATAGTCTAGAAAATAGGCCTTGAAGATGCATTCGAAACTCCACATTTATGATAACTGTGAAAACAATGGAAGAGGTTATTGTGATTTGGTTTGTTCTTGAGAAAAACCTCTGTCTAGTTTTTGAAATTTGGCTCCATGTGGTTGCAATCATCATTTAAAATTGATGGCTAAAACAAAGTATTTGTGCAACACTGTGCAACGAAAACAAGGGTTTCACAATACTTTAGAAACATTGGTCTAATCACGACTCTAACCCTGATTTTCTCTCATTTACAAACATTAGGATCTGATTGTTAATACCCTATCTCTGGATGAGCGTAAAAGTGATAATAAAGTCATATCAAGGTTGTGTGGCTTTGGAAAGATGTTTCGCAGTGACTACGTAGCGTTGCGTGCAACGATGACTCTGTGATTGTTGTACTTTATTCTTGATCACTAGATTAGATTCAAATCAATATTCATTCTTCAACCATGATAATTAACCAGTTTGAACTCAGCAATGCAGACAATTGTGTGAAGGATATGGTAGTTTGTCCATTTCATTTGAAATTGTTACTATTTTGTCATGTTTTGTAATTTCATACAATGCCTCCTTTTCAAAACATGATATTTCAGGCATTATAGTCATTAGAGGATTTGGGTTAGCACAACATTTGGAGTTGTGGGAGGCTTATAAGGGTAATTCCACCTCTAATGCACAATTATAGCTTTTGAAGGTGGATATGGAAATGGACTTGTGATAATTATATGATTTATGAGTGAAGAATGATTAATGTATAGGGGAGTAGGGTAGGAGATTTAAAACATAGGGAGCAGGAAATAAGGAATGTAGAATGTAGCTTCAAGTGTTTAGGGAAAGATAATAGACTAGGGGGAGAAAAGAAAGGTGGAATTTCAATAGCTATCTTTATTTGAGCAGTGATATTTTCAACTGTCATTGTCTCATGTAAACCTCATGACAGGCCCACTATTGACACATAACCCATGCCTCAATTACTCAAGAGTTTGACAATGTTTCCCAATAACTCAAGACAACTTCATGCGTTTGATCAAACCTCTTGGTGACCACAGCCATGGCGATGTTTTGGACCGTGACATTTGAACTTATGACAATAACCATGACATTAAGTTCGATTTTATTCAAAATGACCATTAAGTAATTTGAAGACATTTGACAAATGAAAACCTACTCACCCTAACAAAATCGAGTCCAATAACTTATGATCTATAATGGTGACTAGAGGATTTGGTTAGGGAAGAGGGGTGTCTCATTAACCAATTGGAGAAGCATAGAAAATAGGAGGAAATATTATGGAAACATAAATCCCACATGCAATGGTTGAAGGAAGGTAAGAGAAACACCACATTATTTCATAAGGTGCTAGTCAAATATCAACACAGTAACAGGATTTTTTCTTTCATCTCACGATGGCTAGTGGTTGGTCATACACAATGAGATGGGGCACAAATTAGTCTTTTTCTTATCAAACCTTGCTCATTGTTCATACCCTTAATAAAGTTGCTTCTATCCATCACATTACAACGCATATCTCTAATCTTATTCTCCTGGAATAAAATGAAGCCTTAATGAGGGAGGTATCATTCACCAAAGTGGAGGAAGTATTAATCGAAATTCCTAAGAATAAAGATTCGGGCCCATATGGTTTTACTACCGAATTCTTCCAAGCTTGCTCACCTATTATTGGAACAAAAGTTCATGCATTGGTGGAAGAATCTCACCAGCTACAAAAGGTATGGTTTGGCCTTAATTCCCCTTTTATGAATTTAATTCTGAAGACTGATAGAGCTAAGGATCCTAGTGGATTCCATCCTATTTCTATATGTAATTTGATCTACAAAATTATCTCTTTAGTTATTGTAAACTACCTCAATCCTCTCTTAAACAAAATTACCTCTCCTGAAAAAACTGGTTTTGTGGAATCTCACCAAATTCTTGATGGGATTTTCATTGCTCATGAAGTAATCCATTCTATGAAATTTTTTAAGAGGGCTAGAATGGTGATTAAATTGGACCTCTACAAGGACTATGATATATTAAACTTGCAATATCTCATATCCATCCTCTATGAATTTGGATTCTCTTCCTCTTGGGTATCTTGGATTTAGTCGTTAATATATTCTACCTTTTATTCCATCCTCTTGAATGGATCCCATGCCTATCCATTTAATCCCTTCAGAGCTCTTCACTAGGGAGATCGTATATCCCCATTTCCTTTTATCCTAGCAGTGGAGGGTTAGGGTAGATTTCTTTAAGTCATTGGCCTCCGGGATATGCTTTAAGGGTTTTGTTTATATGGAAATTATTTCCCTATCACACTGTTGAAAATAGCAACAAGAAATGCTAAATATAGAAGTGCTAAATTTAGCACTGCTATAAATAACATTTCAGGATACCTTCCTATTTTAGTTAGTCCCTGAACTAAAATAGAGAAGTAAAAATTCGAATTTGATCTTAGCAGCTATTTGTAAAATAATTAATTAATTCATCTTAAGTTAATTAGTTGTAGAAAATCAAACATGAAGTCTATGTTGGGACATGCAACAGTTTCTCCATTGATTGAGGAATTTATCCATCAGTTAAAGAGGTAAGGGTGAGTTGTAATATTGAGTTGTAATTAGTTGGCTTAGTTAACTGAGTCAAGTCCAATTAGATTAGTTCCAACAGTTTGTTGAATTAATTGTGAGTTTAGTTAGTTAATGCATGCATGCATGTAACTGCTGCACTTCAGATAACTGAATATTCTCTCATAAATAACCCATGCATGTCAGTTCAGACAAAGACTCAGTTGAGATCAGATGGAGGGATAGTGTATTATCAGTTGTAGGAATATTTCATTGTGAATATCTCTTGCATGCAAAAGGAATTCATTCCTTGGAGATTGCACAGTTACTTCTTCAGTTTAGTGAGTGTGTGATGAAGCCAATCACGCAGGTGGCATCATTGGACCCCAAGAAAAACTGCACAAGAAAATAGGAGGCTTGGAGGGCTGAGGGAAGGCATATCTTGTGTCTATTCAGTCTGTGAGTTGTATTGTTTCATTGTAGAGAGAGCATGACAGCTTGTGAGCTGATTCTTTTGGTAACTTGAACATATTTCCACTTGTATAATAATACAGAGATTGGGGTTTTTAGCTAAGGCTTTCCCCAGAGTATTATTTTATGTTCATGTGTGATTGCTTTCTCATTCTTTTTTATATGTGTTCTAATTGATCTTGCTCAAAATTGATTAAGCTTCTGCAAATTTTGTTGTAGGAGTAGATAAAGTATTTTTCTTTAGTATATTGCATTATCAGGTGATCTACAGTGGGAATTTATACATGGTATCAAAGCAAAGGTGATCAAAGTGAAGAACACTATACAAGAAGGGAGAAGTTCAAAGTTTGAGGTTCCTTAATATAGAAATCGAGTTCTTATCACATCTCAATTTCACCAATGGCGTTCAACGGTTTAAGACTCGAGTATGCCCTTGATGGTAGCCCGAATTATATAGCCTGGAAGGATCACATGGAAGCAGTATTAGAGGATAATGGTCTAAAGGACTTCACTGATCAAGAAGTCCCCAAGCCAACAACATTTGGTGCTACAGAATTGGCGGAATGGAAGAAATGTGTGGCTACAGCAAGGAGAATCCTCCTGGAGGGAGTTCGAGACCACATTGTCTTGAGCCTCCATGGGAAGGAGACATCATTTTCAATGTGGAAAACACTGAAATATCTATAGCAAAACAACAGCGATCAGAGGAAGCTAGCACTGAAAGAGAAGCTTCGAAAAATCAAGTGTGAAAAGGGCGACACGATCTCTACATATCTGAACAAGCTCACCACCTGTAGGGATGATCTTGGAAGTGTAGGGTGTTAGAAACTGCTATTAGAAACAGCAAAAGGCTCATTGCTTTTTATCGTTAAAGCAGTTTCTAATCTTAATGTGACCCGGTCTAATCTTAAAGCATTTAGATTTTATCCTAAAGCAGTTTCTAATCTAAAGCATTAGATCTTAAGCGTTGAATTGGTATATGATGGACGTACCAGATTAGAGTTAAATAATATATAAAGAATTGGGTCCTCTCTCTCCCACACACAAGAGTTGCATTCTTCTCCATCAAGAAGCACATAAAGGAAGTGAGGGCAAGAGGAGAGAAACCGAATTCTGAAGAAGAGGAACAGTCAGGAGTCAGATCATAGAGATGGCAGCCATTACATCTTCCGCTGTTAATCAAGGTATGTCATCTATCATATTAAGTTCTGTTTGTGAAATATTCGGTATTGATGATCTTTTGGCTGTTAAAGGAAATTTTACATTTGGTATCAAAGCACAATCAATAACTGAATATTTCCTATGATTGCAATTGATCTGTTCTGTGCTTTACTCATGTGATTCAGCCTTCGGGAAACTGTGGGGGTTTCATGAAATGATCATGCATTCATGAGTCCTTTGACTATGCGCCTATTGACCCCTGTTTGCATCCTTTCGTTGTTAACCAAGTCCTGTGCATGCTTCACAAAAGGGGTTAAGAGCTTACCTCTAAGTTTTCGAACTGGGCCTGTCCGTCATGAATTCGACCAGTTCTAGAAATATCCCGGTATTAGATCTTGATCCAGTCGAAGCACCGTATTTAATCTTTGCTGTTAATAAGTTGCTATTCTTCTATCTTGTTCGTGTCTTTTAAGTTACGTTAGCCGAATATGAGGATGTCGTTTATGAATTGTGCCGTGTTGGGAGAACTAATGACAGTGCTTTCCTTATGTCAGCTCTCGACTAATATTGATGCATGTATACTGTATTAGTTCCTGTGCTTGTGTCTGGCCTTGCTAGGAATAATTTTTGCCAAACTATAAGATTTCAAACTCGATACAGCTACATGCTGTAAGCTCCAACAGAATTTTACTTTGTCGCCTTTTACTGGCACTTATACAAATCAAGGTCATCGCTATAATTATTAGAAGAATCAAATAGGGCCCTCCGAGGCTGGAATCGCTCAATTGTAGGACCCATGAACAGGATTCTCTGACGTGAAATCTTTGGAGCTGTGAATTAGAAAGGTTTGAAATTCCACAGACTTAAGATGGAGGCAAAATGATTTAGCTTCGCAACCAATGCTCGGCGGTTTGATGGGAAATCCCACCCCAATCGAATCCACCCCTCGTAAACCCGACGACGTTGATTGAATTTCTAGTCAGGTTTCATGCGGAGACCCATCTCTAAATTTGACCTGTATCTCCTGCCGGTGCCTGTCGGTGCTCTACCTCCGCGGTTAACCAATGAAGAGGCCCTTTCCCCTTTACGATGTGACCGAAATATTTCCTAGACTCTGTAAAAATCTTAGTACTAGGCTGTTGCAGTTTGAAACCTAAAGGAATTGTAGTTTGTGGGGAATTAATTGTGCGGCATCATAGTCGTGGAGCGAAGGTCAATATGTATGACGCCAAGTGAACTGTATTGTGCCCAAATATTCACCTTATTTTTGTAGCTTGCGCATCAGGAAGAATTGGGGCACAGTATTTTTGAACTCATTAAGGCCGTCCTTGAGTGCACCTTTTGTTTCATGATCTGGAAATCAAAGTCTGACTATCAACAAAATTTTTTTAAGTATGTCAACGATGAATCAGAAACTTTGTTGATTGGTTTTTTGTATTCAACTATTTGTTATAATCTTATCGGATCATGAAAACTCTCCATTGGTTTTTTTAGCATATCGAAGCATCATTTCTCAAGGTATCTGTGGAGCATTGGAGGATTACGAATCCTATTGCAAACGCAAATCAGAACTACAACTTTTGAAGCTTTTGTTCAGTCAAGTTCACCTGACAAAGCATCCATAAGAGAACAACGAAAACTTGAAATGTGTCCATATAACAATGATATGACTTTATATGAGTATCTAGGATCGTGATGTATAAAGAAGAATCTGGTAACAATTACCAGGAGAATTCTTGACCTACAAAGATTTATGTGTTAACTGACAATGTTTGATGGCTCCAAAGGAGGCAGATAGCAACTATGCTTTATGTGTTCGATTGACGTTTGAAACTTGGGCATACAAGTAATTGCTCTATGAATGATTGTTTTGCATACATTAATGATTGTTTATGCACTTGAGATTTATGATTTTGTTAATCGCCAAAGTGGTCAAAATCAGAATGTTGTTTTGCATAAGGTATGTGTTATAAGTTATTTGTGCACATGAGATTTATGATTTTGTTAATCACCAACGTGGTCAAAATCAGAATAATCATTTAGTGCATAAGTGACATAATGATTAATGATAGAAATTGCTAGTTATAATAATACCAATTAAAAACTGGCGTCACTAATGATAGAACCTGAGAACTTACCCAAAGGAAAGTCTTGTTCTATAACTAGTTGACATGATGAGGTTTGATAGATATTTTGATTAAATAAATATTGATCATCCAAAGATGTCAGTTCTATTTAATTAAATATATTTATTACCTACTTATGTTTTGGTATTTAATTATGTTAAGTATAAGATAGTATCTACCCAAAGGAGTGCTAAATTATACTATTATGTCTACATCTGAATCGCGTTAGTTATGAGCTTATAGTTATTTCATTTATGATTTACAGGTTATCTATCTTTCGTATGTTTTGAATCAAATTTAGTTGAAGTTCCTATTAATACATGGTGGCTTGATACTGGTGCTACAACTCATGTTTCCAACAATATGCAGGGATTTCTTAAGATCCGAACCATAAATCCAAATGAAGATCGTTTTCTCTTTATGGGAAACGGAATGAAATCTTCAATTGAAGGCATTGGGACTTATCGTCTAATTCTAGAAAGTGGATATGTATTAGACTTATACAGTACCCTTATGTACCTTCATTATCTAGAAACCTTATTTCCGCAAGTAAATTGGATATTTCTAGTTTTAGATGTATGATTGGATCTGGTTGTTTTGATTTATATAAGAATACTAATAATGTTGGTTCTGGTATTCTAATTGATGGTTTATATAAATTGAAACTGAATGACACTTATGCGAATTCCTTGTTGAATGTAGTAAATAATGTTGGATGTAAACGTAGCAGGTTGAATGAAAATTCTGCTTTCTTGTGGCATAAAAGACTAGGTCATATATCCAAAGAAAGAATGATGAGATTAGTAAGTAATGAAATTTTTTCAAATTTGGACTTTAGTGATCTAGAATTATGTGTGGATTGTATTAAAGGTAAACAAACCAAACATAATAAGAAAGGAGCCACTAGAAGCAGCCCGCTTCTTGAAATAATACACACTGATATTTGCGGACCTATGGACACTCCAGCCTTTAATGGAGAAAAGTATTTCATCACTTTCATTGACGATTTTTCCCGTTATGGTTATGTCTATTTGCTTTATGAAAAATCTCAATCTGTAAATGTCCTTGAGACGTTTGTAAAGGAAGTTGAGAGGCAATTAGATAAAAAGGTGAAAATCATAAGGTCTGATAGAGGTGGTGAATATTATGGTAAATATAATGAGTTAGGTCAGTGTCCAGGTCCATTTGCAAAATTCCTCGAAAGTCATGGCATATGTGCGCAATACACAATGCCAGGTACACCACAGCAAAATGGTGTAGCAAAAAGGCGCAATAGGACGTTAATAGATATGATTAGGAGTATGATGTCAGATTCTACACTACCTAAGAATTTGTGGTCGTATGCTCTCAAAACTGCTAATTATTTGTTGAATAGGGTTCCTAGTAAAGCTGTTCAAAAAACTCCTTTTGAGTTATGGACTAACAGGAAACTTAGCTTAAGACACCTGCATGTTTGGGGTTGTCCAGTGGAAGCGAGAATTTATAATCCACATGAAAAGAAATTAGATTCTCGAACGATCAGTGGGTAATTTTTAGGATACCCTGAGAAATCCAAAGGGTACGTGTTTTACTGTCCTAATCATAGTCCAAGAATTGTAGAAACTGGTAATGCAAGATTCATTGAGAATGGTGAAGTCAGTGGGAGTACTCGAAGAGAAATAGTAGAAATAAAGGAAACAAGGGTAAATGTTACATTGCCTAGAATAGTTCCTCCATCTACTATTACTCCAAATGTTGTTCCAGCTGTTGTAGAACAGCATGATGATAATGAACAACATATAAATGAAGAAGTACTTCCTGAAGGAAATGACTTACATAATGCTGATATACATGAACCACAACAAGTAGCATTAAGAAGACCTCAAAGAAATCGTAGGTCAGCTATTTCTGATGATTATGTGGTTTATATGCAAGAATCAGATTATGATATTGGAATCAATAAGGGTCCAGTTTCGTTTTCACATGCTGTAGAAAGTAAAGAACAATTGGTGTGTAAACTTAAGAAGTCAATATATGGGCTTAAACAAGCATCCCGGCAGTGGTATATTAAGTTCAATACCATTATTACATCTTTTGGTTTTAAGGAAAATACGGTTGATCACTGTATATACCGAAAGATCAGTGGGAGCAAGTTTATTTATCTGGTCCTTATGTTGATGACGTCTTGCTTGCTGCAAATAATTTATTGCATGAGACTAAGGAATTTCTCTCAACGAAAGATTACATGCTCATCCAATGAATCGGAAGTGATTGGATATAGCGATTCAGATTTTGCTGGATGCATCGATACTAGAAAATCGACTTTTGGTTACCTGTTTATGTTTGCTCAAGGTGCCATATCATGGAAAAGTGTGAAACAGACTATCGTTGCTTCATCATCCACTATGGAGGCAGAATTTGTGGCATGTTTTGAAGCCACAATTCATGCATTATGGTTGCGGAACTTTATTTCAGGACTTGCGGTTGTCGACACCATTAGCAAGCCGCTGAAAATTTATTGTGATAACTCTGCAGCAGTATTTTCTCAAAGAACGACAAGTACTCTAAAGGTGCCAAACATATAGAACTGAAGTATCTTGTTGTGAAAGATGAGGTTCAGAAACAAAGAATGTCAATCATGCACATCAGGACAGAACTTATGATTACAGACCCTTTGACGAAAGGGTTACAACCAAGACAATTTAAGGAACATGTTCAAAGAATGGATCTTGGTTGTATTAATAATAATTGATGTGTGACATTCTGAGCTCTTTTATGTGTTTCTGATATACAATCATGTGTTTCTTGTTTTAATGTAGTAATACGTATTTTATGTAATTTTAAACAAGAAAGAGTCTTATAAAGATATTATGTTTAATCATTATGATATAAGGCATTATGTGGACCATTATGCTGTTTTATATAAATTATGAGTATGAATTGATGGATTGCTGGTATTGTAGTATATGGAAGGGAATGCATTGAATTAATAGTGCACAACCGCCATAACTCTCAGCAATTTATCATAGTATGATGTTCAACACTTAATATTATGAATAGTCGGGTCAAGTGGGAGAATGTTAGAAACTGCTATTAGAAACAGTAAAAGGCTCATTGCTTTTTATTGTTAAAGCAGTTTCTAATCTTAATGTGACCCGATCTAATCTTAAAGCATTTAGATTTTATCCTAAAGCAGTTTCTAATCTAAAGCATTAGATCTTAAGCGTTGAATTGGTATATGATGGACGTACCAGATTAGAGTTAAATAATATATAAAGAATTGGGTCCTCTCTCTCCCACACACAAGAGTTGCATTCTTCTCCATCAAGAAGCACATAAAGGAAGTGAGGGCAAGAGGAGAGAAACCGAATTCTGAAGAAGAGGAACAGTCAGGAGTTAGATCATAGAGATGGCAGCCATTACATCTTCCGCTGTTAATCAAGGTATGTCATCTATCATATTAAGTTCTGTTTGTGAAATATTCGGTATTGATGATCTTTGGGCTGTTAAAGGAAATTTTACATAGGGATCATGACAGCCGATGATGACATGGTGAGTCTTGCACTCCTCGGTCTTCCTAAGAGCTGGCATAGCTACCAAGACTCGGTTAATGGAAGAGAAAGACTTCCAGGGTGGGAACGACTTTGGTCGAATCTGATGCAAACAATGTAAACTTTGAAATGGGAACTGTAAACTCAAAACGAGAACTCTAGCCAAAAAACCCCTTAAAAACATAAAAAACATTGCTAAAAACAAAAAGTGTTGATGCTAGAATAATTTAAAAACTACTAAAATTAAGATTAAAATGTTAATTACTTAAAAATATATATATTAAAAAGACAGAAAAAAAAAAGGTTAAAAAAAATTATCTCATAAACCATAAAAGAATTAGGAAAAAAAATAAAATTAAAATATATATATATAGACATTAAAAAAACCTAGAAAAAAAAAAAAAAAAAAAAAAGCCACAAAAAAAAAAAAAAAAACTAGTAAAATTAACATCAAAAACATTTAAAAAAAACTAAAAAAATAAAAATACACTGAAATTAAAACAAAAAAAACCCAAAAAATTTTAAAAAATTTAAAAATATGCCTTTTCAAATTTAAAAAAAAGAAAAAAGAAAAAAAAAAAAAAAAAAAAATTAAAAAATTTAAAATTTTTAAAAAAACATTTATTTATCTATTTAAAAAAAGAAAAGAAATTAATTTTTTTTAATACATATCGTCTTTTTTTTTTATTTAGAAAAGTATATATTAAAAAATTTTAAATTAATTGATAAACAAGTTTGTTTTTTTTTATTATTTAAAAAAAACAATTATTAAATTTTTATTTTTTTGTAAGCAATGTTTTTTTGTTTTTTTTTTATTATTTAAAAAAAACCAATTATTAAATATTTTTTTTAAAACAATGTTTTTTTTTTAATTTAAAATGAAAATTTTTATTTAAAAAAAAAAATTAAAAAAATTAGAATTTTTATTTAAAAAAAAAATTATTAAAAAATTAATTTTTTTGGGCCAGGGGTGATTCCGGAGATTGCCCCTCCGCCCTCCGGGCAGCCCGCGGTGGCTTGGCCACGGGAGGAGGGCCTGCGTGCAGGCCTCCATCAGTTAAAGAGGTAAGGATGAGTTGTAATATTGCACTGTAATTAGTTGGCTCAATTAACTGAGTCAAGTCCAGTTAGATTAGTTCCAACAGTTTTTTGAATTAATTGTGAATTCAGTTAGTTAATGCATGCATGCATGTAACTGCCACACTTCAGATAACTGAATATTCTCCCATAAATAACTCATACATGTCAGTTCAGACGGAGTCCCAGTTGAGATCAAATGGAGGGACAGTGTACTATTAGTTGTAGGAATATTCCATTGTGAATATCTCTTGCATGCAAAGGGAATTCATTCCTTGGAGATTGCACAGTTACTTCTTCAGTTTAGTGAGTGTGTAATGAGGCCAATCACACAGGTTGCATCATTGGACCCCAAGAGAAACCGTGCAAGGAAATAGGAGGCTTGGAGGGTTGAGAGAAGGCATATATCTTGTGCCTATTTAGTCTGTGAGTTGTATTGTTTGATTGCAGAGAGAGCAGGATAGCTTGTGAGCTGATTCTCTTTGTAACTTGAACATATTTCCACTTGTATGATAATACAAAGATTGGGGTTTCTAGCCAAGGCTTTCCGCAAATTATTCTTCTGTGTTTCATGTGTGATTTATTTCTCATTCTCTGTTATATGTGTTCTAATTGATCTTGCTCAAAATCTATTAATCATCCGCAAAGTTTGTTGTAGAAGTAGATCAAGTATTTTGCTTTAGTATATTGCATTATCAGGTGATCTACAGTGGGAATTTCTACACACACATCAACAATTTGTTTGTACAATATTATGTTCTTTTCCTTTCCCATGGTACAAGAATCCATGGCTCTAAAATCTATCCTTAACGCTTTTATGGAGGTGTAGTGGCCAATCTAGGGTGCTAGATTAGACTAGATTTATTATCAAGCAGGGTAAGTAAACTTCAAGGCATGTGTCTAAAGTCTATAGACATAAAGGATTCCTAACTAAGTGTTTATTGTGATAGCCTACAATACTCCTTTACAGAAGGTTAAGATATGTTTCCTTTCACCTTAACACTCAGATCAGCTAACTTATCTAACTATCCTAAGGATACAGCGTATTGCTAGACTGAGATTTTAATCCTCTTACAAGGATGCTATGCACAAAAGCTCTGTCTAGTTAACACTTAAGCATTCATGAAAAATCAAAAGCACACTAAAGTTTAAATGCATGAAAACAGAGTCTATGGAGATGCTTTAAAATATAACGATGGATCAAATCTCTTACAAGATATGGTTCAATGATCTAACGATAAAATCTTCAAGCTATCACCATAAATACCATTTGTGAGAATTTCCAATCAAATGGACAAAGTCATAAACATGGAAATAACACTAAACACTATGCGTTCTATTCAAATACAAAAACTGTTAAGGAAATGAAATTAACAGTATACCAACCCACACAGGGCCCGTCCACGTTTCAATGGTACACTGAAGTAAACTCAAGCAACGAGAGTATTAATGCATAAATAATGCTCGAGTAAAACCGTGACTATATTTAAGTGTTGAAGATTGCGATCACATACCAGAGTTCTGTTCTCAAACGATGTACAGAGATAATAATTGTAACTGTTTTTGAAAACAAAATAATACGCAGTATTTATCTGCCTGTCCCTATCTGAATCGAATGTACATTCATTAAGAAAATGTTTTTGCTTTTACAATGGAATGATTTTTGGTCATTTCTAATCTAAACCGATTTCCAAAACAAAAAAAACAAAACGAAACCGGTTTGGGAAACCATGGCTTTTACTGCCTTTGTAACCAAAAGGATGGGGTTTGACCAGCGTGGACCGCATAACCAGGAGCTTTTGATTTGCTGTAGAATCGATTTTTCACCATGCATGTACATTCCAGCTCTCGTTCCTATCCATTGCTTTGGCTTGCTTGTCGTGTCAGATGATAAACCATTTACAGGATGTTATGACTTCCTGTAATCTTTTTATTGAAAATTCCTAATTTCTAACATAAAAATTCATAAATTAACTTTAATGCAAACTAACAACTATAATGCTATTAATTAATCAATTTCGAGGGATATAAGGGGTCTATGGAGGAAAAAGGTAGACAAATGATGGTGTTTCTAGAAGAAAAAGATGGTAATGGAATGGTACCAACATCTCCCCCAAGCTCAATGATTTAGCATGTCCTCATGCTAATCCTGATGTACTCCCCTTATACTTTGTTCATGCCTGTGCCTCTGCTGCTTGTAACAATGCATCTATATTCTTCTGAGCTTGGGCATCCTTCTGAATGTGGAGCTTATGTTTCAAATTCTTGTATTTCTCTTTGAGATCTTTCTTTTGAGTATACCATTTGGTTGCCCACTTGAAAATGTCGATTTGTTCATCCTTGAGTTCTTTGATTTGCTCCTTCAACTTTTCATTTTTCTGTTGAGTCTCCTTGCTCTGTGCTCTTAGCATTTCATTCTCTTTCTTGATGACCTTCTCCAACATGTTGGCCTCCATTAGTTCTTCTTTTAACTTTTCAATTTGTTTTTCTAACCTCCTTTGTCTCTTGTTTGCAGGCGGTGACTCTTTCCCTTGTCTGTTGTTTCTTTGAACTTCCATTTCGGCTTCTGGTCTAGGCTGTGAATGAGCACTACTCTCAATGTCCATCGGTGCATGTGCATTTGACTCCGGTTGATCTTCTTGTGTCTGGGTCTTTTGTCTTCTCCTTGATATTCTTGTATATGTAGTGAAAATATTGTCTTGTTCAATTTTCTGTGTAGCTTCTTGCCTTATCTTTCTCGTTCTCACACTGCTGCTGGGTGGAGGGACATTTCTTGTCTTGTACACAGGAATTTCCTCATCAATGTCAAGCATAAATCCTGAGTGCTCTTGCTATCCATGTTCATCTTCTCCATCCTTGATTTGATTGGCAACCAGAAATTCCTTCTATGTTTTTCCCCTTCTCTGTAATTCAAATTCAATTAGAATTTTAATTAACCCAAAATGACATAAACTTTTATCTTCATTAGCCTTTTGCTTTTGAATAGTTTTTGACATCTTAGTCAAGCTCTACAAGAGGAAATATGGTAAACCAATGGTGCATTGCCCTTTTAGGTGCAACAGGAGTTTGATGTGATATAAATAGACTATGATGTAATGACCCTCACACGTAACAAATTTCTGAATAATATACACCATTTCATCCCATGGGTGCATCAGCCAACTCCTAGGGACACCCTTTTTCTAGTTAACAGATGAAACCCTCGACCTGGACATGAATTGGGTCCATGATTTTTCTTTGAATTGTTTTGTTTTGAAGTATTTTTCTCCTTCTGGGCTGATCCCCAAGGATTTTGCTATGGTGTCTTCTGAGATCCTAAATGAGAAATTGCCTATCACTGCTTTCTCCCCATTAAATGTAAAGGCAAACTGTTTAGTTACTTCCTCATTGCTCCCATTAAACTTCTCCAAGAAGGGTAGCCATTGTTTTTCTCTTAAAATTGCAATACAGTCATCATGGTACTGAGAACTATAAAATGTGTTTGGCTCTACTCTATTATTCATTTTGACAGAGAAACTCCTGCTCTAACCTTCTTCATTTATGCTTACTAATTTAACAAGGGTATTTTGGTTTGTTACCTTTGCTTTTCGCTCCACAAAACTGACCTGGTGGTGCCTTCTGTTATTCGAGATCAGCTCCTTCAATGGCTTAAGCAGTGACTGGATGATTGTCCTTGAATTATGGCGGAGGTGGAAACTTGTGAGCCCAATTACTGTGCTTTCCTTTCGTAGCACTTTCTGTTCTCGGCCTTTGTTTTTGAAATCACAGCACTTGAATTGCTAGTATGGAACGCCCTTTTTACAACTGAGAATGAAATGGAATTTTAACAACCGACTTGACCCAATTCACTATAATAATAACAGAGCCTATTCATATTTCAATGACAGAGGAGTAGCTGTATTGGGTTGTATGAGTACCATCTTGAGAATACTGTAAGCATGTATGGAGTACTGGAGTATAATAACGGATAGTTGTTTGCATGAGTCGACTTGGTCGAACGATCATGTTATAACTTAGTCGATTCAAAAACAATGAATGAAACCGTGTAACATTTGGCTTTCCAATAGTTCACCACCTGTCCCTTGCTCATTGGCACTTGGCTGAATAGGGAGATGTTGGACCGATAGTAAAGTTTGATGGCCGATAAGGAGTTAATAACAAGGCTGGGAGGGTGGTATAATAGAGGATTTAAAAATCGTAGGAGGAGTATGGGGATAGGCTAGAGTGTTGGGAAATGATAGGAATTAGGAATATGACAAGGGTGATGGATATGTGGGTGTTTTTTGAAATTGATCATAAGCAGTCATAGTCATCACATTTAACACTAAAATAATCTAAGAATTTAAATGTTAAAAATAAAAATTACAACAATACATTACACTTTTATTGGTTGATCAAGAGTTGAGTTGACATGCATAGGTAGGACTGGTCTTTCTTGTTCAGATATGGCTAATCTTTGTTGTCCATAACAGGTCCCTATGAGATTAATTTGGATACAACAGGTCCCTCTGAGATCTGGAGAATGTTTTTGCAGCCTCTTTGAAATCTGGAAAAGAACTATATGTGTGCAGCTTCCTTGATCTTTGGTGTTTGATGGAGCCTCGATGACGAGCAACCTTTGAATCTCTGTTGAAACTTTGTTGAAGCTTTGCTGAAGTAACTTGAGATAGCAGTCTCTAATAGGTCCCTTTTATGTTTGTTGAACAGGTCCCTCTAATGTTGGTGTTGGTAACATGGTCTTCTGAACAGGTCCCACTGCATAGTGCTTAAACAGGTCCCTCTGATTAGAACAAAGACAAAAACAACTTCTTTATTGAAATACTGAAGTGCTGAAACAAACTCTTTGAGAATTTACAATGAGGAGATGAGATAAGAAAAAAACAAAAATGCTGATGCTTCTCCCCCACTAAAGTTTTGACTTGTCCTCAAGTCATTATTGAATCGATGAATTAAATAGGAAACAAAAAGAAAAGGAATTCTTACCAGCCAAAGAATTGGTTTTCAAGTAAGAATTTTGGGTTAGTGTGTGCCAGAGTCTAGTTTTCACATCTAAACCATTATTATTTTTTATTTTTTATTTTTTTAAATTTTTAACTTTTTTTTAATTAATTTTTTTTTCTTTTTTTATTTTTTTTTTATAAATTTCTAAATTGAAATGAAATGAACTAAGGTAGAGATACTACAGCTGAAGGCTGAAATATCTCAACCTCCCTTTGCTGAGATACAGTTTGAAGAAAATCCTCCTTGGTGATGGGCTTATGATAGAGTTTCAACGTATGGCCATTGACAAGAAAGGGGTGACCTTCTCCATCAATGGTAATAAGCTGGACTGATCCATTCTTGTAAACTTGAACTATTTCATATGGGCCCATCCAATGTGTGGTAAATTTGGCTTTATGATCTCTGAATTTAGAGTCAAAGAGTAAAGCCCAGTCTCCTTCTTTGAACTGTTTCTTTTTTATATGTGCATCATGCCACTGCTTCCTTTGTTTCTGCATGAGGAGTGTTGTCTCCTCTACTTGCTACCTCATTTCATCCAGCTGGTTCAACTGCTGAATTCTTTCTTGTTGTGCTTCATTAAGATCAATTCCCAAATCTGCAGCCATCTTAAAAGTATGTATTTGAAACTCAATAGGAAGCATTACCTCTTTGCCATACACTAATGGATATGGTGTAAATCCTGTAGTATTCTTCCACATGATTCTATAAGCCCAGAGTGCATCTTTGAGCTTCTCCTCCCAATTCTTTCTGTTCATTGCTACGATCTTAGTGATAATTCCTTCCAATGTTTTATTTGTGGATTCCACCTGGCCATTGGCCTGTGGATGGTAAGGTGTACTCCTTCTGTGCTTGATTTGATATTTTTCTATGATGTCCTTAACTAACTTTGAAGTAAACTGAGTACCTTGATCTGTTACTATCTCCCTTGGTACTCCATACCTTACAAAAATTTCTTCAAAAAGGAAGTTTACCATTGTCTGTTCAGTTGCCCGGACTAGTGCTTTGGCTTCAGCCCATCTTGTTACATAATCAGTACATACTAGCATGTACTTTTTACCTTTTGATGTGGGATTAATGGGTCCTATAAAATCTAGAGCCCATTTTTCAAATGGATCTAAGTGTACTTGAGGCTGAAGTGGCATTTGATCTGTAGCTATTGTTCTGCCCATTCTTTAGCAGCTATCACAACTCTTCACATACTTCTTGGAATCCTTAAAAATAGATGGCCAGTAGTATCAAAGACTAAGAATCTTGAATGCTATTCTTTTAGCTGCAAAATGCCCACCACATGGTTCATCATGCGAAGATTTTAAAATATCAATTATTTCATCATTTCTTACACATCGTCTAATATTCATATCATAACCAGTGTAAAATAAATCTCCATTAACCCATGAGTATCGAGCACTTTGTTTGACTAGCCTCTTCTTTTCCTTTGGAGCTGTTCTTACTTGATTTTGCAGTCTAGAAAGAAAATCCGCCACCTGATTCTCCTTACCTGGTCTATCTAACACTGTGATATTAAATTCCTGTAATAATAACAGCCATCTGGTAACTCTACCATTAGTTACTAGTTTATTCATTAAATACTTAATGGCAAAATGGTCAGTATGTACAAAAACCTCATAACCTGTTATATAATGTTGGAATTTATTCGCAGCATGTATGACTGCAAGCATTTCTTTTTCTGTGACTGTGTAGTTTAATTCTGCAAGTGTTAGATTTTTGCTAATGAAATAGATGGCATAATGACAAGACTCCTCTTTTTGGCCTAATGAGGCACCTACTGCAGTATCAGATGCATCTGTAAAGATGTGAAATGGTAGGTTCCAGTTAGGTCCTTTTAAGACTGGTGTGGTTGATAACTTTCCTTTGAGTGTTTCAAATGCTTGCTGACAATTATCATTCCAGTTGAAAGGTGCATCTTTGGCTAGAAGCTTAAACAAAGGTAAAGCTATTCTACTAAAATGCTCAATAAACCTTCTGTAATAGCTTGCATACCCAAGAAAACTTCTTACCTCTTTTTGAGTCTTCGGTATTGGCAAATCGACAATGATTTGGATTTTTGATGGATCAACTTTAATGTCGTGAGAAGAAATATAGTGTCCTAATACTATCCCTTCATTTAACATCATAAAACACTTTTCGTTGCTCAGGGACAGATTAGCTTCAATACATCTCTTCAAAACTTTTTCAAGATTCGTTAATGCATGCTCAAATGAATCACCATACACTAAAAAATCATCCATGTAAACTTCAACACAATCATGAACTAAATCATCAAAAATAGCTAATACAACTCTCTGAAATGTAGCTGGAGCATTGCAAAGTCCAAATGGCAAAACATTATAAGCATAAGTGCCCCAGGGACAAGTAAAAGTGGTTTTGTCCTGGTCCTCTAAGGCTATCCTGATCTGGTTATAGCCACTGAAACCATCAAGAAAAGAGAATGATGATTTCCCAGCTAATGTGTCTAGCACTTGGTCAATAAATGGTAGTGGGAAATAATCATTGAGCGTTGCTTTGTTCAATTGTCGGTAATCAAGACAAATCCGCCGCTTGCCATTTTTCTTGGGCACTACTACAAATGGGGATACCCACTGACTGTTAGAGATAGGATAGATAAAATTTACTTTCAACAGTTTTTGTAATTCCTCTCTAACAATATCCTGAAGCATGGGGTTCATTCGTCTCTGCAGTTGCCTCACTGGTTTGATATTACTATCGGTATAAATATGGTGAGTGCATGTCTCAGGGTGAATCCCGTGCATATCGGTGTAGTCCCAAGCAAATGCTTTGTGGTATTTTCTCAATAATTGAATAAATTTCTCTTCCTGAGATGAGTCTAGGTGAGTGCCAATATTCAAATTTTTTCCTGGACTAATCTCTATGGTCTTACTCTATGTGTTTTTGATGGATTGGATAGGAAAAATGTTGTGGAATGTTGTTTGCAAAGAATGAATGGTGCATGTTTCCTGAAAATTTTGTGTCAAAAGTTCATCTGCAGCATGGTATTGGTCATTTCTCAATTCTTCGGAAACATCACGTTGAGAAAGGAACAATTCTACCAAATCATCATTATTATGTTCTTGAAAATCATAGATTTGATTAATGTTGAAAACAGATTGAACTTCTTCCTTGTCATTGTATTTATTATCAAGCCATAAATTGTGTGCTACTGCTGGTGATTGTGCTGATGGGTAAAGAGTGAGTTGTTTTCTTTCAGTTCCTCGTGAAATGATCATATTACCTGATCTACATCCTATGAATGCATCAGCAATTGCTAACCATGGTCTACCAAGGATGATAGGGTGTCCTCCTAAATTGGATTTTGGCTGAAGAACTAAAAAGTCCACTAGATACTCCCAAGAGTCCAGTGAAACAATTATGTCCTCCAAAATCCCTTCAAGAATCACTTTAGACCTATCAGTGAGTTCTAGAACAATTGTTGTGTGTTGCAAGTTTGTGAGCTGGAGTGTTTTCATGGTTTCAAGAGTCATCACATTTATTGTGGCCCCAAGGTCAATTAAGGTGTTTGGAATATGTATGTTGTTAATGATTGTAGTGACTCTGGGAATATCAAGATCAACATACTTTTCCATCGAAATGGTGTTTGTCATAAGGCCAGCTAAATGTCCAATAACATGAATAGTTTGTGGATCAATTCTTTTCCTAGCAGGCTTCTTAAGGCACAGTTCTTTGATTGCTTTAGTATATATGGGGATGTCTTTTATGGCTTGCAATAGTGGAATTTTTATATAGACATTCTTTAGCTCATCTAAAACATCAAACTGTGGTACAGACATGGGAAGTTTTGTTTGGACCAATCGGTCTGGAAAAGGTGGTGGATGCAACGGTTGCATTTGTTTGTGTTTGATGTCATCATTTGGTTTCCTTTGAATGGGAGTTTCATTTTCATTTTCTTCGTTTTCTCCTTGTTTTTCAACTGCTGGAGATTCTTTGTGAAGTACCTTACCAGACCTCAAATTGATATTTTGCAAGGGTAATGTGGGATATGAGGTTCCCTCATCTACATTGTAAGCTGGTCTCTCTGCTCTGTTATTTGGATTTGGTACAGGTTGAGCAGGGATTTGAGTAGGTCTAGGAGGTTGTGGGTTAGATGGAAGTTGTAATTGTGGTGGATTTATTGGTGGAGGAGCAAGCAATGCTTGTTGAGTGGGTTGGGGTTGATGTGGGTAAACAACTTGCTGCTGAGGATATTGCTGATATGATTGAGGATATGGCGAATATGGCTGATGGTATTGTTGATATGGCTGTGAATATGGTTGGTATGGTTGAGGGTATGGTTGATATTGTTGAGAGTATTGCTGAGATGGTCTCCATTTTTGTTGTGGGTAACTTTGGTGTTGCCATGGCATGGGTACATTCCACGAATTTTGAGCATACATCTGATCATGTGAAGGAAATTGCAAATTCTGGTTTGGGAACATACCTTGAGGTGCAGGTTTTGGCTACTATGGTCTCTTTGCGCCCATAAAATACGCATTTTCCATATCTGTGTTTGTTGCCACATTACAATTCTGCAAAACCTCGACTTTAGAGAAATGAAATATATCATGATTTTCAGTACAAAAGGCACAAACTTGAATGTTTTCTAATGGGTAGTCTTTTAAGGCATGTTTCTTCTGGCATTTTGGAAAAAAGATAGCCATCATTTGATCTTTCTCTTCTTGTCTCTTCTTGGCTTTTAGAGTGTCAATTTGAGTTCCTAAGGTACTTAATAGATCTATTTTGAATTCTTCTAACAGGTTCCCTATTTCAGCCCTTGTGACACTTGCTGAAGCAGATTTTGTGGCTTTGGATGATATGGTTCTCTTTCCAATTTTGGCTTTGCTCCTAGAATACTTTTCACATAACTCAGTAATTTCTTCAAAAGGTAAAGTGGAAATATCACCTTTGCCCATCAAATTAAGATCATCTAAGTATTCCTCTCAAATGCCCTTCAAAAATATTGTTCGAATCAAATCAAGAGGCATGGTTCTGTGTTTTGATTTTTGTAAATTGTAAACAAATCGCTCTAAGTACTCCTCTAAATTTTCATCCTCTTGTTGGTTCATCCTAAAGATATCATATTTGGAATCTTTCGATCTGCAATAAGGTTGGTATTTCTTTAGGAATATTCTTCTCATGCCATCCCAATCAGTTATCGCATGTTCACCAAGCCCCATGAACCATCTTAATGCTGATGCTTTTAATGTTGCTGGGAAGAGTCTAAGCCTATGGGCATCATGTGTGTAACCATATGTTCGACATACAATGTCAAACTCAAACAAGAATGAATGTGGGTCTTCTGAAGCCATGCCATAAATTTTGGTAGCACAGATGGAGGTATGTTTTTCATTTTTATTTCCTCATCTTCTTCTGGTTCTTGAATAGGAAATTTAAAGGTTGACTCTTCCTCTTGATTTTGTGGTCCTCTTGCTAATCCATATCCTTCCTCAGCCATTTTGATAGGTTCCTCTGTTGATTTAATTTCTTGTTCATTGTCACTTGTTTCAAAGAGAAGTTCAAGGAAAGATTGTTGAGTTACTGTGCTACTTTCTCTTTTTATAGAGGATTCAGGGAGATGTTTCTTCTGAGATTCGTGTGCCAATAGGATTTGTCTCTCAATAAATGTAAGTCTTTGGCCTGATTTGTGTTTATCCTCTAATTTTTGTATGGTGGTTTCCTCAGCTGGTGTTGTGTGTTCAGTTTTTCCCAAAGGGTCTGCTCCTGGTGATAGGTTAGTTTTTGGATGGGGGGTTTTTGTGAATCTACCTCTATTATCTCTAGATCTAGGCATAAGCAAACATGACTTCTAAAGTGACAATCAAATCTATTTTTTTGCTTGTTTTTGTTTATTTTTATTTTTTTTTATATTTTGATTTTTTTTTGAAATCCTCTAACTACGCCTCCCCGGCAACGGCGCCAAAATGTAGTGGCCAATCTAGGGTGCTAGATTAGACTAGATTTATTATCAAGCAGGGTAAGTAAACTTCGAGGCATGTGTCTAAAGTCTATAGACATGAAGGATTCCTAACTAAGTGTTTATTGTGATAGGCTACAATACTCATTTACAGAAGGTTAAGATATGTTTCCTCTCACCTTAACACTCAGATCACCTAACTTATCTAACTATCCTACGGATACAGCGTATTGCTAGACTAAGATTTTAATCCTCTTACAAGGATGCTATGCACAAAAGCTCTGTCTAGTTAGCACTTAAGCATTCATGAAAAATCAAAAGCACACTAAAGTTTAAATGCATGAAAACAGAGTCTATGGAGATGCTTTAAAATATAATGATGGATCAAATCTCTTACAAGATATGGTTCAATGATCTAATGATAAAATCTTCAAGCTATCACCATAAATACCATTTGTGAGAATTTCCAATCAAATCGACAAAGTCATAAACATGGAAATAACACTAAACGCTATGTGTTCTATTCAAATTCAAAAACTGCTAAGGAAATGAAATTAACAGTATACCAATCCACGCAGGGCCCGTCCACGTTTCAATGGTACACTGAAGTAAACTCAAGCAACGAGAGTATTAATGCATAAACACTGCTGGAGTAAAACCGTGACTATATTTAAGTGTTGAAGATTGCAATCACATACCAGAGTTATGTTCTCAAACGATGCACAGAGATAATAATCGTAATTGTTTTTGAAAACAAAATAATACGCAGTCTTTATCTGCCTGTCCCTATTTGAATCGAATGTACATTCATTAAGCAGATGTTTCTGCTTTTACAATGGAATGATTTTTTGTCATTTCTAATCTAAACCGATTTCCAAAAAAAAAAACGAAACCAGTTTGGGAAACCATGGCTTTTACTTCCTTTGTAACCAAAAGGCTGGGGTTTGACCAGCGTGGACTGCATAACCAGGAACTTTTGATTTGTTGTAGTATCGATTTTTCACCATGCATGTACATTCCAGGTCTCGTTCCTAACCATTGCTTTGGCTTGCCTGTCATGCCACGTGTCAGATGATAAACCATTTACAGGATGTTATGACTTCCTGTAATCTTTTTATTGAAAATTCCTAATTTCTAACATAAAAATTCATAAATTAACTTTAATGCAAACTAACAGCTATAATGCTATTAATTAATCAATTTCGAGGGATATAAGGGGTCTATGGAGGAAAAATGTAGACAAATGATGGTGTTTCTAGAAGAAAAATATGGTAATGGAATGGTACCAACAGCAGGCCTCTAAACCCTTAATAAATGGAGATAAATCCAATAATTATTTATTCAATACTAGTGTGACAATCCAACACCATTTGACCCACCTTTTGGAATTCAAACTTGGTTCCCTTCCATCAAAATACTCTCAAACCCACCAATGCAGAACTCCACGTGATCAATATGTTGGTAGAGTATTTTCCGAAGGATCTTTAATAAGGTTGATGGTTGGGAATTTTAATCCTTAAACCTAGCATGCCACCTTGTTCTTCTCAATCGACATTGCAATCTATGTCTATCTACCATTTATCTGCAATAGATGCTCCTAAATTTATTCTCAAGGCTATTACCTATCTTTATAAATACTTCTTGGGTGAGGAGAAAAGAAAGAAAAGAAGTGTTCTCTCATGAGTTGGGATAAAATTATGCCTCCTTAAACTAGTCAGGGGTTTAGGTTTTAGGGGTCCATACATTTTGAACAATATACTAGGAGTCGAATTATGGTGGTGTTGGTTGTAGGGTGGAGTAAAGAACTTGAAGCAAATACATGACTGAATGTATGGGAATTCCTTCTCCCTGATAGAAAAATTATGAGGAAATAATTCCTTGACTGGGTGATTATGCTGAGCTAAGTGATTTGGAATAATTCAGTACTGACCAAGAATGTCTTACAATAGAAAAATTTTGGAAACCTTCTCAAGACTCCAAAATTTTACAGGACTGGAAATCAATAGAAGATTGGCCACCTCATGCGGCTCTTTCTTCCTAGTCTCTTTTAGGCAACAAGATCCAACACTTGAAAATAACTCTTTCTTGGGATCACGATAAGCTCAAATGGGGTTATCAAAATTTAAAAGTCATGTTCACTCTAAAGGAAACCTACTTTTTCTCATCCATACATCAAAATAACCATAGAGAGCCTATATGGAGGAAAATCTACAAAAATGGTCTTTGGCCCAAGGTATCCCACTTCCTCTGATTGGTGGGTTGTCAAACACTCACATGGGACCAAATAAGGAAGAAAGGGTTTATGGTCCCCTCATTATGTCTCTATGTTGGATTGAAGAGGAGTCAAGGGAACATCTATTGATTCAATTACCTTTCACTAATCACCTATGGGGTAAGTTATTAGCTCTCCTAGGTTCTTCTAATCACAATTTTAACAATTTAGCAAAATCAATTAAGCTATGGAGGTCAAGCATATTCAATAACCTTGAGGTTAATAGAGCTTAGACTTTGAATCTAGGTTTCATCATGTGGAACCTATGGAAGGAAAGGAATAAAAGGATGTTCAAGTAGAAATCCTCTGAGGAAGAATATATATGGCTAGAAGTTAAAGAACATATTTGGGAGACTATTTGCAGAAAATCATGGTCATAGGTTGACTGGAAGGAAACACCTTAAGAGGTCGGGATCCTTTCTCTATCACCCTATATGATCTATTTGATTCCTAAGAACCCCTCTCCTGGGGTTTCGTCTCCCTCATTTTTCTCTCCTCCCCCTGAGGGTTTCATCAAACTCAATTTCAACAGTGCCTCTAAAGGTAGTCCTAGTCAAGTTAGCTATGAGGTTATTGTAGAAATTTTGCAAATTCTCTACAAATCTCACTCTAATACTATGTAGAATAATCTGTTGTGTAGGTTAACCCGATAATGCAATATAAATCAAAGAAAAATACTATAACCTACTTCTACTATCAATTTGCGGAAGCTTAAAGATCAAATTGAACAATATAACCAGAAGAAGAAGAATCAATCACACAATACACATGAAAATACTTTGGGGAAAGCCCCAGCTAAAATCCCCACTATCTGTATTATCATACAAGGTGGAAATACATAGGAATTATACAAAGCCTTAGCTCTCACAGCTAGCCAACTCTAAGTACAATCCTCACAAATGATCACAGGCAATCCTGGCTTCTCTCAAGCCTTCCTCTCTGCCCTCCAAGCTCCTATTTCCTTGCGCAATTCTTCTGGGATGATATCCTTCAACCAAGTGGAAAAACTTTATTTAACAAGTGGATGATCTCCTGATCTCACACATTGTCAAAACTGCACAATCCTCAAGGAATGATTCCTCCTGCATGCATGAGTTTTCTTTATAAGAAAACACATGCAACTGATAGTACATTGTCCTTGTCTTTAATCTCAACTGGGTCTTTCTAATAATAGACATGCATGAGTTTCTGATGAGGGAATCTTCAGTAACTGGAGTACACTAGTTGAGTGCATGCATGCATCAACTAACTGTTAACTATCTATTATTTCCTCAAACAGTTTGGAACTAGTTTAACTGGATTTTAACTCAATAAACTCAGTTAACTAATTACAACTCAAATATAACTCAATCTTATCTCCTTAATTTAAGGCTTATCTCCTTAATTTAAGGGATAACTCTTGCATGACTTCAGAAAGACTTCTAACTTGAATTTCTCCAACTAATTAATTCAAAATGAATTAATCAATTATTTCCAAGTAGTTGTTAAGACTAAATTCGATTTTAATTCACAATTTAATTCAAGGACAAATTAAATTGGAATATTCTTGTTGCCACATTTCAACACTCCCTCTCAACAAGAAAGGGATTATCTGCTACCCCGATCCCGTCTCTATGGAACTCGAATTTACACTTTGACAATGCCTTTGTCAAAATGTCAACAACTTGCTCCTCTATCGAAATATACTACAGCAACATGATCCTCCCATCATCAGCGGCTTGCTTTACCTTGTAAAGCCAAAGGGAACTCACAACTGACTTGTTCTCTAGTCTCAAGAAGCATGTCCCAAACACTGTTATGAACTATGAAGACATACTCCTCCACCATAGCATCAACCCAAATCAGTTGTTGCACTGCTTCCTCAAAGGAAGATGGCTCGGTCTCAGCACATTCCCCAGTAAGGGCCATGTATCCAGTGTACCTCTCAGGTGACCTGCTCTGTCTGCACTGAGAACTTGGTGCTCCCACATTCTCTCTCACATCCTTCAACAATATCTCAACTTCTCTTGTGCGCTTCCATCCATCTCTAGAAGACTCTGCTTGAGTGGATGTTTCCACTCCTGGAACCTCTGCATGTGGCTGCTCCACATCAGTTTGAGGCTCCTCCTCCTTAGGAACCAACTGTTCCTCCATAGCCTATAGTTGGAGCTCCCTCTCAAGGGAAACTCACATGGCCTTCTGCTAATCAAACTTGAGATCTTTGTGAACCACTTTCCTCCAACTAGTAGGCAAGTACACCCGATAATTGTGAGGTGTATCAGTGTACCCCACAAATATCCCCAACTTTGTTGTTGGTTCAAGCTTTTCCCGTGCATCCTTTTTCACATGGCAATATACCGATGATCCAAAGATCCTGAAGTGACCCACATCTGGTCTCTTACCGGAGAAAGCTTCCTCTGGTGTCTTCATCCCAAGTATGTGATGTGGGCTTCTATTCTTCAAATAGACCATTGTGTCGCATGCCTTAGCCCACAAATGAAATGGTAGGCCTTGGTCACGCAGCATTGCCCGTGCTGCCCCTACAATAGTTCTGTACTTCCTCTCAGTCACCCCATTCTACTGTGGGTTATGAGGTGCCGTCAACTCTCGTTTAATTCCTTCCGTTGCACAAAAGTCCTTAAACTCTTGAGAGACATATTCTCCACCATTTTCGCTTCTCAGGGACTTGATCTTCTTCCCTGAATCTTTCTCGACCAAAGCTTTGAACTCAGAATTTTTTTTGAAGGTTTGGTCCTTCTTCTGCATGAAATGAGAATAATCATCAATGAAAATCACATAATACCTTTGCTTTGATGTGGATGTCATCGAGAATGGTCCACACACATCAGTATGAACTCGCTCTAAGATAGCCTTTGCTTGACTGTCTCGATCATGAAAGGAAGACTTTGTGTACTTTCCCAAGGTACAACCTTTGCATGTGTCAACTTGCTCAAGTTTACCTTTGGGAAGTCCTGTAGATATCTACTGCATTACCTTCAAAGCCCCATGATGCAAATGGCCCAACCGCCTATGCTGCAACTCGCCAATGTCTTGCCTTTACACCAATTTTGCTTTCATACTCAATGCTACACAATCATCTACCTCTAGCTTATAGAGATTCTTCACCCGAATCCCTATCCTCTTGGTCTGACCCATAGCTATGTGTCTTAGGAATGCCTTTCCTTTAATGAAGACAACATCATAGCCTTTTTCCTCCAACATCGCGACTGATACCAAGTTCTTCTTCAGTCCAGGCACATACATCACATCTATCAAGGTGATAGGAGCTCCATGCTCCCTCTGAAAAGAAACTGTGCCCACTCCTGAAACACTATACCTTTCGTCGTCACCCATATCTATGTGCATCTTGAGGTCTTTCTCCTCTAATGCACTGAATAAACATTTATCTCCAGTCATGTGGAATGAGGCTCCACTGTCAAGATACCAAACACAACCCATCATCAATTACACCGTGCATGTGATGAGGGTAAAGTCCATTTCGAACTAAGAGGCTAACGCCTAACCTTCTAATCCTTCCGAGGATCCCTACTTGGCCTTCTTCGATGGGAAACTAGTCGCATAATGTCCCATCTTGTGACAATTAAAGCATCTCACTTTAGACTTGTCACCCTTCTTCTCTCCATGAGAAGAATTTGATTTGGAATGGGAAGCCTCCCCCTTCCCTTTGCTTGCCTTACATGCTAAGGCCATATTTTCTTCATCATCATCCTTGGATGAAGAACCATCTCATGTGCTCCTCTAGATCTCCTCCTGCATCAGATCCGACCACAAGCATTCCCAATCCGGTAGTTTCTCCCTTCCATTCATAGAGTCTTGGTAGTTATTCCAACTCTTTGGAAGGCCAAGGAGAGTGAGGCTCACCATATCATCATCGATAGTAGTTATTCCCACACTGCTAAGCTCATCTCTACAGGTGGTGAGCTTGTTCAGATATGTGGAAATAGAATCACCCTTCTCCATCTTGATTCTTTGAATCTTATCCTTGAGTGCCAATTTCCTTTGGTCGATACTGTTCTCGTAGAGGTCCTTCAATGTCTTCCACATTGAAAATGGAGTATCCTTCCCATGGAGAATGAAGACAATATGGTCTCGAACTCCCCCAAAGATGATCCGTCTTGCCTTCGCCACACACCTATTCCACTCAGCCAACTCTTGTGCATTAGTTGAAGCTGGCTTTTGGATTTCTTTATCAATTAATTCCTTCAATCCATTGTCTTCTAATACAGCCTCCATCTATCTTTCCATGCCATGTAATTCGAGCTACCTTCCAAGGCATACTTGAGTCTCAAGCCATAGAACGCCATTGGCCAACCTTGAAGTATGATATGAATTTGATTTGGACCTGCAACCCTGAACTTCAACTTCGAATTCTCTTCTCAGTATACTATTCACTTCTCTAATAAACATGGATCCAATACCATGTAGAAATTGTGCAAATTCTCTACAAATCTCGCTCTGAGACCATGTAGAATAATCTGCTATGTAGGTTAACCCAATAATGCAATATAAATTAAAGCAAAATACTATAACCTACTTCTACTATCAATTTGCAGAAGCTTAAAGATCGAGATGAACAATATAACCAGAAGAAGAAGAATCAATCACACAATACACATGAAAAGACTTAGGGGAAAGCCTTAGCTAAAAACCCCACTATTTGTATTATCATACAAGGTGGAAATGCATATGAATTATGCAAAGCCTTAGCTCTCACAGCTAGCCAGCTCTCGGTACAATCCTCACAGAAGCTCACAAGAAATCCTGGCTTCTCTCAAGCCTTCCTCTCTACCCTCCAAGCTCCTATTTCCTTGCGTAATTCCTCTAGGATGATCTCCTTCAACCAAATGGAAAAACTCGATTTACTAAGTGGGTGATCTCTTGATTTCACACACTGTCAGAACTGCACAATCCTCAAGGATGATTCCTTCTGCATGCATGAATTTTATTTATAAGAAAACACATGCAACTAATAGTACACTTTCCTTGTCTTTAATCTCAACTGGTTCTTTCTCATAATATACATGCATGAGTTTCTGATGAGGGAATCTTCAGTTAACTAGAGTACACTAGTTGAGTGCATGCATGCATCAACTGACTATTAACTCTCTATTAGTTCCTCAAACAGTTTGGAACTAATTTAATTGGACTTAACTCAGTAAACTAAGTTAACTAATTACAACTCAAATATAACTCAATCTTATCTACTTAATTTAAGGCTTATCTCCTTAATTTAAGGGATAACTCTTGCATGACTTTAGAAAGACTTCTAACTTGAATTTCTCCAACTAATTAATTCAAAATGTATTAATCAATTATTTCCAAGTAGCTGTTAAGACTAAATTTGATTTTAATTCACAATTGAATTCAAGGACAAATTAAATTGGAATATTCTTGTTGCCACATTTCAACAATTATTTTCCGGGATTTGGAATTTAGAGTCTTGAAGATCTTTGTGGTGAACCCTAGGCATACTAGTAACAACACTACATAATTCCCTACTCTTGAAAGAGGATTGATGGTGGAAATTGAAGCAGGTTATCCAATGCTTCAAATCGAAGGAGATTCTTAGTTGGTTATTAAAACTATAAAGAATCTCCTCTATGGAAAATTGGTAGAAAATTTTTCTAGAAGTTTGAAACTTGAATCTATCACTGCTAGCAACCATCATTATGTTTTTTCCTCCCATATAAGGGGATATCCCTAATCTAGAGTGCCATGATAGTAATATATCTCTTAATGAAGCAGAGTCAAATGAGAATCTTTTAAGTTGGAAAATCCTCTAAAATCTATTCTAGATGTAGATAAACAATCCTTGATCGAGGTCCAAATCCATTTAGTAAAGGAGGTTAGGAGGGGTGCCTGCCACCCTGTTGCCTCCCAATGCATTTAATAGTGGGGTGGTATGGCCAAACCCTCCCATGCATGAGGCATGCGAGGTATTATTACCTTTGGAATTTCTATCACAATAAACATTTCACATTTTTAAATATTTTTTTGAAAATGCTGACGGTTGTAATGTCAGTATTTGAAATTTTAATAAACAGGGAAAATTTCTTAATATCAGGGATGCCAATATTTTTTGGAAATCTGAGTAAATAGGCAAAGAAGTTTGCAGTCATCTTCCAAGCAGCAAAAGGACTCAAATCCTACATCAGACCCTCTCCGTTGGAAAGTTCTCTGAACAAGCTTTCCAACGGTATGTGGAAGTCCAATGTGGACTCCTGGATCAAAAGATATGGGTTGCTGAAGTTTCAAGGATTAAAGCCTTAGGAAGGAAAGAGATATCGGTGATCGCATAATGGAGGTCCAGAGCATATCGGTGATTGCATATCAAAGGTCCAGAGAATATTGGCACTCGCATATTGAAGGTCCAAAGCATATCAGTGATTGCCTATAGGAGGACCTGCATATCGACGAATGGCACATTGGCGATTGGCACATTGGTGAATCAATGAATTGAAGAATCAAAACTTCTTAAGGTGACAACCTTTAAAAAGTTGTGATATGAAAATGTGTTGATAGTGTTAAAACTAATAGGGAACATCGATAAACGTTAACAAAGTATTTCATCGGAAAACCAAAGGTGGACAGGCCCTTTTCTCTCTCCTCTAGTGGGACATGTGGTGGCATTTGATTGGTCCTGATAAGCTACAGTGTCATTTGACGTCAGTATGATGTGGTGGTATGGAAGGATACGTGGAAGAAAATTTTGGCATTTTGAGGGGGCCTAAGGGGTAAATTCTAGGTGACATGTGTCACCGCTCAAGGGGTTCCACGTGGAGAGATGATGTCATAATGGAGATCGTATATCAAAGCTTAAGGATGTAAGCACTTTATAATAGTTTGCACTTGAAAAAGTTCCGATGAGAGGGGCTCTAATATTGGGTTGGCCCAAGGTCGAGAGGAGTTTACGGAAACTAAAGCGCTAAGCACTTAACAAAGAAAAATAGCCCCTAGAAGTGAAAAAACACCCTAGCACCTCAAGGCTAAGCGATAGGTCACAAACCTTGGTCCTATGGTGAGAAATGTGAGAAGGGCTAAAGCAAAAGGATCCAAGACAAAATAGGAACTTTACATTAAGCTACATTATAAAGGGGCTTTGTTATGGCATTAATCTGATAATCAATCGCAAGTTCATATAACAAAACAAATGCCAAAGGAGCAAAACATAAGGGGCTGAGGAGTATCGGTAAAGCAATAAAGTTGAAACTTCTCCGAGAAGACCATATAGAAATTTAAAGGTGTATGAGTCGACAATTGTTGAATTGCAGGAAAAGATGGGTTGGTAGTTCGAATGGACAGTCAACAATTTTTTGCAAAAAAAACTTGAGCCACTCCAGATTCCAAGGCAGAGGATCTGCATTAATGAACCAATTTCCATACTTTAAGGCTATATATTTTCCAGTAGAATTGAAGAAGAACTAGTAAAACAAAAGAGCAGTTTTGATGGATTGTTGCAAAGGGACCTGTTATGACAGTAGAGATGCTAAACTACAGTTTAAGGACCTATTCTGTTGGAAATACTGAGAGGGGAGTGAATCAGTATTCCCTAACAAATAACACTTTTAAATATTTTCAGAGCATTAGTTAATCTTCAATTATTATTAAGTTTTATGCAATAATAACATTAAATAAAAGAACACAGTAGGAACAATAATTTTAGGTGGAAAACCCCCTCTGGGTAAAAGACCACTGAATGTTTTTCTAATAAATTCTTTAATCTTCAGTCCCAACTGAAATGAAAGCAACAACTTCCTAGAATTCTAGAAAATCGTTCTTCTCCAACTCCCACTAGAAAGACGCCCCAACGCCCTAGATTCTTCAGTAATCAACTGAATGGATACCCCAATAGCGTAGTGAGCAACAACTCTCCCTAGCACCACCCTACCACCCTGAAGTCTTCACAAGCCCCAACCTATAGGCGACTTCATACAATTGGCTAGCACCTCCCTTCCACCCTATAATGGCTTAAATAAGACAAGGTTGTGGATTCCCAAACCAAGGACAACAATCCATGATACAATAATATGTACAATGATTTTCATGTAGTTGACCAAATACCCAATCACTCTATGACCTGCAACCCAACCATGACATCATCCCAACAATGACTCATATACCTCCTAACATTGCTTCTTCGACTCTAGGCAAAATGACTCTTTTCCAATCTTTACAATGATGACTCTTTTATAAATGACTCTTTTACAACTTTACAATGATGGGCCTTAACAATACTTCACAATATTTGGATGGTTGTCATTTCTTCAAGTATGTCCCGCTGCAATGCTTCCTTTTATTTGAAACTTCTCCTCTTGAATTCTTGCTTGATGTTATACTTGAATCTTCTTCTACCTGCATGCAAAATTTGCTCGGTGAAACCAATCCCAAAACAAAACAAAATACCATTCAACTTACCTCTACCTGTCAAACACATGTAAGTGCATAATAATGAATAACTACAAATTAAAATTACAATGTGTACATGATGTGTTCTTGTCACTTTTTTTGTTGATTTGTTGCAGCAGTAGAAAAAGAATCTCACTCTTGATATAGGCCTTGACTCTATGCAAGACTATATCCAAAAGTGACCTAAAGATATATACAATAAAAATTGATGACAGACCCTAGACTTATGATGGACCAAGTTCTAAGTACAACAACAAAGACCATTCTATCAATTATGAAAAGACAAGTAACATGAACTTACAACATCATATAGATTTAGCAGGCTTGATGTAGCATCAAATGTGTAGTATCGAGAATAGGACATCCAAAATGTGGTATCAAAACTAACTGTGACATATAGAGACATAGAGATATAAAGGAGACCATGTATATACTTACGTTGTCCTGCAAAAACAAATGCCAGAGATGATACTCAAAATTCAAATGTAAACGCTAATCATACATACCTTGTTGTAGGATACTTACCCTTGACTGTTGATGTGTGGTCCTTACTGTAATGATTCTTGAATGCATGTTTTTTCTTGCCTTCTAGGAGCTCGATATTGAATCTATTCTATCTATCTAATTTCAAATCTCCAAGGGCTAAAATTTCGTTCTATGGTAGCTCTCTGTGTCCTCTTTCCAACCCCATAGGTCTGATCAATATTGGATTCTTCAAGAAAGTGTTATGTGCAATATCCCACAATGAGATTATTATAGATTGGATCAATAGAGTGAACTTGTACGAAGTGCCACGTGTCTCTGTTGCGAACTTCGGCCCTAAAAACGATACCCAACAAACTAAAGTCCATCCTCTTGTTGTCACTATTTACGAAATTTGAATCCAATGCTCAGAGAGAAAGTTATGATGATTTTTCCAATGTCACTTGTTTGACATGGAATTCGGGAACCTGCAAAAACTCTAAATTTCTCAGATCATATCTCGGAATATATAGCGAACCAAGATATAAAATTCGGTCATGAGGTTCATTGCAATTTCGACTCAAATGGGTTCTATTTTCAACTTCTGAAGCTTCACATAAAAAATGTTTCGTGAAAATTTCCACGTTGTCCTGTTTGAAGCCACAAAATCCCTACTAGAGGAGGATATGAGGGTCACTATTTATATGAATGTCTTGCATTGAGAGGGTCCTCAACAAGTGAACATTGGAGGGATTTTAGGAGAAAAAACAACATTATTAATTATTAAATATTCAATTACCACAACCAATTATGAGTTCCATGCCACAACCCCATAGGGTTTTAGCCCACTAACTGGGGTTACTAACTTCAAACATGAATATCTCTCAAACCGTGAAGAATTACGTGGTGTGCCATATATCAAAGGAAACATATCGACAAGTAGAATCCATCTAGAATATCCTTGGCTCAGAATAAAGTAATTTTTCAAGTCAACGTTCTCATGCAAGATCAGGATAGCTCCTGGTGCCGCTTGGGTTGACATCAATGACAACCACTTATCAACAATCTCCCCCTTTTGCATTGATGGAAACACAAGTACTCCCCCTGTGATCATGACACTTCTTCTTACTGACTTCTCTCCCCCCTTTGTCATCAATGGAAAAGGGTAACTCCCCCTGACAAACTATCATCTTGCGAACATGTACACACGTCCGCTCCCCCTTGCTACTTAGTTAGGTAAGAGAAAGAATCTAATGAGAACTTGGGAGAATCCCAAGCTTTTTGCAAAGATACTCAAATGCTTCACGAGGTAATGGTTTGGTAATGATGTCAATAATTTGTTCCTTTGTGCCAACATATTCAAGCTTCATATTCTTTTTGGTGACATGCTCTCTAACGAAGTGATATTTGATTAGAATGTTCTTGTTTTAGAATGCTTCACGGGATTTTGGAGATACTGATGGCATTGGTGTTATCGCAGAAGATGAGAATAGGCTCATCAAACTTAACTTAAAGGTATTGCAAGGTTTTCTTCATCCATAGAATTTGAGTACAAGAAGTTGTTTCCAACATGTATTCTGCTTCTGCTATGGATAATGAGATTCAAGACTAATTTTTACTTAACCATGAGATAAGGAAACCATCTAGATAAAATTCTCCTCCACTGGTACTCTTACAGTCATCAACACTTCCTACCTAATCTGCATCTATATGAGCTTGGATAACTAGATCATTTCCTTTGGGATACCAGAGACCATATTCCACTCTACCCTTAAGGTATCGAATAATTCTTTTGACACCAATAATATGAGATTATTTTGGTGCTACTTAGAATTGGCCTACTTGTCCAACTGCTTGCATAACATCTGGCAGGGAGACTGTCACATATAGGAGACTACCAATCATGGTCTATACAAACTTTGTTCCACATTCATTTACGAATCTTCTTGTAACCTGTTACCATGGGTGTAAGGATAGGCTGGCAATCCGCCATCTTGAATTTCTTGAGAATTTCCTTGATGTACTTAATTTGATATATGAATATTCCTTTATCCTACTAAGATATCTCAATAATCGTTAGATTGTCCTGATCCACTTTCACATATAGATTGCTTGTCACCACTTCTTTTCTTGAATCTGTAATATTTCAACAATTCATCTCCCCCTAAACATGTAATGAAACTGCCATTTTGTTCAAACTACATGTCTTTCAATCGTAGACTTCTGTCATATACTATTGCATAGTCCCCTCATATTCAAATTTCTAGGAGTCAATAAGCTAAATTGTTCTGAATAGTGTGTCATTTAACGGACCGTCTTGACTCGAGTCATTAACCTAAGCAGCTACTGATTCCTCAGAATCCGTTACGAATCGTAAAAGCATAATTGTGGGACCTTATTGCCTTCTTTCTTTTCTTTCTCATCTTGTACTTGTTCATCCTGTACATGTTTTCCTTTCCAAACCATCTTATTCTTGTTGTCAAAATTTTCATTCATGGTTGATTCCATCTTGTACTTGTTGTTACGAGCTATGTAACCATAGTTATGACATTTGTAACATTCGATGTTATTCATAGAATATTATAATTGGTGTCTATCTCGTGATCCTGCAAATTTTCTTCTAGGGTTCTTCCAATAATAGTTGTACCTATTTGGAACTTCACAATCCCTAGCCATATGTACAAAACTGTTACATTTGTAACATTCGACATCATCTCTCAAATGATAAAATTTGTTGATATTATGCTGAGTTCTGGAATATCCATTTCTAAAGGATCACCTGCAATTATGTTCATTCCAAACATACATGCGACATTCTACAGCTTTATGTCAAAACCTTCCACATGAATAATAATGACCATAAAGATAGGTTGGTACCTAGGAGGAAATATTCTTCGAGGAATTGTCTTCCAAGCTTCTTCCTGCGAATCTTGATCTCTTGATTTAGCTTAGAGATCTATCTGCTTGGTAGATTTTGCATATCCATCTTCTTTAATTGCAATAAAAGGACTCATCTTCTTTTTGCATTTTTCTTTATAACCAAGACCAGTCTTGTCACTATATGATCGCTGGTTGTTAATTAGTTCGTCCAAAGCCTTTGAACTATTGGCGTAGTCTTGAAGAGTTTTTCCACCTTTTACTTCCTTTCGTAGAGAAACTATTTCAGCTTCCAATGCTTCTCTCTCCTTTTTTCTTTCCTTTATTTCTTGCCATAGCGATTCTTCAATTCATTTGTATTCTTCAACCTTGATTTTAAGATTGAGGACATGTTCCCTTTCTGTCTTCAATTCATCTTCAAGAGTGTTAATATGCTTCTTTTCGGCCTTGAGCTCTTTGATAACCCTGATTACTTCATTTTGAAATTCGACTTCAGTGACTTCTTCTTCTTTTTCTCCTTCTTTGTTAGGTACCTCTTGTTTATTCTGCTTGTCCATAAATAATACTCTTCCATTGAATTCTTCTTTGTTTTCACTATCTTCTTTGGATGAGGAACTATCTTCTTTGGAGAAGAAACTTTTCTTAAACCATTTCTTCTTGCCTTGCTTGTTGAACTTCTTAGGACTTTTCTTCCCTTTAGTAGCACCCTCGTTTTTGTGAGGACATTTGGTTGCAAAATGCCCAATCTCACCACAATCAAAACATATTAATGGAACTTTACCTTTGAATTTTCCCATACCTATTCTCATTTTCCGCGTGAAGTAGGAAAATTATTTATCTGAGAATTCTTCTTCATCTTCTTCCTTTTCCTCACCCTTATAATTGCAAGTTTTTTCTTTTAGATTTTGCTTGTCCTTACTATTCTTCTTGGATGTGGAAAATGTTGTTTCTAAGTGAGATGTTCCATCCTCTTCTTCAATCGTCATTTCATACGCCGTAAGAATTCCATGCAATTCATCTATGTTGAGATTGGTCAGGTTCAACCTATCTTCCAAGACAGATACCTTAGGATTAAATCTTGCTGGAAAGGTTCTGAGGATCTTTCGGAAAACAATTTTTGTTTCAACACGTTCTCCCAAACCTTCCAATATATTTGTTGTTTCATCGAAACGTTGAAAGTGTGCATCAATATCTTCATTTTCCGTCATTTTGACTTGCTCAAAATTTTCCCTGAAAATTTGAAGCTTCGCTTCTTTGACCTTTGAGTCATCTGCATATATATTTTCAAGCTTGCCCCATACCTCTTTAGTAGTTTTGAAACTCAATACATTAAAGATAAATAGATTCGATAAGCCCACTGATAATAAGATCTTTAGTATTTGCATCATATACCATATTTTTCTTAGCTTGTTCATCCTAGGTCGGTGTGAACCCTTTGTCAACGATTTCCCATACTTCGTATCCTTGCATCGACAAATGAACCTGCATTCTTCCACTCTAAAGTGCATTGTTATGAACAAAGGAGCTCTATTCTTAGTATACTCCATGATCTCCTTTCAGTTGTTATATTTTTATTAAAGGAACCAAGCTCCGATACCAAATTTTGGAAATACTGAGAGGGGCGATGAATCAATATTCCTCAACATTTAGCACTTTTAAATATTTTCATAGCATTAGTTAATATTCAATTATTATTAATTTTTATGCAGTAATAAAAGTAAATAAAAGAACACAATAGGCATAAGAATTTTAGGTGGAAAACACCCTCTGGGTTAAAAACCACCATAATTTTTTCTAATAAATTCTTTAATCTTTAACCCCAACTGAAATGAAAGCAACAACTTCCTAGAATTCTAGAAAAGAATTCTTCTCTAGCTCCCACTGGAAGGATGGCCCAATGACCTGGTTTCTTCAGTAATCAACTGAATGGATTCCCCAACACCCTAGTGAGCCACAACTCGCCCTAGCACCACCCTACCACACTGAAGTCTTCACAGGCCTCAACTTATATGCGACTTCATACACTTACCTAACACCTTCCTGCCACCCTATAATGACTAAAATAAGACAAGGCTGTGGATTCCCAAACCAGGGACAACAATCCATGATACAATAAGATGTACAATTATTTTCATGTACTTGACCAAATACCCAATCACTCTATAACCTGCAACCCAACCATGACATCATCCCAACAGTGACTCCTATACCTCCCAGCATTGCCTCTTCGACTCTAGGCAGAATGACTCTTTCACAAATGACTCTTTTACAATATTTACAATGATGACTCTTTTACAAATGTGTCTTTTACAACTTTACAGTGATGAGTCTTTTACAAATGACTATTTTACAATGATGAATATTTTATAAATAACTCTTTTACAAATTTACAATGATGACTCTTGGCCTTGACAATACTTCACGATATCTGGATGGCTATCATGTCTTCAAGGATGTCCCGCTGCAATTATTTCTTTGATTTGATACTCCTGCTCTTGAATTCTTGCTTGATGTTGTACTTGAATCTTCTTCTACTACATCCAAAATTTTCCCCGCGAAACCAATCCCAAAACAAAACAAAACACCCTTCAACTTACCTCTTCTTGCCAAACACATGTAAGTGCATAATAATGAATGAATACAAATTAAAATTACAATGTGTATCTCATGTGTTCTTGTCACTTTTCTTATTGAATTGTTGCAGCAGTAGACAAAGACTCCCACTCTTGATATAGGCCTCAACTCTATGCAAGACTATATCCAAAAATGACCTAAAGATATATACAATAAAAACTTATGACAGACCCTAGACTTGTGATGGACTAAGTTCCAAGTACAACAACATAGACCATTCTATAAACTATGACAAGACAAGTAACATGAACTTACAACATCATATAGATTTAGCCTACTTGGTGTAGGATCAAGAATATGTAGCATCAAATGTGTAGTACCAAGAATAGGAGATCCAAAATGTGGTATCAAAACTAACTGTGACATATAGAGACATAGAGATATAACCAAGACCTTGTATATACTTACGTTGTCCTACAAAAACATATGTCAGAGATGATACTCAAAATTGAAATGTAAACACTAATCATACATACCTTGCTGTAGGAAACTTAACCTTGACTATTGATGTGTGGTCCTTACTGCAGTGATCCTTGAATGCATGCTTTTTCTTGCCTTCTAGGTGCTTGATATTGTATCTATTTTATTTATGTAATGTCAGATCTCCAGGGTCTTTTCGTCACATGGTAGCCCTATGAATCCTTGTTCGAACCCCATAGGTCTGATCATTATTGGATCCTTCAAGAAAGAGTTATTCCCAATATCCCACGATGACCGGATTATAGACTGGTTCAGTAGAGCGAACTTGTATGAAGTGCCATGTGTCACTGTTGCAACCTTCAACCCTAAAAATGATACCCAACAAATTAAAATCCATCATATTTCTGTCACTATTTATTAAATTTGAATCCAATGCTCAGAGAGAAAGTTATGATGATTTTCCCAAAGTCACCTGTTTGACATCGAATTCAGGAGCCTCCAAAAACCGTAACTTCCGCATATCATATCTCTGAAAAGTAGTGCACCAAGATCTAAAATATGGTCACAAGGTTCATCAAGGTTTTGTCTAAAATGGGTTTTAATTTAAGCCTATGAGCCTTCCCATAAAAATGTTATAGCGAAAATTCCACGATGACCTGTTTGAAGCCACAAAATCCCTACTAAAGGAGGATATGAGGGTCACTATTTATATGAATGTCTTCAGTTCAAAGGTTCCTCAACAAGTGAATGTTGGAGGGATTTTAGGAGAAATTTTTTTATTAATTATTGACTACTCAATGACCAGAACCAATTATGAGTGCCATGCCACAACCCCATAGGGTTTTAGCCCACTAACTGGGGTTACTAACTTCAAACACGAATATCTCTCAAACCGTGAAGAATTACATGGCATGCCATATATCAATGGAAACATATCGATGAGTAGAATCCATCTAGAAGATCCTTGACTTAGAATAGAGTAATTTTTCAAGTAAGAATGCCCATGCAATATCGGGGTATCCCCTGGTGCTTCTTGGGTAATGACAACCATTGATCAACATGTTCTACTTTCAAGGGAGGCAGTTGACCAGAGATTTCTTTTTTCCTAAATACAAGCATATTTTCTTGTAGTTATTCTAGGAAAGACATAATATTTTTAAGTTTATCTTTTCATACATGAACTTGAAAGATATTTAAAATATCTTAGCTTCTGTAATTATGTGATGACTATTATTTTTCACTATGTTATGTAAGAACTCTATAAAGAGTTTATGAACATTGAAACGAGGTTGGCTTTTATTGGAGAAAAACTTGTAGTCTAAATATATTTGAGCAAATAATGAATGTATTCACAGTGTTTAATGAGTAGTTAGTAGGAAATCCATGTGTTACTTCTCCCTGTCAGTATTTTCTCTGTTATATAACTGTCTTCTTTAATGTCTAAGAATGTTAGTTTACGAGATTGGATTTATTTGATGTTCCTTTCTTAAAATTATCAGCCATTAATATTTGTTATTCTAGTCATCTAAAAAAAAAAAATTCTTTCAGTCCTCTTTCTTCCAAATCTCTGAACAGTCAAAGGAATTATGAACTTTCATGCTTTGTACAACCTCTCATTGGAGCTATGATCTCATTTGTTTAATAGCTCGACTCCATGCCGAATGGTTTTTTAAGATAACCCCACCAATTTCATCTATAGATCTAAATCTAACAACTTGAAATCAATTGCACAAAACCTTCTACTAATGTGACGATAGGGTAGTTGAGTTTTTTTACGGAGAGATCCTTCTCTGGGTTGAAGGGCCAACTCAACCTAAAAGAGGTTCTGAGGTTACCTTAGGGTTTTTCCCTGCAGCTAGGGTTTTCCCTGAGTGATAACATTTTGGCACCATTGCCAAGGAATGAAAAACATATTTTCCCCCTAATGATTTTATTGTTGAAAATTTGATCTCTGAGGGAAAACATATATTTGTATTCAAGTTTGGTTGCAAGATGTTTGCTCTAGCGACTCCACACTATGATATGAAGGATTCTTACTCATGGCATTCTGGCTCATAGAGGTGTTCATACTAGGAGGAACCTGGATCCAAATGCACCTCAGATTTTGTCAAGCCCATAAAACTTGTTCAGGAAAAGAAATCCCAAGGAAATAAGTACGGTCGATTTAGAAATACTTTTCTCTCTACTTGCACAATTTGAAGCTTTTGAAGACTTAGTGCTAGATATTAAATTTGAAAGTAACTTACTCAAATCTAAGTCTGAGAGTAATTTGTCAAAAACTGTTTTAGATCCAATATATCTTAATACCTTTACCCCTAGGCCCTCCATCTTAGAATTAGAGATTTTACCCCGATATTTTTTAGATTTGGACCAGGGAAAACTTTAAGAACCCCCCCTAAATTTATAAATATAATAAATGGGCGAATCTCCATGGTATATAAGAAAAATGGAAGGCGATTTTATCAATAATATAATATGTATATATAATTTTTTGGCGAATCTCTCACCAGGCATGGCGCATATTTACCTCAATTATAAAATCTTGTAAGATCTTGGCGAGTCTTTCACTAAATAATAAAACTTTGTAAAGTCCTAGTGAATCTTAGCATAGGCTACATGCTGGTTTAATTCCCCCATTTAAATAGGCTACATTCCAGGTGAATACCATGGGTCAATACCATGTGCCATTTTGGTGAATACCATGGGTCAATACCATGTGCCATTTTTATTTTTATTAATTCTAATATTAGGGTTAATAATGGTTTTTTGCATGGTATTAATAACAATCTAGTCCATGGTATTTGTCCCATAGTATTTTGGCCATAGGTTTCACCTAAATATAACCCATTTTTTGAGTGTTCGTAAATATAAGGTGACTTATGGAGTAAATATAAAAAAATGTTTATTTGTTTACCATACCTCTCGTTTATTTATATTTTTATTAATTTACCATACCTCTTTTGCAAATATGGTATTTGGCCCATAGGATTCACTTAAATAAAACCTCTTTCTTGAGCCTTCATAAATAGAACGAGGGTTATGGACTAAATATAAAAAGAGGTTTATTTATTTACGATACGTCTAGTTTATTTATATTTTTATTTATTTACCATACCTCCACTTTACTTATATTTTTATTTGTTTACACCCTTACATGTATATAAGGTGACTTATGGAGTAAATATAAAAAATGTTTTATTTATTTACCATACCTCTCATTTATTTATATTTTTATTAATTTACCATACCTCTTTTATAAATATGGTATTTGGCCCATAGGATTCACTTAAATAAAACCTATTATTGAAAATGGGCCAATGGATTCACTTAAATAAAACCTATTCTTGAAAATGGGCGAATGGTAAAAATGTACTATGATACAAAATATTCGCCCACTAAAAATTTAAAACCCCTTAATCTCGCCAAAGGGCGAACATTCGCCCCTAAAATTATCCTTGATTTGGACTCACTTTCAGAAATTGGAACAAAAATTCAAGAAACTTCAAGAATCTGTTTTTAAATCTATGACTTATCCTTATTTCATCCCATTTGTATTTACCCCAACTACTTATTTTCCATCTGGAGATTTTCAAAGGCATATTCCATCAACTGCCATTCCAACAATCTCAGTACCTGTAACTTTTGTTGTATTTATTCCTGTTAGTACAAGTTCACATCGTAGGCCTATGGTTGTTCAATACAAACCATTAAATCTTCTAGCACAGGTCAATGATATCCCACAAAATTATTGACAACATCTTATTCAGTTTGATGGGACTGGATATTATACTACTCAACAACATCTAGACAAACTCAACTATTTCATAGATCTAGAAGAATTTGACCATGATGAGGTAAAATTGAAGCTTTTTACATAGATTCTGTCTAGTGAGGTAAAGAAATGGTTTAGATCCTTACCTGTAACCAGTATTAATAAATTCCAGGAATTTGAACGGTTTTTTCTCACCAGATGGGAAGTGAAGAAAAACCCATTGCAAATTTTCATTGAGTATAATGTGCTCAAAAGAAACCCAGGAGAATCTGTACAAGAATTCACAATCATATTTAATAAGATTTATAATTCTTTTCCTACTGAAATCCAACCCCCTCCTGGTTTAGCTTTGTTACATTATCCTAACTTCTTTAATGTCGATTTGGCTTATCAACCCCATGAGAGAAACCCTACTACTTTGGAGAAAATGCAAAGTAATGTAATTGGAGTGGAGGGAAATTTATTGGCAAAGAAGGCAAAAATGAAGGTTGAATGAAGAGTAGATTTTAAAGAAGAGTCATCTTCATCCCCTGAATTGAAATTTGATGTAATGCTGAAAACTATGGAGAAATAGGTGGATAAGTTGACCCCTCCCCATGAGAATCAACCTCAAGATAGAAATCCAAATTTTAGGAGACCCCGAGCTACTCAAAACTGTCCCATAGAGCAGAAAGCTCCTAAAAGACAACAACCCTTTGTTTGACCTCCTTTTCTAGAATCATTTGTAGATGAGATACTAATGAAGAAGAAGACCATCAAATTGGGTGCTTCGATGACGAGGAGACATAAGTTTTTGCCACCAAATAAGAACATGACCTTTTTGTTGGATGCTCGGGCGAAACAAACAGTGTTCATCTCTGCAATTTAGTTGTTTATTAGGAGGGGTACAATAATGCGATGGCAGATTTTCAAAGATAGTACAACCTTAGAAACTAGAATGTTCCTATCAAATCTTCGATATAAAAGATAGCAGTCAAACAACAATCTGAACCCAGAAAAGAGATACTGAAGAGGCCAAAGGAGCCAAAGAAGGAGAATTTGAAAGAAGCAAGAAAGGATACCAAAGATGCAGAAAAATTACAATCAACTTTTAATATGGAGTCTGAAATCAGTAAGTTGAAAGTGTCCATTCCTTTTGTTGAACTTTTAAGAAATGAGAAATATAGGAAAAGAATTTCTACTATGATTAAAAATTCATAGATTTATCAAGTCAACATAATTTCACAATGTTATTTGAACCTAGATGATGATGCTTCTGAATTTGTATTTGGCCCACATGTCACAAGTGCAAATGATGACATGCCCCCATTTTATGTAAGTCTAAATGTGCATGATATGATTCTCCATAATGCAATGCTAGACTCTAGAGACTCACATAATCTCATGCCCAAATCAATAATGGACCATATAGGACTTCAAATTACTATACCCTATAAATATTTGTTCTCCTTTGATTCCAGAAAGGTAAAATTCTTAGGGTTGATTAAAGATTTAGTTGTCACCTTAGCTTAGATTCCCGCTAAAAGTGTTTTGATGGATATAGTAGTAGCAGAAATTCCTGCTAGATTTGGAATATTGTTATCCTGATCTTTGCGAGGAACTTTACAGATGGACATGACTTATGCTTCTATACAATTGTTTGGTGAAATGAAAAGGCTATACCGAGAAGTTCAAATGGTCTATATGGTAAGCAACAAAATGCAGCCAAATAATCATCCAATATATGCAGTAGACATAGAGTTGGGGTCACAAATATTTTTCATTGACTGTTTTTTTTAGGGAGAAACATAAGCAGCAGATGAAACTGATATTCAACAAGAACAGGTTCAAATTTCTTCAAGGGAGATATGGAAATTATACTTTGATGGATCCACATGTGAGAAGGGTTCGGGAGCAGGTGTGTGGATTTTTCCACCATATTGTATAAGTCAATTTCATTATTTTAAAATGTTGTTCGATTGCACAAATAACATAGCGGAGTATGAATCTCTCATTATTGGTTTAAATATATTACAAGAGAAAAAGGCATAGAAAGTACACATTTTTGGAGATTCGGAGCTGGTTGTGAACCAAGTTAAATATGTATATCAAACTAGGCATTCGAGAATGAGATCTTACAGAAATGAAATTTGGGATTTGTTTTCTAACTTCTTTGTTGAACATGAAATATCATTAATACCAAGAGAGGAATGGAATTGCAGATGCTTTGGCAAAGGCTGCTAGTACATTTAGATCTCTGTTGTATTCAAATGAAAAATATGAGACAAATGTTAGACACCGACTTTCAAGTCCATATAATATAAAGCATTGGCAGGTTTTTGAATACGATCAACATATCAGAAGATTTCTGGAGAGAAAAGATGAATTACTCAACGATCCGATAGAAAGGAATGAAGATGAAATTGCATATGAAAATTTTGAAACAATAGTACATTTGAATGTTGTAGCAGGAAAGGAAATTATTCAACTTAGTAATAATTTGATTTCTAGAGGCTTACTACCTTAAGAAAGATTATTTGATTCTAATAATGTAGCAGTGAAGCCAAGAATTCTACTAATTAAGGGGGAGATGGAGGATTACAATTTGGGAACTGAATGTGACTCAAAAGTTGTTAAAGTTTCCAACACTTTGAAGAAAGAGAAGAAAACATAGTATGCAAAATTATTGAAGGAATTCGCTCGTATATTCGCTTGGAGATACGAAGATTTGAAAATTTATGATCAGTCCATTTTCCAACATACTATACCACTTAAGGAAAATGGCAAACCATTTAAACAGAAGTTAAGAAGGATCAATCTAAAAATATTGCCACTAATTAAGAAAGAAGTAAAGAGGATGTTAGCTGCAAAAATTGTCATTCCACTTAGATTTTCCAAATCGGTAGCAAACTTGGTGCCAATAAGAAAGAAAAGTGGGGAAATTCACCTATGTGTGGAATTCAGAAATTTAAATAAATTCTCAATGAAGGATAATTATCCTTTACTGAAAATGGATCACTTTCTCCAGAAGGTGGTTGGTTCAGAAAAGATTTCCATGCTGGATGGGTTTTTAGGATACAATCAGATCCTGGTCGACCCAAAAGATCAGGAGAAAATTGTCTTCACCACACCATGGGGTACATTCATGTATTCTAAGATGCCATTCAGACTCATGAATGCAAGAACCACATTTCAGAGTGCAATGGACATCACCTTTTCTAGTGAAGGAGACAGGTTTGTGGTGATTTATCTAGATAATATTATTGTTTTCTCAAAGTACGAATCTGCCCATATGAAACATCTTAGAACAGTTTTTAGTAAGTGTAGGAAATTCAAAATTTCTCTTAATCCGAAGAAATCCCATTTTTCCATGAGAGAAGGCAAGTTGTTGGGGCATATAGTGTCAAAGGATGACATCAAGATAGACCCCAACAAAGTGACATCAATCCAAAAGATTGAACAACCAAGAAGTAAAAAGGAAGTGCAATCTTTCTTAGGTAAAGTAAAATTTCTGTGGCATTTTATTCCAAATTTTGCAGAAATCTTAAAAGTAATAACAAGAATGCTTAAGAAAGGGAGCGAAATTAAGTGGATTGAACAAGCGAAGAATTATTTTAATGATATCAAGAGAGCCTTAGGCCAAGTGCCTCTACTCATTAGTCCAGATTTTTCAAAAGATTTCATGATTTTTTCTTTTGCTTCCGAACACACTATCTCTGGTGTGTTGCTTCAAAAGAATGATGCAGGACAAGAACAACCCATCTCCTTTTTCAGCAGGGCATTGAAGGATGCTGAACTAAAGTACATTATTCTAGACAAACAGGCATATGCATTGATCAAAGCACTAAAATATTTTAGAGTGTTTATTTTTCATTCTCATACGATTGTGTATTTACCAAATGCCGCAATAAAGAGTATTTTAGTAGAGCTAGGCAATGATGGCAGAAGAGGGACATGGATTGCTAAGATGTTGGAGTACAACATGGAAATCAAACCTACCAAGTTGATTAAAGGACAAGGTCTAGCTAGATTAATGACTGAGTCAAATCTTGATGTTGTTGGTATAAATTATGTTTTTTAATTATCAGATCTACCAAATGAAGAATCAGTGGTTGAAGTTGAATATTGTTTTAAACAATGTCTATGGTATGTTGATGTTGTTTACATTTTGCAAAATTTACAAGTGCCACTAGGAATAGATAAGATATTGGCTATATTTTTTAGACTGAAATCCATTAAACATTGTCTTTTGAATGGTTATCTATACTGGAAAGATTCTCGGGGTATTTTTTTGAACTGCCTGCTAGAAGACGAAGCTAAGAAAATGATTAAAGAGTTTCATGAAGGAGCATGCAGGAGGCATCATTACTAGAAGGGGGGACATCATTACTAGAAGGCCACAACAAATAAAATCTTGAGAGATGGTTTTTACTAGCCTACTTTATTGTCTGATGTTAGAAAAGAAGTAGCATCTTGTCACAAGTATCATTTGTTTGAGGGTAAGTCAAAAATAATTTCTTTACCTTTTAAACCTATATTTGTAGAGGCACCTTTCTAGCAATGGGGCCTTGAATTTATAGGTGAAATTCATATGGCATCATCAACACAACATCGATGGATCTTGACAGGGACATATTACTTTACAAAATGGATTGAGGCACTTCCAAGCAGGCAAGCTACTAATCTTGTGGTTATTCAATTCTTAGAAAATATTCTTTCTAAGTTTGGTTTCCCAAAGAGGATAATTAACGATAATGCACAATGTTTCAAGTCTAAGAAGTTAGTAAAATTCTATGAATACTACCATATCATACTCAACCATTCCACAACCTATTACCCTCAAGGTAATGGACTTCCAAAATCCTCCAATAAGAGTTTAGTTAGAATTATTAAAAAGTTGTTAGAAGATAACAAAAAGGATTGGCACACAAAGCTTGAATTTTCCTCATGGGCGGATAGAGTTAGCACTAAAAGGTCAATCAATACTTCTCCTTTCTAGTTGGCATATGGTGTTGACACATTGTTTCCTATTTCAATTGGAATTCTTGTTATGAAATATTTGCAAGAGTTAGGAGAAGAACCAACTCAGCCACAAATAAGAATAATTCAACTAATTGAAGTGCAGGAAACCAAAGAAAGGGTGTATGAAAAATATCAGGAAACACAAGATCAAATAAAAAAGTTTCCTGAGAGAAAAACCAAAGAGGGTGACTTCAAATGCCAATACGTGGTTCTAAAATGGGATGCCCGCATTGAGGATAAAAGTAAACACAGGAAGTTTGAGAACATTTGGAAAGAGCCATACAAAATTGCATATTTTCAGGAAAAAATAGTTTCATCTTAGAAGGTCCACATGGAGAATCTTTACCGGGAGGTCCAGTCAATGGAAGTTTCCTGAAGCATTATATTTCTTAAACACATGATGATTTTAGAGTTTCATTGTACATATCCATATATTTTTAAAATATCTTGCAGGTGTGGATTAATTTTCTAAAGGAATTGAAGCCCAAAGAAAAGGCCCTAGGGTTCTGCTAATATTCATCAGAAAAATATGAAGTTTTTTAGAAACAGTTGTATTTTCTACTTTCAAGTTCAGAGTCTATAAAATCATCTCTTAAAAAGATGAAGTTCTATTTCTTAGTCAGTTTTTCTTTTAGCCAAATTTTGTAACGAATGAGGCAACTCACCTATGGAGGGTTCTTGCTACCATAATTGATCGACAACATCCATGTGGATCCAACTGATATCACAATAAACATTTCGCACTTTTAAATCTTTTTTGGAAAATGTTGACAGTTGTAGTGTCAGTGTTTAAAATTGTAATAGATAGGGAAAATATCTTGATAGCAGGGTTGTCAACACTTTTTGGAAATTTGAATAAATAAGTAGAGAAGTTTTCAATCATCTTCCAATAAATAGAAGGACTCAAAGCCTACATCAGACCCTCTCCATTGGAAATTTCTCTGAACAAGCTTTCCAATGGTATGTGGAAGTCCAATGTGGACTCCTGGATCAAAAGATATGGTCTACTGAATTTTCAAGGATTAAATCCTTAGGAAGGAAATAGATAATGATGATTGCATATTGGAGGTCCAAAGCATATTGGCTATTGCATATCAGAGGTACAAAGCATATTAGTGATCGCATGTTGGAGGACCTGCATATTGGCGATTGACACATCGACGAATCAGCGAATTGGAGAATCAGAACTTATTAAGGTGACAACCTTTAAAAAGTTGCAATATGAAAATGTGTCAATAGTGTTAAAACTGCCAGGGAACAACGATAAAGGTTAAAAAAGGATTTCATTGCAAAACCAAAGGTGAACAGGCCCTTTTCTCTCTCCTCTAGTGGGACATGTGGTGGCATATGATTGGTCTTGATAAGCTATAGTGGAATCTGACGTCAGTATGACATGGCAGTATGGAAGAAAACATGGCAAGTAGTTTTGGAATTTTGAGGGGGACTAAGGGGAAAAATATAGGTGACACTTTCCACCACTCATGAGGTTCCACGTGGACTGATGACTTCATATCAGAGATCGCATATCAGAGGTTGAGGATGTCGGCAGTTTATAACAGTTGGCACTTGAAAGGAATTCGATGAGAGGGACTCCAATATTGTGCCGACAAATGGTCGAGAGGAGTTTAAAGAAACTCGGGCGCTAAGCACTTAACAAAGGAAAAATAGCCCCCAACAGGAAACAAAATTCCCTATCATCTCAAGGCTAAGTAGTAGCTCACAAACCTTGGTCCTATGGTGAGAAATAAGGGAAGGGATAAAGCAAAAGGAGCCAAGAAAAATGGGAACTTCTCATTAAGTTACATTATAAAGGGGCTCCGATATGGCATTAAGTCTATAATCATTGGCCCAGTCATATAACAAAACAAATACCAAAGGAGAAAAGTGCAAGGGGCTGACGAGTATTGGTAAAGCAATAAGGTGGAAACTTCTTCGATAAGACCATACAGAGAGTTGAAGGCGTATGAGTTGGCAATTGTTGAATCACAGGAAAAGAGGGGTTGGTAGTTTGAATGGACAGTCAACAAGTTTTTGTGAAAACAACTTCAGCCACTCCAGATTCCAAGGCAGAGGATCAACATTAATGAACCAATTTCCATATTTGAAGGCTAAAGATTTTCCAGCAGAATTGAAGAAGAACGAGAAAAACAAAAGAGCAGTTTTGATGGATTGTTGAAGAGGAACATGTTATGATAGCATAGATGCTAAACTACAGTTTAGGGACTTGTTCTACTTTCAAGGGAAGCAGTTGACCAGATATTTATTTTTGCCTAAATACAAGCATATTTTCCTATAGTTATTCTAGGAAAGACAGAACATTTTTAAGTTTATCTTTGCATACATGAACTTGAAAGATATTTAAGATATCTCAGTTTCTGTAATTATGTGAATATTATTATTTTGCAAATTGTTATGTAAACACTATGTAAACATTTTATGAATATTGAAATGAGGTTGGATTTTATTGGAAAAACACTTGTAGTCCAAATATATTTGAGCAAATATTGAATGTATTCACAGTGTTTAATGAGAAGTTAGTAGGAAATTCTTGTGTTACTTCTCCCTGTCAGTATTTTCTCTGTTATATAATTGTCATCTTCAATGTCTGAGAATGTTAGTTTATGATATTGGATTGCTTTTATGTTCCTTTCTTAAAATTATCAGTCATTAATATTTGTTATTCTAGTAATCTATAAATTTTGCTCTCCCCCAGTCCTCTTTCTCCCAAATCTCCTGAATAATCAAAGGACTTGTAACTTTTCATGCTTTATACAACCTGCTCATTGGAGTTGTGATATCATTTGTTTAATAGTTGGACTCCATGCCCAATGGTTTTTGAAGATCACCCAACCAATTTCATCCATAGATCTAAATCTAGCCACCTGAACTCAATTTCACAAAACCTTCTACTACAGTGATCATAGGGTAGTTGAGTTTGTCTAACGGAGAGATCCATCTCTGGGTTGAAGGGCCAACGTCAAACAAAAAGAGGTTTTGAGTTTACCTTAGGGATTTTCCCTACAGCCAGGGTTTTTCCTGAGTGATAACAGGAATTATGGTGAACCTATTTCATGAATCATATCCCTCGACTTACTACATCTCTGGAGGAAGGATGACTTTTATGCATTGTTCATGTTATGCCCCCATCGTTGGTGAGATTTTATTGATATCTGAGTTGTACGGTGATGTCTAGATGCAACACTTATTAGTTAGTTAAATAGGGTGAGATTTTACTTCTCTCAAAACTTGGGTCACATGCCAAAGAGGTTGTCACGACTGGGACACACATATGCCTCCTTTTCCTTTTGCTTCTAGTGGTTGTGAATGGTGGACATTAGACTGGGGATGGGGGTGACAATTTTTTTCTTGATCCTGAAGTAGATGTATCTCAATAGGTCAGGACACCAAGAGACAAGCTTCATCACATAGTGGACATTGTTGGCACTTTTATTCAGTATCAACGGATAAGGTTTTGGTTGGTCCTGGCACTCTTTGGATGCATTTTTAGGGTAATATATTATCCTTAGCTCATTGTATTGTATTTTTTGGCTTATGTTCAGTGCTAGCTATGTGTGAGTTATCTTCATGGTTATATATTATTGTATTATGGTGTACTAAGACTTGAAGTCTTGGAGGCTCTGTTGAATTTAGTATCATTCTCCTATTTTTGCCTAGTCATCTTCCTTTGGAATATTTTTTGGCTTAAGTCCCCTAGTTGTCTACTTTTTGGGCTAGCTCTTCCCAACGCTCTTTTCCCTAGGAATGTTTGCACACTTTTTGGCTAAGCTAGGCACAATATTTGGTTTTTGTTTATTATCTGGTCATTTGTTATCTTAGGAGGGTTCGAAACTCTTAGATTTTTCTTTTGCAATTTTCTTAATGTTAAGGGGGATCTGATTGGTAGGATCATTGGTTTTGGTGATGTTTGTGGCCTTGCCCTTATGTTGGTTCACTTTTTTGTATTTCCACAATGCCATGAAAACAAATGTGTAGCTACAGAGGGGTTCGCGGTTGTGGTTATCATGTCCAGTTGCACATCCAGACCTAGGCCCAAGGAGTGAATGGCATCTATCATTCAGTGACTTATCCTAGCATTCAACAGGAGATACATCAACTTGAGAATTATTTCACTCATGGCTATTAGGCCTACTCAAATTTAGAATTAATGAAGGAGGTTTATCATTTTCTTCTTGACCCTAGTCATACCAAGGGAAGAAGGAACTGATAAATTCATTCCATCATGTGACACTAGCAGCTAAAGACCCTATTAGGCTGATTTTTAAAGGAGAAACTTGAGGAGAGGAATGACATAATATAATTTCTAAATGATATCTATTGATCCCAATGGAAACAAAAGTCTTGTCTCAAGAGAATGGATGCTTGCTTGGCACACGTAGAGAGACGCCCATATTAGAAGCTTAACAATACTGAGAGTGGTGGGGTGGGGGGGATGAATCAGTATTGTGTTATATGGATAACTTTACCAATTTTTTCCTTCTTTAACTAGTCATATGAATCATTCATTGGGTGATCAACAACATAATTAAACATGAGATGCACTTATCATTAGTAAGTATGAATAGGAAATCAACAAGGCACATAACCATGAGTAGCAACACACTAACAAACACAAGAGGACACCATATGTAAGGTGGAAACCTGTCCATGAGAAAAAAAACCATCTATTTTTTTCCTTTATCTTCTTTTATTACGAAAAATCTTATTTACATTATATGCACTAGCCACTACCAGTGAACGAGCCAAAAATTTCCAATCATGCAAGAAAATCTTGCTCTAGGCCACTACGTGATGGAAGCCACCACTTCCTGAAATTTGCACACCACCATCAACTAGAAGCCACTACTCCCACAACTATGCAGGCTGCCACCTGTTGGATGCCCCAATACCCAAGTCTTTCCAGCCACCACTAGATGGAAAACATGCTCCCAAGTTCTCATTCCACTACCTAAGGGATGCCACTACACCATGAATTTGAAAGCGACCATTTTCCTCATTGAAGGCCCCAACCTTCAAGCTATCTTGTGCACCATGATTCACAATTTTAAGACTGGATCCACCCACAACAAAATCATACAACCATGGGCCTCATTTCATCCCATTTTCATACTATACCCATTTTGTTATGAAACCAGCTCACAAAAAGATAGAGAAGAGAGATAAACGCCTTAGAATTCAAACTCTTCAAGGGGGAACCTCCTTTACATTACACAAATGAACAATTCTTAAATGATACAAAATGACAAAACCTCCTTTCTATATATAGGAGTCTAAGGGGTCACAATATAATCAAAGCCAGCCTAAAAATAATAATATAAGGGCACAACAATAACAATAGTGGGCTTCTATGGGGAACAATAATAACAATATGGGGAAAATAGGGGCACAAGAACAACAATAAGGGATACAATGATAATAGTAATGGGGGAATCACTAGTATTATAGGGACCTAACATGCCCCTCTCCTTCAAAAAAGTGTTGTCCTCAATGCTTGAGCAGTTCTGGATGCTTTTGTATAAAATTATCATCCTCCCATTTGGAATCTTTAGTGGGTAAGTTCTTCCACTTAGCAAGATACTCTGAAATTGATCGATTTCACAACTGTTGAGTTCTTGTTTATGTTATTTCTTCATGTTCCAATACGATTTTTCCTTCCTCTTCAAGTTCTGGCAATATTGTTTGAACTGGGAGCTTGTCACCAATAACCTTCTTTAAGCATGAAACATGGAAAATTGGGTGCACTCAGGAAGTTGCAGGAAGATCCAATTTGTATGTCGTAGTACCAATCTTTTGCAACACCTTGTACGCACCATAATACTTAGGTGATAATTTATTATCCTTCTTAGCTTACTTGAGGGACATTTGTTTTATATGGTTGTAGTCGTAGAAATACCTAGTCACCTATATCAAAACTTCTTTCGTTGTGATGTTGATCGACCTGTTGTTTCATTCTATTATGTGCCAAAGTTAGGTTATCCTTTACGAGTTGGAGAACTTGTTGTTGATGCTCGATGTGATCCTCCACTGCTTTAACCTTAGAATTTTCTCTTAAATATGATGTGATGAATGGTGGGAAATATCCATAATGTGCCATAAATGGGGTCAATTTTGCTACAGTATAGAAGGAAGTGTTATACCACCATTTAGCCAAAAGGAAACCATTTGACTCATTGTGTCTGTTTATCAGATACAAAGAAATGAAGAAATCCTTCCAAACATTTGTTTACTATCTCAGTTTTCCCATCATATTGAGGATGATAATATGAGCTATAAGCTAACTGAGTACCAAGACAATAAAATAATTTTGTCCAAAAATTTCCAATGAAAATGGGATCTTCGTCGCTTACAATAAGATTTGGGTTTCCATGTAGCTTTTGAATTGTTTCCATAAATGCAATAGAAATTGTACTAACTTTAAATGAATGATATAATGCACAAAAGTGTACATACTTGGTAAGTCTATCAACTACCACTATGATGAAACTCTTTCCTTAGAACTTGGGTAAACCTATGATGAAATCCACTGAAGCCTCCTCCCAACATTGACTTGGAATGGATAAAGGTTGTAATAGACCTGGGGTCTTAATTGTTTCAACTTTATTTTGTTGGAAAACCAAAGATTCCACCAAAAACTTTTCAATATCAGATTTAAGGCCCTCCCAAAAAAACTCCTTCTTAACCTTGTGGTAAGCTTTTAAAAATCTTGAGTGCCCTCCTAAAGGAGAGGTGTGAAATTCCATAAGAATATTTTGTTTGAGTTGGGAATTCTAACATAGGTATAAGCGATCTTTGTACCATAACGAATAATTTTTCCAGCTAAATCTATCAGATGTACTGGGATCTTGTTGTAACTTTTGAATGAGTGTCCACACTTCTTCATCACTTCCATTCATCCCTTGCTTCGTTTATCCAATCTGGCTGGATAATAGAAATGGCACAAAGCAATGCTTCCATATCCTCATCCTTTCTTGAGAGTGCATCTGCCACAACATTTTGTTTCCCTTTTTTGTATATGATTTCAAAGTCATAACCCAACATCTTTGTAACCCATTTTTGTTGTTCTTCTGAAGATAATCTTTGTTCTAAAAAGTATTTAACACTATCATGATCCATTTTTACCTTGAAGTGTCTTCCCATTAGGTAGGGTCGCCATTTCTTAAGTGCATGTAGTATTGCCAACATTTCCTTCTCATAAATAACTTTGTGTAAATACTTTCCTTTTGTTGGACAACTTTCGAAAGAAATGGGAATTTCTTCTTGCATTAAAACAACACCAATTTCATTTCTTGAGGCATCACATTCAACAATAAAGGTTTTTGTGAAGTCTGGCGTAGCTAAGACCGATGCTTGGCACATTACCTCTTTAAGATGTTGAAAGGCCTTTGTTGCCTCTGGAGTCCATAAAAATGCATCTTTCTTCAATAATGTTGTTAGAGGTGCTGCTATTCTGCCATAATTCTTAACAAGCTTGCGATAAGACCATGTCAACCCAAGAAATCCTCACATATGCTTATGGATGTGGGGATTTTCCATTCCTTAATGGATTTATTTTTGCTAGGGTCTACCTTAACACCTTCATGAGATACAATATGATTCAGATATTCCACCTCTTGTACTCCAAAGAAACATTTGGATCTTTTTGCATATAATTGTTTCTCCTCCAATAGTTTGAGCATCCTGTCAACATGTTGAACATGATCCTTCCAAAACTTTCTATAGATTAGTATATCATCAAAAAATACTAACACAAATTTTCTAAGGAAGGGTTTGAAAATGGAACTCATCAAACCTTGAAATGTAGAAGATGCATTGGTAAGGCCAAAAGGCATGACCAAAAATTCATAATGACCCTCATGAGTTCAAAATTTTGTTTTCAGAATGTCTTTAGTCTTCATTATGATTTGATGATATCCTAAACAAAGATCCAACTTGGTGAAGTAAATTGATCCATACAATTCATCCAATAGTTCATCAATGACAGGAATGGGAAATTTATCTTTAATAGTGAGCTTGTTGATCTCCCTATAATCCAGACACATGCACCATGATCCATCCTTCTTGTGCACCAATACTACTGGAGTAGAGAAAGAACTTTGACTAGGTTGAATTATAGCACCCTCTAGCATTTCTGCAACCATACATTCAATTTCACTCTTTTGGGCATAGGGATATCTGTAAGGCCTGATGTTTGGAGGAACGCTTCCTGGAATTGAATGAATAGCATGATCATGATCACTAATATGTGGGAGACCTTTGGTAGTCTCAAATATCTTTGAATTATAGTCCCATACTTTTTGGAGATCTAGAAAAATATATGATTTTGTTGTGGGAACCTCTAGCAAACATAACTGTGAAATTACACCTCGTTGTTATTTGTTTAGAAGCTTTGTCATTCCATTAGAGCTGATTATATTTCTTGGTTTCCCTACGATACCTCTTAATTCAAATTCCTTTCCTTCCGAAGAAAATTTCATGAAAATTTCTTGAAAATTAAAAGCTATTGTACCTAAGGATTGTAGCCATTGGACTCCTAGTACAACATCAACACCACTCATTGGAATGGAAAGCATTGGGCTATTCAATACATATTCTCCCATGGATAGCTTGATATTATGGCACTTTCGAGAGACATTTATGTTTCCTCCACTTGCAACCACCACTTGACACTCTGGTGCTAGATATAGGAAGCAATTCAATTCCTTGGCTATTTTACAATGAATAAAATTATGGGTATTGCCGGAATCAATCAACACTATTAACTTTTTCTTCTTGCTATGTCCTTCTATCTTGATATTTTGAGGAGTGGTAATTATGGCCAATGCATTACAAGATATGGTTGGATTCATTTCTTCTTTCTCTAGGGTTTGTTCCTGGTGTATATCCTCTTCTTTGGACGTTTCTTGTTACTTTTCTTCCTCCTCTTCACAATCTATGTAAAATAATTTCTTCTCAGCACACTTATGATCTTTAGTGTATTTTCTATCACAACTGTAACAAACCCCTTTTTTATTTTTTCTTCCAATTGTTGGGGTGTCAACCTTGTAGGTTGTGGAAGGCTAGGGGAAGCAAGATTTCCATCCTTATAGTTGTGAGTGGTAGGCTTCCTTGTTGCAATAATTTTGCTTTCCATTTTTCTTGCCAACCTAAATGTCTTCTCCAATGAGTCAGGTTCCCAAAGGTGAACCTCATGTTGGATGTTATCCTCTAAAGTCCCTATGAACACATCAATCCTATGTTCCTCTAGAATATCTTTTACCCTTATATTCAATTTTTGGAAGTCATCAATGTGCTTCATCATTGAACCCTTTTGTTTGAGGTTTATCAATTGGCTAAAAAAATTGTTGCTTTTTGTATCCTCATAATGTGTTACCATTTCTTCCATAAAAATTTCCCAAGTGACAATTTTTTTATGAGAGCAAAGCCATTGATACCATACAAACTGATTTGGTTCCAAATATAAAGTTTCAATGCATACCTTTTGTGTGTTTTGCACATTATGGAGATCAAAAAATTGCTCCATCTATAGTATCAATGCTATGGGATCTTTGCCATCAAACTTCCTCATATCGATCTTTGGAACATGGTGGGTCTTCAATCCAAGATTAGAGTCTATGAAATCATGATTAATATTTCTTTTGCTCTCATCATGAGTTTCCTTTACTACCCTTTCACCATTTGTAAGCAATTTCTTGTAGCAACTTATTCAAATCTATCTTCAAATATTCTATCTTAGCGTCCATGTCATTGATATTAGCTTCCATGCCATCCATCTTAACTTTCACTCCATTCATATTAACTTCCATGCCATTCATCTTAGCTTCAGTTACCTTTTGTGAGAGTGAAATTTGTTGCACTTGGTCTTGTAATTTTGATACATCATGTTTCATTTCTTCCTCTTCTTCATGATTCATGCTAGAGATTTCAAGTTTCTTACTAGGTGTTTCCATTTTCTTTCTTCAAGGCATCAATTAATGATAATTATGCTTCATTATTCCCTTTGAACATCAACCTAATTTTTCAACCCAAACTTATGCAAACATTTAAAATGACTACACACCTTTTTCTTTTCGCTTTGTAGAAGCTCGATATTGAATCTGTTGTATTGTTGTAATTATGGATCTCCAAGGTATGAAATTGCTTCCTATGGTATCTCTCTGGGTCCTCTTTCCAATGCCACTAGTCTAATCAAAATTAGATTCTCCAAGGAACAGTTATGCCCAATCTCCCATGATGACATGATTATATAATTTTTCAGTAGAGTGAACTTGTACAATGTGCCACGTGTCATGGTTTCGACCTTCGGATCTGAAAATGATACACATAAAACTACAGTTTGTCCTCTTTTAGTAACTTCCTATAAAATTTCAATATGATGCTCAGAGAGAAATTTATGACAATTTTCCCAAGGTCACCTATTTGGAACGTAATTTGAGAGTCTGCAAAAACCATAACTCCCTAAAATCATATATCCAAAACTATAGCGAGACAAAATCTGAAATTCAAACCCAAGGTTCAAAACGATTTCTTCTAAAATGGGTTTTTTTATTTTATTTCTGACACGTCGCAAAAAAAAGGTTATAGTGGAAATTCCACAATGACCTATTTGGAGCAGCGAAACCCTAGAATCCAAAGCTCTAATACCAAATGTTATGAAACCAACTCACAACAAGATAGAAAAGAGAGATAAACGCCTTAGAATTCAGCCTCTTCGAGGGGGAAACCTCCTTTACATTACACAAATGAACAATTCTTGGATGATACAGATGATAAAACCTCCTTTCTATATAAAGGAGTCTAAGGGGTCATTGTATAATCAAAGCCAACTTAACAATAATAATATAAGGGCACAACAATAACAATAGTGGGCTTCGATGGGGCATAATAATAACAATATGGGGACAATAGGGGCACAACAATAACAATAACAGCTACAATGACAATAGTAATGGGGGAATCACTAGTATTATAGGTACCTAACACATTGACACTCTAAGATCATAAAAAACTGAATACAAACACTCCTCTCTGCTCATACAATCATTCAACCCTCTTAACAACGCATCACATACAATCAATTCTCACTATGACAGACTCAAACCCTCTTAGCCACACCATCAACCTCACTACTCACTGCTCATTAATTACTCAACAAATAACACAGCTCACTGTGACTCAAAATCAGCCCTCTCAACAAAAAACATCACAATCAATACATTATTCTCACTCATGCATCAAAAAATATCTACTCTCTAAACACCTCACTAACTCATGACTCACAATAGGAACTTTATAACCCAACAACAACATAACTCTATCTCTCAGCCAATTAAAAACAACTCAATATTACATAATAGGGCATACAAGGAAATACATGGAATTATGCTCTCTACAAACTACAAACAACCCCTATAACATAAAAAATGTCAACATAAAACACTTTGATCCAACCCATTCTCATCTTACTCAACTATCCACTCCTACAAACACTATTAGCAATGCTCTAGTATTGCAAACTTTGCTACAACATCTTTACATTGATCTATGCACACTCATATATTTTATTCTTTGCCCATCAAACCATACTTCCATTGGTCTATGACATATGTAGTCCTCTTCAATGATCTCTGATATAGGTGTATTAATATGCTCTGATCCATGCACATAGTAACCACTAGTAGATCTCAATCCATATAGAATATGTGAACTGTACTCTATCACCAACACACTTATCATGCATTCTGCACTCTATCATAGGCCAACATCAATGCACTTATCTTATCACCCCATGCGCAAGACATATAGTGACCTATGTTCTAATAAGATGCATACATGCATACTCTTTCATTCAATTTTCTCTGTATCTATCACTCCATGCACACATGACTATACCTTGCCACATAAACACTCACAATCGAACTATTTAAACTCACCCATATGCACTGTGTATTCTTCGCTACATGCCTATGCTTCAATGCACTCTTAGCACCTAACACTCACTTGTCTAAACTCTACATCGAACCATGACTTGTATATCTAAAATGGTTTTTCCCAACAACAAATACACAAACTAGATCAATTTTAAACCATTCCATAACTTTGATGACTAGATCAGACGACTAAGACAACCATAATTATATTCATGCCAGAACAATGAATATTTAATTAACTCTTAGAGGTTTTGGACCAACGATCCACTAATACAACAATGAGTCGAAACGTTTAAACTCAAAAATGAATACTATGGATGTTCCAAGATCTCATAATCAAAACCCTCACCACAGAAATCTCCAATATCTAATTAAAGCATAATCATTAATCAATGTGTTTCATAACTAGAAGACCAAATCAATCCATTAAAAATGATCACTTGCATCATAACTAATAATGAAGGTGTTCAGACTTCGAAAATAGACCAAGACGAGGATCAAATTAACATGCCTTTAATTCAAACTTTCTCAATGATCCCTTGGGAAAATACATTAGAATGTTCCTGTGCCAATTTCTGCTTTTCACTTACAAGAGTGGAATAGGAATAAAATTTTCAACACACAACAAACTTCATGGTCACAGAGGGCATAGACTATGACATTACCTCAATGGAACTTTGTTCGAGTGAGTAGATTGTGTCACTACCTTAATATTTGGAAAAAGAAATCTTCTTTTCCTATATCTTCAAGAAATCTCCAAGCCATCAACCTTAGACACATGTACAAACTCTGCAACACTCACATACCTCAATAAAACAATAATTAAACCTTTTAACATCATCACAACCTCCAAAATCTCGTTGACATCAATGCCAACACCATGCTACCAAAATTATCCCCCTTTGGCATTGATGGTAACCTTCAGCGACACACCCAAATAGATCTTCATCACTGCTATTTTTTTTTACTGGCCGATCTTCACTCATGCTCAAGTGGTTATGTCACTCTCCCCCTTTGACATCAATGTCAAAGGGTCATACAATCTCTCTAAAAACACCATGTGGACACACTAATCTTCTTTTATACAAATAGGCAAGGTTGATACCAAATGTTTTACTGATGAATTCAGATTAGTTTCCAAACACTCTTGGAAAATAGACATTTGAACCAAGGAAAATTGTTGCCACATGCCAAATAAGCCAACACCATGCCTTCTCTCATTGAACATACTCCCCGTGAACATGTGCTAGGGGTTTTCAACAACTTCTTGTTGCTTTTGTTAATTCATTTTACTATTTTTATTGCCTCCTTTAAACTTGCAAGAGAATACTCTTCATGGACCAAGGACTTGATGCACATCATGGTAAAATGATATACAGTGAGTTACAGGGAATTTACAATGAGATACATGGAAATCCAACAACCCATACAGGGCTGAAATAACTTATTTGTATGTATACCTATCAGAAACCAATGGAAATGAATGATTGTGCCAAGACTCATGACTCTCTTTGATAACTTGATCATGAAAGGGAATTTCTTTCCCATCCATGCCTAAACCACTCAACCATCGGCAAATTGACAAAGACAATAAAGTAGAGGGCTGCTACAATATAAGAGACTTTCTCCCATGCATGAAAACACCAATGATACCATGACCAAATGATGTACGTGAAATTCAAGGCTTATTAATGTGATACATGGCTATATCAGTGAAACCAAAAACCCATATATGGCTATAATAAGCACATGTTGATGATGTATGGATATTTAATGTATGAAAGCCTAGACAAATGACTCTCATGCATGGCTCAACCAATAGTTATCCAAAAATCGTGTCAATGATATATATGTACACGTACGGCTTACACAATGACTCCAAAATGGCCATACATGAATCACCTCTTTGAATGATTGCTTGACACAATGACCACTCAACCATCTTGACTCAATAATAAAACAATGATGATACGGGGATATATATATTCCACTTAAAGGAGGTTACATGGAAAAAGTAAATAGTCCACTATTACACATGCCATGAACAAATACTACTTAGCCACCATGCCAAAATGCAAAATTAAACCAGTACATACATATGATTGAGCCAAGACCACTACTATGCATGCTAGAGACAAATTAATCTCTCCCATACATGACTAGTGTAAGGGTTTCTCAACCAACTAACAAATGATATCTGAAAAGCACAACAAGATTGTTCATGTGCATTTTCACTCATGAATACAATGTGAGTATCTACTACAAAATAATGAGCGAAAATAAAATAAAATAGCCATACAACCTTAAAACACTATTTGCATGCATAGAACCCCCTAATTTGATTATACATCTAATAGGCAAGCTAATCCTATGGACCTGGTTATGCAATGAGGTTCACAATCACATCATGTCGTAATTGCTGCTAGTTTCCATCAACTCATCAAGTTTCTATAGTATTATCATACGCTCTCCCTGAGGTTGTGCACCTCTCATACATTTCTACATTATTTCCTCAATATTGAACTCATAACCATAGACTACAAATGGGGTTGATCCCTCTGCTTCACAGGCTATTTCTCCTTCTTATTCACCCACACTGTAGTAACTTTCTTCTTGTTATTCATCTTTGATTTTCTTCTAGGACAATTCTTGATCTGCTGCTCTTTTTTTCAAATCTTCCTTGAAGAATTACACATATGGAAATCTCTAACCATGTGACCAAAATTGTGACATGCACAGCATCTCACATGACTGAGTTATGAAGGAAGGGGATCAAATTTCTTACTCATCATGTCTAGTTTTTTTCTTCCCTACAATGTGCCTCTACTTCGTGGGCCAAATCTGCTAATTTCCTTGTGGCCAAACAAGTTATACAAACAATAATAACCATTAAAATAACTATTATACGTGATGGTTGTAGAACTCCTTGGCTTCCCATATTGTTTCATTATTTTTTGATTATACCTAAGTACTCTATTTCTATAACTCATTGGAACAAGTCCAAATATGTGGCAAATATAACACTCTATATCATCCATCAAAGGAGAAAAGGGGTTTTTACTCCTTTGAAATATGCCAACATCAACTATAGGAGCAAATGATAATCTTGCCATGGGTGATCCTATTGGTCTTCTTCTTGGTTTCTTGATCTAATTATTGTTTCTTCCATTTTTACTTCTTTTGTTGGTGTCATTGCTTGCTACAGCCTCTTTAGGATTTGCATCATTATTTACATGTGCTTTTCTACTAGATTCTCATTTCTGAAAAGCAAGACCAAACATGATCAAGGGAGGTCTTTGGCTACTAAGTACGTTTTCCAAAGGTTTCGTGCTCTTCACTTGCTTGAGTTGATTGTCCTTCTCTTCTAGTTGCTTCCTCAATGTGACAACTTCAGCTTTAAGCCTTTCAACTCAACCTTATTTCTCTTTCAACTGGCTTCTTTTTACATCCTCAACTCTCTTTGCTTCCTGCAATTGGATCTTCAAGTCGAGGACTTCTTCTCTCAACTTATTCTCCTTCTCATAAAAAATCTGCATCAACTTTTCTTGATCTTTACAAATCTTTTTTAGCCTACTGACTTCAACAGATAATTTCTCTACTACATCCATAGCTAAGTCATATTCATCTTGAAGAAGCATTAATTTATCACATTCATCAACTTGATTGTTTGACTCAACAAGGATAACATCAAATTTTTCTAAGTCATAACTCAAAAACAACTCATATTTATTTATAGCTTCATATATGTTTCACTGGAACACACTAGGTTCTATTGACACTTCATTTTCTGATTTCTCTTCTTGATGACCAACTACAACATTCACAGTAGGGGGATGAGACTCTTTCTTCTTCTTTTTCTTTTTGTTATTCTTGTCATCATTGTTATTGCTAATGTCACCTCCATACAATACCTACAATATATTCCAAGTCTCCTTTGAAAATTTCATATTGCTATCTTCTCTAGATCTACATTATTGATATGGTCATAGATAATGCAATTTTCTTGTGCATTCTCCTACATCACCTTCAGTAGGGGAGGATTGTTGAAAAATGTTACTAGTGTCAGTCTTCATATTTGTATTTGAGTCACAATGTAATGTATTTTTCAAAAGAAGAAAAATAAATTTTATTGTAAAAGAAATTGATTTATTAAAGAATGGGTTTCATGATTGGGTCAATGATTTTTAGATCAAAGCCTCCATTGTAGGATTCTAGGGTTTATGTCAAGATTCCTTGTCCTTTTCATCATGTAAAATACCATTCTTGGGGTTTATATATCAAGAAAGAAATTTATTTTGATGTAAATTTGATCATTTAGGCCTCCTCCACCAAGTCGGCCTCAGATGGACAAGTCAACCTAATCAAGGGAATTTGACCTCACAGATTCACTATATAAAGGCAAAAAATTGACCTCATTTGTTGAACTTTCAAAACAAGTTTGATCTGCAATTGTTAGAGAAGAAAAGAGGATTCAAAATTCAAGGAAGGAGAAAAACCCCAGCGAAGAAGTTTGGAGATCAATTTCTCTCTACTGTGATCCACATGTAACAACCCTGGTGAAAATTCCATGTAATAAAAGTTAATAAATGAAAATAATAACCACAGTTGATGGGACACTTATTCCAAGATGAATGTTCGGAAAAACATCCTAGTGCGGGTGTTCATTTGGTTTATCATGGCTAAGGAAATGGCTAAGGCATTTGGAAAGGCAAAGTGGAATTAATTGGAATTTTATTTATGAAAAATAATGGAAATTAGGAGACAAAGAAGGTGAAAGGTCACAGCTTGCATGTGAGAAGGAAAATGAAGGAAAATAATGGAAAATGAATAAAATAAAGGCCTAATTGATAAAAAGGCTTATGAGGATCAAGTGGTACCTTTTTGTCACTTCAATTTTGGATCTCTCATTATTCTCTCTCTCTCACACTCTTGGACACCTAGATTTTTCTTGGAGCATTTCAGTATTGGATCAAGAAAGGGAAAGGAGGAAAAGAGGAAGTAAATATCAAGTAAGGAAGAGTAGGATCAAGTAGCTACAATGGGATTCTTTGTAGGTATTGATTTGTATGTGTGGTTTCCTTTCTATATTTGGCATGCATGGTGTTGCATGTGTGTTCTTGGTTCTCTTTTTGTCATTGGCATGGGTTTTTCTAGGTGTGAAAGTGTTTTTTAGCCTAGCCTTGCCATTTCTGGATAGCCATGGTGTGATGGGGTTCTCATGTTTTGGTTGAGCTCGATTATCGAATGGATTCAAAGGTGAGTGAGGTGGATTTCTAAATAAAGGAACGCATGGCGTAGTAACCCCTGAATCAGACTGTGGGTTGCGGTAAAGCCAAATTTTGTGTTTCTTCGGCGGGCCTAGGAATCCTTGACTGATGAATGGCAGGATATATGGTAAATCCTAGAGGTGGGTTCTCTCCATCAAGCCTAGTAATCCCAAGATGGGATATACGGCAATGCTTGGAGAGTGGAGTCTTGGTTAGGGCCTAGTGATCAAGTGTGGATTGTGGTAAAGCCTAGAGACTAGGAGATAAGAAAATCTCTCATGGTGTAGGTGGAGAAATTTGGTGGCATGCATGTTTGTTTTGTCCTAGTGATCTGGTGGAGATCATGGTAAAGCCTTTTACTACATGTTTATTGTTTTGGCCCAGTGATTCGGTGTGGATTACTGTAAAGACTGGTTTCTATCAATTGGTGAGGGTGAGGTGGTTTAGCCTTGGGATGCCCTGGGATGCCCTGGTTGGTTCTTTTGGTTTGAGTCCTACATTCATGCTTGGAATATGGCATGGGGGTGATTGGCTAAAGACAGATTTGGCTCAGTAAATCTATGGTCGGGTGGAATGTGGTAGTTCCATACCAAGTTGGATTTTGCATTCATTAATAAGAGGTTCTTTCATTGGTATCTTATTTGTAAATGTATTGGTTTATATGTAGATTATATGGCTTATGTATCCTTGATATTTTTTTTCATTATTATGTTGGTTATAAGCATGTATTATGACAATCATGATGTATGGCTTTCCTCATGTATTTATTTGTAAATTAATGAACAAGGTATCTATGACATAATAGATGATAATGCAGCTAGTGATATAAGGGAACAATGCTTCTTAATGATTCTCAGATAAGTATGAGACCCCTATGAATCATCCAATGGGATTTTCTGAAAGCCATTTACAAGAAGCAAATCAAACTTTAAAATGAATCATCTAACATGATCCTATAACCAAAAACCCTCAATTCAGCATGCCAAACATTTTCAGTTGTCTTAAACCATAAGCAACAGTTTCATGTGAGCTGTCAAATCCTTAAAATTGTCCATTTTCAATGGCACATCTCTTGGAGAAACTCTTGGAGGTCCTTGTGACCCAACTGAAGTTTGATAATCCTAACCATATCCAAAACCTTTGGGTAACAAACCATTATAGCAAAAATCACCTGAGAAATTATTGGCTCCTGTCTTTTCAGGCATATAATAACACCTTGAACCACCTGAAATTTGAGATTCATATTCTTTTTTTCATGGAGCATAACCATACCAATTTTCATCATACCAAAACTGAGAATCCCAATTTTTGTGACTAGCTAAGGTATCTCATTCCCAAACATTATGAAAATAAATTCCAAGTATATCTAGACTGACACCACATTTAGAAGCTAGTGTTTTACATGCAAAATATTTTGATTGTGTTGGCTTCGGCACGGGGCTCAACCCTAAAAATTAAATAATCTATGAGAGATCCTTATCATCATTAACACCATTAATTTGACTTCAACCACTGGCTTCATGCATAATGCTGAAAAAACCATCAGATGCACCATTGTTCAAGTAAGTAAATGGTTGACTGCTTAAGAGACGCATGCATCTATTACCATTTGAAAAGGGAGTAAACAATGTTGAAGGCATTGAAGAGACAGATCAAGAGAATGAAGTGAATAACTATAAAGGGTGCCATTTACCTTCAATCAGTGTTCCGTTTTCTAAGAGAATGGATAGTTTTCATCAGTAATAGAGCTCAGACAGGGAAAATGTCTGAATTATTTTGAAAATATTTTATTTGTTCAATTTTTGGAATCAACTTGTTATTCATCATCAGATAACCTATAGGTTGGCAAGCAAAGGGTTGCAGGGATTAAATAACATCCCCAACCAATGACTAGCAGAGCTCAAAAGATGAATATGGTTGTCTCAAATGCTAATGGTAACCTATTGCATCTGAACCTGGTAAATGTAGTCCACCATCAAGCATATGAAAACTAGAATATGGAGAAGGCCGAGAAGGTTGAGTAGTAGTTGGTGATGATAACCTCAAAGATAAAGAATTTTTCCTTCCCACCTCATCTCCTGTAGCCAATGGAGTACGAGTCATTGCTTTCTTAAGTTCCACTATTTTTCCCTGGAATGGAATGTAGTGCCTCCTTACGACTTCATTTGTATCTCTTTGCTTTTAAAATACAACAAAACCAAAACCCCGCTTCTTCATCATTCCCAAAAATCATAGTAAGATCAATAACTTTCCCAAATTATCCTTCCATAAACTCCTAAAGATCCCTACTATTGACATAAGGTGGAAAACTTCCAACAAAGACCTTTAGAGAATTCAAATCATCAAATTCCTCAGTGGAATAAGATCTTAGAGAAGATGCAGTTGAGGGCCGAGTTCCAACTCTTGCACTTGATAGAAGACTTGAGGAAGTTGATAAAGGGCTAACCTCATTGTGTCCATGGGAAAATTTGCACTTCAAACTATTTGGGCAAGTTCCATTTTTCTCATAATGCATGCATAACTTGATTTTATAATTCTTTACCCCATCAAAAATGTTGGAACTTATTGCAATGCCATGAATTGTTTCTACTTTCTAGTCAAAAAGATCCAAAACTTGCTAACCCTTTCGAAGTTCTTCTGAGTGAGAAAAGTGATAATCAGTTCACCACTCACAATTCTTTTTAGTCCTATAAAAATGGAAAAGAATACATTTTTATGGAGATAGTATAACTATCTTAGTAACAAGTATCTCCTTCACTTCGAAGCTGAATCTAAACTATTTATATGCTTGCGGAAATTTTTCTGGACCATTTCCCAAGTCAAATTTGTTGCCTGCTCAGATTCTTGTCCATTGGAAGAAGGTAATTATGAGGAACACTCTACCTGGAACTTTTATGGAGCTTTTGCAACAAATTGTGAAAAATATTTATCCATTAAAGGATTTCCAAGATGAGCAACAGGTTTCAAAGAACATACTTGTTTGGAAGTAAACAAACTTCCTCGAAGAATTGAATCAGTCCCACATGATTTCTAGGAATGTGAATACTTGAACCTGGTTAAAGATTGCTTAATGGAAGACAAAATGAAAATTTTAGAAGTTATAATATTATCACATGCTTCATCAATGAATTATTTATCATATAGACTCAAAAGCTCACTCATCTTAGATGAATGTGCAAGTTCAATAAGATTTTCATTTCTCAAACCTTTTACATCTTTGTTGGCTCCATGTCTAAGCATGAGAAAAAAACATGCAATATGGTTATTCTTCACATCATAATGTAGAGGGGTATCTCTTGTTCCTTTGAATGTGTTTATACTTCCCCCATGCTTCTTTATTATTAATAAGGGTGCCTTAATGTGGCCATGACTTGCAGCTTTGTGAACAGGAGTTGGTCTTGTAATGTTTCCAAATGTTACAGTAGCACCAACATCTAAAAGTTTTTCTACAATAGAACAATCTACACTGCATCCATTGAGAGGAGTGTCATGTTTCAAAGCCAAATGCAGAGATTTATTGCCATCTTGATATGTGGCATTGACTGGAGCAACAAATGCCAACAAAAAAACTAGAAGTGCATCATCATTTTCCTAGATAGCTTGAATCAAAGGAGGAAAATATTTTTTTGAATAAGCATTCCAACTCTGGACAAATTGGAGAATACATTCTATGTGACTTATCACTGATACAAAATTACATTACATGTAACAATGAGCCTGAGAAATAATACGACTCAAGACATCCACCATCTTGCAAGAATGGAATCTTATGGAAACTATCTACATTAGTATTGTAAGTGAAAGTGAAACAATTTCACATGTATGTCTCAAAAACAACACACTTGAAAACAAAAATAATATATTAAGTGGATAGATTAACCATAAATTATAAATATAACAAATAAGAAATATGGCGAAATATGACAAAATAGTTCCTCAGATTGAATTTCAAGGCTAAATTTGCATTCATATATACATTATTAACACCATAACATTACAAACATTGTATCGGGTAATGATACAAATACTCTATGTTCATTCAACTGTGTAAATAAGGGTTTTTAATGCTTCATGAATAGTGATATTCATAGAGTGCAACACATCTTAACAATAGTTTCCTAAACAAAAATGTAACTACTATCTTCTTCAACAAAAATATAACTAGTATCTTTATCATTGTTTACCCTAACATGTTGCTATTATATCTTATCTACATGTAGGGTAGCTTGGTTTGTCCATATAGTCCTTCCTCCTTCCATTCATTTACAAGAAATTCAATCATTTCCTGTTGCAAGTCACACTATGTCACGCATATATACCCCTTCAAACTCCTTTGAATCACATGCTTCCAAAAGAAAATAAAATTATAATTTGAGTAGATTTATAGGAAGAGGGATGTGTTGAGAAAATGGCCTTTGGGTTCTAATAAATCTCTCGTAAATTGCATTGTATCTGGAGACATCATAATATTGAGAAACACATAAGCTAGAAAATTTCCAACAAAGAGCTTTAGAGAATTCACATCATAAAACTCCTCACGGGAATAAGATGCTAAAGAAGTTGTAGTTGAAGGTCGAGTTCCAACTCTTGCACTTGATAGAATACTCGATGAAGCTGATAAAGGTCTAAGCTCATTGTGTCCATGGGAAAATTTGAAATTCAACCCATTTGGATAGTTTACATTTTTCTCATTATGCATGGACAACTTGATTTTATAATTCTTTACCCCGTCAGAAATGTTGTAATTATTACATTTCCATGAGATGTTTCTACTTTCTAACCAAAACGAGCCAGTACTTGTTGACCTTTCCGAAGTTATTATGAGTTAGAAAAGTCACAATCAATTCCCCACTCGCACTTCTTATTAGTCTGAAAAAAACGAAAAAGCACATATTTGTATGGAGGCAGTGTAAGTATCTTATTAATAGGTATCTCATTCACATTTGAAGCTAACTCTTAACTATTTATATGCTTGAGAGACATTCTCTAGAGAATTTCCTAAGTCGAATTTGTCGCCTGCTCATATCCCTATCCACTAGAAGAAGGGAATTGTGAGGAAGACTCTACCTAGAACTTTTGTGGAGCCCCTGCAACAATTTGTGAGAAAGATTTAGCCATTGGAGGATTTCTAGGATGAGAAAAAGTTTGCAAAGAAGATACTTGTTTGGAAGTAGACAAACTACCTAGAAGCATTTAATCAATCTCACATGAATTCTGGGAATGTGAATACTTGAACCTTGTTAAAGATATCTTAATGGAAGACAGAATGAAACTTTGAGAAGTTATAATATTATCACATTCTTCAGAAGGGAATTACTTATCATATAGACTCAACAAGACACTCATCTCAGATGAATGTACAATTTGAATAGGATTTTCATTTCTCAAACCTTTTACATCTCTATTGGCTTCATGTATGAGCATGAGAGCAGCACATGCGATATGGTTATTCTTCACAGCATAATGTAAAGGGGTCTATCTTGTTCCTATAAGTATGTTTATGCTTACATTGTGCTTCTTTATTATAAATAGGAGTGCCTAAAGTTGGCCATGACCTGCAGCTGTGTGAACATGAGTTGGTCATTTATTGTTTCCAGATGTTACGGTAGCACCAACATCTAAAAAACTTTCTACAACCGAACAACTTACACTGCATACATAGAGAGGATTGCCATGTTTCAAATCCCAATGTAGAGCTTTATTTCCATATTGATATGTATCATTGACTAGAGCAATAGATGCTAACAAAACATCTAGAAGTGCATCATCATTTTCCTAGACAACTCAAATCAAAGGAGGAAAATAATTTTTTGAATGAGCATTCCAACTCTGGGAAAACTAGAGAATACATTCTATGTGACTTGTCACTAATACAAAATTACATTACATGTAACAAAAATCCTGATAAATAATACAACTTAAGACATCCACCATCTTGCAAGAATGGAAACTTATGGAAACTATCTACATTAATACTGTAAGTGAAAAAGAAACAATTTCACATTTATGTCTCACAAACAACACACTTGAAAACAAAAATAATATACTAAGTGGAGAGATTATCCATAAATTATCAATCTAACAAATAAGAAATATGACAAAACAATTCTCCATATTGAATTTCAAGGCTAAATATGAATTCATATATACATTATTAACACCATAACATTACAAACATTGTTTCAGATAATGATACAAATACTCTATATTCATTCAACTATGTAAAGAATGTTTGTGAATGCTTCATGAATGGTGATATTCATAGAGTGCAACACTTCTTGACAAAGTCTTCTAAACAAAAATATAACTATTATCTTCCTCAACAAAAATATAACTATTATCTTTATCATTTTTTACCCTAACATACTGCTATTATATCCTCTCTATGTGTAGGGAAGCTTGGTTTGTCCATATATTCCTTCATCCTTCCATTCATTTACAAGAAATTCAATCATTTCCTGTGATAGAGCACACTAATTCATGCATCTATACCCTTTTAAACTCCTTTGAATTGCATGCTTCCAAAAGAAAATAAAATGGTAATTTGAGTAGACTTAGAGGATGAGGGATGCATTGAGAATATGGCCTTTTGGTTCTAAGAAAGCTCTCATAAATTGTATTAGATCTGAATACATCATAACATTGAGAAACACATAAGGTGGCAAACTTCCAACAAAGACATTTAGAAAATTCACATCATCAAATTCGTCACTGGAATAAGATCCTAGAGAAGATGCAGTTGAAGGGAGAGTTCCAACTCTTGCACCTGATAGAAGACTTGATGAAGTTGATAATGGTCTAATCTCATTGTTTCCATGGGAAAAATTGCACTTCAACCCATTTGAGCAGGTTCCATTTTTATCATAATGCATGCACAACTTGATTTTATAATTCTTTACCCCATCAGAAATGTTGGAACCTATTGCATTGGCATGAACTACTACTTTCTGACCAAAAAGAGCCAATACCTTTTTACACTTACGAAGGACTTCTTCTAAGCTAGCAAAGTGACAATCAGTCACACTTCTTATTAGTCCCTTAAAAATGGAAAAGAAAAAGTTTGTATGGAGGCGGTGTAACTATCTTAATAACAAGTATGTCCTTTACATTTGAAGTTGAATCTCAACTATTTATATGCTTGTGGGACTTTTTCTAGACCATTTCCCAAGTTGAATTTGTGGCCTACTCAGTTTCCTATCCACTGGAAGAAGGGAATTGTGAGGAAGACTCTACCTGTAACTTTTGTGAAGCCTCTGCAATAATTTGTGAAAAATATTTAGACATTAGAGGATTTCCAGGATGAGAAACAGGTTGCAATGAAGATACTTATTTTGAAGTAGACAAACTTCCTATAAGCATTGAATCAGTCCCACATGATTTCTAGGAATGTGAATACTTGAACCCTATTTAAGATTCCTTAATGGAAGAAAAATGAAACTTTGAGAAGTTATATATTATCACATGCTTCATCAAGGAATTCCTTATCATATAGACTCAACAATGTACTCATCTCAGATGAATGTGCAAGTTGAATAAGGTTTTCATTTCTCAAACCTTTTACTTCTTTATTGGCTCCATGTCTAGGCATGAGAGAAACATATTCATGATGGTTATTCTTCAAAACATAATGTAAAGGGGTCTCTCTTGTTCCTGTGAGTATGTTTATACTTCCCCCATGTTTCTTTATTATTAATTAGAGTGACTCAAGGTGGCCATGACCTGATGTTGTGTGAATAGGAATTGGTCCTGTATTGTTTCCAGATGGTATGGTAGCACCAACATCTAAAAGTTTTTCCACAACAAAAAGGTATACACTACATCCATTGAGAGGAGTGTCATGTTTCAAAGCCCAGTGCAGAGCTTTATTACCATCTTGACATTTCTAGGATGAGAAACAGGTTGCAAAGAAGATACTTGTTTGAAAGTAGACAAACTTCCTAGAAGCATTAAATATGTCCCACAAGATTTCTACGAGTGTGAATACTTGAACCCTATTAAAGATTGTTGAATGGAAGAAAAAAATTCAACTTTGAGAAGTTATAATATTATCACCTACTTTAACAAGGAATTCTTTATCATATAGACTTAACAATGTAATCATCTCATATAAATGAGCAAGTTGAATAGGCTTTGTATTTCTCAAACCTTTTACATCTCTATTAGATCCATGTCTGAGCATGAGAGCAACACATGGAATATGATTATTCTTCACAACATAATGTAGAGGAGTCTCTCTTGTTCCTGTGAGTATGTTTATACTTCCCTCATGCTTCTTTAATATTAATAGGAATGCCTCAAGGTGGCCATGACCCGCAACTATGTGAATAGGAGTTGGTCCTATATTGTTTCCATATTTTACAACAGCACCAACATCTAAAAAAATTTCCACAACCGAACATTTTACACTACATCAATTGAAAGGAGTTTCCTATTTCAAAGCCCAACGTGGAGCTTTATTTCCATCTTGATATGAGTCATTGATTGGAGCAACAAATGCTAACAAAACATCTATAAGTGAATCATCATTTTCCTAGACAACTCGAATCAAAAGAGGCAAATAAATTTTTGAATGAGAATTCCAGCTCTGGACAAACTAGAGAATACATTCTATGTGACTTGTCACTGATACAAAATTACATTACATGTAATAGTGAGCCTGAGAAATAATACGAGTTAAGACATCCACCATCTTGCAAGACTGGAATATTATGGAAACTCTCTACATCAATACTGTAAGTGAAAAGGAAAAAAAATCACATTTATGTCTTACAAACAACACACTTGAAAAAAAAAAAAAAAACTAATATTAAGTGGAGAGATTAACCATAAATTATTAATCTAACAAATAAGAAATATGACAAAATACAAAAAAATAGTTCCTTAGGTTGAATTTCAAGGATAAGTTTGCACTCGTATATACATTATTAACACCATAACATTACAAAAATCATATCAGATAATGATACGAATACTCTATGCTCATTCAACTGTGTAAATAATGTTTGTGAATTCTTCATGAATGGTGATATTCATAAAGTGCGACACATACTGACAATAGTCCCCTAAACAAAAATATAACTATTATCTTCCTCAACAAAAATATAACTATTATGTTTATCATTGTTTACCCTAACATATTGCTATTATATATTCTCTACGTGTAGGGTAGCTCGTTTTTCCCATATAGTCCTTCCTCTTCCATTCATTTAAAAGAAATTCAATCATTTCCCGTGACAGAGCACACTATGTCACACATCTATAGCCTTCAAGTTCCTTTGAATTGCATGCTTCTAAAAGAAAATAAAATAATAATTTGAGTAGGCTTACAAGAAGAGGGAATAAGATCTTCTCTAGGATCTTATTCCGGTATGGGGTTCAATTACCCTATATGAGTAAATGTCCAATCTAAAAATATAAGAAAATAACTATCACCATACATTGACTAAGTTCGAGCTTATAGAATAGAGAGTCAAATAGACATCAAGAAAATAGTTACAAAGAATTTCACAATAGAATGATTATTTATAAAATGAAATAATTTAAACATTGGTTGGCTTGGTAGCCAAAAGTAATCTGTCAATTTAAAACAATAACCATAGCTCTGGCTCAATATATTTGCATAAAAAGAAAACTAAATATGAATGCGCAAGTGATAAATACATCTAGTCAAATGAGAGATTGTAAGGGATTCAATGTAACTCTAATGGTTTCAACCAAGAAACCCTATATATATATATATATATATATATATATATATATATATATATATATATATATATATATATATATATATATAATAAAAATAAAAACTCTAAGATTTGAGTAGACTTGTTAGGGTCATATAATCTATAGGATCATAATATGATTATTTGTGAATTTTCATGTATATGATTATTGTAAATAATATCTCTTTCTGGAAATTGTTTCCAAAAGAAAAGAAAAAGAAAAAATAGAATAAAAGAAAAGAAAATAAAGGAGATACAAAAAAAGGAAAAATTATATAGGTGAAAAAATGAAAAAAATACAAAAAATATGAGAAAATTGAAAAAAAGAATCAAAATAAGCCAAAAATAAATTCCACTCAAAAATTGAAAAAATGCATGAGTAATACCTTAGAAAGTTTGAATAACGTGCTACTAGTTAAAATTCCACATTGAAGTTAGATAAATAGGGTTAGTTGGTTTAATCACATTGTTTAAGTGTGATTAGGCTTCATTAAATATAATTAGTTTAGATCAGTGAATGTTTAACCACATAGTGTAACCATGGTTAAATTACAGTAGTTAGAATAAAATTGGTTAACCACATTGTTTAATGGTGGTTTAACTTTGAGAGGATTAGATTAGTTAAAGTTTGATTAATTAAATCACATTATTTGAACATGGTTTAATTAACACTAAAATAAAATTAATACAAATAAGTGCTATCACATGGTATAAATGAATTTCTTATGTAAACGGAATAAAGTGTAATGATGTGACATTCTTTTGTTTTTTAATAAACAACGCGCAATATTCAACAGTGAAGATCTCACCCGCCCGAATCAACGATGGGCGATGATGTTCAGACCCCCCCCCCCGGCCCCGTTCCTCCGACGGTTAACCAAGGGGGGGAGGGTCCGAAAAGTGGTTTCCCGTGCAACATGTCCACCATAAGTTCATTTTGCACCCCACCCCCACGTCCAAAACTGTTTACCGCCCCTCCCCCCCTCCCCTCCCCAAGAAATCCACCATCTACTCCCGCCTATCGTTGTGACCGTTGACCCTGCTCCCATTCCATTTCCATTCCGCCATGTGGAAACTCTCATCCCCACTTCTCCCTAATACACTGTTGCCACCTGGCACTTCCTCCACCCCCTCATCAGATCGTTGATCAATTAATATGTATACATTCCCGTGATAATGGACCCGCTCCTCTAATCGCTAATTTGCAACAGTAAAGCCATTTTCCTATATTATCAACCAAAATATGTTTTTTCACCTCCTATCATTGTTTCAAGGTAGTAATTGAACCAAAACCCATCATAATGCCTAATCAGCAAGGCCTATCACTGCAACAGTTATCCACACCACCATTGTGACCCGTGCATCCGGCCAATTACGAGTCTGCACCTCAGATACCAATTTTCGACCAATTTTCTCAGGTAATTTGAACCTCCTGTTCATTTCTCTTCTATCATGGCACCTAAAGAAAAATCTAAAGTCACATAGAACAACCCCCTGCTACCATATGTTCTAGATTTATACCACCAACCTCTAATAGACCAGGAATACAAGATTGTTGAAACCAGTTGTGAGTTTGACATGTATGAACTCCACAACTGGTTGAAACATAAGTTTATTAACATCAGTGATGAATTGGGTATGTGGGAATCCTCCCTACCCCAATTCATTTTTCCTCAAACCTACCATTTCCCTGAATTAGTGTCGTGGTGTCAATTCTGCTATATCCCCAGTTAGAGAGCAATTGTGGCCCAAAATAATGATATCCTTTTCACCATTACAGTAGAATCCATCTCCCAAATGCTCCAATTGCAAAATTCTGACTCTTTGAAAACATTTTCAGGAGATTCCCTCAAAAAATTCCAAAAAATCCTAATCTTTCCACAAAGAGCTAAGATTTTTAGAGTTTTCTCCCTAAGGATGCCCAATTACCCAAGAAAAATCCCCTTATTCATCCTCTATGTTCCCGGTGATGACCAAGCATATTATTTCTATTGTTTCATGTTTACTAGGCTACCAATCCGATCAGTGGGTTGATGAGGCCATTATTGGTTTTTTATCAGTCTTCACAATAGGTGAAAAACCCTCCATCTTCAATTACAGTCAATTTATATCAGATGCAATCCATGATCAGTTCCTCAAATTCTCCACAGAGGGAACTTTCAAATATGCTTCAATACTTGTTTATTTGCTTCTTTACCATCATGAAGATAGGTTTCAGTTTCCTTTGCAAAAATTAGATGAGCAAGGCAATCCCAAATTAGTAATTCACTGGACTTCCTTGGTAATAAAGAACTCCATTGAATTCATTTTCGCAGAGTATGTTGATCAATTTTCATACATAGTCTCCTATTTGTTAAATAGTGATATTGAGCCAAGAATAGGTCCATAAGTTAAAATATTTATTCATCTAAGTTAGAAAATTAAAACATGTGACTAGTACCTTTACTAGAACTACAGAGAAATTAGGATCTATTGATGTGAGTTGCCACCTTATAGGTTGCCAAAGTTTGTTCCATTGAGAATTATCTCATTATAATACATAAGACAAATGATTAACATGGATGAGCTGCATTTTGTGGTAGAAAATAATGAATCTCAATTTAAAATAAAAACACAGGTGGGCCCATTCATTTGCAATAGCAGAGCATCAACTAAAGAAGAAGACATCCTCCTAAAACAAATTAACTTCCAACTCAGCTTCACCTAGTCATATGAACCCTTAGGAGTAATTTCAAAGCTAAGAGTAGAACAGAAGACTACTCCATACATTCACACTCCCAGGCCAGAGATCGAGAAGTATATGAACCAGGACCAGTGGCAGGAAAACACTTTATAAGAGGCAGAAGAGAAGGTAATTTTGACTACAATAGCACAGACTCCTACATCACATGAGAAACAAGACAAGAGACCAAGGGAAGAGGCTTCCCCCACAGCTATGGAAATTCCAGAAAAAGAATTTCAAATCTAAAAGAAGAGGCAAAAGACCAGTTCAACAACAAATGTTTTTCAAGAAGAAGATACACAGTCCACTATTGTTTTGACAGGCCCTCAAGCTTCAAGCAGAGATGAAGATATCTTTGTGGGATATCCATCTTCTTCAGCCTCCCAAGATCCATTGAACACCTCTCAATCAAGAGAAACGGTTCATGACCATGCTGAACCAAACATTTTGTAAAGTATAAGCAAATTAAATGTTAAAAGCCTCAACTTATAAATAGCTCTAGAAGAAGAAAACCTCCTCACAACATAGGTTGTTGTCTGCCTTTGATACAGAAAAGGGGAAACTACAGAGAGCCTTTCTATAGGCTCAAATTCCTTTCCCTAAAGCTCAAGAATATTACAAGAAATCTATGTTTTCCTTCGATGTCGATCAAATTCATCCAGATGACTAGATAGATATGCATAAGCAGACTAGAGAAATTTTGTACTCCACTTTGACTACATCTGCAATGGTAGCTTCTAAGATGAAAGCTTCTCTAAATAACATCTGGTCTCAGCGTAAGCTAGAGAAAATCTGCTCTCTAGCCGAAGATACAAAGATCAAATCATTAGAAGACCTTGTAACTAAACTGGGATATGATCCCAACGATGTGAAAGCAGTAGAAGATATTTTCAGAAGGAAGAATGTTGATATTGCAGCATTTAAGAAGAATCTCAAACTTCCTTCCACAAAAGACCCATAGGCTAAGGAAATAGAATATATAGAGAAGGAAAAGGAAGACATGTTTAGAATACTTATTGAATAAAATGTACAAATCAAAGAAATGGAGACTAAGATGGAAAAGTTGTTGAAAGAAAGAGCGCAGTATACACAATTAGCATCAATTCCATTGAAATCGGTCCATATTGCTTCTACGTCAGCAGCAGGGGCATCCACTTCGACCACTGTCACAGTTGAAGGAAAGTCAATAGATCATTCAAAGGAATGTTGGCCCTCGTTTTTTATCAAATTTTGCTTAGTAAAATACACCTAATTTACATCATTTTCCACCATATACCATCCATATACAACTTATTTTGACCTTATTATGCATATTCAAACAAATAAATTATGTTTTTCAATTTTTAGATATTTTCGCAAAAATTGGGTTTTAAGAGTATTTTTGGATAGAATCAGAAATTCTCGTAATGACTATGTGGATGACATATTTGTAGGACACTTGGGCTCGAGCTAGATACATAAATGGAAAGCTTGGGAACTAGGACTAAAGTAATTCCAATTGGTTCGGTCAAAACAAGCTAAATCAGGCCCGGTCAAGGCTGGTCAAACATGACTAGTCATCCAGAAAATCCCTAGGTAATAGGGCAGTTTTATGATTTCATGGGATTTTCCATATTTTTAGTGATAGATTGGATGGATTCAACTTGGATAGGTGGATATGGATAGATATAGTTGTTAGAGATACTTTAGATCAGTTTGTTTCATGATCTTCTATTTAAGCCAAAACTTTGAAGGCTTATGGAAAAGAGAATTTAGGTAGAATTTATGTAATTTGATTTTGAGACTCTTTGAAGACTGAAAAATAATTGAAGAACCTATTTCATTTCAATTTGTTGTTCATACTTGGTTGATTTACTGAAGTTGTTGTAGCTGAGATTTGTTCAAGTGTGCAAGGCAAGGGTGGAGGGCCCCCACACCAAGCTAAGTGCACTTCTTGGTTAAATTTTCATAGTTTTCATAAATGAGTTCTTGTTTCAAATGTATTTAGATGTGTGATGATTGTTGAATGAATATTGTTTTAATTCTAATCTACTTATGAAGGGACACACAGGAATTTAAGTTAAATTCCCCTTCTATTTGATCTTGAACTAAAACTGAATTTCATTCTCCTTCTCTTATTTGAAGTTATTTCTACATTTCTTTTTGAAGCAATGGTGATTATGATATAGTAGAATTGTGAAGAAGGACAATCTGGTCCTCCTTAGTTAGGAGCCTCTTCTTTTACATCTTCTGCATCATAAACCATTGTTAATTAGTCATTTGGATTTATCTTCATGAAAGTAGTATTGTAGGGAAGGACAAACTGGTTCTCCTACGTTAGGAGCCTCATCCCTCACATACTACATAAGTGAATTAGAAATTGTTAAAATAAGTTTATATTTGTAATATCTATTTTCTTAACTCTTCAAATTTTATCTTCTAAGCTTGGCTACATCTGATATCCATATATTGTGGACTTGCCTCCAAGTTTTACAAAACCGGATTGATAATTAAATGCTTGTGTTAATTTGTGTTAATAAATTAGCTCAACATTTTGGCATCGTTGCCGGGGAGGAAATTATCAGCATAGTCAAATAGAAGATAAACAAAAACACTAAAAATTTGGTTAATATACATTTCTCTTAGTTATGTTTCTTTATGCCTAGAAATAGAGATCCTAAAAGTAGATTCCCAAAACAAAACCCCCAACAAAAAATAAAATAAAATAAAATAAAAAAATAACTACAAAATCCATTTGCAAGACAAGATCTAAAAAAAAAATGATGTTAAAGAAATCATTTAGAGAAGGAGGGTATGCCACCACAAAACTATTCTTAAGTCCTTGTCCTCAATTTAGAATGCTCACTAGGGATGAATCTTTATGTCAAAGGATAGAAGAGCAACAAAACATCCATGAAGATGATCCACAGGAAGAGAATCTAGAACTTTCTTCTAGCTATCTTTGTGAGGAGGTGAATGAGTCATGGATCACATGCAATGAAGATCAAACATTAGAGCCAGAAATTGAAGAATTTATAGCATGTATATCACAAGATCCCTTGTGCATACAAGATTTTGAACAAGTACCACAAGAAGAGTTTTTTGCTATGACAATTAATGAGAGCCAAGCAAACAAAGATCATCTTAAAACTTGGTTTCAACTAGTCATTAGGTCACAAAACTACTCCGCTTTTCAACATTCTCTCTCATCAAATCTTTATGATCAAATAAATTTTCATGACCAAATATTCATTACCGTATATTTTTCAATTTACTTATGATCTTGTTACGAAAATGGATGCATTGGAAATACTCGTATACTTGAGAGAATGAACTATTTTTCTAAAATAGAATAGGATAGAATAGAATAAATAAACAAGTAGAATGAATTCACAATAAGACTTCCATAATAATTTTGTTTCAAATTGTCATGAATATTTCTTCAAATCATTGTTCAATATTCATTTAAAGGGACTACATGGAAAAATGCAGTGAGAACAATCCTATTTTGGTTAACCATATAGGATCATTTTTAAATCATGTTTTTTTTCTACATATCTGTTAAACACACATGGGCAGCAATAGAATATGAAAGATAAAACATGAGAGTACAATTTTTATTAACAAGAGATATACATTTATAGTACATTATGTGACCGTTGGGTTCCACATCCCAAGGTCTCTTGGACTCCTTTTGTCTATTCGGCTTCCACACTAACCCATTGAGGATTAGGTGTCTAACATTCCCCCGCTTAATCTGAAGGGTTATGTATGAGTCCAAGAAGAGAGCTGTAATACAAAATGTGAAAAAAAATGCATGGCAACACCAGGCTGAATGTGCTCTCTGAAATGTTGGTATAAAGGGCAGTGGTTTAAGGATGACCACCAACACTGAAATGCTTAGTGCAGTTCCCGGAACTCTTCCAAAACTGGCAAGAATCTGAAGTCTTCTACTAGAGGAAGTGCTCCTATTGTTTTGAAGAGGGAAACCTTCAACCATGAAAGGGAGGTCTCACCCCGAATAAAAGGGAGAACTTCAACCTGAAAAGGGAAGTCTCAACCTGTGATGGTTTAAGGATGACCAACAACTCTGGAATGCTTAATGCAATTCCTGGAACTCTTCCAAATCTGGCAAGAAGATGAAGTCTTCTGCTAGAGGAAGTGTTCTCAATTTTGTTCCTGGAATTCTTCCAAAACTGGCAAGAAGCTAAAGTCTTCTGCTAGAGGAAGTGTCCCAAATTTCTAACTGAAGGCACGCTCAAGGGCATCTTTGTCTCTGGCTACAACTCTGAAACTGGTGTGGCAGGTTGTGGCTCAAGCTCGCTTAATGTGACTTTGAAGCTTGTATATGACCATCATTTCCCCCCTTGTCAAATACAAGGTGAGATGATGGAGAAAAATCAACTGCAAGACTGTTCAATACTCTGGAACAAGTTTTGACATGTGTTTGGAATATCTTCTTAGCTGTTGATTCCCATTGCCAAGAAGTGATCCATCCAAGATGAATCTTTGTTCTTTTAGGACGTTTATTTTTGAAGCATCTGTGTGAAGAATGACTGGTTTTATGACAGTGCTAACATGGATGAAGATCAAAACAGTGTTGGAATTTCATGATCTGTTGTTATTGTTGTTGTTGTGGAAGAGGGGCAAAATCTGGAACAGTTGGAGGTGAACTGTCATAAGGAACAGTTGAACTGTCATGAATGAATCCAGCACTCTGAAACTGAATGGGTTTTGAGTAGTCTGGAATATGAAAGGACAAGTCCTTGTCATATCCAAGACCGGTTCTGTGCTTGTTGTGGACAAGCTGTTCCCAAGGTCTGATGATGGGCTTGGGAATTGCAGACTGAGTTTCTGCATCTACATGTACAACTGCTGCTTTATTGGGTACTAAATCTGAATGAACTGTAACATTATTGTCTTGTTGTTTATGGGAGTTTGTTTCAATCTTCTGAACAGAAACAGGTTCAGAATGATGACTCCACTGCTGTAATTCTTCCTGCTGTAGCTTTGTCTCAAGCTGCAAAAACTCAATATTCTCCTGTGCATTTTGTAGACATATTTTAATATTGAATAGAGAGGTTTTGTTGATCTTAACCATCTCATCAACAATGGAATGTATCAAAGTATTTAACAACTCTAATGCATTATCAAGTCTGGTCATTTTCTTCATTATATTACACGTTAAAGAAATTGATCACAACTAGTAACCAGTGAAGAAGAAGCAACAATCACTCACAATTCAATGTCACTGCAATATCCTCCATAAATTTGCACCAAGTAGCTAGTGTGAAATAACTCTATTCAATGTACATACCAGGACTTCAACTCAAGGACTTATCCTCCAACCAACAGACAACAATGATTGTAATGTATTCACAATCCACTACATATGCATAACAGTTCACTCATGACCAACATATAAAATTAAATAGATCAACCACCAGACATCCACGATATTAAAACAAAAGGATCCATGACCACCAGGACAAGTCTTAAACCGTGGTTACATATGCTATATTTTCCTTTTTTTTTATTTTTTTTACTTTTTTTTTTCTTTTTTTTTTCTGCTTTGCAAGTCAAGCACAACCCCCTGCCCTTAGTCGTGATGCGGAAATCAGGCCCTAATTCTCAAATCCAACACTCAACAAAAATATTGAACAGCAACCTTAAACATAATGTGACAATGAGCTACTAAATTCGTTGGAAGAAGAACTCAGCTTCCGAGTGCTTGGATTGTGTATACCTCTTTGCTGGTGATAGATTAGCTCGAAGCATAGTAAAATGGCTGCAATATGAGGTCTATTGATGCACAGTTCTCAAGATTGTTTTTGTGGCAGATTGTTGACTCCTCTATGTGGTGATGATTCGAAATTCTGATGAATCAATAAATGCTTATACCCCACTATCTAATGCTTCTTCAACGCTCATGTGAAGAATAAGATCAAGGAACCAATCCTTTGTGAGAAGACTTGGTCACATCCAGTCCAAAACTCAATCTCTTTACACCACATCAATCGCAACTTTTATTAACAGTAGCTTGAAATTTGCATACGCAAGCTGGGTATTCGAAGTGTTGTATTAGATGCTCTTTTCCCTCTACATTAAACACTTCTCGCCTGCACAGATCCCTCTCCCAACTGTGCACTTCCCTCTAGAGTTAAGACTATTAGTGGTGACAGCTGAGTTAAAAAATATGGGAGTATGATAGGAGTCCGGTCAACGATTAACCAGGAGTCGACACCCGATGAATAGCATATATGGATCAATTTATATGGAACAATGTATATGAGCAATGTTATACCAGTGGTATTATAGGTCTTCTTCGGTGTGCAAAATCATCATCTGATAGTGGTGGAGGTCGACGCAGTGTACACAAAACCCTTCAAGACAAAGGCTATAGTAATTGCTCCAGGACAGACCACCAATGCTTTGCTCCACGCAGGCAAAAAAGCTGGAAGGTATTTAGTAATTTCTCTTCTTCAATCACACTACTTCAACATCAGTGGCGTCTTCACTACCAATTTCCCAGATAATCTATCATTGCAGCCCAGTTGCCAGGGCGAACAGAAAATGACATAAAAAACTACTGGAAGACACAGCTAAAGAGAAAATTGCTTGGAAAATGCAGCAAGGACAACGATAATCAGCAAATCCGGCGCCTACTGGCAAAAGAAGCAGCTAAAGGGTGGCTACGGCAAGCGGACTCTTATTCCTTATTCATATTTTCCTCTCACAAAAGTTCTGGAACCCGTTCCGTGGTTCACTTCAAATAAATTTTCCGTCCTGAGCAATGAAAATGGCATTTACATGGTGGAGATGTCGGAACCGTTTGCTGTATCAAAACTCGAAACTCGAAAAGGGCCTCCCAGTGCTTTCTTTGTATTCTTAGATGAGTTGCGAAAGGAAAAAATCAAACCCTAACGTGAATTCAGTTTCTGCCGTCGGGAAAGCAGGAGCAGCATCAGGATAGTTCAACGCATGTGAGGCAACTGTAGGAATTTACAGGGTAAGTTCCTCAGACAGAACACCAAAGGACACCACTCACAAAGAGATCACAGATCAATACACCAGTATTTTGACATGGTTAAAACCCTCAAAGAGGGAAACAGTCCACGGCTTGAGCCAACGCGGCCACTTCAGGCAATTTATTAATAAAAGAATGAAAATTTACATATGCTTCTCTCATAGACGGATTACCCTACAATGACCCTCCATGCTCTTTAAATATAGATCATGGACCAATCGGGTGCTAATCCATGGATCAAGTGTCGGTAATACCGAGGAGAGAATGAACCGTCAGATCACTACATATCGTGACCGTCGGATTGTAAGTTACAAAATGTACATAGTAAAGAAACACACTTTACCTAACTCTATACTAGACCAAGTTGTACTTAACTATTTCCTATGTGTCGGAATATCCTAACATCCCCCCTTAAGAACAACTTGGGATAGGATTGAAGGATTTACAAATATGACACAATAGGAGAAGGAAGGAGGCACTAGAGCCTATCCCCCCTTAGTGACAACTTCCTGAACTCCAACCATAAATCGAAGTTTAGTGAACTTAGCCTCTGTGAGAGCCTTTGTAAAGATGTTTGCAACTTGATCATCTGTTGAACAATATTGCACTTCAAGAACATGGTCGTGAATGAGCTTTCTGACGAAGTGCATGTGCAGTTCAATGTGTTTGTTGCGCTGATGTTGGACTAGATCTTTGCATAGCTGAATGGCACTTTGATTATCACACCAAAGTGTAGTCGGATGTTGCTGCTGAAAGCAAAACTTTGACAGGATCTGAAGAAGCCACAAGGCTTCCTTACTAGCTTCTACGGCACCACGATACTCTGCTTCTGCTGAAGAAAGAGAAACGGCACCTTGTTTCTTGCAAGCCCATGTAATAGGTCCTAAACCAAGAGTGAACACATAACCTGCAGTAGACTTCCGATCATCAGGGTCACCAGCCCAATCGGAATCACTGAAACCAACTAATAGAGGAGCTGCTTCGGCACTGTAATGAATCCCAAACTGAACTGTACCTTGAACATAACGAAGTATTATTTTAGCTGCTTTCCAATGACTTTCACGTGGGTTTTGCATAAACCGAGCAACAAGGCCAACAGCAAAGGAAAGGTCAGGACGAGTATGTGTTAGATACAAAAGTTTTCCTACAAGTTGACGGTATAGCATCAACTTCAGGAGAAGTACAAGTGACTGAAAGTTTGACTCCAGACTGAAAGGGAGAAGGGGTTGGCTTATAGTCTTCCATGTGAAAATGGCGTAGAATATCACAAGCATACTTGGACTGGGAAAGGGAAATACCTTCTTTGGATTGCAAGACTTGAAGACCAAGAAAATAATGTAAGTGTCCTACGTCTGTCATTTCAAACTTCCTTTTAAGGCTAGACTTCACATGGTTTATAAGGTTGGGATCACTACCAGTCAGGATAAGATCGTCAACATAAAGAACAAGAATGATAAGAGACTTGCCCACTTTCTTAGTGTAGACAGTATTGTCAGAATGACACCTAGAAAAGCCATTTTCTAAAATAAAGTTATCCATTTTGGCATACCAAGCTCGAGGAGCTTGCTTGAGACCATAAAGGGATTTCTTATGCCGACATACAAGGCTAGAGTCTGTTTGTATAAAGCCAATAGGTTGTTCCATATAGATTTCTTCATGCAAGTCCCCATGCAAGAAGGCGGATTTAACATCCATCTGATGGACTTCCCATTTGAAAGAGGCAGCAAGGGAAAGAACAAGGCAGATAGAGTTCATTTTGGCAACGGGGGAGAAGGTTTCAGTATAGTCAATGCCTTCAACTTGTGAAAAACCCTTAGCAACAAGACGAGCTTTATGTTTATCAACTTTCCCATCTGGTCCATACTTGGTTCTATAAACCCATTTGCATCTAACAAGTTTTCGTCCCTTTGGTAGAGGAACAAGATCCCATGTATCATTTGCCAATAATGAATGATATTCTTCATTCATAGCTGCTTCCCAATCTAGATGGCCTGAAGCTTCTGCAAAGGTGTCAGGATCATAATTCACTGAAGCTTGAGCCAGTAAAGAAGAGGCTCTCTTGAACTGAGAACGTGTATGTCGCTGATCTGTAGGATCACTGGCAAGATCACCTGCTGCATCCTGAGTAACACGGACCCATTTTGGAAGCTGAGGAGTTGAAGGAGGATCTTGAGAAGGTGGGGGAGGATTTTCATCCTCGCTTTCATCATCTGAAGAAGAAATATTTTCAAAAGTAGAAGAGATAGGGAGAGGTGGCACATCCGCCGAACTAGGCTTGCAGGCCGATATATTTTCAGCAAACTTTACATCTCTTCTAATGATAACATTTTTGGACTTAAGTGGAATAAGTCTATATCCTTTGACATCTTCAGAATATCCAACAAAAATACATTTTTCACTCTTAGGTTCTAAAGCTTTATGTTTCTCATCTGGAATATGAGCCCATGCTTCACTTCCAAAAACACGAAAGTGACTTACATCTGGTTTGATTGAGCTCCATGCTTCTTCTGGAGTGATATTCTTTAAAACCTTAGTAGGAGTGCGATTTATTATGTAATTTGCACAGTTAATTGCTTCTACCCAATAATTAAGACTAAGTCCTTTATATTGAAGCATACAATTAGCCATTTCCTTTAAGGTGCGATTCTTCCTTTCAGCTACACCATTTTGTTGTGGAGTATATGGAACAGTATGTTGCATTTGAATTCCATTCTCAGTGCAAAAGTTGATGAATGTGTTTTTAACATATTCTCCGCCATTATCAGATCTTAGCTTAAGAATTTGATGTCCAGATTATTTTTCAACAAAGGCCTTAAAGGCCAAGAACATGTTAAATACTTCACTCTTGAGTTTTAAGAAGTATACCCAAGTGCGTCTAGAGAAATAATCAATGAAAGTTAATAAATACTTGTAGCCAGAGAATGAAGCAACTGGAAGTGGACCACATAAATCACTATGCACGAGCTGTAAAGGGGCTGAGGCGTGCCAAGAGGCACGTTTTTCAAAACTGTCCCGATGATGTTTTCCGAGTACACATCCGAAACAAACACCATCTCTGCAAGATACCATTGGAAGACCTATCACCATATTTTCTTTAGAGAGATTCTGAAGAGAGCGATAGTTTAAGTGACCAAATCGCTCATGCCAAAGTTCGCTCACTTCATCATTATGAGCAACAAATACTGAGGGAATATTTGATGACCCAAAGTTGTGAAACTTATACAACCTTGTAGAATCATCAGCAATTCCAATAGCTGAAATCTGTCTAGGATCTCTTAGGTCCTTAATTACAACATCATGAGGTGAAAATTCAACAATTTTACCTTCACCTGAATGGGTTATCTGATATACAGATAGAAGGTTGCAGGATAAGGTTGGAACACATAATACGTCATCAAACTGACCATTGTCTATATGAACAGTTACAATCCCTACAACACTAAGAGATCTATCATCACCAACATATATATTTTTGGTGTTACAATCATTTAAAGGAGAAAACATGGCTTTGTTTTTGGCCATGTGATAAGAAGCTCCAGAATCAATGAGCCACTCATGAGAATGAGAAGAAGAAGATACATTTAGTGCATAGCCAGACCGAGATGCTTGACAACCACATGCAGAAAGTGTCATTCCTGAAGATGAAGTTGAAGTTGAAGAGTGCTCCAAATGGATGTTATGCTTCTTCATTGCTGCTTCCAAGGCTTCCATCTTCTTAAAGCATTTGGATTCTAAGTGGCCATTTCGATTACAAAAGTTGCAATGTCTATCAGTCTTCTTCCCTTTGTTTTTATTTATCTTATCATTTTGTTGAAATGATTTTTCATTTTGAGGCTGAAATTGCTTAAGACCCTTGTTTGGTTTAGGACCATTCTTTTTAGGATACAACTTCCTAGGATTCTTTGGATTTGGTTGCTGCTGGTCGGCTAACGCTTTCTTATAAGAGTTTCCAAGATGAAGAAGACCAAGGTGTAAGAGTTTTTCTTGTTCTCTTATTAAAGAATCACAAAAGGAATCAAAGGAAGGGGAGTTGTAGGTTTGTCCTTGAGAAATGAAGGCTTCTCTTATAGAATGAAACGTGGAAACAAACACAGAATAGGCTGGTCCCAACTTAGTAAGAATGGAGTAGATAAGGCTACTATCTTCTTTCTTAAGCTTAACACCTTCCAAGAGAAGTCTGAGGGTCTTGAACTTGGACAAAAAGTCTTCAATGCAAGAAAAATTATTGGGGTCCAATGTAAGCAATTAATTTTCAAGTTGATGGGCTTTAAGTTCATTTTTAATTCCAAAGACTTTAGTAATCTGTTTCATTGCTTCATCAGGAGTATTAAGTTCTGCAATATGGAATCTAAGATCTGGAGAAATATACATTCCTATCAACCCACGTGTTTGGTCTTGTCTATTTTCCCATTTAGCTACCTTGTCTTCATCTTTCGGTTTGGTCTCTTGGCCTGTGGCTATTCTCTAAAGACCTTTACTTCTAAGTAAATCCACAATGTAGGACCACCATTGGACGTAGTTGGTGTTGTCAAGAATAACTTGGCATGGACTTTCCATTTAAAAAAAAACTGAAGCTATAGATGCTGAAACTAAGTGTTTCAATGGAAAGATCTCAAAAAATTAGGCTGTTTCAAAAAAAACGTTTCTGAAAACGGCTTTCGGATGAAGAAGTTATGGCTTTTTGAAGAAAATTTGATGAAGTTGCCGACGAAGTGCGGGAATGTGTGAAAATGAAAAAAAACCGCCCCCACAAAATGGAGACTTGAACCCAAGACCTCTACTGTCATAAATTAGCTTTGCACCAAGTGACCTATACAAAAATTTTGAGAGAGAGAGAGAGAGAGGGGGGGTTGATGCTTTGGGTTGCGTGATTTCTTTGAGAAAGCTCTTTTTCCCTACAAAACAAAAAACACAAAACCCAACACGGACATACAAAAAAAACAAACCTTGCGGCTCAAAGTTAGCTTTAGCCGGAAACTAAATATTTTCAAAAACGAACCTTGTGGCTCGAAGTTAGCTTTAGCCGGAAACTAAATATTTTCCTCAATGTTTCTGATTTTCCGAGATCACACTAAGGTGCAGCGGAAAAGAGCATATGCATGAGAAAAATCCTTCCTTTTTGTTTCTGATTTTCCCAGATCACACAGAGTCGCAGGGAAAAGAGCATACGCAGAAATGAAAGGTATAGATTCGGTAATAAAAAAAAAAGCTAAATAAACCGAAAACCGAAATAAACAGAGAGAAAATAACTGTAAACTGCAAATAAACATTGTATACCTCCAGATCTTAAAAATGACGCAGCTAGGGCTACCGGAAACCTTTTCGCGTGACACGAAAGGGGTTCCTCACTGGAACAAATGCTCCCAACACAACAGAGCAGTCCTCTTGGCCTGAAAGTAGTCAGAAACAATAGATCTAGGAAACGGTAGTCGGATGTAGTTCTACCGGCTTTAGATTTGGATCACCAATGGACGCGGCCCTCAAATAGCTCTGATACCATGTAGGAATTTACAGGGTAAGTTCCTCAGACAGAACACCAAAGGACACTGCTCACAAAGATATCACAGATCAATACACCAGTATTTTGACGTGGTTAAAACCCTCAAAGAGGGAAACAGTCCACGGCCTGAGCCAACGCGGCCACTTCAGGAAATTTATTAATAAAAGAATGAAAATTTAGATATGCTTCTCTCATAGACAAATTACCCTACAAATGACCCTCCATGCTCTTTAAATAGAGATCATGGAATAATCGAGTGTTAAGCCACAGATCAAGTGTCGGTAATACAGAGGAGAGAATGAACCGTCGGATCACTACATATCGTGACCGTCGGATTGTAAGTTACAAAATGTACATAGTAAAGAAACACACTTTACCTAACTCTATACTAGACCAAGCTTTACTTAACTATTTCCTATGTGTCGGAATATCCTAACACCAGCGTTGAGCAGCGTGATAATGTTATGAGCAACATTCAGCACACAGCATGTCAGACAGGCAAGCAGACTCTGGTATTGAAGTTCAACATATGGACAGTGAGTTAGAGACCAAAAATAGAGGCCTGCGGATTTCAGAGGTCAGGAATGTCAGGATGGTAGGTAATGGCTAAAATTGGTCTTTCTTCAACGCGAAATACAACTGCAACAATTGAACAGATGGAAACCCTGAAATTGATGCACAATGACAGGGAGAACGCACACAAGAGGTGAGAGAGTGCACTGATTCTATACGCTGTGGAATGAGTGGTGAAATTGGGTCATGAAAATGGCGCAATCTGTCAGCATGCATGTGTCTAGCTGAGCCATGGGCAAAGGAAAGGCGCACACAGATTATTTTACCAACTAGCCATATCACATCACTGCAGAGTCTAGTATACTGTATGCCACAGGGAGAGAGCAATTCTAGCAAAAACTGATTCCAAGAATCATCACTCAAATCTGTCCACAGAGAACTTCATAACGAAACAACATAGTTGACAGGGCACCAGCACACTGACACATATACAGAGGGACAGTCCCACCTCCATGGGAACCGGAGATACAGTGACAGGCATAAAATGGAATAAACATTTTTGAGCTAATCCTGGAACCTTCAGATCACCAGGCACAGGGACATTCAAAACGTTTAGAATTTCTTTAACCGGCGTATAGAGACACAACGCAGGGAAAATCGATTTTCCATTCCAACACGTGGATATATATGCCTTCAAAATTTTTGTATTCCCGTGAATTTTGCTTAGACTTCAAGCTCAACGCCAACGCATGAATCAATGAGAAATATGATTTCACCCAGACTTCACAACGCACATAACATTAGAGTAGGTAGCTTGAACAGAAAAGAGCCAACGCTCCAGGACTTTTAACTCTCACCGTTTTTTCACGGCCTTCAACACATAGCAGAGGTCATATTTATAACCACATTCCACAGCCAATCTGCCTCAAGCATCTACCTCACACTATGTCAATGCTTTCCATACACCACATTGTGGTATTCATTCAACGCACCAAAAAATTATACATATGCTAGCACAAATATATACAACAAATTCAATCATATATAAATATTTAGACCAACACATATATAGAGTTTTGATTAGGAGCAGGCATATAAACTTCAAAATGTGTACCACTATTTCAATGCTCTATTATGAGTAAAGCTTCAACACCAGCGCATGAATTAATTAACCAGCAATATCATTGCACCGAGAGTTCACGATCGACATAACATTAATGGTCAATGCATAAGTCTGGTCAAAGAAACACAACAAAAGGCCACAAGAAAACGGTGACTCAAATATGAGCAAGGCTAGAATTTGCCCGCTCTGATACCATGTTAAACACACATGGGCAGCAATAGAATATGAAAGATAAAAGATGAAAGTACAATTCTTATTAACAAGAGATATGCATTTATAGTACATTATGTGACCGTTGGGTTCCACATCCCAAGGTCTCTTGGACTCCTTTTATCCATTCGGCTTCCACACTAACCCATTGAGGATTAGGTGTCCAACAATATCTCTTGAAATCTAGTTTTTGAATCCATTTTGAAATTTTCAATTTACATCACAAATAAAAATGTGATCAAAATCAAAACTAGGTCTCAAGTGAAATGTTGAGGACATAGTTAGTACAACCTATACTTTAGGTATCTAATGGAAACATTTTTACCTGAAATTAATAGGGAAGATAGCCCTTGGAATCTAGTTTTGAAATCAATTTGAATCAACTCAATCAGGTATCATATGAAAAAATTATTCTTAAAATACTAACTACTTCTCAAAAAATATGCATGGTGACAATTCTAGGTCTTGATTGTTCATTGGCATATTTAGCATGCCAAATCATATTCTTTTCAACATATGTTTATATGGGAGATACATATTCAAGTCTAGTTTAAGATACAATTTGAATCATCCTATTTGGAGGTGAAATGAAAAATTTATGCCACATTTAGTGACTGCATGTCTTCAAAACATCAGAGTAAAACTTTGCCTCCTAGGTCTGTTCATCACCAATTTTGTGAAATCAAGCCTAAAATTTTTTAAATCATGTTTCTACTGGGAAGCAAACAATGAATCTAATTTAATCTCCAAGTGGAATCACATCGATCTGATCTTTAACGAAAAAGTTACACTCTAAATAGTGACTGTTGGTCTAGTTTAAAATTAACAAGCAGCTCTATCAAACATGACACTCCTAATAATTTTTACCATATCATTTTAAACCATTTTGAAAACATAATTATACTGGAGATAGCCATATGAATTCACTTCAACTTGGCTTTTGAATCACTCTAATTGGATATAAAATGAATATTTTGTAAACAAAATACCGCCAGGAGGTCTAGGCTGGCCACCATTCCTCAAGAGGTAAATAAATGAATTTTGTTTGTATATCATCTTTGGACTTGTTTTCTAAGCAATTATGGTGATGATTTACATATTTATTGGAAGAAGAGAGACTGTACACCTCTCTTATTCCATCATCTAATATTGTATTGCAGGAAAGTGCTATGTTTTTGCAGGTCCCCAGAAGATTTGAGAGGTCAATTTCATAGATGAAGGATTTTCAAAATCAATCTTTAAAAATTCATATCAACGAATATGAAATGAAAGTATTCAAGTGAAAATGAAGTGGGAATTCACCTGATATTGAGTTCATCCAATGAAACTCAAATTTGTGAAGCTTGCTCTTAGTTGCTGACCAACAACACCAATCACTCTACAACATGATTGAGATCGAGGCAAAAGACATGAAGTTAATAATCAAAAGAAGAAGAAGTCAAGTTTTGTACCATGTCAAGTCACATCAATTTCCAAAGAAGCCTTTCATAAGCCATATTGTTCATGATTTCATCCATCATCCATATTGCATGTTAAGCTCCACGATCATGCATGTTGAAGTCCAGACTTATTATCTATCCATTTACTACTAAATCATGACTTCAATATAACCTATTTTCATAAGCTTTTCATACTTCCCTACTCCATTACACCCCACCTCCATCCAAAAAAAAAAAAAGATCAAAAATAATAAAGGAGTTTGGTTGTGAAAATCCAAGAAACTGGCACAACACAAACTCGAATTCATATTGGAAAACCAACTTGTTTGGCCAATATGAATTCTCTATTTTGTTTTACCATTTCTTCAGTTTGATTTTGCAGGAATCATCCTCTAGAATAAGCAAGACTTGGGGAAAAGTCTCAGAATAAGCAAGGGGGAAGATTCGTAATAAAACTATGCAAATAGTTTGAGCAGCTGTATTGAAGGGACCTGAATTACATGTCAGAGGGGACTTGAAACATCATTTACAAATTGTAGAAGGGACCTTAACAACATCAACATTTAAAGAACCTGAATCAATATCAAATGTGAAAACATGAAAGAAAAAATAAGTTTCTACATTTCATCAGAATCTATCTTGGAAGAACCATCATCATGAGTTAAAAATGGACCAGCAAAGGACATCATCAGTTAGCATTGAAATCAAGCTATTATGGAAGTATAAGTATAGTAAGTGTAAAATTTTCTCCTAGAACCTTTGATTTAAAAAAAAAAATCTAGAATTGTTAGAATTAATTTAACTTGGATATGCATCCTTTACATTTAACCTACCTACATTCATCATCTTATATATTTCCTATCTATAATCCATTAACTCCATCATACATCATCATAACCCTACCATTACCGTACCATACATTTCACTTAACCTACATTAACCTACATTAATCCATATATCCCTACATTTTCCTATAAACATTTTTGATCAGAAATAAAGGACTCAATATTCTTCCCCTAAGGAATTTGTTTGACCTACAAAAATCACATAAAGGTTAAAGGTTAGTATCATAAGGAAAATAATTTAATTTTAAAAATGACCTATCCTATGGTCATTTTTAAATTAAATTAAGAAAAGAGTATAACCTAAGGTATGGAGTGAGCGCAGTATGAAAATATGACAAAACCTAAGTGGAAAATGAAAATGCAATGCAACGAAGGACATTATGATGCATACAAACTAAAATATGGGCATGCATCATAATGATGGTGGCTATGAATGAAAAATGAAACGATAAAGAACGTGGGGCAGTGAAATGAGTGAAGCCATGAACATAACAAAAGTGGGTAATGCAAAAATAATGGTGACAAGATAGGCATAGTTCTCGGTATTCAAACCAGAGTTCCATCCAAACAAGAAAAGCATTGCAAATTTCTGATGGTTGTGGCATGGGAAATGTAAACAGTGAATTGAAATGAGAAGAAACAAGTGGGAATATATAGGATTGACGCAGCAATGTCTACGCATTACATCCATTAGCTCACTCAAAACACAGCATAGCCATTAGCTCAAAGTACACTTGTGATAACCCTATTTGATGTACAGATGATTATTTAAAAAAGGAAATAAGCGTGTAGAGATAGCATAAGAATCTCTGGCTAAATAACACATACAAAGGAGAATTACATGGTCCAGGTAGGAAAGGAACACGTATAAACAAATCCTCGCCAGAATCCAAGTATTTTGCATGTAATCCAGATTTTTAGGCATAAAAATGATTCTGAAGTTATTTAAACTCTGAAGGTTGAAGTCAAAGTGTTAAAATTGTTCTCGGAAAATCTCCAAAGATCACAAATCGCGTCAGTGTTAACTCCGGGTTAGTTACTTCTCAGACCCCAAAGTCAGTGTGCAAGAGGTAGAAATCTTTAGTTGTATCACCAATTGTTAATGAAATGTGAATTCATAGTTCCAATTGTCGATTTGCAATAAATTGCCAGTTTGAAACGTTAGATTCATATCTTTCAAAATTGATTTGCAGTGATAACCAAATCTTTGCGAATTAAATTGCAATTGAAGAGGGTTAGTTTGTTCCAAAAATTAGGGTTTGAACTGCAGTGATGTCAACAGAAACCAATTTCCAATCATTAGTTATTGCAATCAAACCCCAATGTATAATCTTTACAGAACGTCGATAACTTAGAAATGATTTCTCCATCACCGTGAACGTTTTTTAATGAACAACAGTGAGCAGTGTATGGTGAGTTTGAAGTCAGTGTTAAGGTTGTGAATGCATGAGCGCTGGAGCTAAAACTGTGAGTGGAAAAATCGTAATTGCCAGGGAAGAATGTGATAAGAAGACTGCAGATTGCATAAAAGAACTCGATTTCTAAGAAGGCAGAGAAGGTGAATTTGAAAACAATTGTTCAGATTTGTGAAAATTGTTCATTTCAATAATTTGATTTCAATTTAAGAGAGAGTTAATCATTCCCAGAATTGATTTTTGAGTTCTGAAAAGACAAAGTATAAATCAATTATGATTTCTAAAAGAGCAGAGAGTTTTTTCCAGGATTCGATTTCAGATTTTGAGCATTTAATTGCTGGAGATAGAGATAGAGGATTTAATTGATTTTGTTGCAGCTCACATATCGTTAAAAGAAAAAATGATTTCCTCATTCATATCTAAAAAATAAAATCCGCAAATTTTATATATGCAATGAAGCCATTTCATGAGTTATTTGATGAATGTTGACATATATACAATGAGCCATTCTTTGAAAAATTTTGCACACGGTGAGCTTAGATCATTGCAAAATGACAGCATGGTGATTTTGTCTTAAAGAGAGGCGAAATTATGTGAGAATTCGAAGAACAAAAAGATATTGTGACATAAAAAAATTTATTTTTCTACACAGCCAATTCAAAAACAGAGAATTCTACATCAGAGACAAAGGAGTTTTTTTTTAATTTTGATGAAACAGAGGATAGAATGTAAGAAATAGATTAATAAAAACATGTTTATTATGTTTTTATAATCTTTCTATATCAAAATTTTGTGTTTGCGGAAGCAGTAAGTTCATATTTTTTAGGATTGGTTTCATCTCTTTGTCAAGGGCATCAGAAAAGAGGTAAGCAGGATACTGGAGAAGCATTTGAAGAGAAAAATTGATTTCAAATTTAATGATCATGAAATTTTATTCAGTCCCAGAAATGCATTTCAATTATTGAAAGCCACTATTTTTTGTTGCTTTTTTTGAGAAAAATAAAATGAAATTTGAAAAACAAAAACATGGGTTTTCTTCATAACGATCCTAATTATGCTCCACATGGATAGTTTTCTCAAATTCATTGTTATTTGGGATATTTTTAGGGTTCTTTCAACCCTTATTTTGCAGATTGCATGGGTAAAATAGTGACTAAATTGAAAGAGAATGCCTAGTCATAAAGAGGATTGGCGCAAGTTATTTTGTAGTATAATTATATAAGAAGAAAACCCCCTGCACAAGTGAAATAAGCTTTGATTTGTTCAATTGGTGTTTTCTCTGTGACTGTGTGACATTGCAAGGTTGGCTTCTTTCAGTGAAGATGTGAGGGCAAATGGATATTGGCTCCTTTAAGTAAAGTTGTTGATATTGCTAATCTGAAAGAGACATGAATGTTGTGTCAGAATGTACTACAAAATTCAAGATTTATTTGTTGTCTTCTCTAAAGCTACTCATCCAAAATGATTTATTGGTGTTATTTCTAGTGTTTTATCATGAGAGGAAGAATAATGTAAAGTTGTTGTATTTGTGTGTTGGTGGTGAAACCTCATCACACATCAGAGATATTTTTGTTCCCATCACTCCAGAATACATAGCCCAAGCCAAAACAAAAAATTCCACTAATAAGTGAAGAATATTACAAAGAGCAACACTTCAAAGAGAAATGATGAAATTTCTTTTTAGAAAAACAAAGGAAAGGAAAGGAGAAAAAGTAAAGAATGTCATCTACAAGGAAGGAGAAAAAGTACATGAAGGCATAGATATCCTTTTACAGGTAGCTCAAGAGAAAGCTTCATCTTCAACGATCAGAGCCACAGGTATATCATCATGCCAGTCAAGAAGCAAAAGGTCAAGGAGACAGAGGCAAGCATGAGGACGTGCTTGAGAGTAAGCAAGGGGGAGATGTTGGCCCTTGTTTTTTATCAAATTTTGCTTATTAAAATCCACCTAATTTCCATCATTTTAGACCATATACTGTCCATATGCACCTTATTTTTACCTTATTATGCATATTCAAGCAAATAAATTATGTTTTTCAATTTTTAGATATTTTTGCAAAAATTGGGTTTTAAGAGTATTTTTGGACAGAATCAGAAATTCTTGTAATGGCTATGTGGATGACATATTTGCAGGACACTTGGGCTCGAGATAGATACATGAATGGAAAGCTTGGGAACTAGGACTGAACTAATTCCAATTGGTTCGGTCAAAACAAGCTAAATCAGGCCCGATCAAGACTAGTCAAACATGACTAGTCATCTAGAAAATCCCTAGGAAATAGGGAAGTTTTATGATTTCATGGGATTTTCCATATTTTTAGTGATAGATTGGATGGATTCGACTTGGATAGGTGGATATGGATAGATATAGTTGTTAGAGATACTTTAGATCAATTTGTTTCATGATCTTCTATTTAAGCCAAAACTTTGAAGGCTTATGGAATGGAGAATTAATGTAGAATTTATGTAATTTGATTTTGAGACTCTTTGAAGACTGAAAGATAATTGAAGAACTTGTTTCATTTCAATTTTTTGTTCATGCTTGGTTGATTTACTGAATTTTTTGTCGTTGAGATTTCTTCAAGTGTGCAAGGCACGGGTGGAGGGCCCCCACATCAAGCTAAGTGCACTTCTTGGTTAAATTTTCATAGTTTTCATAAATGAGTTCTTGTTTCAAATGTGTTTAGATGTGTGATGATTGCTGAATAAATATTGGTTTAATTCCAATCTACATATGAAGGGACACACAGGAATTTAAGTTAAATTCCCCTTCTATTTGATCTTGAACTAAAACTGAATTTCATTCTCCTTCTCTTATTTGAAGTTATTTCTGCATTTCTAATTTGAAGCAATGGTCATTGTAATATAGTAGAATTGTGAAGAAGGAAAATCTTGTCCTCCTTAGTTAGGAGCCTCTTCTTTTACATCTTCTGCATCATAAACCATTGTTAATTAGTGATTTGGATTTATCTTCATGAAAGTAGTATTGTAGGGAAGGACAACCTGGTTCTCCTAAGTTAGGAGCCTCATCCCTCACATATTACATAAGTGAATTAGAAATTGTTAAAATAGGTTTATATTTGTAATATGGACTTCCTTAACTCTTCAACTTTTATCTTATAAGCTTGGCTACATCTGATATCCATACACTATGGATTTGCCTCCAACTTTTACAAACCCGGATTGATAATTAAATACTTGTGTTAATTTGTGTTAATAAATTAGCTCAACAAGGAACTCATTAGAGTAATGAATGACCTGCCAATAATAGGACAGAAAATTGAGAAGCTAAAAACACAGCCAAATAACCTTCAGGAGTAGAAGCTGAAGATTGATAGTGTGCACTTGGCAGAATTGCATAAAACGTAGAGGTTGACATAGAATATTGAGCAATTACAAAGTGAATCAACAATGGCACAGACATTGGCACAGGCTAAAGAGAGTATATGGATAGAAATAAATGAGGCCATGATTGAAATATGGCCCTAAATTCAGATTATCTTTGAGCAGGAAGAATTAATATAGAGGTCAAAAGAGGTCATTGAAGAAGTAAAAGAAAATCTAGGGAAGAAGCCTGGTGAAGCTATTGTTCTCATCATAATTCTGAATTGTAAAACAAGGGAAGAATTAGAAGAACTAGAAATTTCCGATAGGACAAAGAGAATTTTGGAAGTGATGAAGGTCCTTACAAAATGGAACCTTATGCTACAATTGGAGAATAAATGTCATAATATGGAGTCCAACGTTCAGAAATTTCACAAGAAATTTAATGTGCTTAATCAGAAGGGACTGCCTGGATTAATAGGAATTGGAGACAATATGATCAATTTAGAAGAGTATCACCAGCAATTACACTACGTAGCAAGGGATAAATCAAAATTTGTTGGCATCAAAGGAAGCATCACAAGAAAATATTTCATGAAAGCTTTGGATTTTGATCTGTCTATCAAACATGAGATCAAACACTTATTTTTCATCAAGCCTACTTTTCAAAAGTATACTGATGTGGATGAAACTTTCAGAAAGTTAGTAAAATTCTCCACTCCAAGTGAAAAAAGATGGGATGAATTGTGTGAATTACTTGAGTAAGACAGTTTTTACCCCAACAGCAAGGCAACAATTCTTCAGGTTGAGTCATCTACACCAAACCTTGAAGAGAGTGACAGAGCATTACATCAACTTTAGTTATCTATATTTTTGTTCTATTTTTATAATTAGTTCAGCATATTTTTTAAAAGATCTTGATGTTTTCACTCAAGATATTTTTGATAATTTTGTATAAGTACTTCATAAATTGAAGTACAAATGTTGGAACTTGAATGAAGAAAGAATGCTAGTGATGTAAAGTTGTTCACTGAGATGAAAGTGATCATTTCTTTAATACAGAAATATTTTCCAAGATTCTTGTGTCAGTCGAACTAGTGTTGTTTTTCTTTTTGTAAACTTGTTGTATCTATGCTTTCCATATGTTATTTTGATCTATATTGTTTAAATAAAATGAAAGATTGACTTTGTTTAATTACACTCTGTCTTGGCTTACGAGAAATATCTATGTATTCAAATTGAAATTAAATATAGTATTCTTAACTTCTCTATGTTTAATCGGGCCTTAATCTTTTCCTCTCTATTACTCCATGAAGTTATGAAGATCCAATAGCCTGCCTACCTTTCCCTATTACATCTATTCTAATATTTCTACATTTTATCACCCTAATTCCTTTGACTCCATTTTCCCAATGGACTTTCTCTACAATTTCAACCAAACAATTCAAAAAACTAAACTTTGAACCTTACATCTAGCCTAAAATCCTAAAGCAACAAAGCTAAATCTGATAGAGAGATCCCTCTCTATGTTTAGAAGGGTTAGCTTCTAAACTTAAAAGTGGTTTTTTGGTTACCTCTGCAATTCCTTTACAGCCTGGGAAATTACGGAGTTATAACATCTTGGCGACCATACTGGGGAATGAACATATTTCATATAAATTCAATTTTCCTTGGGAAATATTTCATTAGATGTTAAAGCTATTTCAAGTTTATGGCTTTGAAATAGGTTTTTTTAACGCTATGTTCCACTTTAAAGTTGTAAAAAAATTATTTGTGAATACTTAATAGTAGATATAGCACCTAAAAAAATATACACTAGCGCTAATCCAGATCCAAATCCACCGAAAATTGTAGATAATCCTGAAAAAATGCTTAGAAAGAAAAGTGTACCTGAGAATGAATCAATTGAAGGTCCTCTTCCTAGGGTTATTTCCCTTCCTGAGAATTTTATCACTTTAGAAGATATAGAATTTGATTTGGCTTTTGAACATGGTATTTTCGTAAATAAGTCTAACAGCTTTGTCCCTAAAACTGTGGTTGATGAAAGCCTACTAAAACCTTATACCTCCAAACCTCAAATTGTTAAACGAGATTTTGTTCGTGATGAACTCAATAAAATTGACAAGATTGAAGCTCTGGTAAGCCAGTTATATGAGGTTGTGCATAAATCCCTGATCCATCAATCACCTAAACCCTCACCTTCTTCTTCTATAGTGTCATCTCCAACCCCACCAAAAATTACACCTAGTATTTCTATCCCACTAGAAATTCCTCCTATTTCTACTACTCCTTTAATAAATTCTCTCATTACCACAATACCTACCTCCACTACTACTACACCAACTCAATAGAGTTCTTCTCCACCTCCTTTAATCCCTCCCACATACACACCTATTATAATTTCATCATCTTCTCATTCTCATTTACCAATCATGGCAGCCCGTTATGCCCCCTTGGTCCTACCTACACAACTCAATGCAATGCCTCAAGATTACCAAAGTAGGATTCCTCAATTTGATAGCACTAGGCCCATAACTTCTCAGTAGCATATTGATAAAATGAATGACTACTTAGACCTCCAAGAGATAGATGATGTTGATGTAAAAATGAGATTGTTTGCTCAAAGTCTCACTAGCGAGGTTAAAAAATGGTTTAAAGCATTACCAACTCGTTCTATCTCAGAATTTACATAATTTCATGAAACCTTCCTCAGAATATGGGAAGTGAAAAAGAACCCTCTACAAATCTTATCACAGTATTAAAGTATCGAAAGATCCCCTCGTGAAACAGTCTAGGACTATTATATCATATTTAACAATATCTATAACTCTATCCCTACAGCAATATAACCTCCTCCAAGGCTAGCCCTGATTAAATTCCTAGATGGTTTTGGCCTTGATATGTCTTACTAATTAAGAGAAAGAAACCCTGTAACCCTTGAGGAAATGCAGATAAATGTAGTTAGTGTTGAAGCCAATCTGTTAGCAAAGAGAGCTAGACTGAAGGCCGAAAGGAGAGTTACCATAAAAGAGGAACATGCTTCTTCTTCCTCTAATGTTAAGTTGGATACTTTAGTAAAAACAATGGAGAAAATGATGGAGAGAATTACTATAGTTGATAGAACCCTTCCAAGGGAAAACCAAGGTAGTCCCCAAATTAGAAATCCAAATTTCAAGAAAAACCAGCCTCAAATTAAACAAAGATAGCAGAGAGGCCAAAATGATCAGCAACATATTAGACCTCCATTCTAATAAAACTATGTAGATGAGGAAGTTGACATACTTGAATATCCTTAAGAAAATAAAATAAATTTGTTTGAGGAAACTGAAGTTGACCACATTTTCCTAACTAAGGAACAACAAGACATTTTCATACTCTCACAAACAGAAGCCATTCCATTAGAGTCTGAAGGCTACAAACAAGGGTATAAGAATGTAATTATGGACGTACATAGACAATATAACTTGAGGAGTAAAAAGACTGCTAACACTCCTCCCGAGAAGACCCAAATTGGTACCCCTTCTACTAGCCAGCCTAAAGATGATTCTCAAAATGAAACTTATAAGAAACATGATGAAACTACTAAAGAAATAGAAAAACCTCCTACATATTTTATCATTGAAAATGAATTGGAAAAAGTAAAAAATTATATTCCTCTCATTCAATTAATCAATAAAACTGCATATAGATCACAAGTAATAAAAGCCTTGAATATAGGGGAAGGGATTGACAAGTCAATTTGACTGATGACCAACCTGATTTATTATTTGGGCCTGAGCTCGAAGGAAAATCTCGAGATGGAAGTGTGCCCCCTTTCTACTTTAGCTTGAATATTCATGATAAAATTCTACACAACGTTATGCTTGATTCTGGAGCATCACACAATCTAATGCCTAGGGCTATTATGGAGATGCTAGGCTTAGACATAACCAGGCCATATAAAGACTTAGATGTTCATTTGATTCAAGTAAGGTAAGATTCTTAGGCATAATCAAATATTTATGTGTTACTCTAGTCCAAATACCAACAAAGAGCTTGGTGATGGACATCGTAGTAGCAGACATACCTCATAAGTATGGAATGTTTCTCTCTAGATCCTAGGGAGAAAAATTACAAGGCACTTTACAAATGGACATGACTTATGCTATCATTTCGGTGTTTGGTCAGCCAAGAAGATTATATAGGGAGACACTAATGAAGTATATGGTTAGTAGTCAATACAAACCCAACAATTATCCCCTGTATTCAGTACATTCAGACATGGATTCATTTATCTTATATAATAATGAATGTGTAGAAAATGAAGTTTCACACTTAGAGGCTAAAATTAGTGATACAAAAGTAATAAAATTGGATACTGAAGAAAAGGATGTAGAGGAAGAATCTATTTGGAATATTAATTTTGAAGGGGCTGTGAGTAAGGACAAAGTAGGGGTAGGTGTTTTCATTGTAAACTCATCAACAAAAAAGGCAAAGGGACATTATTACAAACTTAATTTTCAATGTGCCAATAACATAGTTGAATATGAGGCACTGATCTTAGGGCTGAAAATTTTAAAGAGATTAGGAGAAAAATAATTTATGTGCATGGGGATTCTGATCGAATTATCAATCAAATTCAAGGTGAATATTCTGTTAAACACCCTAGATTAAGATCCTATAGAAATATAGTCTTAGATTTTTTACAATGCTTTTCTAAATATGATTTGTCTATTATCCCTTCAAGCCAAAATATTTTAGCTCATGCCTTGGTTGTTTCAGCCAGTACTTGCAAAATGCCTTTCTACCCCAATAGGAAATATGTGGTGGAAGTGAAACACAAGACAGTTATCCTTGATTATGTAAGATAATGGCAAGTTTTTGGTAATGATGAGAAAATAGAGAATTTTTTACAAATCAAAGATGAGTTTGAGTATGTGAATATTGATGTAGATAATGAGATTGATAATGATGTAATAATAATAAAAAACAAATAGTGTTAAATGAAACTGATGACAATCAAGAAGAACTTGAGGTTCTGCAATTAAAAGACAATGTGCTACTAAGAGGATTGGTTCCACTGGAAGATATTTTTGACTTCAACGATGTGGCCAAAAACCCAAAAATAAACCTTTAGGAGATGAGGTAGAGGACTGTAACATAGGAACATAAGAAAATCCTAAAATTGTCTAAAACCTTGCCTCCTAAAGAAAAGAAAAAATACATTGAACTATTTAAAGAATTCTTTGATGTGTTTGCTTGGAGTTATGAGGACTTAAAATCTTATGATACTACTATCATAAAGCATACCATCCCCATCAAAGAAGAAAAAAAAACTTTCAAACATAAATTAACAAGGGTAAATCGAGTGATTACCTCTAATACAGAAAGAAGTGAAGAAAATGTTTGATGCTAAAATCATTATACCCTTTAGGTTCTCAAAATGGGTCTCTAATGTAGTACCAACTAGGAAGAAAATAGGGGAAATTAGACTTTGTGTAGATTTTAGGAATTTAAACAAGGTATATCTTCAAGACAACTATCCTCACCCTAAAATGGACCATATTTTACAAAGAGTAGTTGTTTCTAGTATAATTTATCTACTAGATGGTTCCTCATGGTACAACCTAATTCTAGTTCATCCTAATGATCAACACAAGACAAATTTTACTACATGTTGGGGGACCTTTATGTATGTCAATATGCCCTTTGGCCTCATGAATGCAGGGGCCACCTTTCAGAGAGTTGTGGACTATGCATTTGCTAATGAAATAGACAGGTTCATAGTAATTTACCTAGATGATATAATTGTGTTTTCAAAAATAGAGGAAGATCATCTGCTACATTTAAGAAGAGTTTTTGAAAAATGCAGAAAGTATGGAATATCCTTAAACCCTAAGAAAACTCTTTGTGGTTTAAAGGAGGGAAAAAATCTAGGTTATATTATTTATAAAGAGGCTACCAGGATAGATCCTAACAGAGTCAAAGCCATACAGAAAATTTACCCTCTAGGAAACATGAAAAAAATCCAATCTTTTATAGGTTGGATAAACTTCCTCAGAGGATTTATTCGAAACCTGGCTGAGATCTTAAAATCCATCAATGATATGCTAAAGAAAGATGTTGAGATAAAATGGAACACTGAAGCCAAAATATCTTTTAATGAAGTAAAGTTATCTTTAACAACAACTCCTGTTTTAACTAGCCATGACTTTACAAAGGATTTTATGATTATTTCTTTTGCATCTGAACATACTATTGCAGTTGTTCTTTTGCAAAAAAACAATGAAGAATATGAGAAACCTATTGATTTCTTTAGCAGGGCCTTAAGAGATGCATCCCTAAAATATAACATCATGGAGAAACAAGCCTTTGCATTGGTAAAAGTAGTAAAAGATTTCAGAGTTTACATTTTACATTCCCACATCATTGCTTATGTTCCTAGTGTTGTGGTAAAAGATATTCTTACACAGACAGATCCTGATGGAAAATGAGGTAAGTGGATAGCAGTCATCCTAGAGTATGATATTGAAGTAAAACCTACCAAGCTTATTAAAGGGCAGGGATTGGCTAAGTTAATGGTTGAGTCAAATTTCCATGCTCTTGACATAAATTTCATAGCTTCTCTTGATGAACAAGAAGAGCAGGCGACTCCACAAGTTTCAGAAGCATTTTCTACCTCTCCTTGGTATGTTGATATCATTTTTGTTTTACAGAATTTACAAGCTCCTCTTGGTTTAACTAAAACTAAAGCTAGATTTCTTAAGTTCAAAACTATGATATTTTTCATCGTAGATTAGAATGTGTATTGGGAACATGCTAGGGGTATTTTGTTAAATTGTTTATTAAAGGATGAAGCAGATAATATCATGCAGAAATTCCATCAAGGAGACTGTGGAGGACACGTATATTGGAAAACCACGGCCAATAAAATCCTCAGAGTTGGTTTCTACTGGCCAAGTTTATTTGCAGAAGTGTACAACAAGATCTCAAAATTCCATCAATGCCAAATTTTTGAAGGTGAAAGAAAGTTGTTTCCCTTACCCCTAAAGCCTATTTCAGTGGAGGTCCCCTTCCAACAGTGGGGCCTAGATTTCATTGGAGAAATCCATTTGAGCTCCTCAGCTCAACATAGATGGATCTTGACAGCCACTGACTATTTTACCAAGTGGATTGAGGCTATCCCAACCAGGCAGGCTACAAACATGGTCATCATATATTTTTTAGAAGGTAACATTCTGTCTAGGTTTGGATGCCCACACAAGATCATAATAGACAATGTTGCAACCTTTAAATCAAAGAAAATGATAGAGTTTTGTCATAAGTATAACATAAAATTAGGACACTCAACTACCTATTACCCACAAGGAAATGGGTTAGTTGAGTCCTCCAACAAGATTTTAGTCAACATCATCAAAAAGCTACTACAGGAGAATAAAAAATCGTGGCATAAAAAATTGATTAATGCCCTGTGGGCTAAGCAAATTAGCACCAAAAAGTCTATTGGGTTGTCTCCATTCCAAATATTATATGGAGTTGATTTTGTTTTTCCTACTTCTCTGGCAGTTCCCGTGTTAGAATTGTTACAAGAATATCAAGTAGAAACCAATGATTTACAGAGTAGAATTAATCAGTCCATACAGTTGCAGCAGTCCAGGGAGGAAGTCTACAATAAAACTCAAATCATTCAGGATAAGATTAAAAAGATCCATGATAGAAGGACTAAGGCAGATGATTTTCAACTAGAGGATCTAGTATTGAAATGGGATTCAAGGAATGAGGACAAAGGAAAACATGGGAAATTTGATCATCTGTGGAAGGGACCCTACAAAGTTGCAACCTTCCGAGGAAATAATGCATTTTTCTTGAAGGACTTGACTGAAGAAGTACTGCCTAGTGGACTTGTCAATGGAAGACTTCTCAAACACTACTTTCCTCAAAGTTAAATCAGTTTTCATTTAGAATCATTGTATATATCATTTTACTATTCTACTGCAAGAGTGAAGGTGGCTAACATCAAAAATTGAAGCCCGAAGAGAAGGCCCTGAGCTTCTGGTGATTTGTTACCCATATTTAAGAATAACAACAGGTAATCAGTTTATCTACAGAATAAGGACTCCATGCCCAATGGATAAAGGCTACTGATCTACAACATTCTTGACATCTCACAAGGAGCATGCCATCCACATTGGAGCCACTATTAGGGTCCTATAATATTTAGGATCATAAGTTGATTATCTGTGAATTTTCATGTATATGATTATTGTAAATAATCTCCCTTTCTGCAAGTTATTTCCAAAATAAAATAAAAATAAAAAATAGAATAAAAGAATAGAAAAGAAAGGGGATACAAAAAGAAAAAATATATATCTAAAGAAATGAAAAAAATAAAAAATTATGAGAAAATTGAAAAAAAGAATCAAAATACCCCAAAAATAAATGAGAAAGTCCAAATGCCACTCAAAAAATGAAAAAATGCATAAGTAATACCTTAGAAAGTTGTAATAATATGTTGCTAGTTAAAAGGCCATGTTGAAGTTAGATAAATAGGGTTAGTAAGTTTCATCACACCGTTTAAATGTGATTAGGCTTGATTTAATATAATTAGTTTAGACAAGTGAATGGTTTAACCACAGTGTAACTGTGGTTAAATTACAGTAGTTAGTATAAAATTGGTTAACCACATTGTCTATATGTGGTTTAACTTTGAGTAGATTAGATTAGTTAAAGTTTGATTAATTAAATCACACTTTTTGAACGTGTTTTAATTAACATTAAAATAAAATTAATACAAATAAGTGCTATCACATGGTATCAGTGCATTTCTTATGTAAATGGAATAAAGTGTAATGACATGACCTTTTGTCGTTTCGTAATAAACAGCGCGCAATATTCAACGATGAAGATCTCGCCAGCCCAGATCAATGATGGGTGATGAGATTCGGACCCCCCCATCCAAAACTGTTTATCGCCCCTCCCCCCCTCCAAAATCCACCATCCTCTCTTGCCTATCGTCGCGATCGTTGACCCCGCTCCCGCTCCATTCCCCCTCTGCCATGTGGAGCCTCATGTCTCCACTTCTCCCCAATACACTACTGCCACCTGACACTTCCGCCACCCCATCATCAGACCGTTGAGAAATTAATGTTTATCAATTCCTGTGATAACGAACCTACTCCTCTAATCACTAAATTGCAATCGTAAATCCATTTGACTATATTATCAACCAAAATTTATTTTATCACCTCCTATCAATGTTTCAAGGTAATAAGTGAACTAGAACCTATCACAGTGCCCAATCAACAGAGAATGTCACTGCAACAATGATCCAGACCACCACTGTGACCCATGCATCTGGCCAATTACCAGTTTGCACCTTACATACCAATTTTCGACCAACTTTCCTGGGTAATTCGAACCTCTTATTCATTTCTCCTCTATCATGGCTCTAAAGAAATCTCTAAAGTCACAAAGGACAACCCCTTACTACCCCCTATTCTAGATTTAGACCACGAACCTCTAGTAGACCAAGAATACAAGATTTTTGAAACCAGTTGTGAGTTCAACCTGTATGAACTCCACAATTGGTTGAAATAGAAATTTATTAACCTTAGTGATGAATTGGGTCTGTGGGAATCCTCCCTTCCCCAATTCACTTTCCCTCAGACCTACCATTTCCCCAAGTTTGTGTCATGGTGCCAATTCCGCTATATCCCTTCTTCGAGCGAGAATGTGGCCCAGAATAATGATATCCTTTTCACCATTACAGCTCAATCCATCTCCCAAATGCTCGAATTGCAAAATTCTCACTCCCTAAACCTTTTTCAATAGATTGCCTCATGAAAATGTACAAAAACATAACCTTCCCATAGAGAGCTAATATGTTTTAGACTTTTCTCCCTTTGGATGCCCAATTACCCAAGAAAAATCCCCCCCTATTCATCGTCTATGTTCCCAAAGATGACCAAGTAGATTATTTCTATTGTTTCATGTTTACCGAGCTAACAATCCGATTAGTGGGATGATGAGGCCATTATTAGTTTTTTATCAGTCTTCACAACAAGTGAAAAGCCCTCCATCTTTAATTATAGTCAGTTTATATTAGAGCAATCCATGATTAGTTCCTCAAATTCCCCACAGGATGAACTTTATAATATGCTTTGGTACTTCCTTATTTGTTTCTTTACCATCAAGAAAATAGGTTTTAGTTTCATTTGCAAAAATTGGATGAGCATGGAAATCCCCAAATAGTAATTCATTGGACTTCCTTGGTAAGGAAGCACTCCAATGAATTTACTTTCACAGAGTATGTTGATCAATTTTTATACACAGTCTCCTATTTGTTAAATAATGATATTGAACCAAGAATAGGTCCAGAAGTTAAAAGATTTCTTCATCTAAGTGAGAAGATTAAAACACGTGACTATTAGCTTTACCAGAACTACACAGAAATTAGGCTCTATGGATGTGAGTTTCCACCTTACAGGTTGCCAAAGTTTCTTCCAATGAGAATTTTCTCATTAGAATACATAAGACATGTTGTCACCTTCTTAAAACAGAGTTCCAGTTGTACAAAGAGTACCACATAACATATAGGTTTTCATCCATATTCCAGGCCATAGAAGCTCTCAAAGATAAATCGGATGCCCTCCACTAGATAGTGTTCATATTAAGCTTTCCAACGGTAGGTGGAAGTCCAAAAACTGACGCCTGGATCAAAAGTTAGAGCAGATTGAAGATACCCTTTCAAAGCCAGAAAACAAAGGAAAAACGGCTAAGGGTTAGGCTGGTCACAAATCCTAATTAGGGATTTTCTGAAACAATATCAGGGGAAGGCAGCGAAATCAACAATCAACCGATCACCGATATCACAAATCATAAATCAGTGGGTCCTAAGGCATGGCACATCTGCTTATCAATAATCAGAGTGCCCCAGGCACAGTCTATCAGCTTATCGGCGGTGCGGAGGTCACGCAATATCGGCGATCGACGATTCTGGATGGGACTGGGGTTAAAATTACTGTGAAGTGGAGAAGTCGCAATATAGTGTAAAGTTGTCAGGAAGGGTCGATGTCGATTTATAAAGGAAATCAGTGGCAAAACCAGAGGCAAGCGAGCCTTTTCTCTCTCCTCCAGGGGGCCACATGGCAGAATACCATTGGTCCAAATGAATACACAAGGTAGATAATGTCAGCATGATGTGGCAATACAAAGGACACGTGGCACACAGATTTGGCATTTTCAGGGGTCCTATGGGGGTGTATCTAGGTGACACGTGTCACCACTCAGGAGGTGCCACATTGCACTGATGACATCATCAATCCCACGGTCTCTCCCCCACCATCAAATAAACATCCCCCATCACCGAACGACCTAGATTGACCGTGCCAAATTGACGGCTCCCAGGACTTTTCAGCCCCCCTACCATGTTTCCCTTTATCGGCAAAGGGGGGGTCCAAAAAAGAGGTTTCCCTGTGAGGCCCCGCTGCTACATGTTCCTCTTGTATCATTTCGCACCCCCCCTCACTTACCACTTACCACTCATGCCCCCCTCCAAAAACCACTCATCCTCACACTCTCTCCCGCCAAAGGCCCTAGCGCCTGGGGACTAAGCACCTGGTCATAGCCCCCCAGTCGTATGAGAATAAATGTAGGTAGGGGCTAAACTGAAGGGGGCCAAGGAGCATCGGGCATCGTCGTTCTACAACACCTTCATGAGTAAAAGTCTCGTTGTCATAAAGACTCGATAGTATAGTATAGGGATTCAAAGGCAGATGGGTTAACAGTTGTGGCATTTAATAAGGAAGATGGAGCATTCAAACTCAGCATGGGCTGATCCAGAAAGGCCCTCTACGACATGGAACTAGGGTCGACGCTGACAGAAGTAAATAAGGACTTGGTAGCTCGGGAGCACTTGATTATCCAGCATGGTGTCCCCATACAGAGGGAATACAAAGTACCTCCCAGGGGTCCTCTACTTCAGTACTGCGACATGAAACTAATAGTGCCCACTCCTAACTTTGAAGGATTAATGGTTCAAGCAGTAAAGGAAGAAGCGATCATAGGGATGGGTATGAAGATATTTTATTAACGTGTTCATCTGGTTGTTGACTGATTTTTTATCTTGTAATGTGTTGCCCTTTAATGAGGAAATTAATATTTTGTCATGTTTTTGGGCCACAGAGCCATCCCTAGTCGAGACAGCTAGTCGACCTTACAATTGAGACTCGATCAAAGATATTTTGTTATAATGAATGTTCAACACTCCCCCTCTCTAGATAAATAGGGGAAAGAAGCACTTTACAAAGGTTCATAAATCCTAAATAAAACGCTACATGTTATTTTTAGACTATATGACTTTATAATACATATCTTTTAGAATATCAACCAAATGGTGGTGTTTCCCCCTTCGAGTATTACAGTAAGTTATCCCTCTATTTAAAACCCATTATGTTCAAGTTTCTTCTTTGAATTCATGCAATCATAGCTACTAGAAATATTTCATACTTCCTCACAGATTCATTTGTATTGATTTATTAATGCATGTGCGTGTATGGATTATTGAGATTATATCTTTAAAATTGCGCTACATGAATCCTAGCATTCACTCTCTCTTTTGTCCATTATATCTACCTGTAACTTAGATAAGTGTAGAAATTCTTGATGCATCAAGCTCTATGTGATAAGTGTAGAATTCTTGACACTTTAAGCTTTATGTGATGAATTACTTCTTCTCCTTATCCTCTCTCATTACTCTGCAAAAGCTTATTAAATTGTAAGTCCTTGAACTGCTCGACCTCCACTGTTTTATGCATATATTTTTGCGAGTTGAACATGTGAAGTACCAGAAATTCATGGCTTACTCCTTTATATGAATGAACCAACCCATTCCATTTAAATATATACATATATAAAATATGTGTGATGTCTCCAATTAGTTGAGAATCATATGAGACACACAGAATCTAGATGTGCCCAGGCACTGGTCTTGTAAGCAATCTGAGGCTGTCTCTGGGAGCAACATCATCTTTTAGCGTGGTTTCCAGGAATGTATTAAAGGATTTTTCCCCTAGGATACAACAATTTGAGCACACTTTGTGTAGGTGAGAAAAGGCATTTTGATTGCATCCACATCACCTTGGCAATTCCACAAACCCCACTATCATTTGCCATCCTGGATTTTAAAAATCTCCACACTCGCTCAGATACCTCTCAACAGAAAGCCCCATTTGTATCTCACCCCGATAAATTAATTTTCAGGAAAGTCTGGAAGGAGAAAACTCCTACTACATGCACTACCTTCCCATCTATCTTTGAAGCTTCCTCATCTAGCTCTCAACCCATTTTTACTCACTACTCACTAATCACTCCTAAAACCCTTACATACCCTGTTTTTAGTCTAGCCACTCCTACCACTCTTTTTTTGGCCCAAATTCTTCAGGAAAATCTCAATCCCCCTCCATTAATCCAGATGGATATTCCAGGTTTTTGCTAAATAAATATGCATGTCTTGATTTTTCTCAGCCCCTAAGTGTTATGCCTTAGGACTACCTAATGCTTCTGAATAGGTTCAATGGGGAGGATGAAAACACTGCACAGAGACACATCGAAACCTTTTTTGCTTTTGTTGAGAATCTGAATGTGGAACAACTAGATGTGGTCCTGAGACTCTTTGTACAATCCCTTAATGAAGAAGCCAAAAAATGGTTTAAAACCCTACCTGATGCCTCCATCACCACCTGGGAGGAACTTGAAAACTCTTTCACACGAAAATGGGGTGAAAAGAGAAATCATGAGTACCTCCTCAAAGAGTTTAACACTATAAGGAAGAAGCCAAAAGAGGATATCTCATCATTTATAAAAAGGTTCAATAAGCAGTATAATAACCTATCGGGTGAGATAAAGCCCCCTCTAGTTGTTGCTCGAGTTGCTTTTTTGGGAGCCTTTGAATCTGAATTTGGTTTTACTCTAAGGGAAAGGAAGTCTCTCACTTTCGATCAAATCCAAATCAATGCTCTTGAGGTGGAAGAAAATAAACCCATAGCCGGGAAGTCAAGAGGAAAGAAGAAACCTACTGAAAATAAAAGAGGGAAAGAAGAGGCATCCTCCTCTGATCAACTAGAGAATCACCAGACCTGAAGTGGGATGAATTGGATAAACTCATCAGGAGTATATCACATAAGGTTGGAAAGCTTGAACTTGAGAAAAAAAGTCTCTCCAAACAGAATGCTCAAGGCAACAACCAACGTTATAACCCATAGTATAGAAGGCCTCCATTGCAGATACTTCCAAGGGAAAGAAAGGAACAACTCAACCAGATCCCTCATCCTCTATATTTAGAAGATGATCCTGATGAACAATTGTCAGATACACATGAGATGCATGGAAACTTGTATTCTGCATTCTTTGAAGAAGAACGGGAAAATATGGCTCATCAAGAGACCAATCATGATAGAGAAGCTGCAGCAAATGAGGAGGATATAGATTATTATTGTAAACAATTTTCATATTTCATGCAATCACAACCCCACCGAAAGTATGATCTAAGATCTTCAAGAAAGAGGTCAAGAGAACCAGAATAACAAGAAGGAACCACTCCCCAATTTATTCCCCCAATACCAGATAAAGGGAAAGGTAAGCTAAATCCTGACTCTTCCAAGATAAAAGTCCCCTCAAATAAGGAAAGCAATAATTCTTAGGGACGCTCAAAAAAGGAGGCACATGTTCTTTCAAAAACTGTTGGTGGTAAGGAAGGAGAAGCAGAGCCAGGAGGTATAGAAAAAGTCCAACCTACATTCAACCTTCAAAAGGAATTTGAAAAGGTAAATATTCTTGTTCTTCTGATTGGGCTTCTAAAGAAGCCTGCTTATAAAGCTCAAGTCTCTCAATTCATGCATACATCTGCCTCGGCACCAACCCATGACAGTTTAAACCTTCAATAGGAGAGGCCAATGGTTGTTTTAGGGCCACATGTGGAAGAACTCAATCCTTCCACTACACCCTTCTACATGACCCTGGTAATCCATGACCTCTTATTACATAATTTCATGTTGGATTCCAAGCCTCACACAACCTCGTGCCATTACCAGTGATGGAATAGCTGGGCTTGCATATCACCAAGCCCTACAAGGACATATATTCCGTTGACTCTAAGAGGGTCAAATGCTTGGGAATGATAAAGGATCTGGTGGTAAACTTGGCTTAGATCACTGTGAAGAGCATGGTAATGGCCATAGTAGTGGCAGACATTCCCCCTCTGTTCAACATGCTCCTATCTAGATCTTGGGGTTCCAAGTTTGGGGGCTCTATCAAGTTAGATCTTAATTATGCCACTATTCCCACTTTTGGAGGTTAGCAAAGGAGGTTGTACAGAGAATCCAGGTTTGTAAAAACTATGACCCTGGCTAAATGCTTAGAAAACTCCCTAGTGCATGGGAATGAAAGCGACCTCTCCTCCCTATTCCTAGAAGAAGATGAGACCATCTTAGAGGAAACATCAATAAATTCCAAAGAGGGAAATGGATCAAGAGTATTGTTGGTATCTCTTGAGTGCAGTTTGATACCCCTCTCATTCAAGCTGGAGTTTGAGGTGACCAACAATGTCGTGGAGTATGAAGCATTGCTCCTTAAGTTACAAATGACAAAGAATATGAATATTGAATGCCTAATGGTCTACGGAGACTCTGAGTTGGTCGTAAGGCAGATCGAAAATCAGTGTCAGGCCAAACACTACAGATTGAGGACTTACCAGAATGAAGTGTGGTATTTAATTGATAATTTCTTCCTAGCCTTTAATATCCAATTTCTTCCCAAAGAAGGAAACAGAATGGCTAACTCCCTTGATGTAGTGGCAAGCAGTTTCAGGCCCCCTCAAAATCTGCTCCTCAGGTATGAGGTAGAAGTCAAATACAAACCCTCTATACCTGATAATGTCAAGCACTAGCAAGTATTCGAGGACGAAGAGCAGGTGAAATGATTCATAGAAGTCGTTTGGGAGTTTGATAACTCCACCATTGCTAAGAAACCACTTTGTGGGAAGACACAGTGACTGGGTTCAAAATTCTGCAACTGAAAGTGAATACCAACCCCTGCGGACTAGTCCCACTGGAAATGTTTTTTAATAAGGATGACATAACCTCCAAACCAATGGCTCCAGAGATGGATGATCAAGTAGAATATTGTAATATCAGCTCAGAGGAGGAACCCTAGATGATCAAGCTATCAAAAGTAATCCCCTTGCAATACAAACATAGATATTTAAACCTATTCAAAATCTACAAGGATTTTTTTGCTTGGTCTTATGAGGATTTGAAAGCATTTGATACTAACATCATACAACATAAGATTCCTTTAAAGGGTGGAATAAAACCATGCAAGCAGAAACTCAGGTAGATAAATCCATTCTTACTCCCCTCCATTGAAAAAGAAGTGAGGAAGCTGCTACAGGAAAAGATCATAGAGCCTTTAACGTACTCTGAGTGGGTGGCCACCTTAGTCCCTATCTGGAAAAAGAACAGAGAAATAAGGCTATGTGTAGATTTTCGGAATCTGAACAGGGCATCATTGAAAGACAACTATCCACTGCCTAAGATGGATTATATATTGTAGAAGGTGGTTGGCTCAGTCAAAATTTCCATGATGGATGGGTTCTCTGGTTACAACCAAGTAGCAATCCACCCTGATGATCAGAAGAAGACTGCTTTCACCACCCAGTGGGGAACATTCATGTACGCTCACATGCCTTTCGATCTTATTAATGCAGGGGACACATTTTAGAGAGCTATGGATATAACTTTCATGGGGGAGCAAGACAAATTCATGGTGGTTTATCTAGACAATATGACAGTCTTTTCTAAGACTAATGAAGAACACATCCTTCACTTGAAGCTCACCTTTGAGAAATGCAGGAGGTATGGTCTTTCTTTGAATCTTAAGAAATCTCAGCTTGCCCTGAGTGAGGATAATCTACTAGGACACATAGTAATGGCAGGAAGGTTTGAATATTGATCCTAAACGAGCCGAAGCGATCAGTCATATTCCTCTACCCAAGAATAAGAAATAGGTCCAAGCCTTTTTGGGGAGAATAAATTTCTTGAGGAGGTTCATAGCCAACTATGCAGAATAGTCAAGGGTATTACAAACATTCTTAAGAAGGAAAACAAAGTCAAATGGAGCCCTCCCCCCTGAGATTCTTTCATTAGAATTAAAGAAGCTTTGGTTGAAGCCCCGGTACTAGTCAGCCCTGACTATTCAACGCCTTTCTATATCTTCTCTTTTGCTTCTCTGCATACTATTTCCGCAGTTCTGCTACAGAAGAATAAAGATGGTTATGAACAACCCATCACCTTCTTCATCCAAGTCTTGAGGGATGTTGAGCTGAAATATATCATCTTGAAGAAACAAGACTATTAACTAGTCAAGGCTTTGAAGGCATTTCATATGTATGTGCTATAATTGGAAATCACAGGATTTGTCCCAATGACAACAGTCATGGACATCCTAGTGCAAGGAGACAATGAAGGAAAAAGGGGTAGGTGGATAGAAAATATACAAGAATGTGAGCTAGATATAAAACCTACTAAGCTCATAAAAGGCCAGGGGTTGGCCAAGGTTTTATCTTAATCTAATTGCCAAGATTTAGGGATAACAGAGGGAGGCATACCAAAGGATCATTAGAACAAGATTAAAACATCTGAGCAGAAGATCTATGCTAGAGATCAGGGATCACACTGGTATAAGAACATTGTTCATTATCTCTTATTCCTATGGTGCCCGTTGGGGCTGGATAAATCCAAATACCAAACTCTGAGATTGAAAGCACAAAAATATTTCATATCCAATGGTCTAGTCTGCTGGTAGGACCCGGTGGGATTATTGTTGTTATGTCTGGTATAGGGCGAAACCCATAAAGTGATTGAGGATTTTCATGGAACATTTTGTGGAGGTCACTATAGCTGGAAGACCACAAGGCATAAAATCCTCAAGGAAGCATTCTACTGACCCACACTATTTGGAAATGTTCATTCCCAGGTCAAGTCGTGCCAGAAGTGCCAAGTGTTTACTGAGAGGCAAAAGCTTTCTCCCCTCCCCTTGATTCTAGTACATGTGTAAGAACCTTTCAAACATTGGGATCTAGATTTCATAGGATAAATAAACCCACCATCAAGTGGCCAACACAATTGGATATTGATGGCCACAAATTATTTGACCAGGTGGGTAGAGGCCAACCTAGCTAGAACTATTAGAGACTCAATGCTAATCAAGTTTATGGAGGAGAATATATTATCCCACTTTGGTTTTCTTATCAAAATTATCACTGATAATTCTCAAGTCTTAAAATCTTCCAAATTCATCAGCGTCTGCCAAAAATTCAACATCATCATCGGTCACTTCACTACCTACTATCCCTAAGGTAATGGCCTGGATGAGTCCTCAAACAAAACTGTGGTGAGGGTTCTGAAGAAGACAATCATCGAGAATCATAAGAATGGGGACTCCCAACTGAAGTTTTCCCTATGGGCCAACCCATTAACTCCTAAAGGATCCATGGGGAAATTTCCTTTTGAGCTGGTGTATGGTAAGGTTGCAGTCTTCCTGATCCAATTAGCAATTCCAATGGCGAAGTTACTACAACAATATGAGGAAGAACCAAGTGCCTTGACACAAAGGATAAATCAGCTGGTTGAGCTTCATGAACAGAGAATAGGTGGGGGGGCAAATTGTCAAATTACCAACAAAAGATGAAATCCCTATTTGACAAGAAGGTCAAGGATCGACCTCTTCAACCAGGAGATTTAGATCTTCGATGGGACATCCGAAGAGAAGACAAAGGAAAACACATAAAATTTTATCTGCTCTGGTTCGACCCCTTCAAGATTGTAGAAGAGAGAGAAAATAACACATACATACTTGAAAATCTAGATGATGAATCGCTGGAATTGTCGGTAAATGGTCAGTTCCTCAAACTTTATTTTCAAAACTAGAGGTATCTTTCTTGCACTCATTTTCAATACCAGTGTGTGTGTTGTAATTTTTATATGAAATTTCCAGTTTATGTTGAAAATTCCACTTTCACAAAATTATTGTTTATTTAAAAAATACCCCATGCCCAAAGGAGAAGTTCACAGTTTGCAGGTTCTAAGCACCTTGCTAGCAAAGAAATGTCCCCAGGTGGAGCCAATGTTGTCACCTTCTGAAAACAGATTTCTAGTTGTACAAAAAGTACCAAAGAACATATAGGTTTGCCTCCATATTCCAATCCATAGAAGCTCTCAAAGCTAAATTGGACCCTCTCCACTGGATATTTTTCGGATTAAGATTTCGAACAGTAGGTGGAAGTCCAAAAATTGACTCCTGGATCAGAAGTTAGAGTAGATTGAAGATACCCTTTCAAAGCCAGAAAATGAAGGAAAAATGGCTAAGGATCAGGCTCATCGCAAATCGTAATTTGGGCTTTTCTGGAACAACAACAGGGGAAGGTAGCGAAATTTGCGATCAATCAATCGTCGATATTGCAAATCACAAATCGGCAGGTCCCAAGGCATGGCACATCATCTTATCAATGATCAGAGGACCCCAAGCATAGTCTATTAGCTTATCGATGGTGCAGAGGTCCCGCAATATCGGCGATCGGCGATTCTAGATGGGACCGAGGTTAAAAATACTACGAAGTGGAGAAGTCCTCATATAGTGTAAAGTTGACGAGAAAGGACAATGCCGATTTACAAAGGAAATCAGTGGAAAAACTAGAGGTAGGTGGGCATTTTCTCTCTCTCCTATAGGGCAGCCATGTGGTGGAATACCATTCGTCCAAATCAATACACATGGCAGCTAATGTCATCATGACGTGGCAGTACAGAGGACACATGGCACACAAATTTTGCATTTTCAAAGTCCTATGGGGACGTATCTGAGTGACACATGTCTCCACTCAAGAGGTGCCACATGGCACTGATGACATCATCAATCCCTTTGTCAATCCCCTGCCATCAAATAAACAACCCCCATCTCCAGATGACCTAGATTGACCCTGCAAGATCGACGGCTCCCAATCTATTCTCCCCCCCCCCATAATGTTTCCCTTTATCGATGAAGGGGAGGTCCGAAAAGATGGTTTCCTTGCTGGGCCCCATCGCTACATGTCCTTCTCATATCATTTCGCACCCCCTCCCTCTCACTTACCACTTACCACTCACGCCCCCCTCCAAAAACCACTCATCCTCACACTCTCTCCCGCCAAAGGCCCTGGCACCTGAGAAATAAGCACCCGGTCACAGCCCCCTGCTCATATGAGAAGAAATGTAGGCAAGGGCTAACCCGAAGGGGACCAAGGAGCATCAGAGATCGTCGTTATGCAGTGCCTTCTAGAGTAAAAGTCCCACTGCCGTAAAGACCCAATAATATGGTACAGGGTTTTTAAGGTAGATGGGTTGGAAGTTGTGGCATTTAATAAGGAATATGGGGCATTCTAACCCAGCATGGGATGATCCAGAAAGGCCCTCTACAACACAGAACTAGGGTCAAAGATGACAGAAGTAAAAAATGACCTGGTAGCTCGGGAGGAATTGATTATCTAGCATGGTGCCCCTATATAGAGGGAAGATGAAGTACTGCCCAAGGGTCCTCTGCTTTAGTACTACAGCATGAAACTGATAGTGCCCACTCCTAGCTTTGAAGGATGAATGGGTCAAGCAGTAAAGGCAGAAGTGACGGGAGTCAGCTAAGTAACATAGGAGGCCATACCACGAGAAAAATTCAACCTAATGTAGAAGCGATCACAGGGATGGGCACAGAGACATTTTATAAAGTGTTCATCTGAGAGTTGACTGATTTGTTATCCTGTAATGCGTTGCCCTTTAATGAGGCAATTAATATTTTGTAATGTTTTTGGGCCACAGATCCAGCCCTAGCCGACACATCTAGTCAACCTGACAACTGAGACTCAATCGAAGATATTTTATTGTAATGAATGTTCAACGCTCCCCCTCTCCAGATAAATATGGGAAAGAAAAACTTTCAAAGGTTCAGAAACCCTAAAGAAAGTGCTACATGTTATTTTCAGACTATATGACTTTATAATACAAATATTTTAAAATATCAAGAAAATGGTGGTGATTCCCCCTTCGAGTATTACAGTATGTTATCCCTTTGTTTAAAACACATTATGTTCAAGTTTCTTCTCTGAATTCATGCAATCATAGCTGCTAGAAATATTTCATACTTCCTATATTTATTTATTAATGCATGTGCCTGTATGGATTATTGAGATTATATCTTTAAAATTTTGCTACATGAATCCTAACATTCACTCTCTCATTTGTCCATTATATTTACCTGTAACTCAGATAAGTGTAGAAAATCTTAATGCATAAAGCTCTATGTGATAAGTGTAGAATTCTTTACGCTTTAAGCTCTATGTGATGAGTTACTCCTTCTCCTTATCCTCTCTCATTTCTCTACAAAAGCTTATTAAACTGTAAGTCCTTGAACTACTCAGCCTCCACTATTTTATGCATATATTTCTGTGATTTGTACATGTCAAGAAGTAACAGAAATTGATGGATTAATCTTTAGATGAATGAACCAACCCATTCCATTTAAATATATCCACATATAAATTATATGTGATGTCTCCAATTTCTTGACAATCATACAAGACACACAGAATATAGATGTGCCCAGGCACTAGCACTGGTCTTGTAAGCAATCTGAGGATATCTGTGGGAGTGACAACAAGACAAATGGTTAACATGGATGAGTTGCATTTTGTCGAAGCAAAGAAGAAATCTCAATTTAAAATAAAAACATAGCTAGGCCCATTCATTTGCAATAGTAGAGACGCAACTAAAGAAGCAGGCATCATCCTAAATAAAATGAACTTCCAATTCAGCTTCACCTGGTCATATGACCCCTTGGGAGTAATTTCAAAGCTAACAATAGAACAAAAGACTACTCCATACATTCACACTCCTAGGCCAGAGATTCATAAGTATATGAACCAGGACTAATGGCAGGAAAACACTCTACAAGAGGTAGAAGAGCAGGTAATTTCAACTACAACAACACAAACTCCTACACCACAGGAGAAATAGGACAAGAGACCAAGGGAAGAGGCTTCCCCCATAACTATGAAAATTCTAGAAAAAGAATTTCAAATCCACAAGAAGAGGCAAAATACAAGTTCAGTAACAGATGTTTTTCAAGGAGAAGATACATAGTCCACTATTGTTTTGATAGGCCCTCATGCTTCAAGGAGAGATGAAGATATATTTGTGGGATCTCCATTTTCTTTAGCCTCCCAAGATCCACTAAACACCTCTCAGTCACGAGAAATGGTTCATGACCAAGCTAAACCAAAAATTTTAGCAAAGTATAAGGAAATTAAACAAAAAAATGAAATGTTAAAAGCCTCAACTTATAAACAACTCTGGAAGCAGACAACCTCCTCACAACATAGGCTATTATCTTCCTTTGATACTGAAAAGGGGAAAATGCGGATAGCCTTTCTACAGACTCAAATTCCTTTCCCTAAAGCTCGAGAAGATTACAAGAAATCTATCTTTTCCTTCGATGTGGATCAAATTCATCCAATTGACCAGATAGATGTGGATAACCAAAGTGGAGAAATGGTGTACTCCACTTTGACTAAATATGCAATGGAAGCTTCTAAGTTGCACACTTCTCTAAATAACATCTAGTCTCAGCTTAAGCTATAAAAAATCTCCTCTCTAGCCAAAGATAAAAAGATCAAATCATTAGAAGACCTTGTAATCAAATTGGGATATGATCCCAACAATGTGAAAGCAACAGAAGAGATTGTCAGAAGGAAGAATGCTAATATTATGGTACTCAAGAACCAACTCAAATTTCCTTCCACAAAAGACCCAAAAACTAAGGAAGTAGGATAGCTAGAGAAGGAAAAGGAAGACATGTTCAGAATCCTTATTGAACAAAATGTAAAATCAAAGCAATGAGCACAAATTTCGTTAAATTTGGAATTAAATAGTGAATCTAGAATTTTAAAATAACCAAACAACTCAATTATAGTGGTGTCCTTGTAATAAAAAATTTCCAAATTTAATGAAATATGTTATAATGGAGATTGAGATGGAAAAGTTGTTGAAAGAAAGAGAGAAATCTACATAAGTAGCAACAGTTCCATTGATAGGAGTCCCTATTGCATCCACATCAGCACTAGGCACATCCACTTCATCCATTGTCACAGTTGAAGGAAAGTTTACACATCAACCCATTTGGGAAGGTTCCATTTTTCTCAAAATGCATGCACAACTTGATTTTATAATTATTTACCCCATCATAAATGTTGGAGCTAATTGCACTACCATGAATTGTTTCTACTTTCTTACCAAAAAGAGCCAAAACTTGCTGACCCTTCCAAAGTTCTTCTAAGTGAGCAAAGTGACAATGAGTTCCCCAGTCACACTTATTTTTTGTCCCATAAAAACATGAAAGAACATATTTGTATGGAGGCAGTGTAACTATCATAGTAACAGGTACTTCCTTCACATTCAAAGCTAAATATGAACTATTTACATGCTTGTGGGAAATTTTTCTTAAGCATTTCCTAACTCAAATTTGTGGCCTGCTCAGATTCATGTCCATTGGAAGAAGGAAATTGTGAGGAATACTCTACCTGGAACTTCTGTGGAGCCTCTACAACAATTTGTGAGAAATATTTAGCCATTAGAGGATTTCGATGATGAGAAACAACTTGAAAATAATATGCTTGTTTGGATGAAGACAAACTACCTCGAAGCATTGAATCAATCCCACATGATTTCTGGGAATGTGAATACTTGAACCATGTTAAATATTTTTTAATGGAAGACAAAATGTAAATTTGAGAAGTTATAATATTATCACATGCTTTATCAAGGAGTTATTTATCATATAGACTCAATAGTGCACTCATCTCAGATGAATGTGCAAGCCGAATAGGCTTTTGATTTCTAAAACCTTTTACATCTCTATTGGATCCATGTCTAAGCATGATAGCAACACATGCAAGATGATAATTATTCACATCATAATGTAGAGAGGTCTCTCTTGTTCTTGTGAGTATGTTTATACTTCCCCCATGCTTCTTTATTATTAATAGGAGTGCCTCAAGGTGGATATGACCTACAGCTGTGTGAACAAGAGTTGGTCCTGTATTGTTTCTAGATGTTACAATAGCACCAGCATCTAAAAAAATTTCCACAACTAAACAATTTACATTGCATCCATTGAGAGGAGTGTCCTATCTCAAATCCCAATGCAGATCTTTATTTCCATCTTGATATGAGTCATTGACTAGAGCAACAGATGCTAAAAAACATATAGAAGTGCATAATCATTTGCCTAGGCAGCTCGAATCAAAGGAGGAAATTAATATTTTGAACAAGAATTCTAGCTCTGGACAAACTAGAGAATACATTCTATGTGACTTGTCATTGATACAAAATTACATTACATGCAATAATGAGACTGAGAAATAATATGACTTAATACATCCACCATGTTGTAAGAATGAAATCTTATGAAAACTATCTAAATTAGTATTGCAAGTGAAAAGGAAACAATTAAACATTTATGTCTCACAAACAACACACTTGAAAAATATATATATTTATTAAGTGGAGAGAATAACCTATAATTATCAATCTAACATATAAAAAATATGACGAAATATGACAAAATAGTTCGTCAAGTTGAATTTCAAGGCTACATGTGCATTTATATATACATTATTAACACCATAACATTACAACCATTGTATCAGATAATGATACAAATATTCTATGTTCATTCAACTGTGTAAATAATGTTTGTGTATGCTTCATGAATGGTGATATCCACAAAGTGTAGCAAATCTTGACATTAGTCTCCTAAACAAAAATATAACTATTATCTTCCTCAACAAAAATATGACTATTATCTTTATCATTGTTTACCCTAACATATTGCTACTATATCTTCTCTACATGTAGGGAAACTCAACTTGTCCATATAGTCCTTCCTCCTTCCATTCATTGCAATAAATTCAATCATTTCCTATGCCAGAACACACTATGTCACGCATCTATAACCCTTCAAGCTCCTTTGAATTGCATGCTTCCAAATAAAAATGATAATTTGAGTCAACTTACACGAAGAGGGAATAATATCTTCTCTAGGATCTTATTCTAGTATGGGGTTTAATTACCCTATATGAATAAGCCTCCAATATAGAAATATAAGCAAATAACTATCACTATAAATTGACTGAGTTCGATCTTATGGAACAGAGAGTCAAATATACATCAGGAAATATCACCATAAATTGACCTATATTGTATATGTCGCTAGCAAAGAAATGTCTGCAGGTGGAGCCAATGTTGTCACCTTTTGAAAATAGATTTCTAGTTGTACAAAGAGTACCGAAGAACATATAGGTTTGCCTCCATATTCCAATCCACAGAAGCTCTCAAAGCTAAATCAGACACTCTCCACTGGATAGTTTTTGGATTAAGCTTTTGAATGGTAGGTGGAAGTCCAAAAACTGACTCATGGATCAGAAGTTAGAGTAGATTGAAGATACCCTTTCAAAACAAAAAAATGAAGGAAAAATGGCTAAGGGTCAAGCTCATCGCAAATCGTAATCGGGGCTTTTCTGGAAAAACAACAGGGGAAGGTAGCGAAATTTGCGATCAACCAATCTTCGATATTACAAATCAAAAATCAGCGGGTCCCAAGGCATGGCACATCATCTTATCAGTGACCAGAGGACCACGAGCACAGTCTATAGGCTTATCAGTGGTGCAGAGGTCCCGCAATATCGGTGATCGGTGATTCTAGATGGGACCGAGGTTAAAAAAACTGCGAAGTGGAGAAGTCCTAATATAGTATAAAGTCGACAAGAAAGGTCGACGTCGATTTACAAAGGAAATCAGTGGAAAAACCAGAGGTAGGTGGGCCATTTCTCTCTCCTACAGGGGGGGCACATGACAGAATACTATTGCTCCAAATGAATACACATGGTAGTTAATGTCATCATGATGTGGCAGTACAAAGGACACATGGCACGCAAATTTGGCATTTTCAAACTCCTATGGGGGCGTATCTGAGTGACAGGTGTCACCACTCAGGAGCTTCCACATGGCACTGATGACATCATCAATCCCGTTGTCCATCTCCTGCCATCAAATAAACACCCACCATCTCCGGACGACCCAGATTGACCCCGCCAGATTGATGGCTCCCAATCTGTTCCCCCCCCCCCCCATAATGTTTCCCTTTATTGATGAAGGGGAGGTCTAAAAAAATGTTTTCCCTACTGGCCCCCACCGCTACATGTCCTTCTCATATCAATTCGCACCCCCCCCCCCTCTCACTTACCACTTACCACTCACAGCCCCCTCCAAAAACCACTCATCCTCACACCTGCGGACTAAGCACTTGGTCACAGCCCCCTACTTGTATGAGAATAAATATAGGCAAGGACTAACCCGAAGGGAGACAAGGAGCATCGAAGATCATCGTTATGCAGTGCCTTCCAGAGTAAAAGTCTCGCTACCGTAAAGACCTGATAATATGGTACAGGGCTTTGAAAGTAGATGGGTCGGAAGTTGTGGCATTTAATAAGGAATATGGAGCATTCTAACCCAGCATGGGATGATCCAGAAAGGCCCTCTACAACATAGAACTAGGGTCAACGTTGACAGAAGTAAACAATGACCTGGTAGCTCGGGAGGAATTGATTATCTAGCATGGTGCCCCCATATAGAGGGAAGACAAAGTACTGCCCAAGGGTCCTCTGCTTCAGTATTGTAGCATGAAACTGATAGTGCCCACTCCCAGCTTTGAAGGATGAATGGTTCAAGCAGTAAAGGAAGAAGCGATGGGAGTAGGCTAAGTAACACAGGAGGCCATACCAGGAGGCCATACCACGAGCAAAATTCAACCTAACGTAGAAGCGATCATAGGGATAGGCACAGAGATATTTTATTAACGTGTTCATCTTAGTGTTGACTGATTTGTTATCCTATAATGTGTTTCCCTTTAATGAGGCAATTAATATTTTGTAATGTTTTTAGGCCACAGATCCATCCCTAGCCGACACAGCTAGTCGACCTGACAGTTGAGACTCAATCGAAGATATTTTATTGTAATGAATGTTCAACGCTCCCCCTCTCTAGATAAATATGGGAAAGAAACACTTTACAAAGGTTCAGAAATCCTAAAGAAAGTGCTACATGTTATTTTCAAACTATATGACTTTATAATATAAATCTTTTAGAATATCAAGAAAATGGTGGTGATTCCCCCTTCGAGTATTACAGTATGTTATCCCTTTGTTTAAAACCCATTATGTTCAAGTTTCTTCTCTGAATTCATGAAATCATAGCTGCTAGAAATATTTCATACTTCCTCACAGATTCATTTGTATTTATTTAATAGTGCATGTGCCTATATGGATTATTAAGATTATATCTTTAAAATTGCACTACATTAATCCTAGCATTCACTCTCTCATTTGTCCATTATATTTACCTGTAACTCAGATAAGTGTAGAAAATCTTAATGCATCAAGATCAATGTGATAAGTGTAGAATTCTTTACGCTTTAAGCTCTATGTGATGAGTTACTCCTTCTCCTTATCCTCTCTCATTACTCTGCAAAAGCTTATTAAACTGTAAGTCCTTGAACTACTCAGCCTCCACTATTTTATGCATATATTTCTGCGATTTGTACATGTCAAGAAGTAACAGAAATTCATGGATTACTCCTTTAGATGAATGAACCAACCCATTCCATTTAAATATATACACATATAAATTATATGTGATGTCTCCAATTTCTTGAGAATCATACGAGACACACAGAATCTAGATGTGCCCAGGCACTAGCACTGGTCTTGTAAGCAATCTGAGGCTGTTTGTGGGAGCGACAACAAGACAGATGGTTAACATGGATGAGTTGCATTTTCTGGAAGCAAAGAAGAAATATCAATTTAAAATAAAAACACAGCTGGGCCCATTCATTTGCAATAGTAGAGACGCAGCTAAAGAAGCAGGCATCATCCTAAATAAAATAAACTTCCAACTCAGCTTCACCTGGTCATATGACCCCTTGGGAGTAATTTCAAAGCTAACAGTAGAACAAAAGACTACTCCATACATTCACACTCCCAGGCCAGAGATTCAGAGGTATATGAACCAGGACCAGTGGCAGGAAAACACTCTACAGGAGGCAGAGGAGCAGGTAATTTCGAATACAACAGCACAAACTCCTACACCACAAGAGAAATAGGACAACAGACCAAAGGAAGACGCTTCCCCCATAACTATGGAAATTCCAGAAAAATAATTTCAAATCCACAAGAAGAGGCAAAATACAAGTTCAGTAACAAATGTTTTTCAAGAAGAAGATACATAGTCCACTATTGTTTTGATAGGCCCTCATGCTTCAAGGAGAGATGAAGATATATTTGTGGGATCTCCATCTTCTTCAGCCTCCCAAGATCCACTGAACACCTCTCAGTCAGGAGAAATGGTTCATGACCAAGCTGAACCAAAAATTTTTGCAAAGTATAAGGAAATTAAACAGAAAAATGAAATGTTAAAAGCCTCAACTTATAAATAGTTCTGGAAGTAGACAACCTCCTCACAACATAGGTTGTTATCTTCCTTTGATACAGAAAAGGGGAAAATGCAGATAGCCTTTCTACAGGCTCAAATTCCTTTCCCTAAAGCTCTAGAAGATTACAAGAAATCTATCTTTTCCTTCGATGTGGATCAAATTCATCCAATTGACCAGATAGATGTGCATAACCAGAGTGGAGAAATGGTGTACTTCACTTTGACTAAATATGCAATGGAAGCTTCTAAGTTGCATGCTTCTCTAAATAACATCTTATCTCATCTTAAGCTATAAAAAATCTCCTCTCTAACGAAAGATAAAATGATCAAATCATTAGAAGACCTTGTAATCAAATTGGGATATGATCCCAACAATGTGAAAGCAACAGAAGAGATTGTCAGAAGGAAGAATGCTAATATTATGGTACTCAAGAACCAATTCAAACTTCCTTCCACAAAATACCCACAGACTAAGGAAGTAGGATAGCTAGAGAAGGGAAAGGAAGACATGTTCAGAATCCTTATTGAAAAAAATGTACAAATCAAAGCAATGGAGACTGAGATGGAAAAGTTGTTGAAAGAAAGAGAGAAATCTACACGATTAGCAACAGTTCCATTGATAGGAGTCCCTATTGCATCTGCATCAGTAGTAGGCACATCCACTTCATCCATTCTCACAGTTGAAGGAAAGTTAACAAATCGTTCAGAGGAAATCATTAGAGCAATGGATGACCTGTCAATAAAAGGACAGGAAATTGAGAAGATAAAAACACATCTAAATAACCTTTAGGAGCAGAAGCTGAAGATTGATAGCGTGTACTTGGCATAATTGTAGAAAACACACAAGTTAACGCAGAAGATTGATCAATTGCAAAGTGAATCTACACGATTAGCAACAGTTCCATTGATAGGAGTCCCTATTGCATCTGCATCAGTAGTAGGCACATCCACTTCATCCATTGTCACAGTTGAAGGAAAGTTAACAAATCGTTCAGAGGAAATCATTAGAGCAATGGATGACCTGTCAATAAAAGGACAGGAAATTGAGAAGATAAAAACACATCTAAATAACCTTTAGGAGCAGAAGCTGAAGATTGATAGTGTGTACTTGGCATAATTGTAGAAAACACATAAGTTAACACAGAAGATTGAGCAATTGCAAAGTGAATCAACAATGGCATAGACATTGTCATAAGCTAAAGAGAGTATATGGATAGAAATAAATGAGGCCATGACTGAAATATGGCCCTCAATTCAGATTATCTTTGAGTAGGAAGAATTAATACAAAGGTCAAAAGAGGTCATTGAAGAAGTAAAAGAAAATCTAGGGCAGAAGCCTGGTGAAGCTACTACTCTCATCAGAATTCTGAATTCTAAAACAAGGGAAGAATTAGAAGAATTAGAAATTGCAGATAGGACAGAGACAATTTTGGAAGTGAGGAAGGTCCTTACAAAAAGGAACCTTATGCTGCAATTGGAGAATAAATGTCACAATATGGAGTCCAGCGTTCAAAAATTTCACAAGAAATTTAATGTGCTTAATCAGAAGGGACTGCCTGGATTAATAGGAATTGGAGACAAACTGATCAGTTTAGAAGAGTATCACCAGCAATTGTACCACATAGCAAGGGATAAATCAAATTTTGTTGGAATCAAAGGAAGCATCACGGGAAAAGCTTTCATGGAAGCTTTGGATTTTGATCTGTCTACCAAACATGAGATCAAACACTTATTTGTCATCAATCCTACTTTTCAAAACTATACTGATGTGGATGAAACTTTTGGAAAGTTAGTAAAATTTTCCACTCCAAGTGAAAAAATATGGGATGAATTGTGTGAATTACTTGAGTAACACAATTTTTACCCCAACAGCAAGGTAGCACTTCTTCAAGTCGAGTCATCAACAGTAGACCTCGAAGATAGTGTCAAAGTATTACAACAGCTTTAGTTATCTCTAATTTTTATCTATTTTTACAGATAGTTTAGGATATTTTATAAAAGATCTTGAGGTTTTCACTCAAGATATTTTTTATAATTTTGTATAAGTACTTCATAAATTGAAGTAGAATTCATTAGAGGAAATTTCAACTCAAAAATAGCCACCTAAGAAATAATTAAGAAATTAATAAAATAATGCCATGTAGACAATTTTTCAATATATCATTCTTATTATTTTACTTTTATCAAAATTATCCAAATAAATGTCACGTTTATCAAAATAATTGTATATATTTTATATTTAAATTAATTTAATAGCACGAGATTTAATAAAATTTAAATTTAATTTAAATTGCCCAATTAAACATCACTTTACCAAACCACCTATATACATTTTATATTTAAATTAATTTACTAACATAAATTTTAAATTAATTTATTAACATAAAATTTAAATTAAAAAAATAAATTTAAATTTTAGATTTATTATTTAACACCCTATGATTTACGCTTTATTAAAAACACACTCAACTCATGATTTACCCTTCATTAAAAATATTCTAACTTTTATAGATTAAGAAATTAATTTGATTTTTAATATTTAATATAGTTTTGGGTCACTTGGGCACCATTCACACTTAAAGTAGGTAAATTATATTATTAAAAAAATTGTCAGTGCCTAGTCACACATGTATCTCTTTTAAAATTTAAAGGGTTTTGATTGGCTTACACATTATGACATGGAAATTCAATGTTAACTTTTTAAAATCAAATTTCCTCTAATGGTTGGGACTTGGATGAAGAAAGCATGTTATTGATGTAAAGTTGTTCACTAAGCTGAAAGTGATAATTTCTTTAATACAGAAGTATGTTCCAGGATTCTTGTGTCAGGCGAACTCGCAATATTTTTATTTTTGTAAACTTGTTGTATCTTTGTTTTCCATATGTTATTCTGATCTATATTGTTTAAGGAAAATGAAATACTAAATTTGTTTAATTACACTTTGTCTTGGCTTATAAGCAATATCTATGTTTTCAAACTAAAATTAAATATAGAATTCTTAACTGCTTTATGCTTAATCGAACCTTAAAATTTTCCTCTTTATCACTCCATCAAGCTACGAAGATCCAATAGCATACCTACCTTGCCCTGTTACATTTTGCCTGATATTTCTGCATCTGATCACCCTAAGTCCTTTGATTCCATTTGGCCAATGGCTTTTCTCTGCAATTTCAACCAAACAATTCAAAAAACCAAACTTTTAGCCTTACATCTAACCTAAAATCCTAAAGCAACAAAGATAAATTTGATAGAGAGATCCCTCCCTGAGTTTAGAAGGGCTAGCTTCTAAACTTGAAAGTGGTTTTGTGGTTACCGCTGCAATTCCTTTACAGCCTGGGAAATTACAAAGTGATAAAAATACTTACATCATCAAATTCCTCACTAGAATAAGAGCTTAGAGAAGATGTAGTTGAAGGCCAGGTTTTGACTCTTCCACCTGATAGAAGACTTGATGAAGCTGATAAAGGCCTAAGCTCATTGTTTCCATGAGAAAATTTACACTTCAACCCATTTGGGAAGGTTCCATTTTTCTCAGAATGCATGCACAACTTGATTTTATAGTTATTTACCCCATCAGAAATGTTGGAACTAATTGCACTCCCATGAACTGTTTCTACTTTCTAACCAAAAAGAGCCAAAACTTGTTGACCCTTCCAAAGTTCTTCTGAGTTAGCAAAGCGACAATCAGTTCCCCAGTCACACTTCTTTTTTGTCCCATAAAAACATGAAAGAACATATTTGTATGGAGGCAGTGTAACTATCGTAGTAACAGGTACTTCCTTCACATTCAAAGCTGAATATGAACTATTTATATGCTTGTGGGACTTTTTTCTGAAGCATTTCCTAATTCAAATTTGTGGCCTGCTCAGATTCATGTCCATTGGAAGAAGGGAATTGTGAGGAATACTCTACCTGGAACTTCTGTGGAGCCTCTGCAACAATTTGTGAGAAATATTTAGCCATTAAAGGATTTCGACGATGAGAAACAACTTGCAAAGAAGATATTTGTTTGGATGAAGACAAACTACCTCGAAGCATTGAATCAGTCCCACATGTTTTCTGGGAATGTGAATACTTGAACCATGTTAAATATTTTTTAATGGAAGACAAAATGTAAATATGAGAAGTTATAATATTATCACATGCTTTATCAAGGAGTTATTTATCATATAAACTCAACAGCGCACTCAGCTCAGATGAATGTGCAAGCCGAATAGACTTTTGATTTCTAAAACCTTTTACATCTCTATTGGATCCATGTCTAAGCATGATAGCAACACATGCAAGATGATTATTATTCACATCATAATGTAGAAAGGTCTCTCTAGTTCTTGTGAGTACGTTTATACTTCCCTCATGCTTCTTTATTATTAATAGGAGTGCCTCAAGGTGGACATGACCTGTAGCTGTGTGAACAAGAGTTGGTCCTGTATTGTTTCTAGATGTTACAGTAGCACCAACATCTAAAATGTTTTCCACAACTGAACAATTTATATTGCATCCATTGAGAGAGGTGTCCTATCTCAAATCCCAATGCAAATCTTTATTTCCTTCTTGATATGAGTCATTGACTAGAGCAACAGATGCTAAAAAACATATAGAAGTGCATCATCATTTGCCTAGACAGCTCGAATCAAAGGAGGAAATTAATATTTTGAACAAGCATTCTAGCTCTGGAAAAGCTAGAGAATACATTCTATGTGACTTGTCACTGATACAAAATTACATTACATGCAATAATGAGCCTGAGAAATAATATGACTTAATACATCCACCATGTTGTAAGAATGAAATCTTATGAAAACTGTCTACATTAGTATTGTAAGTGAAAAGGAAACAATTAAACATTTATGTCTCAAAAACAACACACTTGAAAACAAAAATGATATATTAAGTGGAGAGATTAACCTATAATTATCAATCTAACATATAAAAAATATGACAAAATAGTTCCTCAAGTTGAATTTCAAGGCTAAATGTGCATTTATATATACATTATTAACACCATAACATTACGAACATTGTATCAGATAATGATACAAATATTCTATGTTCATTCAACTATGTAAATAATGTTTGTGTATACTTCATGAATGGTGATATCCACAAAGTGTAGCACATCTTGACTATAGTCTCCTAAACAAAAATATAACTATTATCTTCCTCAACAAAAATATGACTATTATCTTTATCATTGTTTACCCTAACATATTGCTACTATATCTTCTCTACATGTAGGGAAACTCGGTTTGTCCATATAGTCCTTCCTCCTTCCATTCATTACAATAAATTCAATCATTTCTTGTGACAGAACACACTATGTCACGCATCTATAACCCTTCAAACTCCTTTGAATTGCATGCTTCCAAAAAAAAAATGATAATTTGAGTCGACTTACAGTAAGAGGGAATAATATCTTCTCTAGGATCTTATTCCAGTATGGCGCTTAATTGCCCTATATGAATAAGCCTCCAATCTAGAAATATAAGCAAATAGAATTTCACAATAGAATGATTATTTATAAAATGAAGTAATTTAAAAATTGGTTGGGTTGGTAGCTAAAAGTAATATGTCAGTTTAAAACAGTAATAAGAGCTCTGGCTCGGTATATTCACATAAAAAAAACTACATATGAATGAGCAAGTGATAAATACATCTATTTAGATGAGAGGTTGTAAGGGATTCAACGTAACTCTGAGGGTTTCAACCAAGAAACCCTATAATTATGAGTGTACATGCATCTAAATACAAAAAAAGATATCTAATATTTGAGTAGACTTACATCAGCAAATTACTCAATGGAATAAGATCTTAGAGAAGATACAGTTGAAGGCCAAGTTCCATCTCTTGCACCTCGTAAAAGACTTGATGAAGCTGATAAAAGCCTAAGCTCATGGTTTCCATGGGAAAATTTACACTTCAACCCATTTGGGAAGGTTCCATTTTTCTCATAATGCATGCATGACTTGATTTTATAATTCTTTACCCCATTAGAAATGTTGGAACTAATTGCACTGCCATGAATTGTTTCTACTTTATGACCAAAAGAGCCAATACTTGTTTACCCTTCCGAAGTTCGGCTGAGCGAGCAAAGTTACAATCAATTCTCCACTCACACTTCTTTTTAGTCCCATAAAAACAAGAAAGAAGATATTTGTATGGAGGCAGTGCAACTATCATAGTAACAAATATCTCCTTCACATTCAAAGTTGAATATGAACTATTTATATGCTTGCGAGACTTTTTCTAGACCATTTCCCAATTAAAATTATGGCCTACTTAGATTCATCTCCACTGGAAGAAGGGAATTATGAGGAAGACTCTACGCGGAACTTCTGTGGAGCCTCTCCAACAATTTGTGAGAAAGATTGAACCATTGGAGGATTTCTAGGATGAGCAAGAGGTTGCAAAGAAGATACTTGTTTGGAAGTAGACAAATTGCTTGGGAATCAGTCCCACATTATTTCTGAGAATGTGAATACTTGAACCATATTAAAAAATTCTTAATGGAAGACAAAATGCAACTTTGAGAAGTTATAATATTATCACATGTTTCATCAAGGAATTATTTATCATATAGACTTAAAAACACACTCATCTCAGATGAATGTGGAAGATGAATAGGCTTTGGTTTTCTCAAACCTTTTACATCTCTATTGGATCCAAGTCTAAGCATGAGAGAAACACATGCAAGATGGTTATTATTCACAGCATAATGTAGAAGGGACTCTCTTGTTCCTGTGAGTATGTTTATACTTCCCCCATGCTTCTTTACTATTAATAGTAGTGCCTTAAAGTGGCAATGACTTGCAGTTGTGTGAATTGGAATTGGTCATGTATTGTTTCCAGATGTTAGGGTAGCATCAACATCTAAAAAAATTCCACAAACAGACAATTTACATTGCATCCACTGAGAGGAGTGTCCTGTCTCAAAGCCCAATAGAGTTTCATTGTCATATTGATATGAGTCATTGATTGGAGCAACAGATACTAACAAAACATCTAGAATTGCATCATCATTTTCCTAGACAGCTTGAATCAAAGGAGGAAAATAATTTTTCGAACGAGCATTCTAGCTCTGGACAAACTAGAGAATACATTCTATGTAACTTGTCACTGATACAAAATTACATTACATGTAACAATGAGCCTAAGAAATAATATGACTTAAGACATACACCATGTTGCAAGAATGGAATCTTATGGAAACTATCTACATTAGTATTGTAAGTGAAAGGGAAACAATTTCACATTTATGTCTCACAAAAAACACACTCGAAAGCAAAAATAATATATTAAGTGGAGAGATTAACCATAAATTATCAATTTAACAAATAAAAAATATGACAAAATAGTTCCTCACGTTGAATTTCAAGGCTAAATGTGCATTTATATATACATTATTAACACCATAACATTACAAACATTGTATCAGATAATGATACAAATATTCTATGTTCATTCAACTGTGTAAATAATGTTTGTGTATGCTTCATGAATGGCGATATCCACAAAGTGTAGCACATCTTGACAATAGTCTCCTAAACAAAAATATAACTATTATCTTCCTCAACAAAAATATGACTATTATCTTTATCATTGTTTACCCTAACATATTGCTACTATATCTTCTCTACATGTAGGGAAACTCGGTTTGTCCATATAGTAGTTCCTCCTTCCATTCATTACAATAAATTCAATCATTTCCTGTGACAGAACACACTATGTCACGCATCTATAACCCTTCAAACTCCTTTGAATCGCATGCTTCCAAAAGAAAATAAAATGATAATTTGAGTAGACTTACAGGAAGAGGGAATAAGATCTTCTCTAGGATCTTATTCCAGTATGGGATTTAATTACCCTATATGAATAAACCTCCAATCTAGAAATATAAGAAAATAACTATCACCATACATTGACTGAGTTCAAGCTAATAAAACAGAGAGTCAAATAGACATCAAGTGTTGTAGATCTAACCCAAGAATATTATAGATCTGATACGAAATAGCTCTGATACCACTTGTTGTAGATCTAACCCATAAATATTATAGATCTGATATGAAAATATAAGATAATGCAAGTAAACCCAAAGATAATATAAAATGATTCTTTATTGATCAAACCCTTAAGGTAGGGTAACACCATACATTCACTCCTTAAGGAAGGAGAACACTCCACAAGCCATATGCTCGTTCATACAATAATACTTCTCTATGTCTCCATGTGGAGTCTCTAGCCTTTATATAGGCCTCATACATACAATACCATGGGTCATTACCATGGTTCCCTCATACCATCAACTAATACCATGGGCCCATTACATTATTATTAACTACTTGTGGTCCCTTACATGACATGGGTTAACCACCTTATTTATTACTATGGCCCAGCCCATTATTACATTATTACCTTGGGTACCTCCCTTGGTACCCCATATTATCCCCCCTAGGTATATAACATTCCACCCCCCTAAGCATGTTTCGTTCCCGAAACATGGGAAGAACACAAATAATAAGATCTACTCAAAAGAGTAGTCCACTGATAACATGCACGTGCATCTAGCCATCCAAGAGAAAGGTGAACCCTCGATCTCGCTGGTGCCTCGCTCGCTTGAGATGGAAGTTGACCATGGCAGCTCTTCTGTGTTGATGTGTAGTAGGTGGATCTAGGCTCCTTGCTATCCATCATACGGGGGTTGTTGTCCTTGTGGCTAGTTGGTTGCCATCTTGTTCGTTGTTTTCTTGCGGGGTGATGTGGGTGATGATATGTTGAAGTTTTAACCCACGATGTCTTTTTCTTTAATTCACCCTGCTGTGGTGCATGTTGTCGTGGCTTCTTTTCTAATATGACTTCAACCACTGAACCCTCATCAGATGTGTCAGCACCTGTTACCTTTTCGGCTTCAGCCTCTGTTTGTGTTTGATTGTCGACCATCAACTGCTCATCATCTGATATGTCAGTCCCTGTAACATCTTCTGCTTCAACCTCCTTGGACTCTACCTGCTTATTAATGGAAATATCCTGTAATGTAATTTTCTTCTTTTTATACCAGAGCTTTAGGAATTTCTTCTGCACATTAATATTTATTGTACCCGCAGATTCCATCCAAGGATATCCCAAAACCACATCCATATTATCCATCTCTGAAGCATAAAAATCACCATGCAACACATACTTATCCATAGAAAGCTTCAAATACTTGTAAATTTGAACAACCTCATCATCAACCTGTGTACTTTCAATTTGTTTAGCTGGAACTTGCAATTTGTTTGCCAAATTAACATTGATGAAATTATGCTTGCAACTAGGATTTATAGAAACAATGATTTTCTCTTTATAAATCAATCCATGAACCTGCAATAAGGATATACCAGTAGGAAATAACCCCACATGTTTCCCCTTATCTTGTTTTCTAGTTTGAGACCATTTGTCCAAAAAGACTTTTTCAAATTCTGCATCTGAAATTTTGTTCAACCTCTCATAGTCAAGTAATAAATTCCATTTTTGAGCCTCACCTCTCATATTAGACAGAATTTGAAACTTCCAAAATGTCCCATATGTGGACTTGTATCTTTGTATGCATTCTTCAATAGTAGGACCATCATCTTTTCCTGTAAAATAAAGAGTCGCCATGAAGAAAAAATTCACTTACTTGGAGAAAATTTGTAATTGTCACAGTTTCGTCAATATTGCTTAGAATTTCTATTATAACCTGTTTTTAGAAATGGAACAATCATTCTGCATCTGCCCATGTGGTAGAAATCTTGATTCAGACACTGGAATTACAGATCTGCGCTGCTACTCTCCCGCCGTCACCCAAAATTTCTGCAAAAAGAGCTGATTTTAATTCAGCGATATCTCCCTCATCCGGACTCCGATTCGACTGATTTTTTTTTGAAATCATGTGTTTTTTCACAAAGATTCCAGATCTACAATTATATTTTGCAGATCTGGTGCCAAGATGTCTAGATCTGCGCCGCAAATTCGCTGCCCCAAAAATTGTCTGCAACCCTACTGATTTTTAAATCAGCTATATCTCCTTCATCCGGACTCCGATTCAACCGATTTTTTTTTTTAAATCGACTATTTTTTCACCAGAAATACAGATCTGCAATTAGATTTTGCAAATCTTGCACCAAAACGTACAGATCTGATCTACAAATTCGCCACCCAAAAATCCCTGCAAAAAATGAAAAAAAAAATTCTCCACGGTTTGCCCAAGAAAGAGCTTTGATACCACTTGTTGTAGATCTAACCCAAGAATATTATAGATCTGATATGAAATAGCTCTGATACCACTTGTTGTAGATCTAACTCAAGAATATTATAGATCTGATATGAAATAGCTCTGATACCACTTGTTGTAGATCTAACCCAGAAATATTATAGAACTGATATGAAAATATAAGATAATGCAAGTAAACCCAAAGATAATATGAAATGATTCTTTATTGATCAAACCCTCAAGGTAGGGTAACACCATACATTCACTCCTTAAGGAAGGAGAACACTCCACAAGCCATATGCTCGTTCATACAATAATACTTCTCTATGTCTCCATGTGGAGTCTCTAGCCTTTATATAGGCCTCATACATACAATACCATGGGTCATTACCATGGTTCCCTCATACCATCAACTAATACCATGGGCCCATTACATTATTATTAACTACTTGTGGTCCCTTACATGACATGGGTTAACCACCTTATTTATTACTATGGCCCAGCCCATTATTACATTATTACCTTGGGTACCTCCCTTGGTACCCCATATTATCCATATAGTAGTTCCTCTTTCCATTCATTACAATAAATTCAATCATTTCCTGTGACAGAACACACTATGTCACGCATCTATAACCCTTCAAACTCCTTTGAATTGCATGCTTCCAAAAGAAAATAAAATGATAATTTGAGTAGACTTACAGGAAGAGGGAATAAGATCTTCTCTAGGATCTTATTCCAGTATGGGGTTTAATTACCCTATATGAATAAACCTCCAATCTAGAAATATAAGAAAATAACTATAACCATACATTGACTGAGTTCAAGCTTATAGAACAGAGAGTCAAATAGACATCAAGAAACTAGTTACAGAGAATTTCACAATAGAATGAATATTTATAAAATGAAGTAATTTAAAAATTGGTCAGCTTGGTAGCCAAAAGTAATATGTTAGTTTAAAATAGTAACAAGAGCTTTGGCTCAGTATATTCGCATAATAAAAAAAAAAAAATTACATTTCAATGCACAAGTGATAAATACTTCTAGTCAGATGAGAGATTGTAAGGGATTCAACGTAACTCTGAGGGTTTCAACTTGTAATTATGAGTGTACATACATCTAAATACAAAAAAACAGAAAACAAAAAAGCAAAAACAAAAACAAACAAACAAACAAATAAACTTAAAGATTTGAGTAGACTTACATCATCAAATTCCTCACTAGAATAGGATCCTAGAGAAGATGCAGTTGAAGGTCAAGTTCCATCTCTTGCACCTCATAAAAGACTTGAAGAAGTTGATAAAGGCCTAATCTCGTTATTTCCATGGGAAAATTTTCACTTCAACCCGTTTGGGAAGGTTATGTTTTTCTCATGCATGCACAACTTGATTTTCATTAGGGGAGTTTTGAGGTCTAAAATGGACCTCCTAAGAAAAATTTACAACCAAAATAAACGTTATAAGAACCAATAGGATTCAAGATGATGATGTCAACCATGGGGGATGATTCACCATTTTTGGAGTAAAAATGTTAAAAGATTAAAAAATAATAAAATAATAAAACTACTTTTTCAACTCGTATTTTTACTTATCTTCCTAAGGTTTTACTCAAATTTTGAGCAGGAGTACACGTTGGATGCAAAATTTAACTCCTCATCCAAGGAGTACCCATGTTGCATACCTTTGATGGACCCTACTATATGAAAAATGAGAAATATATGAAAAAATGTGATTGCAATCATGTTTCGTTTATGTATTTTTCATTTTTCGTGTAGCAGGGTACATCGAAAGTATGCAACTTGGGTACTCTTTGGATGAGGAAACAAATTATGCATCCAGCGAATGTTGCCACTTGAAATTTGAGTAAACCCATAGGGAGATAAGTTGAAAATACGAGTTGAATATTTTACTTTTTTTCCCTCTAAAATTTAATGATGTAATATAATATTATTTTATTATTTCCACTATTATTTTATAATTTCCTTAGCAGACCCATTTTAGACCTCAAAACTCCCCTAATGATAATTCTTTACCCCATCAGAAATGTTGGAACTTATTGCACGACCATGAACTGTGTCTACTTTCTGACCAAAAAGAGTCAATACTTGCTGACCCTACTAAAGTTGTTCTGAGTGAGAAAAGTGGCAATCAGTTCCCCACTCACACCTCTTTTTAGTCCCATAAAAATAGAAAAGAACATATTTGTATGGAAGCAGTGTAACTATCATAGTAACAAGTATCTCCTTCACATTCGAAACTGGATGTGAACTATTTATATGCTTGTGGGACTTTCTTTTGGACCATTTCCGAATTCAATTTTGTGGCCTACTTAGATTCCTGTCCACTGGAAGAAGGGAATTGTGAGGAAGACTCTACCTAGAACTTTTGTGGAGCCTCAGCAAAAATTTGTGAGAAATATCTAGCCATTGCAGAATTTCTATGATGAGCAACTAATTGCAAAGAAGATACTTGTTTGGATGTAGACAAACTGCCAGGAAGCATTAAATCAATCCCACATGATTACTAGGAATGTGAATTCTTGAACCCTATTAAAGATTGGTTGATGGAAGACAAAATGCAACTTTCATAAGTTATAATATTATCACATGATTCATCAAGGAATTATTTATCATATAGACTCAACAACACACTCATCTCAAATGAATGTGCAAGTTGAATAGGCTTTTGATTTCTCAAACCTTTTACATCTCTATTGGCTCCATGTCTAAGCATGAGAGCAACACATGCAAGATGGTTATTCTTCAGAACATAATGTAGAGGGGTCTCTCTTGTTCCTATGAGTATGTTTATAATTTCCCCATGCTTCTTTATTATTAATAAGAGTTCCTCAAGGTGGTCATGACCTGTAGCTGTGTGAACATGAATTGGTCTTGTATTGTTTCCAGATGTTATGGTAGCATGAACATTTAAAAAAAATTCGACAGCTGAACAATTTGCACTACATCCATTGAGAGGAGTGTCATATTTCAAAGCCAAATGCAGAGCTTCATTGCCATCTTGATATGAGTCATTGACTGGAGCAACAGATGCTAACAGAAAATCTAGAAGTGCATCATCATTTGCCTAGACAACTCTAATCGAAGGAGGAAAATAATTTTTTGAATGAGCATTCCAGCTCTAGAAAATCTAGAGAATACATTATATGTGACTTGTCACTGATACAAAATTGCATTACATGTAACAATGAGCCTAAGAAATAATACGACTTAAGACATCCACCATGTTGCAAGAATGGAATCTTATGAAAACTATCTACATTAATATTGTAATTGAAAAGGAAACAATTTCATATTTATGTCTCACAAACAACACACTTGAAAACAAAAATAATATATTAAGTGGAGAGATTAACCATAAATTATCAATCTAACAAATAAACAATATGACAAAATATTTCCTCAGGTTGAATTTCAAGGCTAAACTTGCATTCATATATACATTATTAACACCATAACATTACAAACATTGTGTCGGGTAATGATATGAATACTCTATGGTCATTCAACTGTGTAAATAATATCTGTGAATGCTTCGTGAATGTTTGTATCCACATAGTGCAACACATCTTGACAATAGTCTCCTAAGCAAAAATATAACTATTATCTTCCTCAACAAAAATATAACTATTATATTTATCATTCTTTACCCTAACATATTGCTATTATATCTTCTCTACGTGTAGGGAAACTCGATTTGTCCATATAGTCCTTCCTCCTTCCATTAATTTACAAGAAATCCAATCATTTCATGTGACAGAGCACACTATGTCACACATCTATACCCTTTCAAAATCATTTGAATTGCATGCTTGCAAGATAATTGGAGTAGAATTATAGGAAGAGGGATGCGTTGAGAAAATGGCCTTTTGGTTCTAAGCAAGCTCTTGTAAACTGTATTAGATCTGGATACATCATAACATTGAGAAACACATTTTTTCAAAAAATAATATTAATACCAACTTGGAAAAATGAATTAATTTCGTTGAATGAACCATAAAAATATACCCTAGAACGGGCTCAGCAAAATGCTTAGCTTTCTTCGGAGGTCTATTTCCAACCCACTGTTGCCTCATTTCAGCCCAAAAAATAAAGGTTGCAATATGAACATAAGTTTCAGAGACTAAAACCAAAATAAAATGATTAGCATCAATAACTAAGACTAAACATTGATTGTAGCATGTTGATCCAATGCTCTAAATTATAGTCATCAAAATAGAAATTAGTGTCATTGGTCTGAAGTCATGAAGGAATAATAGGGAATACAACTAGAATTCTTGTAATATTATATATATTTCTGGGTATGGAAAGACCAGTTGTAGTGATGGAAACATAATGATGGAAAGTCATCATGGCTATCTTTTTGTATCAATAATATATATTCAAATAAAATTAAAATTAAAATTACAACTATGAATTTACCAGATAGTTGTTCCTCCCAAGCCGAGAGACAGAAAAGTTACATTTGTATTTATAACTACAAAACTACAGAGAAGAACCATAAATGGAACTCTGGCACCTGGGCATGTCAGGTAGGATATAGGTCTGGGTTCTTCGCTTGACCATCTTTCCATTTAACTGTATGTCGTGCTCCACCTGCATGCGAACAGAAAAGGGCTCAACAACAATTCTTTCGAGAAGCCTCATAAAACTCTAGGGTTTGAGAAGAGGTGGGTTGCGGAATGTCAAGTGGTTTACCTTGTTCCCGGGAAGACCAATGTTAAAACCCTCACCAACAAATTCCTCAAAAGAACCAACAATTGTCATATCTTTTTTTCTTTAGCTCGCTTGACAGTGTCAAAAACGAATTGACTAGAGTAACATTCCACATACCTGGGTCCATTATCAGCGGATATAGGGTATATACATCCCAATTTCAATGTGTAGTATTCAAACAAAACCCTTGCAACTACACTAGATTCTGCAAAGAGAAAAATGAGAGTAAGGTACAGTAACCAGTGTGAATTATGTGTTGAGAACAAAACATATAATATTACCCTGAACAAATAAAAACCTTAAATCAATTTATGCATTCTCATTGATTATGTTGAAAAATGTGCAACAAGAAATGCTAAATTTAGAATGTGCTAAAAATAGACCTACTAAAAATAGCATGTCTAAAAATAGCAGTTTGGCCAATGAGGTCATTGGCCACATTAGGTGAGAGGTGAAACTGTTAAAAATAGAAAGTTCTAAAAATATCATTTCTGAGTCCCTTCCTATTTATAGAAGTCCCTAGTCTATCTATAGGAAGTAAAATTAATTTTGGTCTTAACAGTAGTTGGAAATATTAATTAATTAATTCAGTTGAGTTAATTAGTTAAGGAAATTCGAATTTGTAGTCTTTGTGAGCATGCACATGAGTTGTCCCACTGATTGAGGAATTTATCCTTAATTTCCTCCACTGATTGAGGAAATAAGTATGAGTTCTATAATGAGAGAATCAGTTGACTTAGTTATAACTAGTCAAGTCCAGTTAGATTATTTTAACAAGTTGTTAAAATAATAAAATATAGTTTGTTAATGCTTGCATGCATGTGACAGCTATTATTTTAGATAATTGAGAATTCACTCATGGATAACTGTTGCATGTCAGTTCTGTCAAAGACCCAGTTGAGATAAGATGAGGGATAGTGTACTATCAGATGCTTGGATATTTCTAGTAAGTATTCCTTGCATGGAGAAGGATCTATTATAGGAGATTGGAGGACTTGTGGCCTATATATTGAAGCTTAGGTAGTCCAAGATTTTCATTTTCTGATTGAAGATCATCAGAGTACAGAGAGAGCAGGATAGCTATTGCGCTGATTCTTTTTGTATGTTGAAGAGAATTTCCACTTGATTGACAATACATGGTTGGGGTTTTATGCTAGTGCCTTCCCCTGGATATATCTTGTGTTATGTGTGATTATTTCTCTTGATCAGTTATTCATGTTTTTACTTGATGTTGCTCATGAATTCGATTATGCTTCCGCTTAATGTTTTGTAGAAGTAGAACAAGTATTATGCTTTAGGACATTGCATATATCGATTTGTTCTACAGGTGAAATTTCTACATGGTATTGGAGCACAGGTGATCAAGCAAGAACAGTATACTAGCAGGAGAAATTCGAAGTTTATTATTCTTGATATAGATCTCAAGTTCTTATCACATCTATTTCATCGATGGCGTTCTATGGTTTGAGGCTTGAGTATGCCCTTGATGGCAGCTCAAACTATATAGCTTGGAAGGATCGCATGGAGGCAGTTTTGGAAGATAATGGCCTTAAGGATTTCATTGATCAAGAAATTCCTAAGCCTACTAACAAGACTGAGCAAGTGGAATGGAGGAAGTGTGTGGCTAGAGCTAGGAGAATTCTCTTGGAGGGAGTGCGAGATCACATTATCTCGAGCCTCCATGGAAAGGAGACTCTGCATGCAATGTGGAAAACATTGAAAGATTTATATCAAAATAGCAGTGATCATAGGAAGCTGGCACTGAAGGACAAACTTTGAAAGGTCAAGTGTGAAAGGGATGAGACGATCTCTATATATCTGACCACGCTCATCACATGCAGGGATGAGCTTGCAAGTGTAGGGGTCATGACATCGGATGAGGATATGGTGAGTCTAGCACTCCTTGGCCTTCCTAAGAGCTGGCATAGCTACTAGGACTCGGTGAATGGAAGGGAGAAACTGCCAGATTGGGAACAACTATGATCGGATTTGATGCAGGAGGAGATCAGACGGAGCACCAAAGACAATTCTTCATCCTTGGAGGATGAGGAGAATTGTGCTTTAGCGAGTAAGGTGAAGAACTGGAAGGAGAAGGTTTCTCTTTCCGAATCCAGTTCTTCCAATGATGGGAAGAAGGTTGACAAATCGAAAGTGCGATGTTATTGTTGTCATGAGGTGGGCCATTATGCTGCAAATTTTCCACGGAGGAAATCCAAGAGGGGATTCGGGGAAGGATCTGAACGTGAGGCACTTGCTTCACAGTTTGAGTTGGATTTCACACTCTTTGCATGCATGGTTTCATCCATGGTGGGAAGTGGTTGGTTTTTTTACAGTGGAGCTTCTTTCCACATGACCGGCGACAAGATTTTGTTCAGTACTTTGGAGGAGAAAGATCTCCAGATACTCATAGCGATGGGTAATGATGAGAAGTATAGTGTCTCAGGTGTAGGCATAGTTATTTTTCAGAAGGAGCATGGATCTCACCTTACCTTGACCGATGTCAAGTATGTACCAGGACTGAAGAAAAACTTGGTGTCGATCGTGATACTGGAAGACAGAGGCTATGATGTAGTCTTCAGTAAGGGAAAGGTTTTCCTTAGACACATCATCACTAGATAGTTGAAGCAGATTGGTTCACGGGTCAAGAACTTGTATGCTCTTGAGGTTCAAGATGCATGCAAAGCCTTGAGCAGTAAGGAAACTAATGGAGACTTGGTGGTTGAGAGGGAGGGTATATTACCTCTCAACATGCAGAGCCAGAAGAAGTCTCAAATGATTGTGGAAGAGCCATGATTGGTGCAGCGGCTTCAAGAGGTTGTGGAGTAGCCACAATAGGGGAAGCTGAGTGGAGATCGAGTAGAGACATATACTCATGCAAAGACCTCCAGTAGGGGGAAACTTTGAGCCAGGTGGGCCAAGGGATCACATGCAGCCATACCTCTAGGTAGGAGGTGGGGCGATATAGAGTGATCGTTCCAAAGAGGAGGGGCAAGATCCTTGAGGTATCCAACCTCTTGGATGAGACCTTGCTACAGGAGGCCCAATGTGGAGTAGTAGGAACTGACTGATTGGGTAAAGACAGATGCGGATGGAGCGGCAGAGAGAGTGATAGTGCATGGAATCCCAGGACAGAGCATAGCTAGCAAGCTGCAGCGATGCGAGAGGCACAAGTGCTAGGTGGCACAGAGAGGTGTGCAATGGTGTGAGATGCATGGAGATGTTGTAGTAGCGTAAATGTCAGAGAGGGAGCACTTGTCAACAGCAGGTAGAGCTTCAGCATCAAAGTATGTTCCTAGCCTAATAGAGTGGTCAGTTGGGAGTGTTTTTGTTCCAAGCGCTGTTGGAGCAAGTGGACCGGTAGATGTGTTGCATGCAGAACACTCCAGAGTTATAAGATCGGGTTGGAGAGGAAGCCTTTCTTGTTGAGAGGGAGTGTTGAAAAATGTGCAACAAGAAATGCTAAATTTAGAATGTGCTAAAAATAGACCTACTAAAAATAGCATGTCTAAAAATAGCACTTTTGCCAGTGAGGTCATTGGCCACATTAGGTGAGAGGTGAAACTGCTAAAAATAGAAAGTTCTAAATATAGCATTTCTGGGTCCCTTCCTATTTATAGCAGTCCCTAGTCTATCTATAGGAAGTAAAATTAATTTTGGTATTAACAGTAGTTGGAAATATTAATTAATTAATTCAGTTGAGTTAATTAGTTAAGGAAATTCGAATTTGTAGTCTTTGTGAGCATGCACATAAGTTGTCCCACTGATTGAGGAATTTATCCTTAATTTCCTCCACTGATTGAGGGAATAAGTATGAGTTCTATAATGAGAGAATCAGTTGACTTAGTTCTAAATAGTCAAGTCTAGTTATATTATTTTAAAAAGTTGTTAAAATAATAAAATATAGTTTGTTAATGCTTGCATGCATGTGACAACTATTATTTTAGATAACTGAGAATTCACTCATGGATAACTGTTGCATGTCAGTTATGTGAGAGACCCAGTTGAGATCAGATGAGGGACAATGTACGATTAGATGCTTGGATATTTCTAGTAAGTATTCCTTGCATGGAGAAGGATCTATTATAGGAGATTGGAGGACTTGTGGCCTATATATTGAGGCCTAGGTAGTCCATGATTTTCATCTTCTGATTGAAGATCATCAGAGTACAGAGAGAGCAGGATAGATATTGAGCTGATTCTTTTTGTATGTTGAAGAGGATTTTCACTTGATTGATAATACATGGTTGGGGTTTTATGTTGGTGCTTTCCCCTTGATATATCTTATGTTATGTGTGATTATTTCTCTTGATCAGTTATGCATGTTTCTACTTGATGTTGCTCATGAATTCAATTATGCTTTTGCTTAATGTTTTGTAGAAGTACAACAAGTATTTTTTTTCCCCGTAGAAAAAAGTCATAATTTTATTCATATGAAGAAAATTACATTTTGTAGATGCTTAAAGCATATGCAGAAGAGTTGTTCCTAAAAAATCAGGAAACAAAAAGAATTACAAAACAAGAAAAGAAGAATTTATTCAACTGGCCTATGCTTTCCTGCCCTTCTTCTTCTCCACTCTTCGCCAACCTCTAGTGTTGGGAGTGGGAGCAATGATGGCAAGCTGGTTTTCCATTGTATTCATTGATTGTTCTTTGTCAAATTCCGATCCTTCGGAACCATGTGTTCGTTTGGTGCCACTTACTTCCAGTTGTAATTCCTGTTGCTGTTTCAAATTATTTTGCCCCAAGTTAGGCCCCCGGGTATTCTATTCCTGTATGTTGTCCTATCTCATTTGCATGCCTGTAGGTTTTGTCATCAATTCCTCCTCTTCCAGCGGTTTGGTATGCTGCCAACCTTTGGGTTTTCTCTGTTGTTTCTTATTCCCTTTAGGTTCCTTTCTGGCCAGTGGACAGGCGAATTCTAGGTGCCCTGTTTGCAGGCATCCATGGCATCTTAATGTTGTGTTCTCATAGTCGAGTGGTTGTGTCCACAATGAATTATTAAAATTCAATGTGATGTGATCTTTAGTCCTTGACTCAGGTCCACTTCTACACATTCTGGCATATGTAAAAATTCCCCGAATAGCTCTGTCTTCATATGTTTTAAGGAACTTCCCCAAGGAGTTCCCAATGGCTATTAAAACTTTTTGATGCCAAAAATGTAGGGGGAGGTTATGCAACCTTACCCAAACTGGCATTGTTGAAACTACCATGGTATTGGCATCGAAGTCCGGGAACCAGGGGGTGATGAAGAGGCCAGCATTACCCCAAAACCAAGGCCCCTGATTGATGATGTTATCTCGTTCTTGTTCTGTGCTAAATCTAACTATGAAAAACCCCTTAGGGCATAGATAAATTTCACAGTTAGGTGACCATGATGAGAAGATCCATTGATGCAGTGCATCCGATTTTGGCCAAAAACCATTAAATCTACATATAACAGCATTATGGGCTAAATCTGTGTATAGATCAGTTACCTCCGGCAGAGATACTGTAAGCGTTGGTGATTTCGGCTTCTGTTCCACGATGTAGGGGCCTGGTAGCTCTGATGTGGGTGCTGGTTTGTTTTGTTGTGGTTCCTTTCCTTTGACTGCATCGCGAAAGGAGCCTGAAGTTTTTGAGTTGGCTCCCTTGCATCCTCCTCTCAGTCTCAGGTTGAGAATGATAGTTGAATCTTTAATGACTCCATAGTCCTGAAGTGAGTGTTGGTCCTGCAAGCTGAATCCTGTATATATCAGATTTTGATATGCTGTTGGGGTTCCCAGTTTGATCTGGATCTCCTTTTTTAACTCTTGTACGCTCATCCCTTTTCTGATCTGTACGCAAAAATGTCTGCCTTCTATCGATCTGATAAAGATTTGCGTTAGATCTGTCTTCATACATGGTGGATCGACCTTGTCCAGGCCTTGATTTGTTGGTTCTGCCTTTTCTGTCTGCCCAAAGGCACCCCAGTAAATGGGAATCTGTCTGTGCCTTATTATCTCCTATTCAGGGTTGCCCACCAGCTCTCTTTGGTTCAGAAGGGGAGTCACGAGGCCCTTTGTAGTTGGTTTTGTCGACAGAGCTTCTAGATGAATATCCCCAACCTTCTTCTGTTGAGCCCAGTCCACCATAAAGAGAGTGATTATTGAAGATCCGTCAAACCGATTGATTACAGGGATAGTACCTTGGCGATTGTCCGGATCTGGCCAATGCTTGGCCCAATATACTGTTAGGCTACCCATTTTTTAGGGCCACCTTCCAGATCTGTAAGGTATGGCGTACTTCGGAGAGGGGTAGGCCTTCCCAGTCCCCTGAGGGCCATGCGTTCCTGTCAATATCTGCCTATCAACAAGCTATAGGGATCCTCAGATCTGAGGGATTTCCTTGAGCTCTGATCTTATCAGGGATCTCACTACTGCAAAGCTACCTGAATGAGGGTAGTTTGTCCTCATCAGAACCCATATAATTACATAGTATATCAAATCTGGGGTGCTCTGTTGGATCCCCCTAGAAACGTACAGATCTAGCGTCCTGGTGTTACTCCCCTGACAATCCCTGATCTTAGAGACGTCAACAGTCTGCACTGCAATGACAAAAACGAGATCTTCCTCAGGATCAGACAGGTTATATGCGATGCCCAATTCAGATCCAGGCTTGTCCATCAGCCAGGGCTTGGTAGCGTTGTACATTAGACAGTAGTGTGGAGAGGCATGAATCGTGCCAGATCCGATGGTGAGACAGGCTTCAAGGGAGGAGATGGGCGTCGAGGACTCAGCTTGAATTTTTGGTAATGAGGCACCGCGGCACTGTTCTGCATCAACTGCGATTGATGTTGCCATTGCCTCCTGCCGAGAGCTAGGGTTTCGTCGAAAATCAGACCTCTTCCTTCCACTTCCTTAATGATATTAAAATAGTGATTGAAGTCGAACAAGTATTATGCTTTAGGACATTGCATATATCAGTTTGTTCTACAGGTGAAATTTCTACAGATTGGCATTGGCCTCAGACTTAGTCTCACTTGAGTGGTCGTTGCTAATGCCAAAAACACTTGTAACTCGTCTGCGCCATCTTGGTTGTAGAGCTCAAATCCAAGGAATATTTGGTGCAAATGATTGGGCTGAGCGACGGACAGACCATCTAGACAGTCAAGGGGCAACCATTTTCTCGGAATTTGTTTCACCATGTAGATTAAACCGATCGCAAAGAATGTCACACAACGTTTCACTCTGGCTCAGTCTCAGGCTCACAAAAGATACCTGCAACAACTCGAGGGATGAATCCATGGCTTCCTATTGATCTTATGGTCCTTGAGGTTGTATATCATCGCTAGGTGGAAGAGAGATTCATAGGTCTTAGAGATTTAGTTAGGTAGTTATGTTAAATGAAGGAGGTGGTGGATCGAATGGTTTAAAACATTTCAAACGTCTAACGTTCGATCCGATGGTGCAAACAGGCACACAGTGGCTGCTAGGGAGTTTTTTTCAAAGGGAAATGTTTTACAACATAATTTATTATTAATATTTTAAAATTAAATTGTTATATAAATATTAATCAATATGAAAAGATAATTATTAAATTAAAAATAACAATTTTAATATTTAGAGAGACTGTGATAAACTACATTGGTTGGTTTGAAACACATTAACTAGAAAACTATCTAAACATTATGAATCAAAAACTTGCACTAAAAAAAATCCAACATTTTAAAATTATAATTTTCATTTTTAATATAAATAATCACTTTTACATAACTTTTATTAATATGTTTTTCTAATAATTCATAGATTTTATTAATGCATTCTTGTTTTTCTAATAAATCATAGATTTTATTAATACATTCTTTTAGTAAATCATGGTTAAAGTGATACACAAACAAGCCCATTTTGTTCTAAAAAAAATAAAATTTCCTCTATGGCATAAATACTAAATATTAAACTTCGAATATAACATATATTATGAGAATCTAAATTTATTTGATTAAAAAAAAAACATAAATTACAAAATACTAAATTTTATCTTATAATTTTATGATTAAAATTTAAAAATAATTGAATTTAAATGTTTCCCAACCTATTCCGGCCCATCACACTAAAAAAATTGTTTATTTATATTAAATCAAGTTATATTACCTAATAATAAATAACAATAAAAAAATCATACAAAAAATTGAATTGAATAGAAATAATTTTATTATTGTACTTTAAATTACTTCATTAAAAAATGAATGCATGATATTCTATCTATCACATTGCTTAAGACAAATATTTTTATTACATTAATAAAAAGAGAGCAATAATTAATCTATATATAAGGTTAAGAGCAATAATTTTATGGTTTCCATTCCATCAAAAAAAATTAAATATTTATAAATATATATAGACGTAGTGTAATTAATAAATGAAATAATATTTTGGTTGAAATTTGTTAATATAATTTTTATTAAAATTATAATTTCTTATTATTTAAAATATATTTTTAATTGAAAACCTAAATAAATTTAACCCTTCAAAAAATTCATAAAACACTATAAAAATAATCAATATAAATATATAATTTTAAAAATCTATACATAATTTAAAAAAAAAAATTAACAGCCATATATAAAATATATATATATATATATATAGATAGAGTATATGTTGCTTCCTCAGCGGGATGCCCTTCCCCCCTGAAAAAATATATAACGGCGCTAAGACAAAGAGTTTAATAAAATTAAGGAAGATAATGAGTTTAATAATTCATTATCAGCCCTTAAAATGCTTACAAGTGGCTAGAAAGAAACACGCGAAACCAGGAAAGAAAGCGATGGAAGCGCGGACCGCTGTTTCTACACCGGCGTCAGTCGGTCATGCCTTTGAAGTTACCCAAATGAAATACACGGGTACAGTTCAGTTCCGATGGCATTTCTGCTGCAATATTGTATATAAATCCATCCATGTCATTCTATTCATAATCGCTTCGAACCCTTAATTGCGATCTGCGAATAATTGACGGAATATCCGTTGCAGGCAATTTAATGAGACAGAATGATTTTGCATTCTCCTATGTGATGTCAATAAGGGATTGGAAGCCCTCCTCATGGATGGTCCAAAGCTTCATTCTCCAGGGACCATTGAAGGAAGCCGTATTAACCCTTTTCTGCCCAGGCAATGTGCGCTGCATTTTAGAGCGAACAGGCCAATCCATTCCCTGTGCATAGATACTTGAGGAGATTGAGGAGATTGAAGTTGTGCATAGATACTTGAGGACACAACATCAATCTGACACATGGGTGGATGAGAGTTAGGGAGGAAACTTCCTGGCCTTCCTTTCTCTATAGATAACCTTGCAGGAAGGTTGGTGTGGAGGCCTTGGTAGGAAGGAACCACACCAACTTTACAAGGGGCCTTGGGAAAGGCTTCTTTATGACATGTGCAGACTTGGATGTAGATGGCCAAGGTTGAGATGGCGTCTACATGGGTTAGACATCATGGGCAGCTAGAGTCATGGACATCAGGTTGGTTATATGGAGCATGTTGCAGATGGGATGGAGTTTCCATGGACCTGAGCATGGGATGATTGATAGATTCTTGATGAGTCCGAGGTGTAGCAGAAGTCAGGGAAAGACTTGTGATGGCATAAGGATGTGCATTCTTATGGTCTGGGCGTATGGTTGGACTGATCACCCGACTAGTTCGAGTCATGAGGGGTACCAATGTGCAGAGATATGTTGGCATTAGTCGAGACATGGTAACACATGTGTTGGCATCTCACAGGGAGACTACATGGAGGAGGGACACATGATGAGGTCGACACGAGATGTTGCAATGGAGATTGTGGCAGAGGGGTCGATGATCGTGGATCGAGATGATATCTGATGGAGAGCATACCGTTGAGGTGCATACCTTGGTATGGTGAGCTTGGTGGCAGTTGGTCACTAAGTTGAGGCATGATGGAGATGAGGCTCTACATATGTTGCAGGGATGTTTGCCTTGTGTGGAGAGGTCGACATCATGGATGATGATGATCTTGGTGGTTGGCTACCGGGATGGTATGTTGTCGAGGACGACAACGATTTCAGGTGGAGGAGGATGTAAGGCCTTCGTATCGGCGGTGCGGTTGGGCGCCGGGTGACCGCGCGCACGCGCCCGGTGGGCGTGCGATAGATGTGCGACGGGCGTGCGATGTGCGATGGGCGCGCAATGTGCGATGGGCGTGTGATAGATGTGCGACGGGCGTGCGATGTGCGATGGGCGCGCGATGTGCGACGGGCGTGCGATGTGCGACGGGCGTGCGAAGTGCGACGGGCGGGCGCGACATAACCAACGTGCGGAGGAAAAGCGACGAACAATGCGACGAAAGCTGAACGATATGCGACACTTGGAAATGCGACTAAGTGTGGAGCGTTTTATATGGAGATTGAAAGGAGGCTTAAGCCGACTTGGAAGAAGCCCTCATGGGGGGGCGTTGTTAGTGTTTTGGGGGTCGGCCAAGGGGCTGCCAACCCCATGTAAACCCACACAGAGATGGCTATATACACATGAGCATGAGAGCTCATTCATTCATCAAATCGAATCCTCTCATCTCTTCTACGCATAGAGTCAAGGGGTAAAACCAGAAGTGCGCAGATTTAAGTGGAGCTGCGCATACCTCATGCGCTCTACTTGGAGGTGCACTTGGAGGTTGTCTTGAGTCGGTCGAAGGGTGGGCAAGGTGTGCCCGGGGTTCGATGGATGTGCAGAATTGTGTAGGACTTGGCAAGGGTATCTAGGTGGCTCGGGTGAGCATCGCCCTTAGTGCAAGAGGTGCACATGTATTGTAAAAGGCAGGGTTGCCTCTCTTTGTAATATTTGGCTAAGTGTGAGACTTGGTTCGGCCAAGACACGCTTGTATGTTGTAAACTGATATTGTTAATATATTGTCGGGCAGACTCACATTACGGGGAGTTGCCCCTCCCCTTTATACTTGTTGCAGTTGTTGATGTTCTTGTTATAATTGCATGATGATAATGAATGAGTATGGGCTTCATTAAGTATAAAGGATAATTGCATGTTTACTTGGTTGCGAAACACAAGCTAAGTAATGTTAATGTGAAAGTAGGCGTAGTCCACGAATGTTAGTATTGGTGAAAAGAAAGCGTTCGGTGGTGCCGCACCTTGCTACAAGCGGTTGGAAGACTACCGCAGGTGTAGGGGCGTGACACCCCGAGTCTCGTTTTGAACGTATGTCAATCCCGTGAAGCGATCTTGACCGCCAAGGGGTTTTAGGAAAATTTACATCTTAAATGATTGGATGAAATTAAGCTTTTGGAGGATGACTTTGGAAACAATGAACAATGTGAATAGCATGAAGATGCTTGTGATGCAAGCCAATTGCAAGATTACATGAACAAAGATTTTGCTAGCCAACAAATATTATTTGGTGGGGATCTTTTTGTAGCATGGGCACTAGAAATTGTCGGGTGCATTTGATTAACGACAAAGCCAGTTAAGACTGCACTATCATGGCCATAACATCACCCCGTTGCTATACTACAAAGTGTGGCATTTCTAAGGGTGCTTAGCGCATTTCTAAAATTATACTTTTCATTTTTAATATAAATAATCACTTTTACATAACCTTTATTAATATGTTTTTCTAATAAATCATAAATTTTATTAATACATTCTTGTTTTTCTAATAAACCATAGATTTTATTAATACATTCTTTTAGTAAATCATGGTTAAAGTGATACACAAACAAGCCCATTTTGTTCTAAAAATAAAATTTTCCACTATGGCATAAATACTAAATATTAAACTTCGAATATAACATAAATTGTGAAAAGCTAAATTTATTTGATAAAAAAAAAACATAAATTATAGAATACTAAATTTTATCTTATAATTTTATGATTAAAATTTAAAAATAATTGAATTTAAATGTTTCTCAACCTATCCCTGCCCATCACACTAAAAAAATTGTTTATTTATATTAAATCAAGTTATATTACCTAATAATAAATAACAATAAAAAATTCAAACAAAAATTGTTTATTTATATTAAATCAAGTTATATTACCTAATAATAAATAACAATAAAAAATCAAACAAAAATTGTTTATTTATATTGATTTCCTAATAATAATAACAATAAAAAAATAAAAAAAAATTGAATAGAAATAATTTTATTATTGTACTTTAAATTACTTCATTAAAAATTGCATGCATGATATTCTATCTATCACACTGCTTTTCCAAACCATATATCATTACCACGACACTTAGTAACCAATTTATGGTAACAAGCAGAAGGTTTAAGACAAGTATTTTTATTACATTAATAAAAAGAGAGCAATAATTAATCTATATATATAAAAGGTTAAGAGCAGTAATTTTATGGTTTCCATTCCATCAAAAAATTAAATATTTATAAATATATATATATAGAGGTAGTGTAATTAATAGATGAAATAATATTTTGGTTAAAATTTGTTAATATAATTTTTATTAAAATTATAATTTTTTATTATTTAAAATATATTTTTAATTAAAAATTTAAATAAATTTAATACTTCAAAAAATTCATAAAACACTATAAAAATAATCAATATAAACTTATAATTTTAAAAATCTATACATGATTTTAAACCAAAAAAATTAACATATAAAAAAAAATTAACATAGGTATATATTGTATACGTTGTTTCTTCAGGTGGATGCCCTTCCACCGAAAAAATATACAAAGGCGCTAAGACAGAGTTTAATAGAATTAAGGAAGATAAAGAGTTTAATAATTTATTATCAGCCCTTAAAATGCTTACAAGTGGCTGGAAAGAAACACGCGAAACCAGGAAAGAAAGCGATGGAAGCGCGGAGCGCTGTTTCTACACCGGCGACAGTCGGTCATGCCTTGAAGTTACCCAAATGAAATACACGGGTACAGTTCAGTTCCGATGGCATTTCTACAGCAATGTTGTATATAAATCCATCCATGTCGCTATTCATAATCGCTTCGAACCCTTAATTGCGATCTGCGAATAATTGACGGAATATCCGTTGCAGGGAATTTAATGAGACAGAATGATTTTGCATTCTTCTATGTGATGTCAATAAGGGATTGGAAGCCCTCCTCATGGATGGTCCAAAGCTTCATTCTCCAGGGACCATTGAAGGAAGCCGTATTAACCCTTTTCTGCCCGGGTGCTGTGCGCTGCATTTTAGAGCGAACAGGCCCTGCCCTCGAATCCACTCCCACTCTTTTCCAATCCAACGTCTCTGAATTATAACCCTGGCCCTTAAATTGCCCACAATATATTATTTCATGATCAGTCTCGCGGCGAACCAGATGATTGATCCCACCTACTTCTTCTTCCACCGTTATCACGCTCGGCGTGATTTTCCAGCCACGTCGTCGCCCTAATTTCTTGTAGCCGTGGCGGCTCTGCTCCATGGCGGTGCTGGCCTCCACGGCCAACGCGACCATATCAGTTGCGGACAGAGGATGGCGCAGTCTGTTTAGAGGAAGCAGAAAATAGAGATGCTCCACTTGCAGTTCCTGCTCTGCAGAAAGGGGAGAAATAAACTCATCGTAACGCATGGAATCGGCATGGCAGATGAAGAAGCCGGGTCTCTCTCTTAATATTTCGTATACCTTCACATGCTCTGGAAACTCAATAATAAACCCACCCGCCGCCTCTCCGGTAACCACTAATTTAGCAGTAGGAAGATCAGCCGATCGATGAGATAGATAGTTCCCCATCAAATCCTGAGAAGGGTATATAGGTCCAGAGATTGTGTTCAGTAATGAGAATGGGCTGCCTGTATGCATGTGAATTGGGATAATGAGATTTGCCTCTGTTTCCATTGGGGGAATATTAATCAGATTTTATAGAGACGGTACACCATACATACCATTTCGTAAGCGATTTCGTCAGGTAGGGGAGACCGGGACCGAGATCATGGGTGCTTTCTTCCGGCGCACGCTACTAGGATTTCATAGAAAGGAGTCGCAGCTTACTATTGCACTGCTTGCGTAAGCGAATTCGTCACGTTAAAGGAGACTGAGGTACTTTCTTGCGAAGGAAGGAAGCGTAAACGGCCTAGAGACGATTCCGCTAATCGAAAGGGAGGCCTAAAATAGACGATGAGGAGGAAGATGCAGTCTTTTTAAGGATATCTTCATATTTATTTAAGAAATGAGTACATGGAATGTACTCATCAAATTTTATGGGAAATTATGTGTAATTATGTATAATATATGAAGGACCCTCGCTGAGTAGCAAAAGTTTTGGGTATTTGCTCTATAGAAAGAGAATCTATTGATTGGATCAATTCTCAATAGAATGTTATTTGACCTATCAAGTTTAAATTAGGGTTTAAGGTTTTTTTTATCGCTATTTTTCACAACTTTTTACAACTATAAAATAGGGAGAGAGTTTTGAAATTAAACCTTATTTTTTCATTAAGTGACTTTACTTTTTATTAACTAAACCCATAAAAAAATTATTAAATATTTCTCTTATTCCTTATTAAATATTTCTCTTATTCCCTTGGATCATATTAATTTTCTCTTCCTAAAAATATAGATGAGGAAATCTTCAAAGACATCGACAATACTCTCTAACACTTACGTTAAGATCACATAATTACTAAATAGGGTAGATACAATATCAATTAAGTCACTAAATAGGGTGAATCTTTTGTTTACATGAATGTCTCTATTACCTTTCCGAAGTCAATTTGCATAATCTATCCAAAATCGGATCGGATTTTTTTAATTATCTTATATATATAATTTAATTTAAATTTTATAAACCATGTTAATATTTATTTATATTGAAAATTTATTAAAATTGAAAAGCATATTTGTCCAATAATCATTTGCTATAAATATTAAACGCGCATACCTATGTATTGAATAAAATATGGTTTTAGGAATGAGCTTAATTCCTTAAACTATCAACATGATTGACGTAAACAATTTATATTTTTTTATTTTCTAGGGGATTTAAAACGATAACTATTAATATTTCAAAATTAAAATTATTTTTAGCTATATATATTTTTTAGAAAATTGTGTTTTAATAAATTTCATTGATAGTAGACACAATACCACATTTCCAAATTAATATTTGAGTCCAACCTAAATTATTATAATATATTTAAAAATGAAAGAACCATATTAATCATTATGATGCACGAATCAAAATTTTTGGAACATCCAAAATTTTAAAATTTGACAATTGTAACTTAAATTTCCCAAAAATCCTAAAGCTTGACCGCTATAACCCAAATTTCCCAAAATTTTTGCTAGACTTTACCAAAATCATGCAAAAAAATTTCATATTTTCTACAAAATTATGACTTCGTCAAACTACTCTATATATATAGATATGTATATTAAACTAAAAATAACAATTTCAATATTTTAAAATTATAATTTTTAATTTTAATATACTCACTTTTATTTAATTTATATTACTATATTTATTAATAAATCATAATTTTATTAATAAATTCTTCCGATAAATCATGGCTAAAGTAATACACAAACAAACCCATTTTAAAAGAAAATTCTTATCTAGAGCATAAATTCTAAAATTCCAAGAATTAGATAAAATATAAATGATAAAAATTCTACACTTATTTTATAATAAAAAACAAAATTAAATTTTACAACATAAATTATAAAATATTAAACTTTATTTTATTTTATAATAAAAAAATAAATTTTAAAATATCAAATTTTATTTTATAAATCCATAAAATTGAAAATAGTTGAATTTGAATTTGTTTCCCTTTTAAGTTATTCATTTTTATCACAATAATAAAAAAAAATATTTAATTTATATTAAATTAAGTTATATTATCCAATAATAAACCAGAGACACCGCAATGTTACTGCTTTATATATATCTATATATATATAATATCATTTTCAAAAATGATGTTATGGTTCTAGCATGATTTTTTAAAAATAAATTTAAAACAAAACCATTCAAGTTTATATTTTTTATTTGTTTTGAATATTTTTTTATGTATCTATTAAACGCAGGTCATCTGGCTCCGGTCTCGCATATTTAAAAGCATTCGGTCTCACATATTTAAATGCATTAAGTCTCGCATATGTAAACATAGGTCATCTAGCTCGCATATTTAAACACAGGTCCTCTGGCTCCGGTCTCACATATTCAAACGCATTCGGGCGAGGCTCCCATAAATCCAAAGATCGGTGATCTTCCCTCGCTCCGGTTCTGAGTTCTGGTTCGAAGGCTCCGGTCTCCCATATTTAAATGCATTCGGCTATCCTGAGGCTCGCATAATCCTCGCTCCGGTTCTGAGGCTCTGGTATCGCGTAAACGATATATATAAATCCTCGCATTCGATCTTGGTTGTGAGGCTCGCATATATATACGCATTCGGTGATCTTGGTTCTGAGGCCCGCTCGCCCTTCGGTGATTTTGGTTCTGAGACTTGCATTCAAATAATAAGGGTCTCTTTGGTGATCTTGGGTCCGTTGACGACATCTTTTGATCCAATCAGGTCTGTGAGCTGCGGTGGGCGCGTGCGATCTACAAACAGGGTTGATATCAGGTGCACACTTTCCTTTCCTTATCTTTTTCTAATACATATTTGGTCATATATTTTCAAGAATGAATATTTCACCACAGCTACCTAAGATTACCAAAGGCAGACCTAGCACAGTTACTCTACAAGGCCTCTATGAGTATATAGAATCTGTAGAGAAACGTAGAGAAGAAAGAGAAGTCAAGCTACAAACAGAGTTAGAAGCCATGTTGGCAAATAAATTTGCATCTCTTGAAGACACAATCCAAAAACAAATAGAAAATAAAATAGAACTATTGGAGAATAAAATGGTGGCAATAGAGACTAGGTTGCAGGTTATAGAAAAAAAACCAAGATACTAACCAAACATCCCAGCAAGGAGATGCTTTAAAGAGCCTTAAAATGAAGGACATGATTAAAGATCTAGAAGAAAAAGTTAATAACCGCCTCACCCTAAATAATTTAGTAGATAAATTAGATATCAAACCAATTAAAGATGAAATGAACAAATTAATAGAATTAGACCATGAACGTAACAAAAGGGCCTTGAACCTTATAATCTTTGGTTTAAAAGAGGAGGTAAATGAGGATACTTTAGCCATAGCCAAGACAGAACTACATAATAAATTACAAATTAAAACAACATGTCTCACAGAAGCAACAAGGTTGGGGAAATTCACTGAAAATAAAGGAAGAATAATCCGAATAAAGGTGAGCTCTAGTGATCATAAGTATGACATACTTAGAAAAACCTCAAGTCTAAAAGGAACAGGAATATTTATAAATGAATATCTCATCCCAGAAGATCAAGCGGAATTAAGAAAGGAGGTTCAAAAGGTAAAAGAAGCTATAAAGGAAGGAAAATGGGCAATAATCAGAAATAGAAAAGCCTTTATTCGAGATAGAAACCAAGAAGATAGTACTAAATAGCAATTCAACATGCTCCAGATTCTTTCTTGGAACTACCGGGGATTTCCATGGAACAAAGGCCCCAAGCTAAGCTGCATCTCAAATGATGTTGATATTATTTTTCTTGTTGAAACTTGGGAGCACGAAGAATCTAAGGTCCTTAACATAAATGACTTTACGCTATGGTCTACCTGGAACAAGCGATCCTCCCGTAGAGGCATTGGGGGAATAGCTTGTTACATTAAAAAGAACATCTCCCCCCATGCTAAGATTTATAAAAACGACCCTTACAACCAATATAGTTGGATAGAGATCACTGACATTAATAATAAAAAGACCTACATAGCAATATGTTATTTTCCCCCCATTAATTCTAACTTCTATAAGAAGAATAATCTAGATAAAAATAGTCCTTACATTGGTTTGGAGAATGATATTTCTAGCCTAAGGAATGAAGGTAATATCCTTTTAATAGGTGACTTTAATGCTCGAACTTCAAACAAGCAAGCTATTATTCTAAGCAATCATTCAAACCCTAATCCTCTTTGGTTGGACGAAGACCCTACTCTGGCTAGTAGGTACAAAAGAAGCTCTGAAGACCTCGGGGAGAATCTGTTTGGGTCGGAGCTAGTCAAGCTTTGTAGTGCTCAGGATCTCATAATTTGCAACGGTCTAAAGAAGTGGCCCAATTCTAGCCAGATGACCTGCATCCATGGGCTTGGTAGCAGCATGGTAGACTATGTTATTTCCGATCTCCCTTTATACAACGAAATAATAAATCTTGACATCTTAAACGACCACGAGCCTGACTCTGATCATAGGCCTTTACTTATAACTCTCAACTTTGTCATGCATAGGGATCCCATAGAAAATAATACTTATAGCCAAAAGAATTTAATATTTGACAAAAATAAAAATGATCTCTTTCTAAAAGAATTAAAAACTAATTTGCTTCCTTTATCTAGCATAGGCAACATAGAAGACCTCTACCATAATTTTACTACAACCCTCTCATATTCTATTAATAAGTTCTCAATTGAAGTTTCAAATAATAAAAGAAATAGCAAAACCAACCCATGGTATGACAAAGACTGTAAAAATGCGAGGAGAGCTATTAAGGAAGTTGTTGATGAATCTCTTAAAATGGATCAGATAAAAATATACAAAGCCCTAACTAAAAGAAAAAAGAGGCAGTACATTCGTAAAAGACAAGAGAATCTCTTACACCTCTCTAAGGTAGCTCCTAAGAAATTTTGGAGGCAGATCCTGACTAGGAAATCTAAAGATAATAATAAAATTGCTTTACACGATTGGAATTCCTATCTTAAAAAGCTCTATGAATCTCCAAATATCATGAATAACGTTGAAACCCTGCCCACAACGAAAGAAGTCTTCTCTCTGGAAGACATTGATTTTGGGGTTAAGCGCCTGGCTAATGGGAAAGCTAAGGACATTGAAGGTTACTAGGCAGAAATCTTAAAAATTGGAGGCCCTGTCCTCATCCCCCACATCCACAAGCTTTTCAATCAAGCAGTCAAGCAAGGGTTCCCTAAGTTATGGACTGAGAGCCTCATTATCCCTATTTTTAAAAGTGGAGATACAAATAACCCCTCTAATTATCGGACAATTATGATCAACCCTCTCTTAGCTAAGTTATATGGTAGTATTTTGGAAAAGAAGTTGAGCATATGGCTTGAAAGTGAAGATAAGCGGGCTAAAGGCCAAGCGGGTTTTAGAAGGCATCACTCAACAACATACCACCTCGTTACGCTTATAATCATTGTGGAGGAATGTCGTAATGATAAATCCAATCTCTTTTGTTGCTTTGTGGGCTTTAGAAAGGCTTTCGATATGGTTCCTAGAAACAACCTTTGGAATAGATTAGAAGAGCTAAAGGTTCCTTTCGAGTTGAGAGCTGCCGCTATTAGATTATACGAGAATGTAATTGCCAAGCTAAAAAGCAATGAGGGGTGGTCGAAAGATATTTAGTAAAATATTGGATTTAAACAAGGTTGCCCTCTCTCCCCTACCCTATTTGGCATTTACATTGACAAGCTCGAAGGTTATTTAGAGGAAGCAGGATGTGCTCACACGATCTTAGCTGGGCTAGTCGTCATCCTTCTTCTCTATGCTGACGATATTGTTCTCCTCACAAGGTGTCCATCTGATCTTGATAAGCAGCTTAGGCTTCTTAAGGATTTTTGCTCTACCATGGGTATGACTGTTAACACTGACAAAATAAAAGTTATGATTATCAAATCCAAGAAGGACACCTACGCTAATTTTATGTATGACAATAATAACTTGGAGGAAGTATATTCTTACAAGTACCTAGGGATTGATATTCATCACAAGCTCAACTGGAACTATAGCATTGAGAAAAGGATTAATGGGGGGTGGAAAGCTTACTTTGGTCTTGAAAATAATTGTAAAATGGAAAACCTCATAATGTGGGATAAAAAGAAGTTCCTCTTTGAAACTTTAGTCACTCCTGTTATCTTATATGGATGTGAGGTTTGGGGTTGCAACATCTCTAGAGAATCCTAGAGAAAGATTGAGCAAATCCAGAAGCGCTTTATAACGTATAACCTGAAAATTAAAAGCAATACACCCTACCCTATTCTCCTTATAGAAGTAGGTCTTTCCCCTATCGAAAGCCTAGCTATGACTAGGCTTCTATTGTACAAGCACAAGCTCAATAACATAGGAGATCATAGACTTCCCAAGCTAGCTTTAAATTCCAGCCAAAACCATCTAAGGCTCAAACGGGGGTGGTATAAAGACACGAGGGCCTGGATAAACCATTGGGAGATCAACGAGAACGATGCACTGCAAAACATTAATAACATTAAAAATATTGTTACTTCTAAGTTCAAAGAAAAAATGTGGTGTGAGAAAGATTTAGCGGCTAAAAGAAAATTGAGTTATTATAAGAAGGTCATCAACCCCACCCTAGAAGATCAAAAGTATCTCTCTGTTTTAGCTAGCTCAAAGAAGAAAATTAATTTAGCAAAGTTTAGAACGAACTCTCATGAGCTCCATAGTGAAACAGGTCGTTGGACAGTTCCTAAAACACCATGGACGGAAAGAATCTGCCATCTCTGTGATAATAGGAACATTGAGGATGAAAACCACTTCCTCTTAGAGTGCCCCGCATACAACAACATTAGATCTCAGTTTCATAATATTTGTCGCAATACTGACCTTCCTAGCCTTTTACAATGTCAAAATTATAGTGAGCTTGGGAGGCTTCTCTCCAAGCTTTTTGAGCATAGAAATAAAATCTTAAATCAAACTAAATAATTTGTTTCTTTAGGTCCGATAGACTAGAGTTTGGTCTCAGTGGACGTTAACCATCATCATCATCATCATCATATATATATATATATATATATATATATATATATATTAGAAATAATATATATGTTTTTTAATGTTTTTTATTTATTTATTTTGGATTAGTTTATTGGAAAGAAATTTTGAAATAGTTTAGTTTTCATATAAGTAATTTTTAAAATAATTTATCTTTTTTATAGGTAATTTTTATCCCTAATTCTTTATTCTGAATTTATGCAATAAGGATATAGGTAAATCTTTATTATGAATTTATATAATAAGGAATTAATTTATTTATTTTTCATGGATATATATATATATATATATATATATATATATATATATATATAACAAAAATGAGTATTATTAGATACATGGGGATATATTTATAGCATTCTTATCTGATTGAGTGTCAAGAAAATCAGAGACTCGCTATTCAAACTGACAGACTCACTAAGACTGACTCAAATCAAACTCAGATCCAAAGAGCACGGTTACATATATAGATTTATACATATCTAACATTTGCACATAGGAGATGAACCTAATATAGATATGAACATAAACGAATATTGACCAATGTATTATAGGTCGACGCATTACAAAAGAATGAAACGAACTACCTAGCAGAGCATTTAGAGAGTCAATCATTGACTGGAGCTAGCTTGTTCAGGTCGATGTCCTGATCTTCCCTTGCATCCTCGAGCTTGTAGGAGACCCCTGGAGCATCTTTGTTCAATTTGATATCCATTACAATACTTCTGAGGGCGTCCACTTCATCCACTAAGCGGGAGAATTGGAATTGGAGAAACACAAGTTTGTCTATAAGCCCGATTTGAGAATGTGACATCTAACAAAATTTCACCTACATGTCATAATCAGCTTTGTGAAGAGCACCATCAATTACTAGACAATGGAAGCGTGGATTGTCTGGTGCCAGAGACTCTGAATCTGGATCAAAGTTCATGATGTTGTTCTAAACCCAAGGAAGGCTCAAACTAGGTTCGGAGAGGAATGACCATAGATAAATATCCAAGCAGACTCTAGAGATGAAGTAGGACTTCAAGAAGATGAAATTTTGAAACAAACTAGCATATACCTTTAGAAATAACTAATTTCCAAAAAGAAATTCTAGAGAAACCTAGTTGCTAAAAAACCACTTAAGAACCTTTCCTTTCATTGTTCTGCAACTCGGAGAAGATCTTATCTTTGAGGAAGTACCATCAAACACATAAACTTAGAGCAGCATAATTAGAAATTGACTATATCTCCCAAGATAATCAAATTGGTATTAGAGAAATTTTGAAGTCTAAAATGGGTCTCCTAAGGAATATTATAAAATAATAGTGGAAATAATAAAACAATATTAGATTACATCATCAAGTTTTAGAAGGAAGAAAGAAAAAACTACTTTTTCAACTCGTATTTTCAACTTATCTCCCTACGATTTTACTAAAATTTCGAGGAGGAACACTTGTTGGATGCATAATTTAATTCTTCGTCTAAGAAGTAACCATGTTGCATACTTTCATTGGACCCTGCTACACAAAAAATGAGAAATATATGAAAAAAATAACTGCAATCACATTTTCTTCGATTTATCATTTTTCATGTAGGGGGGTCCATCGAAAGTATGCAACATTTGTACTACTTGGATGAGGAATTAAATTATGCATCCAATGAGTGCTCGTGCTTGAAATTTGAGTAAAACCGTAGGGAGATAGCTTGAAAATACAATTTGAAAAAGTTATATTTTATTTTTTATTTTTTAATCCTTTTAATTTTTTACTCCAAAAATGGTGAATCATCCCCCATAGTTGACATTATCATCTTCAATCCTATTGGTTCTTGTAAAGTGTTGGAAGTAATGCTTCCATGTAATATGTGAGTTGTCATTGTGAGTCCCTAGGTGTCAATCTAGAAGTAGTTAGTTTCTTATATGTGAGTTGTAATAGCTATCTAGATGTGTCATTGTCAATGATCTACATACTAAAACATACTGTGTTTGGTGTTGTTTTTAATGGATCTCTTTTCTTTCTCTCTATTTTCTAATATGGTATCAAAGCCAATTCTACCTTGAATCCCTCAAGGGAGGGCCAGGAAAATGTGAGAAAGCCCTGAATCTTAGTCCTATAAATAAATAGGGTAGGATTTTTGTTGTGTGAGTAAATTATAATTTTTTTTTTGTAAATGTGTTCACGATATGTTTGAGCTAGATTAGTTGTGTTGGGTTATATAAATCTGAAACTTGAATGTTGGTTGAAGTATTGAGTTGATTCATTGTGAGTCTTTGAAGAATTTTTTTTGTCAAAGGTTCCTTATGTGGCTGCAAACGATTCGATACATGAAGGGATTTGTTGTTGTGTTGCTTCTGCTGTAATGTGATTGCATTCGCAACAAATGGGTGGCTCTGCTCATTCAATGCCAAATCGTGATCTCAAGTCAGATGTGCAAAATGTTGAATATGAGACATGATGGCATAACACTGATTCTTGCGGAACCCAGATTTGTGATGGAACTGTGGGCAAGTGCATTGATAAGGGTGAATTTGAAGAGTTCATGATGAATTCTGCTGAAGTATCACTTCTCCCGCGCTATGAATTCTTCAACGTGTAAAACTGGACAACCGTGATAGCAAATATTGAAATCATTCTTCAATGAGCAGTGAATTATGCATGGAGAAGATTTGGTGTATCAATAATGGAAAATTCATTTAAATGGAGGTTGATCTCGTTGGAGGGCATAAATTGTAGTGGGTGTGAGAGTGAATGGAATAATTAAATATTGTAGTCACTTTATGGTGCATTCGTTGACTTTAAAGGTTTGATTTTATTAAAGGAATCTAATCCGTAAGCGAAGACTAATGTGTGCATGGTTTAAGGAGACATAAGGGATTAAAGATTAAAGTTTTTTTGTGGTGAAAAAGATTTTATGGTGCGTGAAATAAAGTTGTGATGATTAGTTGGTAAAAAAAATAAAACAACGTTGGTAAAAATAAAATGATGCAGAACCACAAAGAATAGGCAAATTATTTAACAGATTAATGTGACCTATCATGCTCCGGGAGCATTAGTCACAGGTAGTTCTTAATAAGGTGAAGCTGGTGTGACACATCGTGCTCTAAGAGCGTCAATACAGGTTATTTTATAAGGTCAAGTTGTAGAATTGCCTGCTGAAGACATTTTGTATCCAAAATGCTATCCTAGATAACTGATGAAGGCTGCGTAGGGCTGTGGATTCACAGATGGTGGAAATTCCATAGGATGGTTCAGTATTGAGACTGACCTGTTATGCTCCGAGAGGTCAAGAAGCATCAATTCTGCAAAGTACGTCAAAGATGGTCTAAAGAAGTTATGTTTTGAATGAAGGTCAAGTGACAGCTCGAAGATGTGGTGATGAAGAAAGGGCAGTGTTTACGAGATTCCAGAGTGGATGTGGGTGCTGATGATGACCATATCAGGCAAATCTGACAAAGATTTATTTATTGTTATAATGTGGGTTTTTTATATTTTGTACATGTAAGCATTAAGGGAGGGTGTTGGAAGTAATGCTTGCATGTAATGCGTGAGTTGTCATTGTGAGTCCATAGGTGTCAATCTAGAAGTAGTCAGTTTCCTACGTGTGAGTTGTAATAGCTATCTAGATGTGTCGTTGTAAATGATCTAGATATTATAAATATGTAACCCTTGATATCAATAAAACATATTGTGTTTGGTGTTTTGTTTAATGGGTCTCTTTGCTTTCTCTCTATTTTCTAATATAAAGTTGATTTTGGTTGTATATTTTTGTTTTGAGGCTCATTTTAGACCTCAAATTTCTCTAATGCAAGATCTATGCTATAGCATCCCAGACTCTTTGAATTTAATTTTCACCAATAGGCCCTGAACGCCAGGTGATCCACGAACAAGGATGCTTAAGTCACCTTGACTTTAAACCCAAGAATTGTAAAAGCCTCAAATGGAGCTCTTTACAGAGCTTCGAGGGGGGGGGGGGGGGTTTCCTGATCGCCATAATTGAGACAAAGAACAAAACCAAAGCCAAATTAAGAGGAAGATGAGAAGAAAGAACCTCAGAGGAAAGGAAAACCAAGTTGTATGAGTCTGCAAGGGTGTACCTTGTCAATTTAATTCTCCCCATCCTGTCATTCCACAAGAATTCAACCTCTCAAACATTTAATTTTCCCACAAATTGGTCAGAGAAATCCATCATTGATCTGAGTGAAGCGTAATTCCAATACTCCAGTAAATGAGTGATTATAGCTCAAGCATGTGAATTCAAGCTCAAGGACTTTGCATGATGTTGGATGGGGTCAATTGACACAATTCCCTTGGGGAGGGTACCAACATACCAATGTGAAAGGATCATCTAACGCTCCATTCCATTATTACAAAACATTGTGTATCTTTGAAATGGGATAATCGTGAGACAAGGGAAATAAATGTTATTATTAAGAGAGAGATCCAATATAAACCAAATCCCACATATATTCCTCTTCATATATAATTGATCCATTAGGGAATTAAGCACATGAAATTAGACCCATATATCTCAAGCTCCAACTCTAACATAAAGCATGCTTGATTTTCCTCTAAATCAACCTTCGTTTTGAAGGTGAGTAGGTGAAAATAATTCTTAGGAAGGAACAAAGTCAATATACTTCTAATTCTCTTGAGTATCATGTTCAGAGTGTTACATTTTAGATTCCTTCCATTTATGAGACTCTGAATCAAAAGTAAGGAGTCATGTAGATTAATTAGGTCATCACACCTTTATTTTTGACAATGAGAAGACCCAAGATTCCTTCCATTGATGAGACTCTGAATCAAAAGTAAGGAGTCACCTAAATTAATTAGGTCCATCAGACCTTTATTTTTTCATATGATACTGAATCAAAAGTAAGGAGTCACGTAGATTAATTAGGTCCATCACACCTTTATTTTTGACAATGAGAAGACCTTAAAAGAGCCTGTACATTTCAACTTGATTATGAGAAGACCCTAAAGGAGCTCGTACATTTCAGCTTGATTATTTGATCTTCTTCATAGTCCCCAAGCATATCTGGTTTCTAATTCCCTCGGGATAAAAGTCTCAAGAGAATTGAACTTATGAACTCTCAATAACAAAGGTGTTTTAATAATAGGACTCAACTAAATAAGCTAATCCTCAAAACTTTATATTTCATAGATATTTAGAATAATTTATAAATTACCTTTTATACTTTTGCTTTTTAAAATCTTGTATGACTTTCTCTAATAAAATAATATCTTATCTAATAATTAGTTTTTTTTTTAATTAATCTCTTTCCAGATATGTTATTTTAATTATTTTTAAATATTTTAAAAATCAAATATAAACCTAATTTCACAAATGTAATATATATATAATCCACAAAATGTGATTTTAAAAGTATCGAGAGAACTGTATTTATAACTTTTTAAATACAATAGGCATCTTAATAATGAAAGATATTTTATAATATTATATTTATAATTAATATATAACCTAAAAAAAATTCATATATATATATATATATATATATATATTTTGATTTATTTAGATTTATCAAATAAGGAGAAAAAAACATCAATTTTGGACATCTAAAATTTACATTTAAACTGTCACTCTTTTAAAAAAAAATATTTTAAAATAAAAATTACCTCTTTAAAATATATATATATATATATATATATAATTTTTTTAATAAAATATTTTACTGCCATTTTTACAAATTTTACAATTTATTTTCAAATTACATTTCAGGGCTTTTTAGGTTTGCACATAAAGATATATATAAAAACTTGTTTAATGTGACATGGATTGTCATGCGGGCCCCAGTGTTTGATCACGTGCATATCCATACAACCACGAATTGTTTTTGTGAAAACTAAATACAACTACGTGGTGACCCTTCTGGTTGATTTGGAAATGATAGGGGTATATTTCCATTGCTGATCCTTCAATGGTTCGTTTCAGCAAACCACCGAATGTGGGACCCTACCTGTCACGCCCCTACCCTGGCGATACTCTTCCAACCGCACTATGGGGGGTGCGGCACCACCACACACTTTCTTTATAACAATACTTGTAAGTGTGGACTACGCCTACTTTCTATACTTAGTTTATTTTTCAATTTTCCTAAGTACAACATTCACATACACAGCGGAAACATTGAATTAATCATCTTCATCGTTATTACCATTCACACATATGCACAGCGGATATTTTAATGGGAGGGGCAACTCCCTGAAATATGAGTCTGCCCGATGATAATAATAATTTTACATAAAATATACAGTTTTACAGTCTTTGCAGGAAACCCCAAGTTTCCTTGGTACAATATCTGTCACAACCGTGCAACCCGGCTTGCACCATTCAGACTACCCGAACCACCATTCGGAGTGCCCACTGGTTTTGCGGTCCGTCGCAACTTGTTCATCGTCACATTGTTCAGCACGTCGTTTAGCCGTTCAGGTGGACGCCCTCGCATGCCCTCGCCAGTTCAGTCATTCAGGCGAACGCCCTCACATGCCCTCACTCATTCAGTCGTTCGGGTGGATTCCCACGTGCGCCCTCGCCCGTTCAGTCGTTCGGCCCGGTGCCCTCGCACGCCCTCGCTCGAACAACTTCACCCGTTCGGTCATTCAGGCGCACGGCCTTGCCCAAATGCCTTCGAACGATCATTCAAACAAACGCCCATGGACGCCCTTGCCCATTCGGTCGTTCAGCCAATTGCCCTCGCCTGAACAACTTTGAACAACTTTGCCTGTTTGGTCGTTAAAGCGAACGCCCTCACATGCCCTCACCCGAACACCTTTGAACGATCATTCAGACAAACGCCCTCAGACGCCCTCGCCCGTTCGATCCTTCAAGCCGACGCCCTCGCATGCCCTCGCCCGAACGCCTTCACATGACCTGCGGCTCTGTTTTCTACATTTGCTGCGGCCCTGTGCTATGGCCCAAGTGTCTGCCTGCACTTCGCCAAATTTCAGTCTTCCCAAATAGCTTGCCCTTCTAGCTTGCATAAACACTTGGAAGCTTTTCTTAAATGATTTTTGCCACCATCCAAACACTTTACTTATATGGCAGTTGGCCCATCGGTTGGGCGTCGACTCACCAAGTCGACCCACCGTTTCGTCCAACTTGCCCCTCCGTCGCATCCGCCCACGGTGTGGGCACCCATGTGCGGGACTGCCCCCACATATAAACTTTCCACCGCCCAACACTTAGTCATTTTCGCGAAGACTCTTCGTGTTGCACGTTGGTTCGTCTCCTCTGTTTGGCCAACTCCTCGCACCGTGCAAGTGCGCCCCAACTCACCAGTTACCTCCCAGCTTGTCACTCGCCTGTCGTACGCCCTTCGCAAAGCGAACCACAACTCGTGGGCCTTACACTACCCCACGCTTCAACAGGGCCCCCTCGATTTAGGCATGTCTTGATTACAGGCCATCTATCACTACTTTTAAAGTCAAACTAAATTTGTGCAGCTTTATTCATTCACCCAGATTGAAATATACTTTCAAGTGACGGCATGTTGCTTCTCCAAAATTAAGAACATCAAATTCAAGCACACATGGGGCATGATAAATTTCAGTTTCTAGTTCTGGAGAATGTGCTAATGTGCATCGAGTCTTCGTCTCGGGGTATTATGTGGTCAACAAGCTTTGAAATCCTTTCAGTGCCAGAAGACTTATTTTCCAAGCTCATCGAACAACTCATACTTCATAGATGAATATTCTCTGATTTCATTATCTGTAAGTCGACTATTGTATTTTTTCTTTGTGTCTTGTAATCTTTGTTTCCTTTTGTTGGATTCTTCTGGAGCTTTCCTCATGGATATTTTGGGGACTTCATTCGATTTTTGTATGCTTTGAACTGCCATACTTATGGAAGAAAAAGATGAATCCCTACCCCCGTGAACCATAGTGGACAATGTTTAGCCATATTTCTATATCATAGTTGAATATATATATATATATATATATATATATATATATATATATATATATATATATATATATATATATATATATATATATATGTATTATCAGTACGAACAGGAGCTCTCAGAATTTCTCTTCGGCTTATCGTAGAATTAACGAGAAAAGCTAAATAAGCATCTTTTTGTTGGCTTTTGACTTCATTTGTATTGTACTTTATACTGCTACCAATAATATTCTAGTGTATCTATTTGTTGCAGAGCTTTGGAAATGTTCCAGAAGAAAAAGAAAAAGAAGGTTCCTCAGATTTGACCACATATGTAAATTGAGGACCATTTTCTTGGTCGACATGTGTTGCATTGGTACTTTTTGGAGAAGGGGCAGAGAAGCATCTTCATTATTTTTTAATAATCGTGAACTTCAAAGCTGTGGTCATATTCGTGTGTGTGTGTGTGTGTGTATATATATATATATATATATATATATATATATATATATATATACACGACCCAAAAACATAGGGATATAAGAAGAACACCCTTTTGATATTTTAATAACAGCTAATCACTAACATGGTTTTCATTTCGCTGAAGAAGGCCAAGGGAGCAAGATCTCCTTGAACTACATTGATTCAATAGCACACCAAATGACCCAATGAAGACATTGTAAGACTCAATGCATGGAACACCAATTGAAACCACAACTCTGTGGATGTTTTAGTGCTGGGCATTATTATCTTTAACTATAGCAATTAGGTTCCAAGAAGTTATACATAAATGGTACAGGTAAAATGATTTCAGTGTAGGAGTTCGCTTCAGAAAAGCCTTCGCAATTTAATTGTGTAAAACTCAGCTAAAACATCACTTACCTCAAAAATAATATGGAGCATACCGTAACGACATAATAAAGAAAAATAAGGTACCATATGATGGTTCGTTAACATGGTATATAATGTTTTTCAGTGACATGGAATCTAACATACACAATACAAATCCAATTCTCAAGAAATGTGGAAGATAAGATTTGAGGCATAAAAAAGTAGTACATGGGTGCCCTCATAGAATTTGAAACAGTACATGCATCTAGCCTATGAACATTTAACCCGATCCGAAAAGTAGTAAATGTGTGCAATCCAACTTGTACTATTCTGTAAAACAGTAAATCTATCCGTGCATCAATAGGGGATTCAATGAAAAGGTAGATTTGTGCATGCAAAAATATTCTATTCAAAATGCGGTACAATGACCCACTAGATCTGCCTTTCTTTAAATGAAAAAAAAAACTATCTTTTTTATAAATAAAAGGAGACTATTTTCTCTGAAGTTTTCAAAATTTACATTATCTGTCAGATAGTGTCTATTCCCCATAATTTTAATACAAAATTTATGTTCTTATATTCCTATCTTATCTATAAGAAGTGTATCACAAATCTATTTATCCACATAAATTGTAAGTAGTTCGTTTCTAAGTAATTTCTCTTCTCAAAAAAATCGCCTTTTACCTCAAAATCTGAAGACTTTCTAATTGGTGTTAATACAACCAACATTCATAAATCTGCCCTATACAAATGCCGTGAAATGCCCTGTACAAATGTCATAAAATGGTATTCACCTGATTCTGAGTCCATCCCCATTTTCGATAGAAGGTCAACAATTAGGGTTTCTCTATAGATGTGTGTATATGTGATGTACTAGAAGGTGGACTCTTTGGATCTGATGTGCCTTATCTAGTTGGACAAGATGTGTGTGCTGAAAAGTGTGTGTTCTTTGACCCAATCTATAATGCTCTTTGCATCTCCAAGAACACTAATATTTTCTAGTCCAAACCATTTAGAAAATGTGAGGACACCCTAGAGCGCAATGATCTCAGCTCTGTTATTTGTCCCATGTTCCCCCTACCACCAGAAGTGATAGTAATGCCCTGGATCCAAGAAAATTACAGCGCCGCATCCACATCTTCTCTATTGACTAGTCCCATCAAAATACCCACTCAGGAAGATCCCCTTAATTTTCTTGTATACCCACTTCCTAGTTTTTATCACTATTCTCTTAGGTCCAATCTCAGAAAAATAATTGATTGGCTTTAGTGTCACCTCCCAAACCACGGGCCTATTTTGTTCAAACAACCATGCATTTCGACTACACCAAATTGACCAAACGACGTATAATGGGAGAGTACAAAAATCAGATATGTCCTTAAACCATGTGATAAATAAGCTTTCCATATTGTGGTGTGTGCTCAGTTGTCCTATATTAAGTAGAGTTGTCGCCCTATCCACACTTCCCTGGAAAACGTGCAACCAGTGAAAAGGTGGTTTGACTCCTCGTCTTGTGTCCTGCACATAGAGTATATACCTGGGACATGGAAGCCTCTACCCTATAAAATATCCCATGTAAGTACTCATTTGTGTATGGCCAACCACCCAAAACAAAGGAGTTTCTTTGGGATCTCCCACCCCCACATTACCTTGAACCATGCTTTGAACTTGAAAATATTTTTCTCTCATCAGAAGATTCTTGTATATGTCATTGAATTTTGGGAATCCTTCCTTTATTGGGCCTTCCCATTGTAACCTGTACTCTCCTTCACCAATATATGTACCGGATGCATACAAGTTTGTGATAAACGTTTCCCATTCTATGGTCAAATTATCAGTCAGTCCAATTGTTGTAGCCCCCAGCCAATGCAAATGTGTAGTGAGCTGGTTGTTCTTGCAAGTGATATGTGCAAAATTGATGATACGCTTTTCGTGAAGAGAGAATATGAGGGCATTCGAAAGGGTATGATATCCTTCGAACCCATTTAAAGCATCCAACACAATCTCCGCATTCTACCGTCTCTAATTTTCCATCTCATGAACCCCAACAGCCATTGGTGATTCCTCGACTTGCTCCTCCAGATAAATGATGCTCCACTAACACTTCTTACCACCATCCTAGACCATGCCGAGAGGGATAGTCTCTTCATGTACTTGTCTCTAATAATTGGTCTCCAAATTCCATTGTCATTTTTGGCCCTCCAAAAACTTTTAATGATTTGTGCACAGTTGAAATTGTGAGTGTTGAGAATACCCCACCCCCCCTCTGCAATCGTTCTAGCAATGGCCTTCCATCTTACCAGATGTATCTTCCCTTTCAGCTCTGTGTTGGACTAGATGAACCTCACCATAATCTCATCAATCTTATGACATACCTCCGTGGGCAGTAGAAACAAATGCATCCAAAACACCGAGATGTTTTGTAGAACCGATCTGACTAAGTTCAATCACCCACCCATGGAAAGCCACTTGTGTGTCCACCCATAAAATTTGTTGTTAAATATGTTGAGTAGCCAAGTCCAGTCTTTGTTGTTGTACCGATTAGCCTTAAGTTGGAATCCAAGATATTTGATGCCCACTTCTAGAGTGACCACATAAATCTCAAATAAGTTGCATATCTCCCTGCACCGAGGGTCATTTATGTCATTTGTGATCATTATTGATTTATTAGTGCTCATATAAAGGCCAAATGCCTCACTAAATGTCCTGAGAATTTGTTGAATAATCCTCCAATCTGCGTTACCATTCATGCCTCTGAAGAGAAGGTCATCAACAAACATAAGGTGTGTGACCTATACCTTCTTAATAACCTTCATCCCCATAATGCTACCACTGCCTTTTTCCTTCCGCGGATTGCAACTTAGATAGTCCATTATCATAATAAAAAGGAGTGGAGATAAAGCACAACCATGAGGAAGACCTCAATTTTCCCTGAAGAAACTAGTTGGGAAACCATTTATGATGATGAGAAAGTTCATAGACTATATACAGGCCATAATCCAGCCTATGTTATTGGAGGAAATTCCCACCTTGTGCAATACCATTCGCATAAACTCCCAATCTCTAAATTCATATGCCTTAATAAAGTCCACCTTGATCATGCTTACCCGCATTTTTTTGACCTTCAAGGTATGTAGAAATTCCTCAGCTATGCCAATTGCATCTTGTTTCTTTTTGCCATCTAAAACCCAAATTGTTCAGGAAAAATATATGTAGACAACGTCTTCTTAATCTGCATGGCTATCATCTTAGAAATAATATTTTATAATGCATTGCATAGTGAAATACGCTTGTAGTCGGATAAAGATTTCAGATTTTCCTGCTCAAGAATTAATGTGATGAAATTTGCTTTCATTACCCAGAAATGTATCCACTAATACGAGATTCTTTAGAAAAAGAAATAATATCAGGAATCATTAAATCCATAAAGTGGTGAAATAGTTCCACACCCCATCCATCCGGGCTAGGGCTTTTCTCTTTTGCGCTAGCCTTGATGACCTCAATCACCTCTTCTCTCTGAATCGGCCTACCCAACAACTCATTATCCTCCTGATTAAACATAAGAGGCAAATGTTCAATGATGTCTTGTTGCGCAGTGTAATCTTGTTCCCTTTCTTCAAAATGGCTTTTGAAATGTTTGTAGGCCTCCTATTCTAATTCATGTTGATCATAAAGATGTTGGCTCCCCAAACCAACAATACCCCTAATTTTGTTCCTATGTTTCCTGTTGTTTTCACAAGTGTCGAAAAATTTTGTATTTATGTCCTCGGGTGCCACCCACAGTGTTCAACTCTATAGTCGTCTTTCTGCCTCCTATGGCAATAGAATGTTACTCTTTTTCCTTTCCAACTCCAAGATTTCCTCTTATATTTGTCCGAAAAAACAATGGGTCTGTAGGATCATTGAAATATCCCAATGCAATGTTGATCTGTGTGAGGGTCGTGTACACTTCCGACTTCTTCTTTTTAATCCATGCTCTAGTTTCCTTTTTTAAGACCCGAAGCTTATAGGTAATTTTCCCCATCTTTCTACCAGTATAATTGGTCAATAGTCGGTTCCATACTTCTTGCACCAAAGAATTCACACATAAAACACAATTTGTTACTCTTCTATTGATCACACAAAACATCATTCATACAATGAACCCAATGAAGGGTATTTAACCTTTTCCAACTAGCGACTTGCCTAAAATATCTTGACATGCACACACACTTAACTCAGTTAACTCACACTCTAAATATGAACTACCCTTAACTCTTCATCCATCACTCGACTTGACTCAACGCTCAACACTCGACACTCAACACTCAGTTAACTGACTCTCTAATTTTAGCCAACTCCACATGCGGGAGTAATTACAATTTCTAACACTCCCCCTTAATTATGACCATATGACTCAACATGACTTCACTATCACATAAACAAGTCTGCTGGTCTATGTCTTGGCTAGGCTTACAACAACTCAAAAATTTTGCATTTTCTTTTTCTCTGCTACCAGATTCTATATCCTCGAAATTGCTTCATTATTTGTTGAACTTTCTTGTTGCAGGCTTTATTCACTTGTGGCTGCAACAATTTTTCTTTGACTTGTTTTGAACTTATTTTGAAAAACAATTGGATTATGTTTTCTACACCTTCTTCTTCAAATATTTGTTCAACCATGGACTACTGCCAAAACATTGCTTCTTCAAACTGTGTTCTTTGCTTTGCTTCTTACGCTTCATATTCCTAACTTTCTTTCTGCCATATTTCTTGATAGTAGAATCTTATCTCTTCTTGACTCCATTGCTGAAAAATGGTTTCAATGCATTCATCTTTGTCTTCAAAAACATCCATATCATTCTTTTCACTTTCATCATCAAGTATTGTTGTTTTTTTTCTGTAATATGCACACTCAAGATCATTATTCACCATTTCATTCAATTCCTTTATTCCAATTTCTTCTTTAAGACTCACATCAATTTGTTCTATTGGTTTTTGAATCCATTCTTCAATGAGCTTCAAATCTGCATCAAATTTATTAACAACCTTGCTTTCAACTTCTGCTCCCATGCTATTTTGAACACCTGCATATTCAAAAACAATGTTAAAAACATCTTTAATATGACTCTCTTCAGTGAGAGCTTCCTGCTCTACATCTGCCTTCTTTTCAACTGCATGGAGGTTTTCTTCCACTGTTATGATGTTAGTGGATATTTTCATCAAAAACTCTTCAATCACTTTGTCTTATTCTTGATCATCAACTACTGCTAGATGACATACTGCTTCATGAGCAATTCCAACTGCTTCATATCTTGTTGCTATAGTGGTAGCTTCAACCTTCAATGTTTCATCAAACATTGCACTTACAATATTGCCACAATCAATCTTTGTTTCAAAAAAGAAACCACACATATCATCAACATAATGTTCATCCACACTATGGTGGGATATCTGAGCATGCATGTGTTTATTTTCAATTTCATTGACAATTTCAACTTCACCAAATCCATCAGCTACGACTGGATTCATGAATTCACATATAACTTTGCAGTCATCATCCACATGTCTCTCATCATAGTGGAATTCACCATCATCTGTATCATCCACGTTACAGTGGATTCCTTGAGCATTTATATGTTCTTTCTCTACTTCACACATAAAGGCTTCAACTTCTCTCTCTGCAATATTCATTGCATCTTCTTCATCCATGTGCATGCTTGCATAATGGGTTTCTCCAAGCTCAGTTTTCTTCTTAGAGTCTTTCTCATCTACTCTCAGGTATGTGGTTGACTTCTTTGCTTGTGACATAACCTGTTGTTACATGTCACTCCCCCTTGCGCCAAATTATTCTTCCAGGAACTTCCATGCTTCCTTGGAAGTTGTAGCGTTTGCTACCTTGTACAAACACTTCTCATCCAATGCTTGTTTTATAAAATTCAATGCTAAAGCATCGCATACTTCATCATATGGGTTATTAGATTCATACTCAATTAACTCTTTAGCTCTAAGAAAAGTTAGCATCTTGATAACCCAATGATCAAAATATTCACATGTAAACATAGGAGGTGGTAGTAGATCAAAGCTACATGAGTCACCCTCGATTTCTTCTTTGTCTTCTGCTAGACTTCTCACTTCCTCGGTTGTGGCCTGAACCTCTCTAACCATGGCAATGATCTTTTCCTCTTCTTTTTGATTTCTTTTCTTAGTCTTCTTTTGTCGTGCTTTGCGACCCATGAATGTTGTCATCCCTTTTTTTATAGCTGCTTTTCTGATTGCATGAAACTATATTCCATACCGCCCCCAAAAAAATATGATTTTCAATATATACCCCCATAAAGCATAATCTTCACCTAAAACACTATCATACTTGACAAAAACACCAAAAAAATTATAAGCAAACAAAACTTTTAGAGAGCCCAAAACTCACTTTTCCAAAAAAAAAACCAAAACCACAAAAAAACTATCACTCAACTCTTCTCAGTAATAAACCCTTTTATTTTTTTTTTCCGAAGGTGGCAAAACCTATCAAACTCAGGTGTCAAACCAACAGTGAGGACAGCCATCTCTGGCTGCTATCCGCGAATGTTGGTTTGACTCATCACTGTTATCAAGGAAAACCACGCCACCTGTAATAACCCGCTGGTGGTCCGTAAGGGAGCAGGCTTTCACTCCTGCCAGATGCCTCTGGGTCTTGGGCCGTTAACCTGTTTCCTTACGTCCGAGGAAGACGAGCTCTTAGCCAAGCAGAAGCAGTTTTATGGCATACTCTAGGCCGAATAAACCATTTTATTACCATAAACCTTTGTTTTTTTAAATTAATTATTTTTTTTATTTTTTTTTAATCTCCAACGCGCTCAAATAATCTTTTCGTAAACCTCCATAATCATTTTTCCTTTTAAAACTAATTTACCTTTGATTTTTCAAAAACCATTTTTTAATACCATACCAGGTCAAACACCACGTGACTTTAGAAACGGCTACAGCTTATGGCGGCTCTCCATTCGCACGCTCTCTTCGGCGGTGTAAACAATTTGTAGACCGCCATCCAACTGTGGCTCACGGTGGTGGCTACAACACCCGATATGACTCTGCACGCTACGGCGGTAGGTTTTCTATCTTTGGCTTTTAGATTTTCTAGTTCAGCTATGTGACTTTAGCTCTGATACCAATTTCATATTTGATTCTTAGTTCAGTTGTGACATTAGACCTGATATCAATTTGTTGGAAAGGTGGAAAAGATAAAGCATGAATTCACACATGAAACACGAATTGCTGCTCTTCTATTGATCACACAAAACATGATTCATCCAATGAACTTGGTGAAGGGTATTTAACTTTTTTTAACTAGCGACTTGACTAAAATATCTTGACATTTACACACACTTAACTCAATGAACTCACACTCTAAATATGCACTGCCTTGGAAAGGCGGAAAAGATAAAGCATGAATTCACATGTGAAACACGAATTGCTGTTCTTCTATTGATCACACAAAACATGATTCATATAATGAACTTTTTCAACTAACAACTTGCCTAAAATATCTTATTTACACATACTTAACTCAATTAACTCACACTCTAAATATGTACTACATTTAACTCTTCATTCATCATTCGTATTGACTCAACACTGAAAACTGAACACTCAATTGACTGACTCTCTAATTTTAGCCAACTCCACATACTAGAGTAATTACAATTTCTAACAGACCTGTGTGAGGCCGTGTACACTTCCAACTACTTTCTTTTTTTAATCCAGGATTTTTTCCCAACTGTTCGCGAGTATAATTAGTCAATAGTCGGTTCCATACTTCTTGCATCAATGAGTTGTAAGTCGTGTCACGTAGCCAGGTAGAATCAAATTTGAAGGGAAGATGCCCTATTTTCCCAGCACTCCCATGATCTGCCTACCGTAGGAGCCACTCGAGAGCCCACAGATGGCACAGCTTATTAGCAAACAATTTGATCCGAACTTTTATAAAAGAACAAGAGTATAGAGCGTTAAATATCTAAGGTGTTCGACAATCGTCGTAAGTACCAAAGCAGATATAGATCACGAGAAACCTCTAAACAATACATGATAACAAAACGAAGTCTAAACAAAAAATTGAATAGAAATAATTTTATTAAAATTTAAATTGCTTACCAATAGCCAAAAGTCCATCCATGAAAACAGAAATTAAAAAAGCGATAAATTCGTAAAACTTTGTTGTTAATCTGGCACAAAACAACCCACAATAATCTATAACAATGTGCTTTTCCAAGCCATATATCATTCCCATCCCATTTAATAACCAAATTACAATAACAAGCAGAAAGTTTAAGAGAAATACTTTTATTATTCCCGACCCATTAATAAAAGTATATATAAATAAGTAATAAACAGCCATAACCATTCAATGGCAAATATATATATAAAAATAATAAACAACCATAACCATTCAATGACAAAACAGAGAGTTTAATAGAAATAATTTTAAATAGAGTTTAATAGAAATAATTATATTATTTAAGCATAAAATACTTGCACATAGATAAATCAAAGATACACGCCAAACCAGCAATGAAAGAGGAAACGCGGAGCGCTGTCTCTACACCGGCATGGTCAACGACGCTAGTCAGTCGCGCTTTGCTTTCCCGAACGAAATACAGTTCCCGTGGCATTTCCACTGCCATGTTGTATGCTTTACAGCTCTTGAATCTTTCCATGGCATGCTATTCATAATCGCTTCCAAGCTTTAATGGTAATCAGGGAATAATTGAGAGAATATCCGTGGCAGGCAATTTAATGAGACACGAATGATTTTTCATTCTCCTATGTGATGTCAATAAGGGACTGGAAGCCCTCTTCGTGGATGGTCGAAAGCTTCCTTCTCCAGGGGCCATTAAAGGAGCCATTGATGGGTATTGCAATTAAAAAATAAAATCACTCACATAACTAATTCAACATGGGTCAATTTTCAATGGGTAAATTTTGTTTTGTCAAACAATCAACTCTCTAATGGAGCTTAATATTTGAAAGACGATGTTTTCAAATATTGTCTAACTTGTGTATCGTTTTCTCGGTTGTTCTTTATATATACGCGATAAAGAGAATTTCCTTTCTCCTATCCCTAAGATTGATGGAGTCCTAACTTGAACTTTATTGTTCAAAAACGCTTTGAGCTGAGCATTTCATGACAACATTTGCTTTTCATTTTCATGTGGTGGAAAATATTTGGCATATAACTAATAATTATTTTTTTAATATATGCTTTATGTATGAAATTGCTAATTCATTAAAAATGCAAAGCTGTAAAAGTTAGTTCCCTGCTTATCAAGCTCTGTTACATTGCAGTATGATAAAATGTTTTTTTTGGATATCCATTCCATTGCGTTCACTTAGTTATCTATTTCGGGTTACATTCACCGTATTATCATTAATGAGTGATAAATAATTATAATTACATGGCCATTTACTTCTGCTTTTGTCCATGGCCTTATTAGGTTGTTCAAATTATCCTACATTCTATTCTTAATTCATATTATTTTACATTCTATTCTTAATTCATATTATTTTGCACGTGAGAGCACTTTCTCGGTGTGTTTGTTTTATATTCTAAATTTATAATATATTATATTAAGTAATATTCTTTTCGTCGCAATGAAACAATTTAGTTCATGATGTATATAATTTAAAATTAATCTATAATCATAACATTTATAATATTTATTTTTTATAATAAAAAAATATTTCAATAGGTTATAATGTTTAGGTTTATTTAAAATTCAATGATGATAAAAATGTTGCAATTAAGATTGTAAAAAGTGTTAAAATAACACACAAATGAATTAATAAAACAAATTTGTATATAAATAATTATATAAAATAAGTTTTGTTGTATTGTTAAAGATTTATGGGATTATTATACCATAAGTTTATATAGTTAGAGAATATTTACACATAATTTTTCTAGAGATGTTGGGTATCCAAGCCGTGTGATCATTCGCTAGCAAAATAATTGAAATGAACTATTAGGTACTTGTTATCACCACTCAACAATCTCCACCTTGACAAAAAATGCTTGATATCTCGCCCAAGCCCATTCCTCATCTTTCCTATAAGCTAAGGGTGTTGGCATTATGATTCTGGTATGGCTTTATGATACATATGTTGTACTTGATGGCAACCCACTCATCTCAGATGATAAATTATAGTGCAGAAAAGTTCACGCACTTATATGCAGAGAAAAGTTCACGCACTTTTATGCAGAGAAAAGTTTATTTCATGTAGAGAAAAGTTTATTTCATGTAGAGAAAAAGTTCACGCACTTTCATGTTGGAGAACTTACCTTTGGTCCATGGTAGTTAGTCCTTGGTATTTTAACCTATGGTTTTGGACCATCGTACCTCGTCAAAAGTGTGTATATGTTGGAGAACTTACCTTTGGTCCATGGTGGTTAGTCCTTGGTATTATTGAGCCCCATGTTTTTGGGCCCCTTGTATTGGTTATCTATGGTATTGATCCATGATTTTAGGAAGAATCTTGCCTATATAAAGTAAAGGAGATCACTTGGCTAATTCATTCTTGCAAATCGAATATCTTAAGATCTGAAATATTGGGTTATTGTTTTAAAAGTTTGATCTATGAAAGGGAAGTTGAAAGCAAATCTGTGAAGGGTGATCTCTCGATCGCTGCAGCTGCAGAAGTGCGGAGGCGCCAGAAAAGGCGTAGTGCGCAGGCGCCACAGAAGGCGCAGTGCGGAAGCGCCACAGAGGCGCTACAGAAGGCGCAGTGTGGAGGCGCCACAGAAGGCGCAGTGCGGAGACGCCACAGAGGCGCCACAGAAGGCGCAGTGCGGAGGCGCCACAGAAGACGCAGTGTGGAGACGCCACAGAGGTGCCACAGAAGGTGCAGTGCGGAGGCGCCAAAAAAGGCGCAGTGCGGAGGCGCCACAGAAGGCGCAGGTGCGGTGGTTGCGGCGCCACAGAAGGCGCAGGTGCGGAGGTAGTACAGATATTCGCAGATCTATACCAGTGAAGTTGCGATCCCTGCTTAAAATTTGTTTTAACTGCCTTTGACTATTCTGCAGGGTTTTGGGTGCATAACTGATGTTTGGTTACTGGTATTGAGTTCAGATAACAACATGATTAATGACTTATCTTTATGTACTAGATTTGGTTGATAACTCTCATAATATCATTGTATATGTATGGATCTGGTGATTGGGTGATTCAGAAGGTTGTTTGATTATGAGCTTCAATGTTGTTGTTGGATCCAGTTTGAAAATTTATGAAAAGTGGTCCTTGAAAGAAAAGAAGTAGGGGGCTGTAGCTCCCTTCCAGGAGAGACTGGAAAACGAGAGAGAGTTGTAGCTCTCTGCAGGTTGCAGCCTGCGTACTGGTAAAGGACTGCACCAATACAAAATCATTGTAATAGGAGTTTCTAATTTGAAAGAAGATAGAGACATATTGCAGCAAGTGGTTTTCACCCACATTGGGTTTCCACCTTATATCTGGTGTTCTTTGGTGTGACTATCTGTTTTTCTTGTTCATGCTCATTATTTTATGGTACTGATATGCAAAAATAATTCAAAGTGTAAATAAGGAAGATTTGTTGAAAGAACTTGATAATACTGATTCACCCCCCCCTCTCAGTATTATTTTCAACAATTGGTATCAGAGCAGGTCCTTCAGAGAAGCTTGATCGCTTGAAGGTAGATCATTCATCATGAGAAACTACGAGAGAGAAGCATCAATCAAGCCACCAATTTTTGATGGGACGAACTTCAATTATTGGAAGATAAGAGTTACTGCCTATCTTCAATCTCTTGGTACAGAAGTTTGGGATATCATAGAGACAGGCTACACTTTTCCTTCAGCTACTCCTACAGATTCGGCCGAGAAGAAGAAATATGAAACAAATGCGAAAGCAGTCAATACTCTATTGGGATGCTTATCCCAATCGGAATTCGTGAAGGTAATGCACTATAAATCCTCAAAAGAAATATGGGACAAAATTGTCACGAGCTATGAAGGAGACGAACAGGTAAAGCGTGCTAAACTTCAAACTTTCAGGATTCAGTATGAGAATCTCAGAATGTATAATGATGAAAGTGTGGCTAACTATTTCCTTAGGGTAGATGAAATTGTTAACTGCATGAAAAAGTTGGGTGAAGAAATAAAAGAGGCTATTGTGGTTGAAAAAGTCCTAAGATCCTTGTCCCCCAAGTTTGAATCTAAAGTGTCCGCTATAGAGGAAAAAGCAAATCTACAAACTCTCACCATGTCTCAACTACATGGAATTCTAACTGCTTATGAAATGAAAAAGGGAGGTCCATCAGACAGAAGAAAAGCGGCTTTCAAGGCTTCAGGAAAAGGAGATTACTATGAAGCAAGTCACGTGCCAGAAGAAGAAGAAGAAGAATCAAAATTTGTCAGAAATCTTCAAAGGGGTCTGGAAGGTTCAGAGGTAAGTTACCTTTTAAATGTTTTGCTTGTGGAAGAGTAGGTCATTATGCTGCAAAATGTCCTTATAAGGATAAAGGAAAGGAACCTGCTAGATGGAACAAGAAACAGAGTGCAAACAAGAAACGTTACTACACTCATGAAGATAGTGATGGTCTATCGATTAGTGATGAAGATGAACAAGGTAATGATTATAAACTGTTAATGGCATTTGAAGATGATGATTATATGGATGCTATAGATGTGGATAGCCTTTTTGAAGAAATTACTAGACTCAAGAGATGTATAGAAGAAAAGAATATGATCATTGATACTCTACAATTTCAAATTGATGAAAAGGAAAAACATCTTGAAAAATTAGAAGGTGAAATTGTTGGTCTTAGAAAAGAGATTGAGAAAAAAAAAGCTATTAATCTTAAGTTTGTCAAAGGATCTGAAACTTTGGATGAGATTATCAATGTACAGCGTTCTCCACTAAACAAGACAGGTCTGGGCTATAATGGAGAAACTTCTCAAGCAACCACTTCAAAAAGTTATCTTGATGCAGCAAGAAGGAATGAGCAAAAGCACAATGAAGACCATTAGGCAAGGCAGGGACGAATTGCAAACAGAGACTATCAAGGGAAATCCGTTTTAAGGGTGAACAAAAGCTACAACCAGCCACAGGTAAAATCTTCTCAATTTAGTTCAAGAATGGATGACAATAGAAATTACAATCATTTGGCCGGTAGATTTGATAACTGCAGAAATTTCTTCAACGGACAATGTTTCTCTTGCCATAACTTTGGTCACAAAGCAGCTCAATGTGTTGCATATAAAACAATCATGACTAGAGAAGCTAAAAAACAAAGAAGTATGATCGGGATTACAAAAGGGACCTATAACAACTTTTCGGCTCTTGAAAATGAAGTTGAATGTTCTATTTGCAATAACTTTGGTCATGAAGATTCTGAATGCAGGAGCAGGTTTCAGCAGACAAAGGAACAAGCCTGAAACACCAAAACATGGAGAATAAAGGAACCACAAACAGAAAGATGTGGGATAGCATTCTATGCAGAGGGACAGGAAAATCTATGGTACATTGACAGTGGATGTTCGAAGCATATGACAGGTGATAAAGAAAAACTTGAGTCATATTCTGCTCTAGAAAAGGGAAAGAAAGTTTCTTTTGGAAATGATACTCCTGCAACTATAAAAGGAAAAGGCACTGCTCAGTTAAAAGAAAAGGTCAAGGTTGGAAATGTTTTGTATGTTGATGGATTGAAACATAATCTTCTAAGTGTCAGCCAGATGTGTGATCAAGGAACCGAGGTGATATTTAGAACAAATGGATGTCTTGTTCGTGATCTTGATACGGGTAAAACGGTGATCAAAGGTAAAAGAACTCCAAATAATCTATACGTATTTGAAGAAGGACAACAACAATGCTATCTAAGCAAGGATGATGAACACTGGCTATGGCATCGGAGGTTGGGGCATCTAAGCTTTTCACAAATAAGGAAAGCATGCAAATATCAGGCAGTTCGCGATCTTCCAGATATCAAAATTCCAGACAACACCACATGCAAATCATGTCAGTTTGGAAAGCAAACCAGAACTAATTTTCCAGAGAAGGAAGGATCAGCTAGCATGCCTCTTGAGCTAGTACATACAGATACATGTGGTCCATTCAGAAAAAGAACACCTCGAGGAGAAGAATACTTGATATTATTCATTGACGATTTCTCCAGGTTTGTCTGGTTAGGACTAATGAAGCACAAAGATGAAGCATTCGAAAAATTCAAATCCTTCAAAGCCTTGGTTGAAAATGAATCAGGATACAAAATTAAGTGCCTCAGATCTGACAGAGGTGGGGAGTTTACCTGGAATGAATTTTTCGCTTTCTGTGAAGAACATGGGATAAGAAGAGAATTCTCTACAGCTAGAACTCCTCAGCAAAATGGAGTTGTGGAAAGAATGAACAGAACAGTCCAACAAATGGCTCGTGTTATGCTTGATGAGTCAGGTACTCCCGCAACTTTCTGGAGTGAAGCTGCACATGCTGCGGTTGTTATTCTCAACAAAACAAATGTCCGTGTTAACAGCACTCAAACCCCTCATGAGCTCTGGTGTGGTGAGACTCCTTCGGTGAAGCACTTCAAAATCTTTGGGAGCAAATGTTATATTAAGAATACTGATGAGCAACTTGGCAAACTTGAACCTAGAGCAGATGAAGGCATTCTTCTTGGTTATTCTCCACATAGCAAAGCATACAAGTGCTACAATAAAAGACTTGGCAGAATTGTTGACAGCATTGATGTAGTGGTTGATGAGAAGGGATACATTCCTAGGAAAGTACATCATGAAGACATCGAAGAAGATGAAGGCTACCCTCAAAGACAGAATGATGAAGAAGAAGAACCAGAGGAGCAGACAAGAATAGAAGAGAAGACTCCATCCAGATATGTTCAGAAGAATCATCTAGAATCTCAGATTGTGGGGCAGAAAGAAGCAGGTGTACAAACAAGAAGAACAATTGCAGAAGCTTCAAGCTATTTGGCATTACTCTCTTCCACTGAACCACAAAATGTGAAAGAGGCATGCAAAGATGAATGTTGGGTCAAAGCAATGGATGAAGAACTTGAGCAGATCGAAAAGAACAACACTTGGGAGTTGGTTCCTAGACCAAAAGATAAGAATGTTATAAGAACAAAATGGGTCTTCAAAAATAAATTGAATGAAAATGGAGAAGTAATTAGAAACAAGGCCAGACTTGTTTTTAAAGGGTATGCACAGCAAGAAGGAATAGATTTTGAAGAAACCTTTGCTCCTGTTGCAAGACTTGAGGCCATCCGAATGTTCCTTTCTCTCTCAAGCTTTCAAAACTTCAAAGTATTTCAAATGGACGTGAAATCAGCCTTTCTGAATGGAGACTTAGAAGAAGAAGTATATATTGAGCAGCCAGATGGTTTCATTCTTGGAAATGATCCAAATCTTGTATGCAGATTGAAAAAGACTCTCTATGGTCTCAAACAAGCTCCAAGGGCTTGGTACTATCGTTTGGACAAATATCTTCATCAACAAGGTTTTTCAAAAGGATCAGCAGATAGCAATCTTTATATAAAAGTTGAAAATGACAAATTACTAATACTTTTTGTGTATGTAGATGACATTATCTTTGGTAGCAACGAAGAAGCTATGAGTCAAAGCTTTGCCTTGGTCATGCAGAAAGAATTTGAAATGTCCTTGCTGGGAGAACTGACATATTTCATTGGTTTGCACATCCAACAAAAGGAAGGAGGAATCTTTTTGTCTCAAACCAAGTATCTCAAACAGATTTTGAAGAAATATGGCATGGAAGATGCAAAACCAGTATGTACACCCATGGTCACAGGATTTAGCCTCAGTGCAAATGATGAATCTACAACAGTACATCAACCAACCTACAGATCTATGATTGGAAGTCTACTTTATCTCACAGGTACCCGACCGGACATCATGCATGCAGTTGGAATAGTTGGAAGATTTCAGGAAAATCCGAAGGAGACTCATCTTCAGGCAGTGAAGAGAATTTTCAAATATCTTCAAGGGACTCAAAATTATGGTTTATGGTATCCTAGAGATACAAATCTCACACTTCATGCTTATACAGATGCCGATTGGGCCGGAAGCGTGGATGACAGGAAGAGCACAAGTGGTGGCGCATTCTTTATGGGTTCCAGACTAGTATCTTGGTTCAGCAAGAAACAGAGTTCGATTGCCTTATCTACAGCTGAAGCAGAATATGTTGTTGCTGCATCTTGTTGCACTCAACTCCTTTGGATGATGCAGACCTTGCAGGATTTTCAAATCACTTGTACACCACCTATCTCCATCTTATGTGATAACACAAGTGCAATCAGCATCTCAAAGAACCCAGTCATGCATTCAGAAACCAAGCACATACCAATCAAGTATCATTTTCTTCGGGAACAAGTGCTTGAACAGAAGGTCAAGTTGGAGTATGTTCCTTCTAAGGAACAAGTTGCTGATATACTCACCAAACCATTGCCCAGGGAGACTTTTGAATACCTCAGGCAAAAGCTGGGGGTTGTTGATGCATCATCTTGTTGTTGAATCTCTTCTGATTGTTGGTTGTACGGGAATATGCGTACATGTGCTGGGTTGCGGATTGGTTGAAGATCAAATAGCACTGGTTCAGGGGGAGCTTATAATGCATTGTTGGCATTATGGAGGATGTACAGAAGGCGATCATGGATGCTGATCTGAATATTACTGCAATATGTCTCTATCTCTTTCATGGTCATTTATGGTGTTTGGTGGATTTTGTTTCTTCTTTACAGATCTGGTTCATATTCAAGGGGAGCATGCTCTTAGGGGGAGCATAACCCTTTGCCCTTGATGTCAAAGGGGGAGAATGAGCTGAAGATTTTGAGGTTGCCATCAAGTCCAAAGGGGGAGATTGTTGGCATTATGATTCTGGTATGGCTTTATGATACATATGTTGTACTTGATGGCAACCCACTCATCTCAGATGATAAATTATAGTGCAGAAAAGTTCACGCACTTATATGCAGAGAAAAGCTTATTCTATGTAGAGAAAAGTTCACGCACTTATATGCAAAGAAAAGTTTATTTCATGTAGAGAAAAGTTCACGCACTTTTATGCAGAGAAAAGTTTATTTCATGTCGAGAAAAGTTTATTTCATGTAGAGAAAAAGTTCACGCACTTTCATGTTGGAGAACTTACCTTTGTTCCATGGTAGTTAGTCCTTGGTATTTGAACCTATGGTTTTGGACCATGGTACCTCGTCAAAAGTGTGTATATGTTGGAGAACTTACCTTTGGTCCATGGTGGTTAGTCCTTGGTATTATTGAGCCCCATGTTTTTGGGCCCCTTGTATTGGTTATCTATGGTATTGATCCATGATTTTAGGAAGAAGCTTGCCTATATAAAGCAAAGGAGATCACTTGGCTAATTCATTCTTGCAAATCGAATATCTTAAGATCTGAAATATTGGGTTATTGTTTTAAAAGTTTTATCTATGAAAGGGAAGTTGAAAGCGAATCTGTGAAGGGTGATCTCTCGATCGCTGCAGCTGCAGAAGTGCGGAGGCGCCAGAAAAGGCGTAGTGCGCAGGCGCCACAGAAGGCGCAGTGCGGAAGCGCCACAGAGGCGCTACAGAAGGCGCAGTGTGGAGGCGCCACAGAAGGCGCAGTGCGGAGACGCCACAGAGGCGCCACAGAAGGCGCAGTGCGGGGGCGCCATAGAAGGCGCAGTGCGGAGGCGCCACAGAAGGTGCAGTGCGGAGGCGCCACAGAAGACGCAGTGCGGAGGCGCCACAGAAGACATAGTGCGGAGATGCCACAGAGGCGCAGTGCGGAGGCGCCACAGAAGGCACAGTGCAGAGGCGCCACAGAAGGTGCAGGTGTGGTGGTCGCGGCGCCACAGAAGGCGCAGGTGCGGAGGTAGTACAGATATCCGCAGATCTATACCAGTGAAGTTGCGATCCCTGCTTAAAATTTGTTTTAACTACCTTTGACTATTCTGCAGGGTTTTGGGTGCATAACTGATGTTTGGTTACTGGTATTGAGTTCAGATAATAGCATGATTAATGACTTATCTTTATGTACTAGATCTAGTTGATAACTCTCATAATATCATTGTATATGTATGGATCTGGTGATTGGGTGATTCAGAAGGTTGTTTGATTATGAGCTTCAATGTTGTTGTTGGATCCAGTTTGAAAATTTATGAAAAGTGGTCCTTGAAAGAAAAGAAGTAGGGGGTTGTAGCTCCGTTCCAAGAGAGACTGGAAAACGAGAGAGAGTTGTAGCTCTCTGCAGGTTGCAGCCTGCGTACTGGTAAAGGACTGCACGAGTACAAAATCATTGTAACAGGAGTTTCTAATTTGAAAGAAGATAGAGACATATTGCAGCAGGTGGTTTTCACCCACATTGGGTTTCCACCTTATATCTGGTGTTCTTTGGTGTGACTATCTGTTTTTCTTGTTCATGCTCATTATTTTATGGTACTGATATGCAAAAATAATTCAAAGTGTAAATAAGGAAGATTTGTTAAAAGAACTTGATAATACTGATTCACCCCCCCCCCTCTCAGTATTATTTTCAACAAAGGGGAGTACATATTTTTCACAATTTTCTTGAGTACGAATCTTCTCAATATTTACTCCTCCATCAAAGATTATACAATGAACACTTGTGCCTCTAAAACACTGAAACACCCATTTAATTGCTTCCCAATGACCATCTATACTTGGATTTTCCATGTATCTACTAACAAAACCAACTGGATCTGAAATATTCATCGTATACTTTAAACTCATGCTTTCGTAATATATAGTACTCAAGGCATATAACCCTTTTCTTCTTTACTACTAGGACATAACCTTGAAGAAAACTTAAAATTGGAAGCAAAAGGAATATTTATACATTTCACATTCCGCATACTTTTATTTTGATAACCAAGTCTTATCATTCTCTTGTTTGTATGTATTTTAGTATCCAAAATTTGCTTTGTTGCTTCTTGATACTTCATAAGAAAAATCCTAGCAACTAAACCTTTAATCTACTCATCTCAACCATCCTTGCAACAAACATATTGTCAACCTATAGCAACCAGATAATAAATATGTCATTAAATTTTTGAAACATAATGGTCATACTCACCGCTAGTAAGATTTTGGCTCACCATGAAACAATCAAACTTCTTGTACACTTAGTGAGGACATTGATTTAGGCCATAAAATGACTTCATGAGATAGAAATCATATCTTCTCTTGCAATATTGAACAATTGTTTCTCACTATTCCACATATCTTTCGTTAGATGCCACCAGTTTCTGATTTATTTGTGTGTTCCCTTCCAACTTTTAAATCTTTCCTATATGAGTAGCCTTCATAACCACCAAGATGTGCTTATACCCTTTTAGTGCTCCACCTTCACCTGTAAAACTATAACCTCCAGAACTTGAATCTCCCAAATTTTTATTTCTTTTAATTTTAGGTACATGTCTTACCTCTGTCAATGTCCTTATAATACTATAAAACATTTTAATCTTAACTCTTCTAAATCAAATAGTCTTATAACACATATTGTTCCCCATATGAACAAAACCACCATCAACACTATGATAAGAGGAAAACTAACTCCTATGTGGACACATATGGTGTGGAGCACTAGAATATAATAGTCATTCTTCATGATATTGAGAATAATTATAGATAGATAAAACTTCATCAACCATACTTGAAACTAATTGAACAAAATTTTCATCAATCTTGGAGTCTTCCCTAGATTCCAATCTCTTACAACAATATTTCTTGAGATGCCCAATATTTTAACAGTTGTAACATTCGAACTTAGTATTCTTTCCATTTGAATTAGATCTTAATGTACCTCTTGATGCTTCCCCTCTTTCTTTGGATCAACCTATAGCCACCATTTCTTTTGGTGTGGAGGTTTCTATAATGGATTTCCTCTACAACTCCTGAGATAGCAATGCTCCCACAATAGAATCATAGTCAAGAGTCTTAGTTGTACTAAAGCTAATGGAAGTGACAATATGATCCCAAGATTATAGGAAATGAACATAGTAATGTCACTACCTTATCTACCTCGACAATCCTTACGTCCATACTAGTTAATTTGCATATAAGTGTATTAAAAACATTCAAATATTAACAATATTGGTATTTTATTTTATCTATAGACTGTAAAATTTCCTCTTCAAGTAGATTTTGTTTGTCAAGGATTTCGTCATATAAAGGCCTCCCATTATGCTCAGTAGACCTAAAGTTGTTTCCTATCCACTAATATTTAAAATGACATCATCTAGTAGACAAGAAAAATAGTGTTGAGGAATCTTGCATCTAAATATCCTTAGACTTCAATATATACACCCATCGATTTCTTTCTCATGCCTACCAAGGCCTTATGCAATCCTTGTTGCACTAACAATTCTTGCATCTTGAGCTTCCACAATTTGAAATTATTCTTCCCATTGAATTTATCCACCTTGAACTTTGTATTCATTATCTTCGCCCTTCTCTACACAATAACTCATTTGGACTCATACAAATTAGGCTACTGCTAAGTTGGTTGAAAGAAACAAACATGCAGTCTCTCTTAGCCAAAAAACACTGAATTTTAGTCCAAAACCCCAATATTCAAAACTAAACACCAAAAGAAAAATCAAACCCAAACATTGTAAAGATGTATATTAAATGGGCACACCACATGTGAATGCAATTGTAGATGTCTACTAAATGACCCACACTAGATTGCACACTATCGCTCGAGCCAATCTTAAATATAATGTCCAACTGATTATATCTATTTATTATGTATTTTATCTAATCATCACAAAAAACATATTTTTTATCAATCCTTTTTGTTGTTTGACTAAAGTGAAAACATGTTCTTTGAGCTACCTAAGAATATGTGCCTCAATTTTTCCAACAATGTGTGAAATTGACAAGGAATTGGAAGGGAAATGGAAGTCGATAAACCCCAATCTAATCTCTTAGCAGCTCCCTCCTACTTAGTTTTCAAACGGGATCCACTAATTCATGAAAATAATCTCCAAGTCCATCCCCTCCAAGCTTGTGACATGTTGCCTCAACCTATAACATGCAAGAGAAATACGAAAAAAATCTCCTTCCAACCTACACAATGTGAGTTTGCCCCAGCTGGTGTCAATATCTAGCTTTGATACCACTTGTTGGGATCCAACCTAAAAATAGGTGTTAAAATAGTATACAGAGAATGAATTAATGAAACAAATTTGCACATATAGAAAAATATAAAGAAATGTTTTCTTTATTGCTCAAAATTCATGGGATTGTCGTACCAAAGGTTTATAGAGCCACACAATGCTTATAAACAACTATTCTAGAAAAGATGAACAACCAAATAGTGTGATTGTTTATTAGAAAAAGAAATGAAACACACAATCAAATGATTGTTATCACCATCCAAAGGATTATATACTTTCAACCATTTTAGTGGGTTTTGAATCAAAGTTAATAAAAGAAAACCCTAAAAAACCTACTTATATACACCTTATGGATAAGAAATCAAATTTCTTACCATAAATGATATATCAACTAAAAAAATAAAAAATACTATAATTAAAATAAATAAATATGTATGTTTTTTATTAAAAAAATATATCTTTAAAAATAAAATTATGTTATGTTGATTGATAGAAAATAAAGTTTTAATTCTTCCATAAGTATGGTTAAATCTCAATATCTTAATAGTATTGGTAAAGAGATTAAAAATCATATATGACATTATTGGAAATAGTCTTAACCATCATTACAAGGGATATTGGCTTCTTTTAGATGTTATTTAGGTTTATTCTGGCTTTATAGCAACACTTGAAAGTGTTTTTTACTAATTAAGAATTATTTTTCTCATACATAAACAATAATTCATTTTCCTTCTAAGTAAGGAAACAAGGCTTCTTTTAGTTGTTATTTAGGTTTACTCTGGCCTTATAGCAACACTTGAAAGTGTTTTTTACTAATTAAGAATTATTTTTCTCATACATAAGCAATAATTCATTTTCCTTCTAAGTAAGGAAACAAGTGAATGCGGAGGCTTATTGAAAGATAACTTTATATTAATGGATAACAATTAGTGATAAATATCCTCACAATTACTATATAATAATAATAGATTTTAAAACTTTAAAAATAAGTAAAAGAAATTTTTATTTTTATTTTTCTTAATATATAAAATTTAAATTTATTTTTTATGATTAATATTAATATTTATTTTTATTGATAATTTATTAAAATTGAAAAGGATGCCTCTTAAACAATCATGTGTTATGAATATTAAATGTACATACCTATGTAGTGAATAAAACATGGTCTTTTCGGTCATTTAAAACAATAAAAGAAAATTAATTTTCATCATGTCAAATACATCACTCTCTCTAAACAAGGCATGGAATTGGACCAGTGGCTTCACATCAAGGAGTACAAAACCCCGTGGACTGTATTAGAATAAATTTAAATTGATAAAAATGTAAATATTAATTATTAATATTTTAAAATTAAACTATTATATAAATATTAATCAATATAAAAAATTTATTAAATTAGAAATAACAATTTCAATATTTAGAGAAATTGTGATGAATTACATAGGGTGGTTCCAAACACATTGACTAGAAAATATCTTAACATTAAACTTACGCAAAAAATTTCAATATTTTAAAATTATGATTTTCTTTTAATATAAATAATCATTTTTTACATATCCTTTATTAATATGTTTTTCTAATAAATCATAGATTTTATTAATCATTCTTTTAGTAAATTATGATTAAAAAAAAAACCATTTTGTTTTAAAAATAAAATTTCCTATATAACATAAATACTAAACCACCAAAATAATAAATACTAAACTTTGAATATAATATAAACTGTGAAAAGCTTAATTTATTTTATAAAAAAATTGTGAAAAGCTTAATTTGTTTTATAAGAAAAGAAAAAAAAAATGAAACTTAAATTACAAAATACTAAATTTTATCTTACAATTGAAAATAATTAAATTTGAATTTGTTTCTCTTAACACATTCTTCCTCATCACACTAATAAAGAGATTATTTATTTATATTAAATCAAATTATACTACCTAATAATAAATAATAATAAAAGTCAAACAAAAAATTTGAATAGAAATAATAAGAATCTTATTATTAAACTTTAAATTACTCTATTAAAAAACTTCTTTCCACCTGGACACGACAATCGATGATAGTCTATCTATCACACTGCTTTTCCAAACCATATATCATTACCACGACGATTAGTAACCAATTTATGATAACAAGCAGAAGATTTAAGACAAATACTTTCCTATTAAGAAACTTCTTTCCACCTGGATACGGCAAGCAATGATAGTCTATCTATCACACTGCTTTTCCAAAGCATATATCATTACCACGACGATTAGTAACCAATTTATGGTAACAAGCCGAAGATTTAGGACAAATACTTTTATTAAATTAACAAGGCAAGCTGTAAGGTAGCAAGTCCTTGCATTGAGTGAGGTAGTTGCGCAAGGTTTCTAGTTTGTGCCTGAAGTCCGGTCGACGGTGCATGAATGGAGCTCCTGTCAGTGCAGCATGATGAAGCTAACTCATATCATTCTGACAAATTTGTCATCGAACATTTAATCTAGATCATGGTTTGACTCATGGTGTTCAAAAGCCAGTTCCGTGAATATATTGACTCTCGTGGCAAGATTCCATGGGAGGAGACCCACTAACAGGGTACAACCAAATTTGTCATCGAACATTTAATCTAGATCATGGTTTGACTCATGGTGTTCAAAATCCAGTTCCATGAATATATTGACTCTCGTGGCAAGATTCCATGGGAGGAGACCCACTGACAGGGTACAACCATTCTGAAAAAATTGCTATGCTTGATTATTTTCCATGTACCTTTTTCACCATCATATAATGAAATAATATGGATTTTCCATAGAAAGTAAAACCTAAATTGAAATGTAAAGTATCGGGAAATGAAGAAAAATAACCATCTGAAAGGGTTTGAAGAGACCAAAGGCAGCGAAAGCCCAGTCAACACAAAATATTGGTATCACATCGGCTTAACTATCTATCCAACAGACATGCATATGCCGAACAAACCTTATTGGCCAAGGGAGATATGCAACGAGGATTGAAAAGAAACTATTCTTCTTCCAGCTAAAAAGGAAACACTAAGAGGGAGTTCACAGTCTAGCCTAATACTGTGGGAGACTCAAGAACATATGTACACACTCACAGTAACCAAATGCATTGAATCTGTGACAGAAAGCTCTATAGTAATTAGTTTTCTTTAGTAATACAGGGATTTTATTTGGCATTGGAGTTAAGAGACTACAGGGGGTTTCGAACTCCTGTTAAGGTAATTTCTTCTGACAATGACCCCTATTTTTTTGAAAAGAGTATTGTTTGTCTGAAAGATGCCGATGTAGACAACCTTACATCTCATAATGTTTCACTTCCTTTTTGTGTGTTGTTTTTGATCACACGAGTGACTTACAGCTCCCATGAAAAGTCAGAAGAATTTTCTAATAGCGACTTACAGCTGCCATGGAAAGTCAAAGGAATTTTCCAATTGCAATCCATGAGGCTCAAATGATTAATGGTTCTTTTAAAATGATTATCTCAATTAGAATGCAATTTCAAATTTTTTCTAGTATAGTCCAAATTCAGTCACCAAGCTTTGAATATTTAAAAAATCATTCGCAATCTTAGGTTATATTTCAATTTAGAACCATCTGAAAACTGCAATTGTGATTTATCTGTTTCAACTTCTAGAATTCACATTTCCTTTCCCTCCTACTTCCTTATCATGAAAAAATAGAACCTCACAAACAAGCATCGATTTTTCCAAACTTCCCGCATCAATTTTTCCCCAGTTCATCAAAATACTGTACTCTTTCTTGTCTCATAAGTTATAACAGTTCAAATGAGGCAATAAAATAAAAAAATGGTCTTCAAACTAAGAGAAACTCTACAATCTTCAATTAATGGAGAAAAATAAAAGAGTAACTTTCTTAGCATTTCGGAATTCATAACCCACTCAAGAATATCATAGTATAGTTGCAGTAAAAGCACATCCCCATATTTTCTTTGAACATAATTTTAATACTAGAACTCCAGGGAAAGTCGTCAAACTCAAGTATAACTTTTACGCATTTAACAAGACCAGAATTTAAAAACACTTTGAATCATGCATGCCAGTTACTAGAGATACCATACATGACCTTTGTTGAACCCTGTAGACTCATCAACAAGAAGCATGCTAGTTTATGTTGCAGAAACTATGTTGCAAGCTGAAGTATAGCTTTGAAGCAGCAAGTCCCTACCAATAGAGCAAAACAGGGACAAACGCCGCAAATAGAACAGGGCAATTCACTGTCATGATGTTAAAAGGCAGCACAAAAGGCTTAACATGTTTTCCTTTGCAGAGATGGAATTCTAAGAAATGTGGTATCTCCAAATATGGCTCATTCACCTACAGGTAGAGAGGAAGCTTAACAAAGCAAATGAAATAATGGAATGAGTAATGATAAGGAACTGATTAATTAAAATTTATTTTTTTAAAGAGAAGGTGAGGTAGACACGTCTCATGCATGCAAGGCTATGAGATTCTTTAAACTAAAAATAAAAGTTTCAATGAAAAAAATATAATAACTAAAAAGAAATTAAATAAAACAAAAAAAAGAAGTTAACTGCCAAGTGGAGTTTGCATGTATCAAGTGCCCTAACTCCACATGAAATGATTTTCTTTTGAATCATTGTCCTAGAACTTTTTGCTGCTTGTTTTGAATCATCGTGCTAAAACATTTTGCTACTTAACTGATTGTTAAATGACTGTTAAAACTGCTCATGTTGGGTTTGGATCTTCGCCTCGAATATCGGACTCTTCATATGGCTTCATCTAGCTCTCAAGAATCCTCACAAAATGGGTCTCGCTCTGGAACTATCCGCAAAGCTTCTGTTGTTTTCCACATTCACCAGTGCAGAATCCTTAGGCATAAGTGGAGCAGCGCCAACGATCTCTGGACAAAACTTGAGTGGGGTCGTTGTTTAAGGCTGGTCTGATAGACAATACAGGAAGACCGACCTCTTGAACTGATTCTATTGCCTCAAAGGTAAGCATCTTAGTAACTATGGGCTAGTAAGCATACTCAGCTAGAAGTTGGCTAAGCATCTGTTAGACCTCTCTATGTTTATTGTTCGCATGGATCCTCAATAGTTTGGCCTTTATAAGCTTATACCCTAAACTCGTGCATCTATTGCGCTGCAAACATTATATATAGTAAAACCTTGAGTGACAGAAGAAAAAATATGACCATGAATAGTTGAAGGGAACATAGCAAAGTGTTACATGTTAGATAACTAATAAACTTAAACAGCGATTCTGCATGCGGAAAGAACTGAAAAGAATCACTGAAACTTAATGCCCAGGGATACGAGTTACCTCCAGCCATTGGTGATGTTGGATGAAGGCCACAGTCCACTTGTCTGCTACGTCTTCAGCACTCCAGCTTCAATCCAAGCAAAAGAAAAAGAACACAAGAATTCTGAAGGCACTTCCGAGCTCTGCTATCTCAGCTAGATGGTGTAGAACTGAAGGGGGTTGAGATATGAGCTTGGGGACCAAACAGATGAACATATAGCTAAGCTTCCATCAAGCTTCTAAATGCTATGTGTTAGAAAAACCACAAATCAAGGTAGAGATGAGATCAAAGTAATGGACCACTTTAGTAGCTCCCAATTATAAATTTAGAAATTGCAGTTGATTTTCTTAACTTAAGGAAACTACTGCAGTTGGTTTCCATAAGTTAAGAAAAGCTGCAATTCCATAAATCAAGGTAGCTTTTGTGTAAAATCAATGGAGCTTAACATTCTCCCACTTGGTCCATACTTCCAAACTTAATGTCTCAAAAACCATTGACAATCTGTATTAAGTAATAGATACATGAATCATGGCGATAAGTCCTCTTATGACGAGTATTATCTTCCATGTATTACTATGCATTTATTCTTATTATAATTTATGTGGCAACAATATCTTAATGAATAAACCTTATGTTTATTCTTGGTCCTTCTTAAATGAATTTTCTCAAATCAACTTAAGGTGCACATATATATGAGAAAAAACATCACAATAATTAAGAATTTCATTAACATTGTCCATACAATGAAAAACTGCATAATGGAACTGTCACACGGAATTTGTCAAGGGTGCGGACACGACTGACCTTCCTAGAAGTCTAAGACGTTCTAATGACAAACAAGACAAAATGGAGTGATCTTTCTCTAAATACACCTTTTACAACATGAAAACTACAAGTGTTTAGGCTTACCTTATTCCAAAACGCTGTTGTTGAAGTCCGTTCTTGACGATCCGGATGAGCTCCTCCTTCAAGTCAATTCCTGCAACCACAAACAATCAAACAATTACCAAGCACTTGCATTTCATATAATAAAACATATATTCAACATGCAGACCAAGGAACACATGAAATAACTCATTAACACAAGCTATTGAGAAAAATAAACCAGTTTGTATTAATAACGAAACAAAGAAACTCTTACAACCTGGCCTTGGTGTTGTGCAAGTTCCTCCCAGGGTCCATCAAGGGTTTTCCTCTACTTTGACAAAGCTCACCCTCTCCCAAGTAGAATCAAGTGAAGACAATCTCTCCTCACAAAGGCTCTAATGGAAGACCTAAATCCTGCAGCATTTACCCAAAGAAAATGTATAGCTCCAACCTCCTCTCCTTCTGGCTCAATGCCTTTATTTATAGTGCTGTAAAGAGGTTATTCAGGTCCACTATCAATGGGATCATCCCCCTCTTTGGGTGGGATAGCTCCCTTATTGATGGGATAAGTTCCCCCTTAATAAAGATACATGAACCAACTGGAGGCGCATCCATTTCATCAAACCGACCTCTAGAATGTTCTAGAAGTAACCACAAGTAACTTTTTCAAGATAAAACTCGCGCATTTTGCCTTTTACAGAGGGAGGCACCTGTCCCTTAACATACAGAGCGTCCATGGACGCAGATTTTGTGAACATGGTCAGCGTCCCCGCAGGTAAGGCTAGAGAGAACCTGCGACCCCAGAGATAAACATAGTTTTTACAAGACTTTCTCTCTTCTTTGAGTTTGAGATGGATAACAGAGGCATGAGACTTGCCTAAGAGGGTAGCATGACTGTTGATTTGAGCCATACTAACTGTAAGTAGTCAAGGTGACATTTTTTAGTGTAACAGATTGCCCCCTAAAGTGCGAAGCCTGGAATAGAGTAGGGTTTTGTAATTCTAGGAAGGGTGAAGCGCTTTATCATTTCAAGGATTGTCTTGTGGATGGGGGAATTGACTTGAAGGAGGAGCTCATCCGGATCGTCAAGAACGGACTTCAACAACAGCGTTTTGGAATAAGGTAAGCCTAAACACTTGTAGTTTTCATGTTGTAAAAGGTGTATTTAGAGAAAGATCACTCCATTTTGTCTTGTTTGTCATTAGAACGTCTTAGACTTCTAGGAAGGTCAGTCGTGTCCGCACCCTTGACAAATTCCGTGTGACAAATTGGCGACTCCGCTGGGGAATCCATTAATGAGAGAGTCTTTTCCTTTATATGAACTTTGCTTTGAGAAAATCATTTTTATTTTCTGGTTTTTGACTGTGAGAATTAGTATTTGGGTGGCTTAGCTTTAGATTTAGTTAGATTTGGTTTTTCTTAACTTTTCCAGAAGGACGCACCCTCTGAATACTGCACAGTGCGTCTTTGGACGCGCTGTTGCCGTTTGCACAGAGCGGGCCCGCGCCTGTTCTAACGGGTTGCCTGCGTCTTCCTGTAAAATTTAGGAAAACTCCATTTTTTATTTAATTGCTTTTAGATTTTGTTTTTTCTTAGTGTTTTCTGCCCAGATCCTTTAGTACCCTGTCAAAAATTTTCACCTAAGCTTGTTCCTGCTCTTAGCTTTCATCAATTGGGTGTTTTGAGTCTCTTTTTGAGAAATTCTTAATTTGATTTCCTTTGGTCATTACTTGGAGGTTTCTCTCAGTCTTTTCACAATTTTGCATCTTTTTGCTTTTGTTTTTGCAAAAAAATTTCCCCCTCATTCGCCGGGGGGGGCTAAATTGTGTATGAGTGTTAATCGCCTTTGAGTGTTTTTATGTTTTGGTCTTTGGAACTCTCACCCAATTTTCTCGACTTGCACTTGATTGGTTCTTAGATTACATTAGAATCATCTTGTGTTTGAGAATTCTCTTGCATAGATCACATTTGCATAATTAGAGTTCTCAGTTTCAGAATATGAATGAAAAATGTGCATAGATTACATTTGCATACTTTTCATGTGAATTGTGCATAGATTACAATTGCATAGTTTACATTCTGAAAAATCAATCGTAGATTTAGATCAGCTTTCTTTGATTTGAATTTACACAAAAATAAAAATAAAAATTGGTTTGGAATTGATTTGCATTGGTTTTTCTTGATGAAATTAGTGCATTAGAGAATTTGTTAAATTTTCTCTTAATGATCAATTTTTTGCATTGTTGGAAGTGAATGGAAACTCTCTCCTTACTCTAGTTAGGATTCATCGAATTGAAAGGATTGCATTATCATATTCGATTGCATTCAGTTGAGTCGGGTCATAACACCATTGGTTTCATCTCCATTTACCCATTTGAGTAATAACAGCCGTAATAACACAGCGCTTAATTAAAATTCATCTAGTAATTTTTACATTTCTAGGGCTCTGAAACACCAACATAGCTTAGGCTAGGGTCTTGGAGTAGGTGAGTACTTAACTCTCCAAGACTACAAAACCAAACAGATCGTTTATCTTGAGTAGAATAAATCCAATTGTTTCAATTGCACTCTGGGAAAGCTCCTCTTAAAGGAGAAGCACGAGCTCGTGTCCGAACCAGTGAGGGGATCATTCCCCCCTCGTTGGGAACGACGCCAGACAGTACGTATTACAAACGGTAAACCTCGGATTAACCATTGTCGAGGAGCCAGGGGTCACTTATCGGTAAACCTTGGATTGTTGTCAAGGAGCCGGTAAGGGGATTGAGCTTGCTACTCTGCCCTTGCGTGCTGTCGGAGTTTAGACTGTTCCCCCAGGTGTATTTGTTACTGTTGGTGACCTTAGTGACCATAATCTTTAGGGTTCTACCGAGGTGACGGTGGAGGGAAGGTCCCACTGTACCCGGAGCAGACGTCGGTTATACTCACTTGGATTTTCTGGGGGGTTCACTTCACTCGAGACGGTTAAAGTGGAGGAACTTGGTCCAGTCTATTCATTAAGCAGGTTGCCGGGGTAACTGTTCCACCCACCACTTCTGTACTGAATTCGGCGATGTTGGGCTTCATCACCAACTAGTGTTTTCGGTCCGGAAGGCTACTGTTTGTGTATGGTTTGACTCCTAGATTTGATAGCGCGTGTTAATTTGTTTGTTTTTACTTTTAGAGACCATAGGTGTGAATTGTGAATTTTAGTTGTTAGGTGTGAATTGTGAATTGTTAATTTTAGTTTTAAATTGTTAATAAAATTCACTGAAGTTGAATATAATGGCAAATGTTTCGGAATTTATCAACCTAGGAACCCCTCCTAATGAGAATCCTAGTACTTTTCCTTACTTTGGAAATGTTGGTCCTCCTTATATGGCTACTTTGTCATTACCTGGATTTACAATAGGTTTACCGATATGGTTATTTTCAACTTCGTTGGCCCAAAATACTCCAATTGTTCCACCTCAACCGGATGCTTCACCTCAACAGAGTTCACCATCTCAACATCACCAACCTTTTGTTGACCCTTTACCTTCTTCACCTAATCTTTCTTCCTCCATTTCTTCCTCTTCGCCTGGTAAAAGCCTTGATGCTAGTAACCAGGAGGTTAAGAAGAAGAAGAAAGGGAAGAAGAAGAAGAAGAAGAAGAAGCAAGATACGAAAGAAGTCAACCAACCAACCATGGCTGTTAGTGTTAGTTGTGTTGAGGAAAATTCTGACATGCATCGTAAACCCAAATACCCTTGCAGGCTTTGTAAGGGTGACCACTTCCTTGTCAATTGTCCTGGTATACCAAAGGTCTTGGAAGTATGGTCAGAAAAATATCATCAACTTTCCGTTGATCCATCAACCAGTGATAGTCAGGTTCCTGGGAAAAAGGGTAAAGTTAGGTTTCCTTGTAAGTTATGCAAAGGGAGTCATCAAACTCACATTTGCCCTCACATGGATGAAGCCTCAACATTGTTGGAAAACCTTACTGTTCCACAGCAAGAATTTCCAACTGGTTACCGTAAACTTTCTCCCAACCTACCGTCAAGTGACAGAGTGATTGATCTAAATTCAAGTACAGTCGATCACACTCTCCCATTGGAGAGTGAAACTCATGTCACTCAGGTTGATGATCCATTAGTTGATCAAGTGGTCGATTCAATTTCACATTCGGTCGATCACACTCTCCTTTTCGAGAGTAAATTTCATACCGCTGATGTTCTTCTTGTTACATCGGATTCTTCTATGCCGGGGGGCATTTCACCTGTTTCTACAGAACCCCCTCCAAGTACTGAGGTCTTTTCCTTTGATTGGAATAGACTGACAGAACCTCGTCTTCCTTCCTCCATCCCTTTCCAAATCATTGTCAAGGCTGGTGGTAGGGACATACATCGTACTCAGGTAGATGAAGGTGCTTCTGTTAGTATTTTATCCTCAACTGTTTGGAAAGCTTTGGGTTCCCCTCAGCTTGCGCCTATTACGCAGAATCTGAAAGCTTTTAACAGAACAATTAGTGAACCTTTAGGGATCCTTCCTAAGTTTTCTATTACCTTGGAAGGTAAAACTGTTTGTGTTGATCTTATGGTAGTTCGAGGTCCCTTGGATTTCAATTTACTCCTTGGGCGAGACTATGTTTATGCAATGAAAGCTGTCGTATCGACACTCTTTCGTGTGATGTCTTTCCCTCACAATGGCAGGATTGTGACTGTAGACCAGCTTTCGTTCCCTAGTCTTTTTTCAACTACCAATAATATGACACCCCTAAATGTTCCTGATTCTAAAGTGGTATCTACCCTGCCACGGGTTAATTATGTGGCAACTGATCCCATGTTTTCAGTTACCAATGAAAGTGAGCCTCTCACTGTTGATTTAGATCCGGTAATTGACATGGAAACCTCTATGGGATTACTTGGACACGATGTTCTTATCCCTTTTGTGTCCCTTGACATGTGTTCCTTCCAAAGAACTATTCTTCCTTCGGATGAAGATCTCTTGGAAGCCATGATCAAGGTGTGTCCATTGACATGTCTTTCTTCCAGTTAGAAGCCATGCTCAGTAGGGTTCCGAGGAAAGTTCCTTTTACTGAGTCAACCTCGTTAAAAAATGAATCAGTTTGTACGAGGATAGTTTGTTCCTCTCTCAACCTCGTTAAAAAATGAAATTGGAAGGTACGAGGATAGTTTTTTCCTGTATCAACCTCGTTAAAAAATGAAATAGGCTAGCATGAGGACAGTTCTTTTACTGAGTCAACCTCATTAAAAAATGAATCAGCTAGATTTTAGGATATGTAGGTAGATTGTAGAAAGTAGGGTTGCGAGGACAGTTCCTGTTACTGAGTCAACCTCGTTAAAAAATGAATCAGGTTTGAGGATAGTTACTGTTACTGAGTCAACCTCGTTAAAAAATGAATCAGGTATGAGGATAGTTCTTTTCTTGTGTCAACCTCTTTAAAAATGAAACAACTCCCACAAATCTTTCCAAGATCTTGAAAGTAAAGCTTCATTCCATCCACCTCATTGAATGCAATGAAGCTTGGGGGGCATGTACCTCGTTTTGCGTCATTATGCTGGGGGCATGTGAACTTATAACAAGCATAGTTTTTCGTTTCAAGCTTGCGTAAACATGAAACCGAATCTGAGCATAGTTCTTTTCCTGTGTCAAGCTCGTTAAAAAATGAAACAAATCCTCCTCTACTTGAGTCGAGAGATTGACCAAATCTCATAAATGTTAAGTATTTAGGTTAGTTATTTCAGTTTTGCATAATTTTCTTATAGTTTTAGGTCAAGTCTTTCAAATGATCTCGTACTTGAACCTTCATTTCATCCACCTTAGTTGAATCAAATGAAGCTCGGGGGGGGGCATGCGCTCTAACAGTTATGCTTAGGGGGCATCAAGCACAGTTTTATCTCTGTTTCAAGCTTGTGTAAAAATGAAACTAATTTGAAGCATAGTTTTTATCTGTTTCAAGCTTTTGTAAAAATGAAACCTATCTCGAGTCAATTTCAGTTATTTTCAAGACTCGTTAAACTCATGAAAATCCCGAGATTATTTTGCTATTTTTCATTCTCGTAAAACAAATGAAAATGCCGAGTTCTTTCCGTCTTTTCCTGCTCGTAAATTAAATTGAAAGTTGGCCATATGAGTACATTTTTATCCCTTTTTCGAACTCATTAAAATTTACGAAAAAGTGAAAACCATGAGTACATTTTTATCCCTTTTTCGAACTCATTAAAACTTACGAAAAAGTGAAACCTTGGAGTCATCTTTTAAGCCCTTTTCTGACTCCTAAAACATGAAAAGATCGCCGAGCGTTTCTTTTACACTCGTTAAAACGGAATTAAAAGACGGTCCCCTTTTAGCTCTTTTCTGACCGCAAAATCAGGAAAAGATTGCCGGGTTTTTGTCGTTTCAAACTTGATAAGGAAATAAAACGACGTGTCCTTGATCGCTTTTTACTTTTCAGGTCAACGACACTATTATGAAAGTACTCCTTGGTCGCAAGATCAAGCGGTTCCCCCAGGTATTATTTTATACTTTTTCGGGCTTGAGGGACACAAATATACGAAAAAGTTCAACGTGGAGTCTCCTTTAGTTTTTTCAGACTCTCTAAAAATGAAAAACGCCGAGTTTCTCCTATACTGGGCTCGTTAAACTTTTACAGTAGAGGACCTGTTCAATTACAAACAGGAACGAACCACTCCTTCCTAGGGTTCGAATTTAAACTAGGTTGGACTCGTCCGAAGGATGAGCTTATAATCAAGCATATGTTATCCTCCTCGAGCTTGTTAAAAATAAAGAGGTACTTGCCAGAAATGGTGGGGGAAAAGAGAGAAGAATGAACCTGTTTGTCACCTTTTGTCTCAGAAGAAACTTTATTACCACTCTTGAACACGACACTTTTCATTCACCTGGGTTGGGAAATCTTTTACCTCACAGTTGACCAAACCACTTTGAAAGTCTTTAACCGGGTTTCGGGGATTAACTTTGAGTTATTCGTCACCAAGCCATCTGTTGTGTCGTTATGTGTTCAAGAGGTCTGCAAGAAAAACTTTCATCTGCAAAATACTTGTCATCCATTTGACCATCCCTGAGTCAGTCCTTACAACAACATTTCTTCAACTTGAACAATGATTTCGTGTTGTGGGCTTGCCTGCAACGGGTCGCTTTCTATCGACATCGACACATTATCTAGAAAGATGACTTAGGAATCGACAGTACCTTGAAGTCTGCATGCATCAATGGCAGGTTTCTCGCCTTTGACGTCAGTTTACATCATTGACTTTCGATCAAAGGATTCCGTGAAATGTTCGACATCAAAACATCTATTCACATTTCACGGGTTGTGCTTGGTACTTTGAGAACCATTGACATTACTGGTGGTTTCTCTCACGCTTGTTAACAGTTTGCATCATCGACTGGTAATCAAGTGGTTTCTAACATGTTCGACATCGAATCATTTAATCACATGGCTATGCATTTATTCTTATTATAATTTATGTGGCAACAATATCTTAATGAATAAACCTTATGTTTATTCTTGGTCCTTCTTAAATGAATTTTCTCAAATCAACTTAAGGTGCACATATATATGAGAAAAAACATCACAATAATTAAGAATTTCATTAACATTGTCCATACAATGAAAAACTGCATAATGGAACCAAGTCCCATATTCAATACATGATCCTTGAATTTAAATGGTGGCATGCCCTTAGTCAAAGGATCATTGATCATTAACTCAGTGCTGACGTGCTCAATGACCACTTTCTTTTCTTTAACACGTTCCCTTATAGCTAAATACTTAATGTCGATGTGTTTATTTCGACTCCCACTTTTTTAGCCATAAAACCAGCAGCTGAATTATCACAATATATTCTCAATGGCTTAGAGATAGAATCCATAATTCTAAGCCCAGAAATGAAATTCTTAAGCCATACACCATGTAAAGCAGCCTCAAACAGGATATACATAAGCATGTAGTCTTTGGTCCCTTGAAGGTACCTCATTACTTTCTTAATTTGCAGCTCGCCAGTGGTCTAAACCTGGATCACTCTGATATCGTCCCAACAAATGCAATGTCAGGTCTTGTGCAGACTTGAGCATACATTAGGAATTGCTGATCTCTTAGGTCTAGTAGATCTTCTTAATGTTGTACCATCATATTCCTGAGAAGTATGTGGTTCAACTTGTTGTTCAAAAGTTCTTGGCAACTCTTGAACTCCTTGATCTACTGGAATATCGTCAGCAGCTTGTGGAACTTCAACAATTGGTTATTCAACACCAGTTTGTACTTGAGGGGTGCTATGAACAATAACCAATCTTTCACTTGAAGTGGAAGGTTGAGATTCTGAATGATCTTTCTCAGAAACTATGTTTCTGGTTTGATCGCTCCCACTGATCAAGTCATTTTCAAGAAACTTTGCATTTCTTGATTCCACAATCCTAGTGTTGTGAGATGGACAATAAAATCTGTAAGTATGTATGATTTCTAATATGTCTGAACTCCTATTGGCACCTTTCTTTGACTTGTTGGTCTGCTTTCCCTTTATGCAGTCCACACAAGTCTCAAGATCAGTAAAATCTAGAGTATTAAGTATTCCTTCATTTACCAATCTTTTAATTCTATCTATGGAGATATGACCTAGTCTCCGATGCCATAATTTAGAGGAATCTTCATTAACAACACATCTTTTAGTGCCAGTGTGAACATGCATTGAATCATATGTGACATTGTTTTGTAAATTAATGCAGTAAAGACCATTAGACAAAATACCATTCCCAACATAATCAGATTTATAGAATAGACTGAAAGATTTTTCTGAAAAGTTTAAGGAATATCCAAAAGGTACAAGCCTTGAAACTGAAATCAAGTTTCTAGAAAAACTTGGAACATAACTCCAAAACAAAACCACTACTTAAAGTTAAATAACATGTTCCTATAGCTTCTACATGCGAGCCCATCTTGTTTCCTGATAAGATGCTTTGCTCACTTCCCACTTGCTTCCTTAGGTTTTGCAAACCTTACAAGGAATTCGAAACGTGAATTGTTGAACCAGAATCAATCCACCATGTGTTAATATTAACATTAAGCATATCAGATTCACAACAAACAAACGAGATTACTTCCTCAAGTTCGGGAATGTCAGAACGAATTTCAGAGAAATTTGCAGGTTGTACTATTGCATCAAAATAAAGAATCACATGCTTATGTTGAGGCTTAATAAACTTTCATGTTTTACAAATGTAAAACATGCTAAAAAGAATTGAATCAAATGACATGAAAATTGCCTGTGGGCTAAATTTTCAATTCAAGCAGATTCAATAAACTTTTATGAACTTTCATGTTTTACCAATGTAAAACATCCTAAAAAAGGATTGAATCAAATGACATGAAAATTGCCTGTGGGCTAAATTTTCAATTCAAGCAGATTCAATAAAACTTTTATGAACTTTCATGTTTTACCAATGTAAAACATGCTAAAAAGAATTGAATCAAATGACATGAAAATTGCCTGTGGGCTAAATTTTCAATTCAAGCAGATTCAATAAAACTTTTATGAACTTTCATGTTTTACCAATGTAAAACATGCTAAAAAGAATTGAATCAAATGACATGAAAATTCCCTGTGGGCTAAATTTTCAATTCAAGCAGATTCAATAAACTTTTATGAACTTTCATGTTTTACCAATGTAAAACATGCTAAAAAAGGATTGAATCAAATGACATGAAAATTGCCTGTGGGCTAAATTTTCAATTCAAGCAGATTCAATAAAACTTTATGATAAAACTTATTAATTCATAACTCCTGTGGGTAGGTTATGAAATTTTATCCTAATTAATCACATAAATATAAAAATTCCTGTGGGATAAAATTTATTATATTCAGTGTAATTAATTACAATTTAATGTCTAAATAATCTTTATGTGATCTTACCAATCAATATATAATTTTATTTAATTAAAGATGTTGTGGCTACTCTCTAATTAATTAAAATTACATGGATCACTAGACATTAATTTTGTAGCATAAACAAAACTTAACCAGAGAGAAAAATAATGTTTACTGAAAGGAGTAAGTCAAAATGACATTTTAATAAACTCCATAAAACTGTAATAATTCTCCAGCAAAATCAAAAGCAGTCAGCATTACCGAAAATGACTACAAATTGATTGTTCAATTTATAAACTTAACCCGGAGATTGACTGAAGCAGCTTTGATCTACTTTTCATTTGCATAGCAAATGCAGTTCGAAGACTAGCTGGCTTGACTTCAGGCTCCGTCCTTAAGTTTATAAAACAACAAAATAGACCAGCAAACAAGCTATTTTGCTCACAAGATAATTAAAATCAAATTTACATTCCTTAGTCTCACTGTCCCACAATTTATTTAAGACTAATTCTTAAATTAATTACAAAATGGGCTCTAAACTATTTCAACTGTTCAAATAGTGAAATATTCAAATATTTAAGAATGCATAAACTATTTCCTTTAATTTGCAAACATAAACTTTTTGCTAATGAAGAGTTGCAAAGCAACTTTATTTTGCAATCAGTGTAAATGTAAAACCAAACAAAACACTCTGCAAAATAATCAAATTCCAAAATATGCTAACATAAACCCATTTGCTAATGCAAAATTAGCAATGCTCCTATATATTGCAATCAAGTAAAATACCCTTTTAAATTAAGTTCGGGACTCTTGATTGTATGAAACGGAGTTTAATAGTGGTCTAAATATACGGTTGGTTATATATATAACCAACTCCATTATTAAACAAACAAAAATAGACCAGTAAACAAGCTTTCCAAATTGGAATAAATTTACAGCATCATAAAACTGAAATTCATTAAAGAAAATGCCAAAAACAGTGTTTAAGATGTATAGCGCATCAAAACATTACTTCAAACTGACTGTATGACCCTTCCTTTCTGGACAAACATTTCTGTGACAATAACATAACGTAACTTTATTACATCAATATAACACTTTATGTCCTCCATGGAATACTTCATGAATGAATAAGAGCGTTTGACAACTTTTCAAAACAAAGAAACATAATAAACATCTCACGTCTCTTTATTATAACAATGCAAAATAACAAAAAGACATAATAAACATAATAGAACGACAGAGAATGAATTTTATGGGTCTCAAAACAGCTTCTTAAACGAGCAATGCAGAAGCTTCAAGGAGCAATAGTCCTGCTGCCCAATTCTTATAGTTTTATTCTCTCTGCAATTGTGGCGCTTCTATTATTGAGATTTAAAACTCTAAATATATAAATTAATGTTATGCGGATTCCTGTTATTAAATAAACATTTTTACTAATTTGGGGAAGCGTGAGTGCTGTCCAGGCAAAAATGCGCGAGTAGAATTGGAAAAATAGCGCTCAATTCGATGAACATTGTGTCCAGCTATCATCCATCCTTTAACCAATGAATGCATGCATGTGCAACGGTTAAACATTTTGGCATGAATTCCGTGAACGCATTTAAGTAAGTGACGTCAAAAGGAAGTTAACTTTCCATTAAGCTTATCGAGAATCAATTTTATAGACTAAGACCTTCCATCTATTTGATGATATACGGAAAAACGACTGAAACTTTGTATTTGCAAATGTCCCTATCTTATAATATTTTATGATGAGTGACCCGCATCTTGTGAGTGGGAAGGGGTGTTAGAAATTCTACCACTGAGAAACTGAATGCAATCTTTCCCCAACAAATTTGGATCGGAAATGCTTCAGTTATATCTCCATTCAAACATATATGCGACATGCAAACCCCTTTGACTAACTCAATTGAAAATAAGTCCAGTGAATCAAACAGACTACGCGCCTATCAGGCCCTGATTTAGAAGGATTTGGGTTCACAATTAAGTTTTATGAATTAAGCCAGATACTCACGTATGTATTGAGTTGGCGAACAAAGCTGGAGAAGTTGTAGTGCTTTGAAGTATCGGGGCAGCAAATGATGGGAGAACTGGTGGGGATTCTTCACTATGAAGCTGTTGTAGCCTGCACTCCATGCAACCACAACGTTCGTGCTGGGATCGTCCACCATTTCATACGTTTGTATGATAAAAGGCATTGAGCAACTAATAGCCGAATCCATGTTCCTCCTTGAATGAGTATTGAATTCAGATTTTATATGAATCTTGATTATAATTCTATCCTCAGCTCTGTAAGACTTAGCTTACAGTTATGATTTAGCCAAAAAAATGGCTGGAATTTTTATTTTAAGGTTGCTGAAGAGAATTCCGGTACGTTCCAGATATTTGTCAAAGGGAAGATATTTTGTGCGTGGGCCTCATGATCATGGATTTTATCCGAAACGATTTCGTTAAATACGATAGTCACGGCTTAGAAAACCAAAAGCATAATAAGTGTAAAATTACAAATACAAATCAATTCAAAGTATTTGAATCGCACACCAAGGCAGAGATAAATAAACCGCTCTGATACCAACTGTTAGATAACTAATAAACTTAAACAACGATTCTGCATGCGGAAAGAACTGAAAAGAATCACTGAAACTTAATGCCCAGGGATACGAGTTACCTCCAGCCATTGGTGATGTTTGATGAAGGCCACAGTCCACTTGCCTGCTACGTCTTCAGCACTCCAGCTTCAATCCAAGCAAAAGAAAAAGAACACAAGAATTCTGAAGGCACTTCCGAGCTCTGCTATCTCAGCTAGATGGTGTAGAACTGAAGGGGGTTGAGATATGAGCTTGGGGACCAAACAGATGAACATATAGCTAAGCTTCCATCAAGCTTCTAAATGCTATGTGTTAGAAAAACCACAAATCAAGGTAGAGATGAGATCAAAGTAATGGACCACTTTAGTAGCTCCCAATTATAAATTTAGAAATTGCAGTTGATTTTCTTAACTTAAGGAAACTACTGCAGTTGGTTTCCATAAGTTAAGAAAAGCTGCAATTCCATAAATCAAGGTAGCTTTTTTGTAAAATCAATGGAGCTTAACATTACATGCCATCAAATAACCAGGGACAATGAATGAAAAATACCTCTATGCCTTCTTTCTCCTCCATTGCCGGAGCACAACCACAATGAATTTCTGAAGGTTGGTGGCTTTGTTAATGTTGATGGCGATGAAATTGTGATTTTAAAATTTAGGTAAACTTTATCTTTCTCTGCTACCTTTACCAGTCATCGAGTCTGCTTAAGTATGCTTATCCGTGCTTGTAGATATGCTCCTTGTGCCTTAATCTCAGTAACAAAGGTATCTCATCTATCTACACCTGTAACAAAGCGTTGCAACTTTGCAGCTCAGCAAAAGCTTGCAAAAGGAGAGACTCACATATGTGTCGAAATCGAAATTGCTGTGAAACAGAGACTCACATGTGTTGAAATCGGTGGTTGCATCTTTGGCATCTGAACAAGCTTTCCTGAAATCCAACATCGCAACACATGCATCATTCTCTTCCCTTCCCAAATTTCTTAGTATTATTTCTAGAACTGCAAAATTGGGTTTCATTTGCTTTGAGATCCATACTACTCGAGCTCCAGCGATTTTTATCCATGGATGCATGCACTGTTAAGAAGCAGCAGAAGAAATGTTATGCTATAGCATAGTTTGTTTTTTTCAATAGGTCACGGAGGAGCCTCCATGGTCCTAGGTCAAATAGGAAACACCCCACATAGCAAGTCGAATTTCAGATTTCATATTACAAAATCACTGCAACAAAAAACTACACACCCCTGGAAAGCAAGACCAGCCCACCCATTCCACTAGCAAGCACTCCTAACATGATGAGTGTATTTTTGCATTCTACTGTTGAATTGTATAATTATAGAACTTCCATCAAAAGTATAATTACAGAACTGCCATTGAACATTGTTGAATGGTAAGAACTTCCATTGAATACCAGAAGAAGGCGCGTGCTGACGAGCTAGAAGAGGGTCAGGCCAAAGGTATAAAACAAAAAATAGCTTTAAATATATTTTATAATTATTTTAAAGATGAGTTTTCTAACCTAAAATGATTATCATATGTATTATCTCACCATATTTCAATGTCCATGATAATGTTATGAAAAGCCATATAACATTGAAAAGCTATAAATCATAATATTGAAAAGCAATAAATGAGTCATATAAAAAATAATATTATTATCACAAATAGTAACATATGATATATTTTGATGATATAAAGGTATAACACATGAAACAAGATTTTCTAAGTGATTTATTGATAGAACAGCCATGTGTATCGAAATTTCTTGGCCAGATGCCTAACACATTCATTTCTATCTGTCCATAGGATCTTGGCTTGTTCTTCATGTAAGCTATTAGTACAACAGTGTAGAAAAGACAATAGCTGCAGTCCACGAGCGCTTGCGCATTAAGCGAAATAAAAAAAGCTGGGAGAAGAGGTGGGCTGGGATAAAGACTTGAAATTTCATTACTTACGTGCTTCTTGTTTGCTCGCTAAACAAACACGACTGTGTAACTCATTCATCCCCTCTAGCCATTCATCTTTGAAATCTGCAAAAATTGAATGAAGTCGGGCTCCTAGCAAGGAATAAGGTTCATTATGAGCCTTCCATTGGCCTTCCATTGGGTAGTCCACATTGGGTACTTGTGAAATTGCTAAGGTCTCTGCGAAAAGGAGTGGTGCTGTTAAAAAGCAGCAGAAGAAATGTGTGAAGCGAAACAGGAAGCCAGGTGCAGTGTCAACTAAAAGATGAGGCTCCTTCTGACTGTGCTTCTTCCCACCATCCTCAGATTCTTCGTTCTTCCTCCTTTCTCCACTATTTTGTTTTCCCCTGGTTCAGATCCCCTCCAAAACTCCTTCTACCTCTATATGTATCCTTCCTTGGCGGTGACCGCTCTCTCCACCAGCGAACCCACTGCTTCCATTCGCAGTGACACATTTTCCCTCGAGTCATATTCCTTTAAAGGTGTGGTTATATTATACTTAGGATTTTTGTTTGTTTAATATAAATGTCCTAGGTTCATACTAGGTACTGTATTTTGATTTACTTTATCATTTTAATAATTTATTAATATTCTGGGATATATAATTATATAACCATATTTAAAAATTAACTTAATTTTTACATCTATTTCTTTATAACCCTTTTTACTTTATACTTTTAAAATTTATATCATTGCTATTTGCTCATTAATTATGATGCATTAAGCACACGAAGTAACATTCATAACATATGAAACCCTGATATTAGGCTCCTGGTGACCGGGCCAAAAGACAGAGAGCTCGGAGAAGAGGGTTTTGAAGCTGAACAACAATGGCCGCCAAGCGTATAACGAAGGAGCTTCAGGACTTGCAGAGGGATCCCCCCATTTCATGCAGCGCCGGACCAGTGGGGGACGATCTATTTCATTGGCAGGCCACGATTATGGGTCCAGTGGACAGCCCATATGCCGGAGGAGTTTTCTTCATCGTCATCCATTTCCCTCCTAATTACCCCTTTAAGCCTCCGAAAGTTACTTTCAAGACTAAGGTTTACCAGGATAATTTCTGCATGCAAAGGGAAAAACCTAGCGGATCTCTCGCAGTTCTGGCTCGCCGCCTTCTCCCGCCAATGGAGAAACTCCCCAGACTTACCCGCAGCAAGTCTCACAAGCTGCTCTTCGGAAAATCGCTGCCAAATCGCTTGCAGAGGCACAACAATGGCGGATACAAGAGGAAGGCGGATTTTCTCCCCCTTAGTGAAAGAAAGAAGAGAACCCACCGAAATGGCACCAAACCCTTCACGAACAGGTGCCCTTCTTCTCCCGCAGAAAGCACGAAGAAGCTATCGGATGAGAATGCCCATCTGGAGAACGGAACGCCTGTTTCGCCATCACTATCCTCGGATCTGGAGATTGTGGTGGCATTGCCTCTGACTCAGCCTTCAAGTTCGACGCCTGATACTTCCAAAGCTGTTTCAGAAATTTCACATTCTGAAACCCCTGATAGTGTGAACCTGAAAATGAGATCTCTGTCAGAGTCTCCGGCTCGAGAGAATTCCTTTGCAGCAGATCTGGGCTGGAGCGAAAGCTTCCATCGGCAGAAGCCTTTTCCTCCCCCTTTGCCTCCAGTGCTTCAAGAGATAGGAGACCCTAAAGCCTCTGGCCCTGTGCTGCTTCAGAAAGCTTCTGAAAATTTCTCTGCCCCCTTTCAGGTTCAAATCACATAGATCTCGGGCAAGACCACTCTAAAATGGGTACACCCTTCAGATCTGGTGCAGAATCTCAAAGTAAATCTGGAATGTCGATTCGGGATCCCCTCTGCCCTATAGAGACTTATATTTCAAGGTAAACAACTCGATGATCCTCTTCCCCTCTCTTCTTACAGCATAAAAAATAATAGCTCTTTAGTGTTTTCCCTTCGTTTAAGAGGTGGCACTGCAGGGCAATCTCCTTCTCCTCCTCCCTACTCCTACAAAGCTGTAGTTCGCTCTGAGATACCCATCTCCCTTTAGCCTCCCAAACCTAAGCCTTTTCTGGTTGACAAGTTAGAGGAGGTCCCCTCTGTTGAGATCTCCCACCCTGACCTTGCAGATGACATTCAAAGATTTGCTGAAAGGGCCATCATTTGCAGATTCAATGGGCTTTGGCCTCGCTCTAAGGACCTTTATGACTGGATCAATGACAACTGGACTCACCATTGCAAGGTTTGCTTCTGCTCAAAAGGATATTTTATAGTTTTGTTCGACAGTCTTAAGCACTATGAAAAGGCCTTAGAAGAAGGTCCTTGGTTCATGGGTACAGCAGGACTCTTCATAACTCCATGGTTCTCAGACTTTGACCCAGCTTCCACAGTCATTACCAAAGCCCCTGTTTGGATCAGACTTCCAAACTTTCCAGTTCACCTGTGGCATACAGCAGTCTATAGAAGCATAGGCAACACCTTGGGCAGCTTTTTAATGGGAGATTACACGCGGGAACAACAAGGTCTCTACACATATGCTAGAATATGTGTGGAGCTAGATCTAAGCAAGGGACTGCCAGAGCAAATCAATCTCAAGATCAATGACTCTATCTGGACCTAGAACCTGGATTACGAAAACACTGCCTTCCGCTGCCGCCACTGTCACCTAACAGGGCACCTGCAGAATTCCTGCCCATCGCTGCCAGCAAAATCGAAAAAGGGCAACTTTGCAAAGTCCAAACCCAAGCGTTGGACCCCTTGCTCTCCGCCGCCAGCAGTAAGCTCGGAAGATGAGGAGAGCGATTCAGAGCCGGACCAGGCGCCTCAGACGATGGATCCGTCCACAGATACTCCTGCGCACAACTCTGTCACAACAATCTCCCAGAAACGTGTCCATGAGACCTCCTCTTCTGAATCAGATAAGGAGATCCCCCTGATGGAGAATTCCAGTCTTCAAGTTGTTTTAGCTCATACTCCCCAGGATGGCTGGATAAAAGTCAATAAAAAGAAAGGGAAAAAACATCGTGCTGAGGTTACTGCCCCTGTGGGGTAATAGTCAGTTTTTGCTCTCAAGTTATTTGTTGTAGCTCCGTGATTGGTTCACTCCTTCTCCGGGACCGAGGTTGATAGCTTCATCATTTCCGGTCTGTCGGTTTCTTGTCTCTCATGATTGTACTATATTTTACTCAATAGAAATAGTTTAATTTTACTGAGAAAAAAAAAATTATGATGCATTAAGCAATATGTGTGTTGATGGGTGAAGGTAACTTCTATTTGAAGGAATGTCATGATATTCAACATTTATAGTTAATTTTAGAAAATAAATACTAGTGCAGTGCGTGCGATACATGCATATGTAGCTATCATATGCATGGAAGCAAACCTGCATCTTAAGTGCCATGGGTTAATCTCCTCCCTCATAGGCGAAATTGGTCTCAAACGCCTTTAGATTATGACTCAAATGTAAGGGCGACATTGGCGACATTGGACTCAAACGTCTTATATTATGACTCAGACATAAAGACAGTGGAAACAGGTTTGATGAATAGTTCCGATGAGGACCTCAGTTTTCCACTATCCTCGTGCATCGCCATGCCACTTGTTCTTGTTTTGTTTTCAAGTTAGTTTTCCACTTGTATCCTCATGCATAGCCATGCCACTTGTTTTATTTTCTATATATCTATGATATCACTGAAAAAAACAATATTAATCTCCAACATCAAATGCTAGAAAACTAATGCTAGCATCAAAACATGTTGTAGAAGTGCCAACTGGAAACATCAACTACAAACAAGGACTAAAAGGAGAAAAACCCTATGGCCCAGCCTCTCCCGCCTGGAGAAGAGGCCAAATAAGACCATCAATTGAATGAGATGGGCTAAAACAATAAATAACCTCAAATAAAAGAAAAAACATTCCAAAATGTTACCAAAACGCACGATCAACTAATGTCAAGCTAAAAAACTTATTACTATAGTCCCATGCCATTTCCGGACTAATAAAGAGAGAGCAATAATATATAGGCCTAGAATATATATAGAAGGTTTATTGAGCAATAATTTTATGGTTCCCATCATATAATTAAATTGCATATTTATATATTTAAATATATATAGGGTAGTGTAATTAATAGATAAATGGTGTTTTGGCTCTTTCAATATAATTTTTATTAAGATTTTGAATTTTTTTTGTGTTATTTATAAAAAAAAATTATTGAAAATCTAAATAAATTTAAGATCTTAAAAAATTAATGAAACACACCCTTTTTACAAAATAAATAATTTAAAGATATAATTTTAAAAATCTATACATTATTGGGAACAAAATTAACCATTTTTTTTTTCAGAAAACACACACATATATATAACAGAGCAAGACACAGGATTTAATAATAAAATCAACAATAATAACAGGGCAAGACACAGTGTTTAATAAAAATGATTTTATTATTAGCCCTTAAAATGCTTACCAGTGTCTGGACAGAAACACCGAAGCCAGGAAAGAAAGCGATGGAATCGCGGAGCGCTGTCTCTACGCCGGAGTGGCCACCGACGCCAGTCAGTTTCCAAATGAAATGCAGTTCAGTTACGGTGGCATTTCCACTGCAATGTTGTATCATTTATACCTCCTAAATCCAGCCGTGTCATTCTATTCATAATCGCTTCCAAGTTTTAATTGCGATATGGGAATAATCGACGGAATATCCGCTGCAGGCAATTTAATGGGACACAATGATTTTGCATTCCCCTATGTGATGTCAATAAGGGATTGGAAGCCCTCCTCATGGATGGTCCAAAGCTTCATTCTCCAGGGACCATTGAAGGAAGCTGTGTTAACCCTTTTCTGCCCGGGCGCTGTGCGCTGCATTTTAGAGCGAACAGGCCCTGCCCTCAAACCCACACCCACTCTTTTCCAATCCAACGTCTCTGAATTATAACCCTCGCCCTTAAATTGCCCAGAATTTATTATCTCATGATCAGTCTCGCGACGATCTAGATGATTGATCTCACGAACTTCTTGTTTCACCGTTATCACGCTCGGCGTGATTTTCCAGCCACTTCGTCGCCCTAATTTCTTGTAGCCGTGGCGGCTCTGCTCTATGGCAGTGCTGGCCTCCACGGCAAACGCGACCGTATCAGTTGCAGACAGAGGATGGCGCAGTTTGGTTAGAGGAAGCAGAAAATAGAGGTGCTCCACTTGCAGTTCCTGCTCTGCAGAAAGGGGAGAAATAAACTCATCGTAACGCATGGAATCAGCATGGCAGACGAAGAAACTGGGCCTCTCTCTTAATACTTCTTCTACCTTCACATGCTCTGGAAACTCAATAATTAAACCACCCACCCCCTCTTCAATAACCACTAATTTGGCAGTAGGAAGATCAGCTGATGGATGAGATAGATAGCTTCCCATCAAATCGTCAGAAGGGTATACAGGTCCATAGATTGTGTTCAGTAATGAGAATGGGCTGCCTGTATGTATGTGAATTGGGATATTAGGATTTTCCTCTGTTTCCATTGGGGGCATATTAATCAGATTTTATAGAGACGGTACACCATACCATTTCGTACGTGATTTCATCAGGTAGGGGATCATTGGTACTTTCTTCCGGGGCACACTACTACGATTTCAGAGAAAGGAGTCGCAGCTTACTATTGCACTCCTTGCGTAAGCGAATTCGTCACGTTAATGGAGACCGAGGTCCGACATCATTGGTACTTTCTTGCAAAGGAAGGAAGCCTAACGGCCCAGAGACGATTCGACGGCCAACATGAAAATTGAGGAAGTAGAAGGTTCTGGTAGTATCTTTAATAAAAAGGTTTTTTCTTTTTTATGGGAGAGGGGAGTTAATTAACATTTCAATTTTCCTAAGATCCATTGGATACGGACTACGATTTTGTACTTGTTAGAAGCAGGAACCAGTCTAGTGATGCTCCATGGTGCCAGCAAGGAGCAGGGTATGGGGTTTTAGTAACAAAGCTTTTTAGCGAGGCTTAATAGTGAATTCACCCAGCGAATTCAACTTACTAAGCCAATGTATTTCTAAGGTAAATAGAACACTGATTATGGGAAATTATGTGTAATTAGGTATAATATACGAGGGACATAGATATCAAATTTTATGGGAAATTATGTGTAATTATATATAATATATAAAGGAGTATAGATAAGTATGAAAAGCTTTGGTCATTTGATTTATAGAAAGAAAATTCATTGGTTGGATCAATTCTCAATGGAATGTTATGAGATATATCAAGCTCAAATTAAGGTTTAAGGTTTTTTCACCACCATTTTCCACAACTATAAGATAAGGAGTGAGTTTATGAAATTGAGTCTTACTTTTTCACTTAATTGACCTTCATCTCCACTGCTATTGCATAAAAAAATTCAACTCATAAAATATTTCTCTTATTCCCTTCCATCCACAATACTCTCTCACACTTTTATAAGATCACATAAGTTACTAAATACGGTATATTTCTCTTATTCCCTTCCTCAGGAATATGGACGAGGAAATCCTCGAAGGCATACACAATATTCTCTCACACTTTTGTAAGATCATATAAGTTACTAAACAGGGTAGATATGAATGTCTCTATTACATTTCAAAGTCAATTTGTATCATCTATCCAAATTCGAAATTCAAACTCGATTAATTTTCTTAATATATAAAAATTTAATTTAATTTTTATAAATAATGTTAATATTTATATTTATTGAAATTTTATTAAAACTGAAAAACATGTTTGTCCAAAAAAAAATTATAAATATTAAATGCAAATACCTATAATTGTTATAAATATTAATGATGATAATGATAGACGTCTACTAAGACCAATTGTCATTCTTCAAAATATTGTTTATGTGATCAAGAAGCAGGGAAAGAAGTATTCCAAGATTGCTATAGTTGGGCTGACTTAGTAAGTCAAGAAGATTGGATGTGTGGTTGATGATAGGGAAATGAGAGCAGACGTGGGCAAGAGACATGCAGTCTAAAAGGAAGTTCTTTTCATCTTCCAGCTTCTTAGTTTCACAAATCTGACAAATTTTATTGTCCTAGGGAGTCTTGGGAGTAGACCACCATCCGGTCTCACTCCGAAGCTCACGAGAGTTAGTTCTAATCCTAGCGATGTTCATTTTGTTCTTAGTGCTAGTCAGCATAGAGAGATAATTCAGGTTATCAAGGATGGGGTTGATCACCTCCTTATTGTACCTTAGCTTCCTTTTACCCTCCATCTCCTTAGAATCCCACATCTAGTCCTTAAAACTGGAGGTAATAGTATCTTTGATACTGTCCTTGCTTCCCATGATGATATCCTCCTTAATCCCCTAAAGGTTGAGCCAAGGCTGAGCATCTTGATGCCACCAGCGCTTGAGGCGCGGGTGGGGGTTTTGACTAAAGTTAGAAGCAATTTTTGGGAGCCTCTTGGATTACATATTGTCAAGTTTCTTCTTATACATCAGATATCTAAGCATAGTCACACTTTCAATGGGGGACATGCCAGCTTTGATCAAGAGGATATGATAGGGAGTATTTCCCTTGATCTTGAGGTTATATCTTATGAAATGATTTTGGATCATCTCAATCTTTCCCTATGACTCCCTACATATACTGCACCCCAAACTTCATATTTGTATAAGATAACAGGGGTGATGAGAGTCTCAAAGAGGAACCTTTTTTTACTCCAAATGTAAAGATCGACTGACTTACAATTGTTTTCATGCTCATAATAAGCTTTCCAACCTCCAATAATTCTTTTCTCGATGATATAATTCCAGTTGATCTGATGAGGAAAGTCATTACTCAAATATTTATAAGAAGAAACCTACTCAAGACAATGGTTATCATAGACGAAACTACCATGGGTGACCTTTTTGGATTCAGTGATCATGACTTTAGTCTTGACGGTATTAATTGTCATACCCATCTTGGAGTAGTAGTCATGAAGAGTCTTAAGCTTCTTGTCTAGGTCATCATGGCTCCTTGCAAGAATTAGAAAGATATCATCAACATAAAGGAGAAGAGTAATGACAATGCCAGTGAGCTTGGTGCCTTTGTAGCCCGCAGTTTCCAGACACTCCTCTAGTTTATCGATGTAAATACCAAAAGGGTAAGGTAAAGGGGACAACCTTGCTTAACACCGATATTACATTTAATATCTTTAAACCACCCTTCATTGGTATTAAGCTTGGAAATGACAATATCATAGAGGTAGATCACAACAATCCTCAGTTCAGAAGGAACGATGATTTCTTCAAGCCTCTCCCAGAGCTTATCTCGAGGAACAGTGTCAACAACTTTTCTAAAGTCCACAAAACAACATAAGAGATTGGTTTTAATATTGTGATATTCCTTTGCGATGATCCTAAGGGTGACAAGGTGGTTGATGGTCGAGTGATGTCTCCTAAAACCGGCTTGCCCCTTAGCTCTTTTACCCTAGTTCTCAAGCCAAAGGATAAGCATTTTTCCAGAACGAGCCCATAAAGCTTCGCTGGGATATGGCTAATCATAATGGTTTTGTAGTTAGAGGGAACACTTTTGTCCCCACTTTTGAAGATAGGCACAATAAGGCTTTGCATCGAAAGTTTAGGGAAGCCATGCTTTACAACCAAATTGAGAAGCTTGTGGAGATCAGGAAAGAGGATAGATTTTCCCATTTTAAATATCTCATCTTGGTAACCTTCAATATCTTTGGCTTTCCCATTAGCGAGCTTGTTAATCCCAAACTCAACGTCTTCCAGAGAAAAAATATCATCCCTTAAAGGAGTGTTTAAGACGGTGCCCATGGTGTCCAAAGAGTCATACAACTTCTTAAGATAGTTATCCCAATTTTCTAGGGGGATAGAATGATTATCTTTAGTTTTTCGCACAATCACATTCTGCCAAAAATTTATGGGCACAACTTTAGAAAGGTGGAGAAGATGCTCTTGTTTCTTATTAATATATGACCTCTTCTTCCTCTTAATGAGAGCTTTGAATATACTTATATTTTGGAGTTTAATGCTTTCATTAGGGGCATCGCTGGTTGCTTTCCTAACAATTTTATAGTCTTTTTCATACCAAGGATTAGAAGTTCTATTACTTTTCTTATATAAAATCTTATTAGAAAATTTGCTAATGGTGGTGGAAAGGGTAGTAGTAAAATGGTAATAGATTTTATCAATGTTGTTATTATAAGCTAGGGATCCTAAATCCCTAAAGAAAAGGGTCGACATTACTTCTATCAAAATGAATGTGACTTTTTCTTTCATTGTTCTCCTGCATGTTGGTGGTATGCATAGCAAGATGGAGGGATAAATACTGAGGTCTATGGTCGGAGTCAGGCTCAAACCTGTTAATAAGCTCAAAGTTTGTAATATGGTTGAGGACATGGATGTGAAAAATCGCATAATCCACGACGCTGCTACCCAGCCCGTGGAACATGTCATCTGACCGAAGAGAGGCCATTTATTAATACCATTACAAATGATTAGGTCCTGGGAACTACAGAGTATGAGAAGCTCGGTGTCGAATAAGTTCTCTATTATGTCTTTAGGTTTTCTCTTGAATCTATTAGCTACGTTACCATCCTCATCAAGCCACAAGGGGTTGGGGTTAGAGTTGTTACTTAACATAATAGCTTGGTTAGTAGCAGTTCGAGCATTAAAGTCCCCAAGAAAAAGGATATTGCCTTCATTCCTTAAGTTTTAGATGTATTTTTCTAAGGTATTGAAAGGACAATTCTTATCGAGGTTGTTTTTCTTATAGGATGTAGAGTTGATAGGGGAGAAATGGGAGACTGCAGGAAAGATACTATTGGTTGTAGAATCAAAGATCTCGATCCAAATGTATTGATTGAAGGGGTCATTTTTATGAAGTCGGATGTGAGAGGAAACAAGGTTCCTAATATAATAGGCTATACCACAAAAAACTCTCCTGGAGGATTTATTATTCTAGGCAGAGCAAAGAGTGAACTCATCAAGGTGAGGGACCCTAGATTTGTCATTCTCCCAAGTTTCAACTAAAAGAATAAGATCAATATCACTTGGGATCCAACTTAACATAGGACCTTTACACCATGGAAAACCAAGGCAATTCCAGAAGAGGATTGAGAGTGATGCTATTCCCTATTTGTCACTTGTGTTTGGGACTCAGTCTCTAATAATAGCATTTTTATTCCTAATGATTGCCCATTTCCCTTCTTTTCTTACCTCCTTGACCTTTTGTACTTCTTTCCTAAGTTTAGCTTGGACTTCTAGAATGAGATCTTCATTTATAAAGATTCTCGTTCCTTTTAGGCTTGGGGATTTCCTAAGTATATCAAATTTATGGTCATTTACTGACCTTGACACAGATTAATCTATGTTTATGCTCAAGTATCTTTCCTACCCTGATTGCTTCTGTGAGACAAGTTGTTTGAATTTGAGATTTTATCTTAAATTGTTATTTACCTAATTCTAATGTGTCTTCATTGTTTTGTTCTTCTATACCAACAATTATAAGGTGTAACACTCTTTTGTGGCACTCATGGTAAAGTACAATTAGTTTATTAATTTCTTCTTTTATAGGTTTAATATCTAAGTTATTCTCTTTGTTATTTAGGGTTGAGTTATTATGTAGTTGTTCTTTTAGACTTTTAATCTCGCATTTCAAGGTCTCATTTTCTTTAACCATTGCTTGTTTGTTGTTTTCAATTTCTTGAATTCTACTTTTCATTCCTTGGAGTTCATTCTCGAGTGAGAGTATTTTATTTTCTAATGATTTGTGGTTATTTTCAAGCATTATAGTTAATTCTAGTTTAAAATGGTTTTCTCTTTCTTCTCTTTGTCTTTCTAAAGATTCAATGTACTCATAAAGACTCTCTAGGGAAATTTTACTTGGTCTCCCTTTGCTAGAGGGGGATATAGAAATATGAGGAGAAATACTCATAATGGAAATAAGAAAAACTTAACAAGAGGAGAGTAGGTGGGAACGTATGAACCTGTCAGATCAAAATCCTGCAACCTTCTATTCGTCCCTATTTATGTTGTCCGTAGCCACAAAATTAGCCCTAGATAACCCTCCATTGTCTCAGGGGTGATTCCAACCCACTGCCACAATCACTTCAACACTAGATTGCTAGAGACGATGCTTTGCCACAGAACAGGCCTCAAAGGTGCCTCAGAGATGATTCACTACCATAGCCAATACCCACTAGCTTAGACAACACCACATAAATGATTTTCTACCTTGGATAGTGACGACTATCACAAAAATAACCCTAGAGATTATATGTTGCCACAATTAATGCTTTAGACATAGACCTCAACCACATAATGATCTATTCAATCCATCGTGACCTCAGAACAAGATGTTCGAACCCTAGAATGGTTATAGAATCCTTCAAGACAGGCAATAGAAACCCGCAAAGGTTATATCAACTAAGCCGGAAAGATTATATTTGATCGAGCCGCAGAGATTATGACTAAAAGAAATAGACACAGAGATTATATTTGACCGAGCTGTAGAGATTATGACTGAGCCACAAAGATTGATATAAAGTGCATATAGAAAGGGTCAAAACACAACAAATGAATCCACTTATCTTCAACTGAGGCTGGTGGATACATTGACTTCAACTCAAGTTGGCATACTTATAAATGATGACAGGCTAGTGAGACTCGTGGCCGAGGACATGGGTACGTCAATACTTTTGTTGCCAACACTATAATGATCCTAAATAGGAATACAAGTGATATAAAGCAAATAATTTGTGCAACAAATTATAAAAAACGAAATACACATTAAACATCCATAGAAAAGATGCAAATATGGAACTGCTAAGCCATTTTATTACTTTTTTGAAGGAAAATACAATGGATAATAAGATGGTTCACATAGGCTTGTCTCAATGGACAAGCATGACCAAACCCGGGTGAGAAAATGGTTGAACTGAAGGTTGTCCAACAATTGCAACAATCTGCACTGCGCTGCCCAGAAAACTACCTTTATACTAAATTTTGAATGGCTTAAAGGTCCACTTCCTATTCCCAAAAATTTATATGCTTTTAACACTAGACTCCTTGGCCTAAACCCAGAAAAACCCACAAAGGGTTTTGGCCGGTTTAGACTTCTGAAATTCGACCCTCTTGGAGCCCAACTTCAGCTGCAACTACAAAACTCGCCCTGCTGGAAATTGCCTGTAAATCCTCCCGAAAATGGTCCCAAAGTGTTGGGATGACCCTTGATATCAAATCCCGACTTTTCGGATGGACTTCTGGTCTATGGCACCTACTCCCAAGCTCCACGAAAACCATTGGAATGGCCTCTGCGCTGTCCCCTAGCCCAACAATTCGAATTTCTAGAATGTTGGCTCTGTTGGCTATAAAACTCAGTAATAATGCTGGCCTATTGTTTCTCTCTCATCCCTCTAACTCTCTCAGAAAACAATTGATCTTTGATGGCTCCTAGCTCCCTCTGCGTATTCTCTAGCTGCCCAGAAATACGTACTCCGTGCTCTGCACTGAATGATGGTGTTGTATCACAACCCAAAAACTCCTAAAAAACTTATGGAACTGCCTCTCTAGGGCGGCATGGATGGTCCCCTGAAGTAGAGGCTGAATCTCCCACTTGAGAGATTCATGGCTAAACAGTCAGTTGACTCATCTAAACAGTAGAGCGAACAGTCAAGTAGTTTTATTTGAAAGATGTAAGAATGAATCCAAAATGAGAGCTTCTCCCTACTTATAACTCCTTGGGACCTCCTTGCCTCATGTGGGCCCCTCCATCCACCTATTCGACTTCCCTCCAAGCGATTCGAATAGCCCAGTTTGAATTCTCACATTGGTGGCCCCCACATTCCACTAGCAGCCAAATAAAGTTGAATTGCCTCCTAAGTTCCTAAGTCTAAAATGATGGGTCCTCTTCCTTAGCCAAAATTTGTGCAAAATTGTGTAGCAACACCTTGTTACAAATGTATTTGAGAAGGGACATGACAGTCCTCCCCTCCCAAATGTTGCTTGCCCTCAAGCAACATCAAAGCTTGGTGCTCCAAAATGTGCTCACCCTCCAGGTGGCATCCTCATCTGGCAAGTTCTTCCAATGCACCAAGAACTCCCAGATAGTCCTGCTCCTTAGTTTCCTTTCCCTGCTCTCCAAGATGGCCTCAGGTTCCAAAACCAAGTGGCCCTCATCATCGAAGGAAGCCCCTGCTTGTAGGCTACCTCTCCAACTCGTCTAATCACCTAGTAGATCCCATAGAAGCATGGTTGTAGCTTCTTGGCCTCATTCTGCTTCAGCGTGGACTTCCTGTAAGGCTGCACCCAGAGGTATACTGAGTCCCCCTCCTCATAATGCCTTTCTGTCCTATGACGATATGTGTATACTTTTTTCTGATTTTGGGTTGTCACCAAATTATCCTTGAGAGCCTTGAGGATGTCTTGGCTCTCTTGGACCCAATCTTTGGCCTTTGGGGCCCGACTGTCTCCAAAAAAAATGTCAGCAAAAGATAATGCATCATATCCGTAAAGAGCATGGAAAGGAGTCATACCAATGGACATGTGGTGCATGGTGTTGTAGAAATACTCGCCCGGATGCAACCACCAAATCCAAGCCCTCTATTGACCGGTTATATAGTTCCTCAAGTACCCCTCCAACCACTTATTAACCCTCTTGGTATTGTCATTTGTCTAAGGATGGTAGCTGGTGCTAGGAGTGAGCTCAGTCCCTACTAATCTGAAGAGTTCCTTCCAAAAGCCTCCCATGAAATTGTTGTCCCTGTCACTCACGATGTTCTTGGGGAGCCCATGCAACCTGAAAATCTCTCTGAAGAACAGTTTTGCAGCTTGTGTAGTCATGAATCTGGTTGGTATGGCGAAAAAGTGGGCAAATTTTGTCAACCTGTCGACCACTATGTAGATGCAATCCTTCCCCTGCACTGTGGGGAGCCCTGTGATGAAATCCAAAGAAATACATTCCCATTTCCCCTCAGGTAGGGGAAGTGGTTGTAGTAATCCTGCGGGGTGGATTAGTTCCCCCTTGTTCCTCTGACATGCTTCACACTCCCGTACGTGCTACAACATGCCCCCCTTGAGTCCCTTCCACGCAAATCTCTCCCTAACTTCCATATAAGTTTTTTGGAACCCTTGATGCCTAGATAATGGTGAATCATGTGCTGCCTGGAGCACCCTCTCCCTCAATTGTGAGTTGGGTACTAAGAAAATGTGCCCCTTGTAATAGGTGACCTCATCCATCACTCGGTAACGCTCATCTTCATGGGTACCCTCCAATACCTCGCATGCCCTCCTATCCTTGGAGTACTCCGCCAATAGCTAAGCCTTCAAATCATGGCAGATGCTCATGAGGGATAACCCAGCTGGTCTTCGAGATATAGCATCAACCACCACATTGTGCTTCCCCTACACATACTATATATCAAAGTCATAGGACTGCACCTTGCTGACCCATCTCTGTTATCTGTCATTGAGGCCTTGCTGCCCCATGAAGTGTCGAAGACTATTGTGATCAATCTGCACGCAAAACCTATCGCCCAACAAGTATTGACAAAATTTGGCCAATGCATGCATGATGGCTAGCATCTCTTTGTCATATATGGAATATGACAACTCATATGGTAGTAGCTTCTGACTCTCAAAAGCAATGGGATGCCCCTCCTGTGACAATACTGCTCCAACTCCTACCAAGGATGCATCACACTCCACAGTGAATGGGTGGGAAAAATACGAAAGTGTCAAGACCAGGCACCTACTCATCACCTCCTTGAGGTGGTTGAAGGAAACCTGTGCCCCATTAGTCCATGCAAAAGCCCCTCTCTTGGTCAAGTCGGTCAAGGGTGCTGCCAGCTGTGAGAACCCCTTGACAAACTTCCTGTAGTATGTGAAAATGCCCAAGAAACCCCTCAGCGCAATCACATTTCGGGGTACTGGCCAATCTTGGATGGCCTAAATCTTCTCCTCATGGACCTTCACCCTATCAACACCAATGATATTCCCATGTAGAGCATCTCCGTCAAACGAAACTCGCACTTGGAGAGCTTGGCATAAAACTGCTGCTCCTCCAGAATGTGTAGTACCTCTTCCAAGTGTTGGAGGTGCTCCTCTCATGTCTGACTATAAATCAGAATGTCATTGAAGAAAACTAGCACAAACCTCCTCAACTGTCCCTAGAAGACATGGTTCATGCATGACTAGAAGGTGATCGGAGCATTGGTTAGCTCAAATGGCATGACTAGGAACTCGAAGTGTCCATAGTGGCACCGAAAAGTTATCTTAGGGATATCTTGATCCCTCACCTGATCTGGTGGTACCCTGAACGCATATCGATCTTAGAGAAGTACTTGGCTCCTCTAAGATCGTCCATTAGCGCATATATGCGGGGAATGGGGTATCGGTTCTTTAGTGTCTTCCGGTTGAGGGCCTGACAATCAATGCACATCCAAAGGGTTCCATCCTTCTTCTTCACTAGTACTACTGAAGAAGCAAAGGGACTGGAACTTGGCCTGATATGGCCGAATGCTAGCAGCTCTTGGATGGACTTCTCTATCTCATCCTTATAGGCGTTGGGATGCCTATAAGGGGTGGTGATTACTACCTGCATACCCGACTCCAACTCAATAGTGTGCTCAAATCCCCTGTCTGGTGGCTACCCTGGTGGAATGTCCCAAAACACCACTGCGTATCTGTCCAACAAAGCATGTATGTCTGGTGGTGGTGGTTGAGCCTTTCTCCCAGCCTCTGAGATCCTTAGCACAAATTCCCATGCAATGTCCCCATGTCGCATATCTGCCTCCATCCTATGGACCGAAACTGTCTAAGGTGGATAAGACTGCATGCCTCTCAAAGCTACCAGTTTTCCATCTGGCCCAATGAATTCCATCTCTAACTTCCTCCAATTTGTCATGACTCGCCCAAGGGAATATAGCCACTAGAAACCCATCACCACGTTGGTGTCTAGCACATCGACCACAAATAAATGGTCCATCATCGAGTAGTTCCCCAGAACTACTATTAAGGAAGGCACATATCTAGTGCATTGTATGGTATGGTTGCCTGGTACTAGGACTGAAAAGCCCTCGAACTCAGCCGTGGTGACACCCCTCCTCTGAACCAATTGGGCATCTATGAAATTGTGGGTAGCCCCACAGTCAACTAGAACTGGCACCCTTTGCCCCTGTATAGTGCCTCTGATCCTCAGTGTCAAAAATTTTGGAACCCTGCATAAGCAAGCAAGGACTCCCCCGATTGGGGCAAGGGATGCCCCACCCTATGGAGGTGGTGTTAGTGGCCCTCTATCTATCAAACTCTCACCATATTCCACACCACAATCCTACTCCACCTCGTCCTCCTAATCACTGTCCGAAAAAACCTCAATATAGTGGGCTATACCGACAGTGCACTGATGGCCTGGTGCCCAGGGCTCCTTGCATGTGAAGCACAACTTCTTCCTCCTGAGGTCCTTTCGTGTCTCATCATCTAATTTCCCCCTCCCTGTGTGGTCCTTTAAGGTGGAGGCCTAGTCTCATTCCCCTTTTGTGGAAAAGGGGTTCGTGCAGGAAAAGGTGCTCTAGTCTTGGGGATGGCCCTCTATAGATCTCTGGTGCACAAGATTGCTTCCTACAGTGCGGAGGATCTGCATGACTTCACCAATCCATGCAGGGGCTCAAGCAAGCCCTCAATGAAGGTATACACCCTCCTAGCCTCTGATAGATCTAGAACCGTCATTGATACTCGCAGAAACTCTGAGATTTACTGCTCCAGGTTGCCTGTTTGGCGCAGTTGGGTCAACTCTTTGAAATGGGCCTCTGGATCTCTCTGGTCAAAATGCTCCACCACCCTCCTGGTGAAGTCCTCATAAGAAGTCACATGGGCATGCCCTAAGGTGGTTAAGCCATGAAACCATCAATCATGGGCTTCCCGCTCCATGTGCAGCGTGGCCATCTTGATGGCTTCCTGCTCTATCATCCGGTTGAGTTGGAAGTAGGCATCCATATTCTCAACCCAAGCCCTAGCTATGCACTTGGTACTGCCATCGAAAGTAGGGAAATACATCCTCCCTATGGTCTTCTGCAGCTCGTAGTTCTGGGTCCCCTGTCCTCCATAACCCTTGTTCTTCTCACTCTCCTTGAGCTTGCAGTAATCTCTGAAAGAGAGGGATTCCTTAAATTATGCATCCATAGACTGCCACTCTCTAAAATAGTCTCCATCTGAATGGGATCTTCACCCCTTGTAGGTTCGATTTGTGCCACTGGTACAAAAGAAGGTAGTGTAGCACGAGTTGGCCCACAGGCTGATGGGTGCTTCTCTGCTAGTGAGGGATGTTCAAATGGCTGAGAGTACCCAGAAGTTTCTCAAAACAGAATCCCTCTAGGAGTGTTCCTCTCTTTGTTCTGTGACTTGATCTCCTCCAACATACCTTTCTGACCCTTCGCTAAGTCATTCAGGGCCCTCAGGAGGTTGTTGAAAGCCATCTCTTCCCTGCTCTTGGGTTCCACCATGTCATCCTCTTCTACTACTACTTTCCCGCTGTCCTCCGTGTTTGGAGTAATATCCAGCTCCCTTTCTCTGCTCCAGTACCTCTGCCTTCGATAAGTGATGTTCTGCTGGTCCCCTTTTCTCATAAGAGACAATCCCCACACTTGAGCCAAGAACTAGGCTTTGATACCACTGTAATGATCCTAAATATGAATAAAAGTGATATAAAGTAAGTAATCTTTGCAACAAATTATAAAAAACAAAATACGCATTAAACATCCATAGAAAAGCTGCAAATATGGAACTGTTGAGCCATTTTATTACTTTTCTAAAGGAAAAATACAATGGATAACAAGATGGTGCACCTGGGCTTGTCTCAATGGACAAGCATGACCAAACCCAGGTGAGAAAATGGCTGAACTGAAGGTTTTCCAATTGTTGCACCAATCTGCATTGTGCTGCCCAAAAAACTACCTTTCTGTTAAAGTTCGAATGGCTGAAATATCCACTTCCTATGCCCAAAAATTTATATTCTTTTGACCCCAGACTCCTTGGCCTAAACCCAGAAAAATCCAAGAATGGTTTTGCCTGGTTTAGACTTCTGAAATTCGACCACCTTGGAGCCCAACTTCAGCTGCAACTGCAAAACTTGGCCTGCTGGAAACTTCTTGTAAATCCTCCCGTAAGTGGTCCTAAAGTGTTGGGCTGACCATTGCTATCAAATCCCTGACTTCCTGAATGGGCTTCTGGTCTATGGCACCTACTCCCAAACTCCACGAAAACTGTTGGAATGGCCTTTGCGCTGTCCCCTAGCCCAATAATTTGAACTACTGGAATGTTGGCTCTGTTGGCTGTAAAACTCAAAAGAATGCTAGCTTATTGCTGCTCTCTCAACCCTCTAACTCTCTCAGCAAACAACTGATCTCTGATGGCTCCTATCTCCCTCTGCGTATTCTCTAGCTGCCTAGAAATACACACTTCCTGCTATGCGCTAAATGATGGTGCTATCTCACAACCCCAGAACTCTTGAAAAGCTTGTGGAACTGCCTCTCTAAGGCGAACACGGATGGTCCCTCGAAGTAGAGGTTGAATCTCCCACTTGAGAGATTCGTGGCTAAACAGTCGGTTGACTCAGCTAAACAACAAAGAGAACAATCAAGTAGTTTTGTTTTGAAGATGTAAGAATGACTCCAAAATGAGAGTTTCTCCCTACTTATAACTCCTTGGGCCCTCCATGCCTCATGTGGGCCCCTCCATCCACCTATTTAACTTTCCTCCAAGAAATTCAATAGCCCAGTTCGAATTCTCATGCGGGTGGCCCCCACATTCCACTAGCAGCCAAATAAAGTCGAATTGCCTCCTAAGTCCCTAAGTTGAAAATGATGGATCCTCTTCCTCAACCAAAATTTATGCAAAATTGTGTAGCATCACCCTGTTACAAATGTATTTGAGAAGGGACATGACAAACACACAACCTCTAAATCACACTTGCATTCTAATGCCCTACATATTGATTTAGAACTCGAGCTTCCACACCGAATCTGTAGGTTAACAGTGGCATATAGCTTGTACTCGGACCTACTACAGAAGGTTATAATGCCAACGATTATGTCCAAGATTTGTATGGCTGGTGAGACTCCCTCGCGATCTATTCAACCCCTCGCGACCACATAACAAGAGGTCTGAACCCTGGAATGACCGCAAAACCTTAAAAATAAATACACATGCCTATACATAAATATAAGCCTAATTACTTAAACTATTAACATGATTGACTTAAACCATTTATATTTTCTTATCTTTTAGAGTATTTGAAATAATAAAAGAAATCTTATTTTGATTTAAAATTGTATGGAATTATTATAAATTGATAAAATTATAAATATTAATTATTGATATTTCAAAATCATATATGATGATGATGATGATAGTGGTTACCGTCCACTGAGACCAAATTGGTCTATCAGACCTATAATTTTCTTAGTTTTTAATTGTCTGGCTCCTCGTCTTTCTTGGCGAGTTTGGTGTTGTAGCTTTCTTTTTTTTCTCTATGGTCTTCCAACTTCCTTTATCTTGCATCTCCTTTAGCTTCTCTGGTTCTTGGGACATTGGTGTCTCAGCTTCGTGATCTATTGTGTTCGTCCTTTTGAAGATAGTCGGAGAAGAAGTTTCGTCTAGGAGATATGCTTCGCTGTTAAATGAAGAGTTATTTTGTACGGTATTCAAATCCTCATAACTGTTGATGCTTGAGGGGTTGTCGAGTGCACTTTTTTGTTGTTGGGCGAGGCTTTCTCCATGCTTGTCTTGAGAGTTGTTTTTGTCTTGCCCGATTTCTTGTGATTCAGAGTTTTCTCTAGAGTATTCTTCTTTGATGACAGTGTAGTGTTCTTTTTGTGCTTCTTCCAACCAAGTAGATCTGTGGTGATTTTTTCTAGCAGGATTTTTCTGCGAGGCTTTTGGGCAATTTTTGGGTAGATGGCCTGTCTCAAAGTAGGATCGACATCGGAAGAGGACACTTTCATAATTGAGTTTCTAGTTGCACACATAGTCTTTACTTGTTAGGTTTATTTCCGCTGGGAATCCGGCGCTAAAGTCCATTTCCACACAAATGCGTGCATAGGTGGTTCTGGCATATTCCTCTGTTTCTGGGCACCTGCAGTAAAATTTCCCAATTGCATTCCCAATGGCTTTTAGCGAGGAGAGATTCTAGAGATGAAAGGGTAGGCTTGGATATCTCACCCAAACTGGTGCTGAGGTTGTGACTGCTATTGAGGGATCGAATGATGGGTTCCATGGCTTCGAGAATAGGCCTAATTTTTCCCAAAACCAAGGGCCAAAATCTAGAATACATTGTCTGCTTTCAGGATTTTCAAAATCTACTGTAAAGAAACCCCTAGCACAGGGGTAGATATTAATTTCATCAGAAATGACAGGCTTCCATACCTCCGAGATCCAATTGTGGAGAGCTGTTAGCCGCGGCCAAAAGACATGGTATATATAAGTATTGTTTACCATGTCACAATTTTGCCCATAAAGTTATTTTTTACTAGAATTTGGTCATTTCAATAGTTTTTTTTATGGCAAAAATTGATTCAACACCATAAAAAACCCTTGGGGCACCCAAAATCCTAAAGCTTGACAGCTATAACTCAGATTTCCCAAAATTTCTGCCGCATTTTATCAAAATCTGACGAATTTCCACTATTTTCTAAACAAAATTATAACCAAATTGAACTACGCTTTTCTATATATCTATATATTAAACTAAAAATAATAATTTCAATATTTTAAAATTATAATTATATATATATATATATATATATATATATATATATATATATAGCTTTTATATAACTTTTTATTATTATATTTTATCAATAAATAAAAAATTTTATTAATAAATTCTCCCCGTAAATCGTGGCTAAAGTAATACATTATCAATCTCAATTTTCTTTAAATAAATTCTTCTCTATAACATAAATTCTCAAATTCTAAATTTTAGATATAATATAAATGATCTAATGTAGTTGTGCCCTACCTACAACTACATTAGATCTCAGTTTCATAATCTTTGCCGCAATACTGACCTTCCTAGCCTTTTACGATGTCAAAATTATAGTGAGCTCGGGAGGCTTCTCCAAACTCACTCTTTGAGCGTGGGAATAAAATCTTAAATCAAACTAAATAATTTGTTTCTTTAGGTCTGATAGACCAAAGTTTGGTCTCAATGGACATTAACCATCATCATAATAAAAAACAAAATTAAATTTTAAAAGCATAAATTTCAAAATACTAAATTAACCATCATCATAATAAAAAACAAAATTAAAATTTAAAAGCATAAATTTCAAAATACTAAATTTTATTTTACTTTATGATAAAAATTAAATTTTAAATTTTAAAATATCAAATTTTATTTTAAAAATTTATATTAAAATTAAAAATAATAAAATTTGAATTTATTTCTCTTTTTACTTATTAGTTCTTATCATACTAATAAAAAAGAATATTTAGTTTATATTAAATCAAGTTTTATTGCCCAATAATAAACCAGAATTACTTGGTGGCCATGGCATTGAAATCGTGATTTTGACTTTGCTATTTTAATGGTTTTCTATTCCATATCAAAATCTGAAGTTTAACAACGGATAATATGCTTTTCTAACAATAATATTAAAATAGACTCTAGATTTAACAATAAATAATATGATTTTATAAAAATAAAATTAAAACAAAATTATAAAATTTATGTTTTTGATTTGTTTGGAATATTTTGTATCTATTTAGTTTTTAATTAATTTACATATTTAAAATATAATTTTATAATAAATATTAAAATATATAAGTATATAATTTTTTTAATGTTTTATTTATTTAAGATATAATTTAATAAAAAAATTAAAAATATATATTTTTATTTGTAATTCATGATTTATATAAGGTACTTTTAGAAAAAAACACATGAAGATTATAAAGTCTATACATTTCTAACCACTTATTATGGTTCATCATGAGGACTTGGATAGCTGAAACATAGAGCCAATATATAATAAAGAGTGGTTCATCATGAGAATTGGGATCGCTAAAACATAAAGCCAATAAATAATAGAGAGATACAATGGATCAATCCCAACCAATAAATAATAGAGAGATACAATGGATTAATCCCAACAGTCAAATTTTTAAGAACTAGAAAAGTAAAATAAAAGGAGGAAATTTAATTATTTAATATATAGGTGAGTAAAATAATTTCATTATTTCTCTTACTAAAATAATATTACTTTTTGTTAATCCAGGGAAGGGTGTCAAGGAGATTTGACCTTGTGATTTCCCAAGTGGCAAAGTACCGCATGACTTCCCAAGTGGCAAAGTGGGTCTTCGACTTTTCTTAGACCTTTTCTCGAACAACTGCCTCTCTAAACTTATGGTGATGGAAGTGGTTAATCTTAGCAATGACTGGGAATAAATTTGACTTTATTATATTTTTTTAACGTTCATAATGAATTAAAAAATGATAAAAATTTACCATCTAGATCTTGATGATGAACCACAGTAAATGATTTGAAACGGGTCTGCATGTGATTTTCTCTAAAAATATCTCATATATATCTTTATATTTTTAAATACAAATATATATAAACATATTGGAAATAATTTTTAAAATAATTTATTTTTCACATAGTCAACTTTTACCCTCAATTCCTTATTATGAATTCAGATAAATTAATTAATTAATATTTCATGGATATTTAAAATAATTTATAAATTACCTATGATATTTGTATAATTTTTGCTTTTTGTTTTTAATAATTTTGTATGGCCTTCTATAATAAAATATTATCTTATTTAATAATTGGTTGTTTAAAAAGAAATTAATATCTTTCTATATATATTATTTTAATTTTTTTTTAATATTTAAAAAGTTAAATATGAAAATAATTTAACAAATATAAAATTAAAATTAATTTTAAATATAAATATTCCAAAATCTTAAATCAAATTAAATAATTCATTTCTTTAGGTCCAATAGACCAAAGTTTAGTCTCAGTGGACGTTAACCATCATCATCAATAAATATATTTTTTTATTTATATTTAATATGAAATTAAACAATTTTTTTTCTCTAATCTATAATAATCTATATATAGTTTTTTAATAAATAGTCAATCATATATATATAAATTTTTATGTGGTTTACAAATTGGTGACTGTTATATTATGGAATATTTGTAGGAGGGCTCAACAACAAAACCTAACCTTGAAAGTGTCGAGAAAGAGAATTGAACATATGACCTTTCAATAGGAAAGACGCTTTAATGAGGGAATTCAACAAACTATTTAATTCATTATAATTTTTATAATATTATATTTATAATTAATATATTATATATAATAAATTTTTCAATTATTTTTAATAAATTAGTTTATATTATAAAAAATTTACATACAAAATATGAAAAAATAAATTAATATACAAAATTTTATGATGGTTATGATGATTAATATCCACTAAGACCAATATGGTCTACTGGGTCTTAAGAAATGAGCGATTAATTGAGATTATTTAATATTTTATTTTTCTGATCAAAAAGAAGGGAGAGAAGCGTTCTGAGGTCACTGTAGTTTTGCTAACTTAACAAGTCAAGAAGGTTGGTAGTGTGGAAAATGTTTTGAAAAGAGGAACACATGTGAGCAAGGGACAAACAATCCGAGAGAAAGTGATTTTCATCTTCGACTCTCTTAGTATGGCAAACGAGGAAAAATCTTTTGTCCCAAGGTGTTTTGGGAATACCAATTCTTAGTTTCACTTTGAAGCTCATGGGAATTAGTTCTGTTCTTTGTAATGCTCATATTCTTCTTAGCACTGGTCAAGATAGAAAGGTGATTCCGGTTAGCAAGTGTGGGGTTAATCACCTCCTTGTAATACCTTGGCTTTATTTCCCCCTCTAACTGCTTATCACTCCACAACTTACCCTTAAATTTAGAAGTACTAGTGTTTTTAATAGTATCCTTATTCTCAAGAATGATCTCCTCCTTTATCAAATTATACCACCTAATAATAAATAATAATAAAAGCCAAACAAAAAAATTGAATAGAAATAATAAGAATCTTATTATTAAAATTTAAATTACTTTATTAAAAAACTTGTTTCCACCTGGACACGGCAACCGATGATAGTGTATCTATCACACTGCTGTTCCAAACCATATACCATTACCACGACGATTAGTAACCAATTTATGGTAACAAGCAGAAGATTTAAGACAAATACTTTTATTAAATTAATAAAAAGAGAGCAATAATATCTAGGCCTAGAATATATATAGAAGGTTTATTGAGCAATAATTTTATGGTTCCTATCATATAATTAAATTGCATATTTACATATTTAAATATATATAGGTAGTGTAATTAATAGATAAATGGTGTTTTGGCTCTGTTAATATAATTTTTATTAAGATTTTGATTTTTTTGTGTTATTTATAATAATTATTTATTGAAAATCTAAATAAATTTAAGATCTTAAAAAATTAACGAAACACACTCTTTTTACAAAAATAAATAATTTAAGGATAATTTTAAAAATCTATACATTATTTGGAACAAAATTAACCATTTTTTTTCCAAAAATCTCATATATATATAACGGAGCAAGACAGACGGTTTAATAATAAAATCAACAATAATGACGGGGCATGACAGAGTGTTTAATAAAAATGATTTTATTATTAGCCCTTAAAATGCTTACAAGTGTCTGGAAAGAAACACGCGAAGCCAGGAAAGAAAGCGATGGAATCGCGGAGCGCTGTCTCTACAACGGAGTGGCCACCGACGCCAGTCGGTCATGCTTTGATGTTTCCCAAATGAAATACAGTTCGGTTCCGGTGGCATGTCCACTGCAATGTTGTATCCTTTATACCTCCTAAATCCATCCGTGTCATTCTATTCATAATCGCTTCCAAGTTTTAATTGCGATATGGGAATAATCGACGGAATATCCGCTACAGGCAATTTAATGAGACACAATGATTTAGCATTCTCCTATGTGATGTCAATAAGGGATTGGAAGCCCTCTTCATGGATGGTCCAAAGCTTCATTCTCCATGGACCATTGAAGGAAGCCGTATTAACCCTTTTCTGCCCGGGCGCTCTGCGCTGCATTTTAGAGCGAACAGGCCCTGCCCTCGAACCTACCCCTACTCTTTTCCAATCCAACGTCTCTGAATTATAACCCTCGCCCTTAAATTGCCTACAATATATTATTTCATGATCAGTCTCGCGGCGAACCAGATGATTGATCTCACCTACTTCTTGTTCCACCGTTATCACGCTCGGCGTGATTTTCCAGCCACGTCGTCGCCCTAATTTCTTGTAGCCGTGGCGGCTCTGCTCCATGGCGGTGCTGGCCTCCACGGCCAACGCGACCATATCAGTTGCAGACAGAGGATGGCGCAGTCTGCTTAGAGGAAGCAGAAAATAGAGTTGCTCCACTTGCAATTCCTGCTCTGCAGAAAGGGGAGAAATAAACTCATCGTAGCGCATGGAATGGGCATGGCAGACGAAGAAGCCGGGTCTCTCTCTTAATATTTCGTATACCTTCACATGCTCTGGAAACTCAATAATTAACCCACCTGCCGCCTCTCCAGTAACCACTAATTTGGCAGTAGGAAGATCAACCGATTGATGACATAGATAGTTGCCCATCAAATCCTGAGAAGGGTATATAGGTCCAGAGATTGTGTTCAGTAATGAGAATGGGCTGCGTGTATGTATGTGAATTGGGATAATGAGATTTGCCTCTGTTTCCATTGGGGGCATATTAATGAGATTTTATAGAGACGGTACACCATACATACCATTTCGTAAGCGATTTCGTCAGGTAGGGGAGACGGGGACCGAGATCATTGGTACTTTCTTCCGGGGCACACTACTAGGATTTCATAGAAACGAGTCGCAGTTTACTATTGCACTGCTTGCGTAAGCGAATTCGTCACGTTAATGGAGACCGAGTCCGACATCATTGGTACTTTCTTGCGACGGAAGGAAGCTACTTTCTTGCGAAGGAAGGAAGCGAACAAAGGAAGCTGCGAAGGAAGGAAGCTACTTTCTTGCGAAGGAAGGAAGCCTAACGGCCTAGAGACGATTCGGCGGCCAACATGTAGAAGGTTCTCGTAGTGTCTTTAGTAAAAAGGTTTTTGTTTTTGGGGGGGGGGCGGAGAGGGGAGTTAATTCACATTTCAATTTTCCTAAGATCCATTGGATACGGACCGTTAGAAGCAGGAACCAGTCTAGTGATGCTCCATGGTGCCAGCAAGGAGCAGGGTATGGGGTTTTAGTAACAAAGCTTTTTAGGGAGGCTTAATGGTGAATTCACCCAGCGAATTCAACTTAACTAAGCCAATGTATTTCTAAGGTAAATAGAATGCTGATTATGGGAAATTATGTGTAATTAGGTATAATATACGAGGGACATACATATCAAATTTTATGGGAAATTATGTGGAATTATATATAATATGTAAAGGAGTATAGGTAAGTAGGAAAAGCTTTGGGCATTTGATCTATAGAAAGAGAATTCATTGGCTGGATCATTTCTCAATGGAATGTTATGAGACATATCAAGCTTAAATTAAGGTTTAAGGTTTTTTTCACCACCATTTTCCACAACTATAAGATAAGGAATGAGTCTATGAAATTGAGTCTTACTTTTTCACTTAATTGACCTTCATCTCCACTGCTATTGCATAAAAAAATTCAACTCATAAAATATTTTTTTTATTCCCTTCCATCCACAATACTCTCTCACACTTTTATAAGATCACATAAGTTACTAAATACGGTATATTTCTCTTATTCCCTTCCTCAGGAATATGGACGAGGAAATCCTCGAAGGCATACACAATACTCTCTCACGCTTTTGTAAGATCACATAAGTTACTAAATAGGGTAGATATGAATGTCTCTATTACATTTCCAAAGTCAATTTGTATCATCTATCCAAATTCGAAATTCGATTAATTTTCATAATATATAAAAATTTAATTTAATTTTTATAAATAATGTTAGTATTTATTTTTATTGAAATTTTATTAAAATTGAAAACTATGTTTTTTTTTTATTATAAATATTAAATGCAAATACCTATATTTGTTATAAATATTAATGATGATAATGATAGACATCTACTAAGACCAATATGGTCTATCGCACCTCAAGAAAAGAGAGTCTAATTGTCATTCTTCAAAATATTGTTTATGTGATCAAGGAGCAGGGAAAGAAGCGTTCCAAGATCGCTATAGTTGGGCTGACTTAGTAAGTCAAGAAGATTGGATGTGTGGCTGATGATAGGGAAATGAGAGCGGATGTGGGCAAGAGACGGGCAGTCTACAAGGAAGTTCTTTTCATCTTCCAACTTCTTAGTTTCACAAATCTGACAAATTCTATTGTCCCAGGGAGTCTTGGGAGTAGACCACCATTCGGCCTCGCTCCGAAGCTCATGAGAGTTAGTTCTAATCCTAGCAATGTTCATTTTGTTCTTAGTGCTAGTTAGCATAGAGAGATAATTCAGGTTATCAAGGATGGGGTTGATCACCTCCTTATAGTACCTTAGCTTCCTTTTACCCTCCATCTCCTTAGAATCCCACATCTTGTCCTTAAAACTGGAGGTAATAGTATCTTTGATACTGTCCTTGCTTCCCATGATGATCTCCTCCTTAATCCCCCAAAGGTTGAGCCAAGGCTGAGCATCCTGATGCCACCTGCACTTGAGGCGTGGGTGGGGGCTTTGACTAAAGTTAGAAGCAATTTTTGGGAGCCTCTTGGATTACATATTGTCAAGCTTCTTCTTATACATCAGATATCTAAGCATAGTCGCACTTTCAATGGGGGACATGCCAACTTCAATCAAGAGGATATGATAGGGAGTATTTCCTTTGATCTTGAGGTTATAGCTTTTGAATTTCTTTTGGATCATCTCAATCTTTCCCTACGACTCCCTACATATACTGCATCCCCAAACTTCACATTTGTATAAGATAATAGGGGTGATGAGAGTCTCAAAGAGGAACCTTTTTTTACTCCAAATGTAAAGATCAACTGACTTACAATTGTTTTCATGCTCATAATAAGCTTTCCAACCACAAATAATTCTTTTCTTGATGATATAATTCCAGTTGAGCTGATGAGGAAAGCCAGTACTGAAATATTTATAAGAAGAAACCTGCTCAAGACAATGGTTATCATAGACAAAACTACCATGGGTGACCTTTTTGGATTTAGTGATCATGACTTTAGTCTTGACGGTATTAACTGTCATACCCATCTTGGAGTAGTAGACATGAAGATTCTTAAGCTTTTTGTCTAGGTCATCATGGCTCCTTGCAAGAATTAGAAAGATATCATCAACATAAAGGAGAAGAGTAATGATAATACTGGTGAGCTTGGTGCCTTTGTAGCCCGCAGTTTCCAGACACTTCTCTAGTTTATCGATGTAAATACCAGAAAGGGTAGGGTAAAGGGGACAACCTTGCTTAACCCCGATATTACATTTAATATCTTTAGACCACCCTTCATTGGTATTAAGCTTGGAAATGACAATATCGTAGAGGCGGATCACAACAATCCTCAGTTCAGGAGGAGCCATGCTTTCTTCAAGCATCTCCCAGAGCTTATCTTGGGGAACAGTGTCAACAACTTTTCTAAAGTCCAAAAAACAACATAAGAGATTGGTTTTACTATTGTGACATTCCCTTGCGATGATCCTAAGGGTGACAAGGTGGTTGATGGTCGAGTGATGTCTCCTAAAACTAGCTTGCCCTTTAGCTCTTTTACCCTAGTTCTCAAGCCAAAGGATAAGCATTTTTTCCAGAATGAGCCCATAAAGCTTGGCTAGGATATGGCTAATCATAATGGTTTTGTAGTTAGAGGGAACACTTTTGTCCCCATTTTTGAAGATAAGCACAATAAGGCTTTGCGTCCAAAGTTTAGGGAAGCCATGCTTTACAACCAAATTGAGAAGCTTGTGGAGATCAGGAAAGAGGATAGATTTTCCCATTTTAAAGATCTCATCTTGGTAACCTTCAATATCTTTGGCTTTCCCATTAGCGAGCTTATTAATCCTAAACTCAACGTCTTCCAGAGAAAAACTATCATCCCTTAAAGAAGTTTTTAAGATGGTGCCCATGGTGTCCGAAGAGTCATACAACTTCTTAGAATAGTTATCACAATTTTCTAGGGGGATAGAATGATTATCGTTAGTTTTTCACACAAGCACATTCTGCCAAAAATTTATGGGCACAACTTTAGAAAGATGGAGAAGATGCTCTTGTTTCTTATTAATATATGACCTCTTCTTCCTCTTAATGAGAGCTTTGTATATACTTATATTTTGGAGCTTAATGCTTTCATTAGGGGCATCTCTGATTGCTTTCCTAGCAATTTTACAGTCTTTGTCATACCAAGGATTAGAAGTTCTATTGTTTTTCTTATACGAAATCTTATTAGAAAATTTGCTAATGGTGGTGGAAAGGATAGTAGTAAAATGGTAATAGATTTTATCAATGTTGTTATTATAAGCTAGGGAGCCTAAATCCCTAAAGAAAAGGTCGACATTACTTCTATCGAAGTGAATGTGACTTTTTCTTTCACTGTTCTCCTGCATGTGGGTGGTATGCATAGCAAGATGGAGGGATAAAGACTGAGGTCTATGGTTAGAGTCAGGCTCAAACCCGTTAAGAAGCTCAAATTTTGTAATATGCTTGAGGACATGGATGTGAAAAATCGCATAATCCATGACGCTGCTACCCAGCCCGTGGAAACATATCATCTGACCATGGAGAGGCCATTTATTAATACCATTATAAATGATTAGGTCCTGGGAACTACAAAGTTTGATAAGCTTGGTGTCGAATAAGTTCTCGATTATGTCTTCAGGTTTTCTCTTGAATCTATTAGCTAAGTTACCATCCTCATCAAGCCACAAGGGGTCGGGGTTAGAGTTGTTACTTAACATAATAGCTTGGTTAGTAGCAGTTCGAGCATTAAAGTCCCTAAGAAAAAGGATATTGCCTTCATTCCTTAAGTTTTAGATGTCTTTTTCTAAGGTATTGAAAGGAAAATTCTTATCCAGGTTGTTTTTCTTATAGGATGTAGAGTTGATAGGGGAGAAATGGGAGACTGTAGGAAAGATACTATTGGTTGTAGAATCAAAGATCTCGATCCAAATGTATTGATTGAAGGGGTCATTTTTATGAAGTCGGATGTGAGAGGAAACGATGTTCCTAATATAATAGGCTATACCACAAAAACCTCTCATGGAGGATTTCTTATTCTAGGCAGACCAAAGAGTGAACTCATCAAGGTGAGGGACCCTAGATTCGTCATTCTCCCAAGTTTCAACTAAAAGAATAAGATCAATATCACTTGGGATCCAACTTAACATAGGACCTTTACACCATGGAAAACCACGGCAATTCCAAAAGAGGATCGAGAGTGATGCTATTCCCTATTTGTCACTCGTGTTTGGGACTCTATCTCTAATAATAGCTTTTTTATTCCTAATGATTTCCCATTTCCCTTCTTTTCTTACCTCCTTGACCTTTTGTACTTCTTTCCTAAGTTCAGCTTGGACTTCTAGAATGAGATCTTCATTTATAAAGATTCTCGTTCCTTTTAGGCTTGGGGATTTCCTAAGTATATCAAATTTATGGTCATTACAACTGACCTTGACACAGATTAATCTATGTTTATGCTCAAGTATCTTTCCTACCCTGATTGCTTTTGTGAGATAAGTTGTTTGAATTTGAGATTTTATCTTTAATTGTTATTTACCTAATTCTAATGTGTCTTCGTTGTTTTGTTCTTCTATCCAACAATTATAAAGTGTAAGGCTCTTTTGTGGCACTCATGGTCAATTACAATTAGTTTATTAATTTCTTCTTTTATAGGTTTAATATCTAAGTTATTCTCTTTGTTATTTAGGGTTGAGTTATTATGTAGTTGTTCTTTTAGATTTTTAATCTCGCATTTCAAGGTCTCATTTTCTTTAACCATTGCTTGTTTGTTGTTTTCAATTTCTTGAATTCTACTTTTCATTCCTTGGAGTTCAGTCTCGAGTGAGAGTATTTTATTTTCTAATGATTTGTGGTTATTGTCAAGCATTATAGTTAATTCTAGTTTAAAATGGTTTTCTCTTTCTTCTCTTTGTCTTTCTAAAGATTCAATGTACTCATAAAGACTCTCTAGGGTAATTTTACTTGGTCTCCCTTTGCTAGAGGGGGGTTTAGAAAGATGAGGAGAAATACTCATAATGGAAATAAGAAAAACTTAACAAGAGGAGAGTAGGTGGGAACGTATGAACCTGTCAGATCAAACTCCTGCAACCTTCTATTCATCCCTATTTATGTTGTCCATAGCCACAAAATTAGCCCTAGATAACCCTCCACTGTCTCAGGGGTGATTCCAGCCCACTGCCACAATCACTTCAACACTAGATTGCTAGAGACGATGCTTTGCCACAAAATAGGCCTCGAAGGTGCATCATAGATGATTCACTGCCACGGCCAATACCCGCTAGCTCAGACAACACCACATAAATGATCTGCTACCTTGGATAGTGATGACTATCATAGAAAGAACCCTAGAGATTATCTGTTGCCACAATCAATGCTTTAGACGTAGACTGCAACCACATAATGATCTATTCAATCCATCGTGACCTCAGAACAAGATGTTCGAACCCTAGAATGGTTGTATAATCCTTCAAGACAGGCAGAAGAAACCCGCAAAGGTTATATCAACTGCGCTGGAAAGATTATATTTGGTCGAGCCGCAAAGATTATGACTAAAAGAAATAGACGTAGAGATTATATTTGATTGAGCTGTAGAGATTATAACCGAGCCACAAAGATTGATATAAAGTGCATATAGAAAGGGTCAAAACACAACGAATGAATCCACTTATCTTCAACTCAAGCTAGTGGATACATTGATTTCAACTCAAGTTGGCATACTTATAAATGATGACAGGCTAGTGAGACTCGTCGCCGAGGACGTGGGTACGTCAATAATTTTGCTGCCAACACTGTAATGATCCTAAATAGGAATACAAGTGATATAAAGAAAATAATTTTTGCAACAAATTATAAAAAACGAAATATACATTAAACATCCATAGAAAAGCTACAAATATGGAACTACTGAGCCATTTTATTACTTTTTTGAAGGAAAAATACAATGGATAATAAGATGGTTCACTTGGGGTTGTCTCAATGGACAAGCATGACCAAACCCAAGTGAGAAAATGGTTGAACTGAAGGTTGTCCAATAGCTGCACCAATCTGCATTGCGCTACCGAGAGAACTACCTTTATACTAAATTTTGAATGGCTGAAAGGTCCACTTCCTATTCCCAAATATTTATATGCTTTTAACCCCAGACTCCTTGGCCTAAACCTAGAAAAACCCACAAAGGGTTTTGGCTGGTTTAGACTTCTGAAATTCAACCCTCTTGGAGCCCAACTTCAGTTGCAACTACAAAACTCGGCGTGCTGGAAACTCCCTATAAATCCTCCCGAAAATAGTCCCAAAGTGCTGGGATGACCCTTGATATCAAATCCCTAACTTCTTGGATGAACTTTCGGTCTATGGCACCTGCTCCCAAGCTCCATGAAAAACGTTGGAATGGCCTTTGCGTTGTCCCCTAGCCCAGCAATTCGAAATGCTAGAATGTTGGCTCTATTGTTTCTCTCTCAGCCCTCTAACTCTCTCAAAAAACACTTGATCTCTGATGGCTCCTAGCTCCCTCTACGTATTCTTTAGTTTCCCAGAAATATGTACTCCCTACTCTCCACTGAATGATGGTGTTGTATCACAACCCAAAAACTCCTAAAAAACTAATGGAGCTGCCTCTCTAGGGGGGGCATGGATGGTCCCCCGAAGTAGAGGCTGAATTTCCCACTTGAGAGATTCGTGGCTAAACAGTCAGTTGACTCAGCTAAACAACAGAGTGAACAGTTAAGTAGTTTTATTTGCAAGATGTAAGAATGAATCCAAAATGAGAGCTTCTCCCTACTTATAACTCCTTGGGACCTCCTTGCCTCATGTGGGCCCCTCCATCCACCTATTTGACTTCCCTCCAAGTGATTCGAATCACCCAGTTTGAATTCTCACGTGGGTGGCCCCCACATTCCACTAGAAGCGAAATAAAGTCGAATTGCCTCCTAAGTTCCTAAGTAAAAAATGATGGGTCCTCTTCCTTAGCCAAAATTTGTGCAAAATTGTGTAGCAACACCCTGTTACAAATGTATTTGAGAAGGGACATGACAGTCCTCCCCTCCCAAATGTTGTTTGCCCTCAAGCAAACTCAAATCTTGGTGCTTCAAAATGTGCTCACCCTCCTAGGTGGCATCCTCATCTGGCAAGTTCTTCCAATGCACCAAGAACTCCTAGATAGTCCTGCTCCTTAGTTTCCTTTCCATGCTCTCCAAGATGGCCTCAGGTTCCAAAACTAAGTGGCCCTCATCATTGAAGGAAGCTCTTGCTTGTAGGCTACCTCTCCAACTCGTCTAATCACCTAGTAGAGCCCATAGAAGCATGGTTGTAGCTTCTCGGCCTCATTCTCCTTCAACGTGGACTTCCTGTAAGGTTTCACTTAGAGGTATACTGAGTCCCCCTCCTCATAGTTCCGCTCTGTCCTATGTCGGTATGTGTATACTTTCTGCTGATTTTGGGTTGTCATCAAATTATCCTTGAGAGCCTTGAGGATGTCTTGGCTCCCTTGGACCCAATCTTTGGCCTTTGGGGCCCGACTGTCTCCAAAAAAAATGTCAGCAAAAGATAATGCATCATATCCATAAAGAGTGTTAGTGTCGGTATCTTCATCCCTCCGCCAGAGATCAAATTCTCTTGTTGCATTGCATATTATGTGTCTCGCTCAGTCAGTTGCATTCCATTAGGTACATGGATCATTTGACGATAGTGTCTTGTTGTACATTTTCCCTCATGTCCTTTACCTGCTGGCTCATTTCCATTCATCAAGATCATCTGCAGTCAATTTTTGTCTTTAAATTTGCAGGAGTCATTTCTAGGGTTTTAGTTTCATTAGGTCTAGGGTTTCATCAAAAAGGTCTTCAAAATGTCCAATAACAGTCAGCAGGCGCATGAGGAGGTTGAATAAAGTTTCAGTACCAATAAAATTCATAATCTCATGCTCAGAAATGTATTTTTCCTCAAAACCCTGTTTTGAGGAAAAACAAAGTATTTTAGGTTTTTATTATAAATTGATGTAATTTCAGTTCTTTCATATGTAAATAACTTCAGTGGCAACCCTGGTCACCTTGCCAAGCTTCAGTTGCTCCATCCCCTGCAAGACAAACAAAAAATCAAGTCATTCAGTTCATCAAAGGCACAAATAAAGTAAACTACCCAAAAACAGAGTTGAAAAAGTAAGTCACATTGCAAACATTGTAAAAGTGGGTTTCATGAAGGAAAAATCAAAAGCTCTTGTATATAAATCATCTTTACAATTCAAAAAGCTCATTGGCACTCAAAGAAGAAAGATTGAGCAAAGTGAAGGTCGTGTTGGAGAAAGGAAGCGAAATCACAGCAAAGAGTTCCAGTTTTGGAGGCACGGCACATTGGGTGAGAGGCGAGATGCATAAAAGTGGCGCGGCGCATACAGGAGGTGCGGTGTGTTGGGTTTGTGGCGCGGCGCATAGAGCTGCCAAACCCGATTTCATCATAAACTCCCTCGAATTGCCAAAATTGCTCAAATCTTCTAGTGTGCAAGTAAGTCAAGCCCTTTTCCTTGCTAGTGAAAGAGTTTTTCTTAAAAATTTATGGTGGTTGTGTGAAAAAACTCAAACCCTACTTCCTTGCAATTTCTCAAAAAACGATTGCCTAGGGTTTGCATTTGTCATTTTGCTGCCAAGTCCACTCCACCTTTCCCTTACTCTTTGACTCCTCCATTTATTTTCCCAGTTCATCCATTCATTCCCTAACTCTCATATTCCTAAAAAACAAATCATTCACCCCTATCCCCAATTCCCATTTTCCCAAATCCTAACTACAAAATCCCCAAACCCTAATTGTTGTCCCTAAGCTTACATATTATTCCCTAAACCCCCTATTTCCCAAAAAACTTGTCATAATATTCCCAAAACCCCTCATACCCTCTCCCTCCACAATCCCTCATACATTCTTACCCTTGGTGGAAAAAAACTAAAATCACCATAAATATCTTCATACTCATCAAGAAAACTCACACATTAGCAAGCATCGAATCTGATCCTTCATATGATAGAGATGAAGAGACACACAGTGACTCTCCTACAGAAATGCATGCACCAAGGAGACCTCACAAGGGTGGCAAACATATACGAGAGGAGCCTACTTCACTTGCCGAGCTGCAGGCCTGCCCTCTTGCTATCACATGCTTCCAACACCAATCCTATTATCAGTTCTGTGAGATGGTTACTAGAGTCCAGTACCATCATGAGTTGGCCAGGTTGTTTGTGCTTCATTTACATAGTGCCCAAGCCACTCTAGCTGGTGTGGCATTCACCTTGACACCAGAGTCTATTTCTCTAGCAACCGGCATTCCTAATGTCGGAGAGCAGTGGAATAAAAGGCAGCAGATTGACAAGGAACATTATGAACCATACATCAAGCCTGGTTATTTGAGACAACTCAGCATAGTTTTTCCCTTTCGGTACCTGAAAGACTCATATGCTCCCTTGATGAAACTCATAATGAAGTATTTCAGCTATGAGGGCCGGTTTTCTCGCCTATATGCTTATCATATCAGATTGTTGATGCACTTTACCAGGGTGAGAATGATGAATCTCCCCTACTTCATGTGTCAAAATATTGAGAAGATGACCACCCTAGTACAACAAAAGACTCCTCAGCAGCAGTTTAACAGTATATATCATTTTGCACTCATCAAAATCGTGGTCATGCATCAGCGTGATTTGCAGGGCATCTCATGGGAGGATTTCATTTCTCGTGAGTTCTTCACAGCTCCTTAGGTATCTCCAGAAGCTTTTCATGAGACAGGTGGACCTTCACGTCAGTAGGAGGGTCATGAGACACAGACCGCTAGTGTGCCGGTGTTTATCACCTATCAAAAGGGCACTAGAAGGTTGTTTGCAACAGCAAAGCAAGTATTATCTCCACCCGGGGTGGAAGGGGTCTCACTTCCTTCAACAACACAACAGGTTTAGGACAAAGGCAAGAGGCCATTACATGATGAGGGGCCTTTAGGTGAGCAGGAGACCGATTTCATTCTCATTTAGGACGATGACACTGATTTGGGCCCACAAAGCTCAAAGCTCAAGGAGGTCATCCAAGAGCAACATGCGGAAATCAATGCTTTGTCCCTCAACTTGGAAAGATTCAAGTGGATAATAAAGTACCTGGAGCAAAGAAACAAGTAACTAGAGGATCAACAAACCATAATGGAGCTAAGAAACATACGAGAAAACCGGCAAATTGCCAAAAGGATGAAAGTCAAGTTCATAACACTTGAGCAAGAAATAAATGGCGATCGTGAGTCTTGGTTGGAGACGACTAATATCCACTTGGAGATGATGCTGGAGAAGGCAATTAATGAGAAAAATATGTTGAGAAACATGGGATATCACTATTTGTCAAGGAATATGGTGTGCCAAGCTAGAATTAGGAACTTGAAGGCCAAGTTGAAGAAGAGATCGAGGAGGCAAAAAGCGTAAGATAAACTTCAGATCTTGGTCAAGGCTTCCTTGGCCCAACACAACACTTGATGGAGAAAACTCATCCCAAATTTAAAATAATTTGGGACACTTTTTGCATTTTTGAAATTTTTGGGCCAAAACACAGGGTTTTCTACCCAATGCGCGTGCCACCTGGCGCTTGCTTTTGATGAAGGCCTCCAAATGATGAAAACTTAGCATTTTTGGATTTTTCTTGGAAAATTATGCATGCCTACCAATGGCCAAGAAATTTTGACAGGTTTTGAGCCCCAAAAAGGTCAAAAACATCCAAAAAATGACCTTACTACCCCTATTTTGACACATAGGAAGCAATGTTGGGAGAACTCAGTTTTGGAGGGGCAAATAAAGGCCAAATTCAAAAATTCTACTTGTTATGGAAGGTAGACAGGTAGACCTTTCTAACAAGCACACTTGGAGCAAATTTGGACACTGGGAAGGCCTCCAAAAGTGGCTTCAAACATGTGCTATGCATAGAGAAATCAGCGCAGCACATTGGGGAAATTTTGCTCAGTTTGACCAAGAATACTCTGTTTTTCGCCTAGTTTTTTCACAATTCGAATTTTTTCCTTCTAATTGTCAAACTCATGATGTAATTTAATGTGACATGATGGATTTTGATGTAATTATGCTAAATTTTCACTCATAGAGGTAGATTCATCCATCAAAAGGTAGTTTGCAACTGAATGAATCAGTTTCCTAGTTTTAGAGGCAAGTTGTTCCACTGCCTACTTTTTAGTTCTCATTTTAGATTTTGTTGGAACAGCTCCTAAACTCATGAGCTCGACCCCTAGAGGCTAGGATGAGTTGTTGTTTTCCTATATCTTATGTTTTTTCAGTCATTATCATGTTTGGACTTTTGAGAAATCTTGGAGCTTCATTGTATACTCATCTCAGCAGTTTTGGCTAAGGAATAGACCAGGGTTTGCAGCACTTTATGGGATTCATGTGGCATCTTGCTTTGGTATTGTGTTTCCTTCAGTAAATTGTAAGTTTATATTTGTTTTATGTATGCCATTATCTCTCTTGCTTCTTCTTAACTAAAACAAACAAGGATAAAGGTAGAATACATTGAAATTGGAGTGCTCTACCTAGGGTTTGCTTAGTTATTAATGTTTTCAGCTGTTTGAAGAGGATCCCCGAGGTTTTCTTGCCCTCTTCAACTACTCACCTGTCTAAATATCTCCATTTCATTCAATTTGAAGTGCCAAATCAGTTGCCTACCTTGCCCCATAGAGATATCTGCAAAACTGAGCCTCATTCCCCAGACCCAAATTTGCCTTTCCATTTGAGCCAAAAAAACATCATTATATTCAAACAAGCTCTTTTGCACACATACCTAGCCTAAGATAAGTATTCACATCAGTCATCTCAAGCTCTCATTGATCATATTTTGCTGAGATTGACAAGGAGAGAGCCCTCTCCCGACTTGGTAGGGCTAGCTACCAGGTTAAGCGTGGTTTGATGTTATCCTAGATCCTACCTTCTTCGGCATGAGGTAGATTTAGGCCCTAACAAAGAGCATGGAAAGGAGTCATACCAATGGAAATGTGGTGCGCGGTGTTGTAGCAGTACTCGCCTGGATGCAACCACCAAATCCAAGCCCTTTGTTGACCGGTCATATAGTTCCTTAGGTACCCTCCAGCCACTGATTAACCCTCTTGGTATTGTCATTTGTCTAAGGATGGTAGCTGGTGCTAGGAGTGAGCTCAGTCCCTACCAATTTGAAGAGTTCCTTCCAAAAGCCTCCCATGAAATTGTTGTCCCTGTCGCTCACGATGTTCTTGGGGAGCCTGTGCAAAAATCTCTCTAAAGAACAGTTATGCAACCTGTGTAGTCATGTATCTGGTGGGGATGGAAAAATAGTGGGAAAATTTTGTCAACCTGTCGACCACTACGTAGATGCAGTCCTTCCCCTGCACTGTGGGGAGCCCTGTGATGAAATCCAAAGAAATACATTTCCATTTCCCCTCAGGTATGGGAAGTGGTTTTAGTAATCCTGCAGGGCGGATTAGTTCCCCCTTGTTCCTATGACATGCCTCACACTCCCGTACGTGCTGCAACATGCCCCCTTGTGTCCCTTCCACACAAATCTCTCCCTAACTTCCATATAAGTTTTCTGGAACCCCTGGTGCCTGGATAATGGTGAATCATGTGCTGCCTGGAGCACCCTCTCCCTCAATTGTGAGTTGGGTACTAAGAAAATGCACCCCTTGTAATAGATGACCTCATCCATCACTCGGTAACGCTCATTTGCATGGGTACCCTCCAATACCTCGCATGCCCTCCTGTCCTTGGAGTACTTCGCCAATAGCTGAGCCTTCCGATAATGGCAGATGCTCATGAGGGATAAGCCAGCTGGTCTTCGAGATATAGCATCAACCACCACATTGTGCTTCCATTGCACATACTCTATATCAAAGTCATAGGACTGCACCTTGCTGACCCATCTCTGTTACCTACTCCTTATCATCTAATCTTCTTTACACCCTTCATGATATGGGAATTCAATATTTTACACATATCAATTGCAGAATTAATCATTTCATCTCACAACAATCATCGCTGAAGGCAGTTGACCTTGGATTACATGGAAACTTGGTCATCGAATGGGAAGATTATATCACAAAGTTATATGATGCAGATGTTTACATAAGCAAGGGTGAAGGCAGTTTACATTAGGAGGGTGCTACAAATAAAGGTGAATCGAGGGTTAAGAACATTTACAAAAGTCTCCCTTTGGTTGAGAAAGAATTTGATTATAAGATGTGGTTGCAAGTTGCATGGGGGTGGGATAAACTGCAGTGCAAGGGATTTCAAGGTCTTGACATTTTCCCTATATGCAGGAAACATAATGAGGAGGTTGACCATATTTTTATAGGTTGTCCATTTTCTATGGAGGTATGGGCTGGGGTATTGGATTTTCTACAACTAAAACATTTGGGGCCACAACATACTCTGAGAACATGCTTCATTATATGGTTCAAGAAAAGAACAGAGCATCACTCATTACCCTTTTATGTCATATGGTCTATTTGGCACAACAGGAAAGTTTGGATATTTGACCACAAATTGCCAGTGATTCGAGAGGTGATTCAGAAAACTATTTCATACTTTGCAGAGATTGGGCCCAAGAAGGTTCTGTGCAATAAGAGGAAGGTAAAAATTAAGGACATAAAGGGGATTTACCCCAGAGGATTTTTTGACAGGGCAAGCCAACAAAGAAAGTGTGGATGCGACGCTGTCATTATTCTGGATCTGGGGCGCTACTATCACTTATGGTGGAAGGGAGAACATGGAACCAATAGTAGAGCTGAAATCATAACGCTCTGGGGTGTCCTTACATTTGCCAAATGGATGAGATTGGAACAAATATTCATATATGGAGATGCTAAGAGCATCATAGACTAGGTCATAGATTAAACTCTCTTCAGCCCCCCTATACTATCCAACTGGATGAGGCGTATTAGATTTATGGAAAACAATTTTTAGAACATTACTTTCACACACATATATAGAGAACAAAACCAGGGTGCAAATCTTCCTTCAAAGCGGGGTTTCGACTGAGGGTCAGGTAAGTATCACTTCGCTGCATATGTACAAGTTGCACTTATGAATGTTGGATCTATCAACTCCACGTAAGAAACCTCCTACCCATTTTTGATGACTTTTTATGTTATGATGCACTTATGAATAATGGATCCATCAAACTATTTATGACTTTATATGGCATTGTATAACTAGAAATGAAGATTACACAAATCTTTTTGTCTCATATATAAGGTACAAAATAGTATAAACATACTAATAATTATGGATAGAAAAATCCATGAAAACTAATAACTCTATTTAGAAAAACTCAATGAATGTACTCTTTTTTTATCAATGAGAAGAAAACGTTTTTTCCCTACTTAAAAAAACGAAAAACAAAACTCCAAAGACCATTTCACTTATTGATGAGACTATGCATATGTCCCATATATATCCCAGTAATAAACAAAAATAACAAGGCAAAACAGACATATTAATACAAATAATTTTATTATTAGCCCTTAAAATGATTACAAGTGGCTGGAAATCAGATGAAATCAAATAAAAAAGTGAAACCAGGAACGAAAGTAATGGAATTGCGAAGCGTTGTCTCTACACAGGAGGGAAAATAGTAAGATTTCATAGAAAGTAGTCGCAACTTACTATTGCACTGCTTTCGTAAGCGAATTCGTCACGTTAACAGAGACAAGGATTTCATAAAAAAGGGTCGCAACTTAATATTGCATTGCTTGCGTAAGCGAATTCATCACGTTAAGGGAGACCGAGGTCCGACATAATTGGTACTTCCTTGCGAAGAATGGAAGCCTAACAGACTAGAGACAATTCCGTCACCAACACGAAAATTGAGTAAAATTCTCGTAGTATTTTTAATAAAAAGTTTGTTTTATTGGCATTGTCTAAATATGTCTCGACGTGGAATTTGGTTGTTTTTATAAAAAAAAGAAAATAGAAAGGTTTGAATCATGTTTGCTATCGGATTCAGCATCATCTAAAACAATTTAAAACACTTAAAATCATGAAACTTGACTACTATAACACCGACTTTTTAAAATTTTATCAAGATATTACAAAATTTCAATTATTAAATTTACAATCTCGTAAGAATTTCCATTATAAACTAACCTGCATATGTTTTTTCAATGTGCCTCGTCCCTTCATATCTGGTATGATCTGTGTTTAAATTTTGGTTTTCCTTACCTTATATTTACTTCTGTACAGGATGGTTTTATGTGGTGGAGTAGGCAATGCTCATCTTGGAGATTGTTGTTCATCATTACCTGTTGGTTCTTTTGGAACTGGAGGAACGCACAAATTTTCCAAGGTTCTAAGGAGCCCCTTCGTGCAATTCTTCAGCGTATTTTGGCATGCCATGATTCCCTTCATCAGAATGACTCTCTGCCAAAAATGCTTGCTATATGATGCTGGAGGTCTTTGCTCCTGCATGATGGTATCTCCTTACAGGTTTTCAGTATCAGTTTTTTTGTATCTCTTTTCCAAGGCTGGGCCGACGGCTTCTATTTCCTTATGTGTTATTGCATGCAATCTTTTGGGTTGTTTCTTCAAGTGATTGTATGATCTGTAACAATTTTGGTCAAGCAGGTTTTGTATATGTGATGTATATGTTTTTCTATTTTAGATTTGGATGATTCAGACTATCTATATCTATTGTTAGCATAGGTTTCTGGGCATTTTATTTTCCCTCAAACCAAATCATGATATGTATTGAAGATCTTTATATTTTCTTAATATAAATCTATGATGGTTTTTTTTCTCTGAAAAAAGAATTTCCATTATTAAATTTGCAATTTTATAAAAGCTATTGGATACATACTACGATTTTGTACTTGTTTAGCAACAGTGACGAGTTTAGTGGAATTTGGTTGTTTTTTATCAAAAATAAATTAGAAAAGTTTGAATTATGTTTTTGATCATTGAAATGGATTCAACACCATCTAAAAAAACTTAAAACCCTCAAAATCTTGAAACTTTACTACTATAACCCCAATTTTTCTAAATTTTATCAAGATATTACAAAACTTTAAATTATTAAATTTACAATCTTTAGAATTTCCATTATTAAATTTGCAATTTTATAAAATACATTGGATACAAACTACGATTTTGTACCTATCTAGCAATAGGAGCAAGTTTAGTGATGCTCCATGGAGCCAGAAGGGGCAGCCACCTCTTCCTTCAAGGATATTCTAGCTAAGAAGGGTGTGGGGTTTTGGTAACAAAGTTTTTAGGGAGGCTCGAATAGTGAATTCAGCTAGCCAATTCAACTTAGCTAATGGAAAGGGAGGCGTAAAATGGAGGATGAGGAGGAAGATGCAGTTTTTTTTAAGGATATTTTAATATTTATTTAAGAAATGAGTGCATGGAATGTAAGGTAAATAGAATGTTGATCAAATTTTATGGGAAATTATGTGTAATTATGTATAATATATGAAGGACCACAGATGAGTAGTAAAAGTTTTGGGCATTTGGTCTATAGAAAGAGAATCCATTGGTTAGATCAATTCTCAATAGAATGTTATGGGACATATCAAGTTTAAACTAGGGTTTAAGGTTTTTTTCACCACCATCTTTCACAACTATAAGATAGGGAGAGAGTGTTTGAAATTGAGCTTTACTTTTTTCACTCAATTGGCTTTACTTTCGTCACTCAATTGGTCTTCATTTCTACTATTTCATAGAAAAATTCAACCCATAAAAAGAATATTTCTCTTATTCCGTGAGATCCTACTATTATAAATGAAGACTTTATCAAATAGTTGTTTTATTTCATTACTAAACACCATTATTTATACATGCATAAGCCAAAGAATCAATAGTGATCTATGTTGACTGATTTTTACTTCTTGCCAACTCCCGTCGACTAAGGAACAATGGTCGGCACTGTCGTGATTAATGTTCTGACACCTCCCCTTAATCATGACCTACATGTTAACTTGCCTGTTGGTCTAAGTCTCAGCTACACTTACAACGATACATTTCATTTTTGCCTTCTTGCTAAAGAGTCCATGCTTGTTCAGTTGCTAGTACAGTTTCATCTTCACCTTTCTTGACATAATATAGTGGTGGAGTGTCTCTTTTTTTCTTGACATTGATTGCGGGCTAACATTAGTTGTATTCAATATTCGTGTGGGTTCTTGAGACTTATACTTGTCCTCAATGCTTGCAATTTCTTGAAGTTTTATTGCTTCTTCCTGACTGTCAATATCTACACACTCAAAAACAATGTTAGATTTATATAAAAGATCATAAAAAGAACCAATGTCTTCCTTCTCTTTTAAGAGGGATTTCCTTTCTTCATCTCTCTATGTTGTCATAGTTGGTTGTTTCAAATCTTCAACCTCTTTAATCAACTTTGTTGCTGCAAACATGTTGTCCTGCATTTGATTTGTGTATGGAGGTAGAGATCTCTTCTCACCAAACAAAAACTCATCAATAAGATGATTTTCATGCATCCGATTGGACTATTGTTTGTGAGATACATAATTTTCATCAAATTTGACTTCATATGTCTTTGCATCAGGGAGACTTTCTTGATAAAAATATTCAGATTCTACATCAATGGTTGTTTCTTCATCCACACATGTTTGAATGTAAATTACAGACACACATTCATCATCCATCATTGCAACCTCAATGTTGTCATCTTCAGTTTCACAATCAATTATGAGGCTGAAAGGACACTCATCATTTTCAACAACACTACTTTCATCATCTTCAAATTTCTCACTCCCCTCCATACTGTACTTCATTTTAAGAACATCCCAAAATATTTTTGCATTATGTATTTCACCAAATTCACGCAAAATACTAGACAAAATGTTTTCAAATAGAGTTGATATAATGAGAAACAATTCTATTGCACCTCTACTCTTATCTTGGGGATTTATAAAAGTTTCTTGAGCAAATTCCCATATATCTATGGAACCAAGTAATCCCAACATTTTAATTGCCCAAAGTTTAAAATTTTTACGTGAGAACAATGGCAGAACTGCCATTAGTCGCTTCAATATTGCACCAATGTCTTCAAATTTTTCTAGTTGATCAAGATCTACATTTTGATCAAGTATGGGTTCTTTTGCTGGAAACATTTCATATTTTTCTGCGTCTTTTGCCATTTGATTCTTTCTTCTTAGCTATTTCAATTATTTATGAAACTGTTTGAGTCCCCTTTGTTTACCCATCACTTCTCTTGCATGCTCCCACGACTTCGAACAATAGGATAGACTCATCCATACGATGAGACCTTACTACTCTATGTTACACTACATTGTATTCCCCTCTCCAAGCTCAACTTTCAAACAACACAAATGTTAGGCTCTTCCAGGCTCAAACAACTCAGTTCACACGAGCCTCCACTCAACATGAGTATCCAATCATACAAGCCTCCACTCTCACTGCACCAAGCAGCTCACTCACAACAAAGTGGTCAAAAACAAAGTTAGAATCAGTACCTGAAAGACAAGCACACAACTTCAAATTGCACAACTTTCACTTTTCAATTTGCAGCTCCACAATGCTTTTGACCTCCAACACAGATTGACCCTTTTTCCACTTGCCTGAATGCCCGATGACCACGACCACTAGCCAATGTTGGAATATTAATTCCAACTGCAGGCAGCGTGGACGCGGACGTGGACAGCGATGGCAGCCAGTCAGTTGCCGACTCAGCCAGCACGCAGCAACAAAACCGCTTCAGCAAAACCACTGACACATATCGGACCGCCTTTCTTGCAATTGTGGTTTTCGTACAAACGCCTCCGATACAATCACCTGTTGACGCGTGGTCCTCTGTACGTTCGCAAAACCTGCCATATTGGAACGTAATGTTCAACAGTAAAAGGCCTCCTGAAATCTCCGTCAACCATCCGATTGCAAGGCTCGCTGTCCACCGTTGATGAAACCCAAGCTGCGTTCAGACATGCATTAAATAACCTTACGTGGAGTAAAATCAAACGTTTTAGTTTGACCGCCGGTCCTGTCAACAAGGCCGACTAAATTACTTAACCGCCATGCTGAAAATTAAATGGCATTCACAGAGGGTTGGTAAAACTCTTAAGTTTTACGGCATGTATTATCTTTGTTTTGACATATACGATATGGTTTTAGTCCCTGTTGACTTTCATAAAAAAGGAGGAGAACCTTGGTTTGCACAGAAGTGCAAGATGTTAATAGTAGAGTGAAAAGGGGCAGCGCATATACATAATTTGTGTGGAGAACGAAGCGCAACAGCGTGAGGATGAGTTTTTTTTATGCATGGTAATGCAGTGAAAAGAGTTAGTGTATGCGCACAACAGTGCAAGGATGAATGAAAAATAACGAGTGAAACTAAAAGGGCAGCGCATATGAATGGTGTTAAAAATATGTAAAAGTTTTTTTTAATATATATGTGCAATGCAATATGCACAGAAGTGCAGTGAGGAATTGTTACGCACAGCAGTGCTAATTGCAGAGGCGACAACAGAAAAATGAGAGGAGATGCACAACAGTGCATAAGAAGTTAAGGGCGTTGTTTATTGCAAATGTATGGGCAATGAAATGCACAACAAGTGCGGATAAAAGAAAACCAGAACAGAGCAATGAAATGAGTGAGGGGGAGCACAACAGTGTGATGAAAATGAAACCAGAGCTAAGGTTAATTTTTCCAGAGAAGTGAGAATGAAAAAAATGTGTTTTTACACAGCAGTAAAAGTGCAATCATGAAGAGCAAGAGAGGTGCAGCAGCGCGACAGTGAAGGAGATTTTTTTTGTAATGAAATGTAAGGAATTACATTTACAGCAGTAAATGTAAGTAAATTTTTTTTATTACAGCAATATATGTAAAACTCTGTTTTTACAGCAGTGAATGTAAATGAGATTTTTACACACAGCAGTGTAAAATCTCAGGAGGAAAACAAAGTAATATTTTGTTGTTGAAATGTTTTCTTAGTGGATCCGTCAGTTAAAGAGGAAGGTGCTTTTCAGCACAGTGTCATGGTGAATCCCTCTGTCAAGAGGAAGGTGCTCTTCAGCACAGTCTCAGGTGAATCCCTCTGTTAAGAGGATGACTCTTTTGATTGTTTGTGGAACTGCATCTGAAGCAGTGTTGGTGAATCCCTCTATGTGAGGAAGATGTTTTTGCAACAACAGTTGGTGAATCCCTCTATGTGAGGAAGACCTTTGTGTAACAACAGTTTTGTAATCCCTCTGTTAAGAGGAAGACTTTTTTTGTAACAGGCAGTCATATTGATGAATGCAAAGTTTTTTTTGGGGTGTAGAAAAACTCTGTTTCTCTGAGTCAAAAACAGATTCCCTGTGCAAAAGATCCCGTGGCAGAAACAGAGCATTGTCTCTGTGTTGAATTTTGTTCGGAATCATCAGAAATTCCCAACATGGTATCAGAGCATTGCTCTGTATTCAGTTAATTTGTGTTTGAAATCAACAGAAATTCCCAACAGCCAACTCTCTCATAGTGCTCTATTCACAACAGGACAACAACACAATTCTTCATGTACTGGTTGACTCTATAGTGTATTCTCCACACTTTTCTTCTTATACCAAAAAACAACAAAGTAGACTTGGCTCTTCCGCGAGTCAATTTCAAGGATTGCTTCAAAGTGGCTAAAAAATTCTCGCATTGAATTTCAATTGCCTTGTTGCCTTTGACAGGCTCTGCTTCACTTATGTCATGACCTTCACCTGCCGGAACTTCCTTCTGATCATGTACTGTGGAGCTACCTTCTATCTTTTCCCAAATGCTTCATGAAATATCACTCACTTCCTCCTTCACACAACTCTACACAGTACTCAATTACAAGCTTGTATAAAATTCAAAGTATTAAATATTGCTTTAGAGAAAACAATGATCAATAGACAACGAGCACATAACGATCAACAAACTACACAAGATGACTCAACCACAAGTTGTATAATCAACGTCTCCACACAACGCATAGCCTTCAACTGGCTCACTTGTTCTCACATAGAATATTACTCACTTAGTTCAACAATTTAATTAAATGCCTCTACCTTTGACCCAAACATTTCACCTTGCCAATTATGCTACGATTTGACCCTGTTCCTAAAGTATTTGAAGCAACTACTAAATAAGACATGCCAAATCCATTGCCTTTTCCAATGGGGCACACATCAATAGAATTGTTTCCAAAAGAATCAACAGTTGAACCTTGTCGCAAAGGTTGTCCTTCACTATCAGAAAATAGAACTCACACCATCACACGAAGAGCTTATTTTCCCTCCAAAATGCGAGACGAGATCAAACCCCTCATTGATGCTAATCATTTTCTCTAAAAGAGGAGAATAGCCATGGTATTCAAATCCATGTCCAGAATCCAGAGCCCTGACATGATTTGATATCAAGGAAAATATTCCCAACAACGATCAAACAACTCTCCAAAACTAACGCAGGAATTCTAGTGGCAGTCTCCACATGAAACTTCATAATGCTGCAATCTTGCTCTCACAGCATCTACTGGGTACAGATCCACACAATCAACACTATCCAGTGCTGAATGCTCCAACGCTGGCTTTAGGTGGCTCTACACAGCTACCAAAACACATGACTCTTCACACATTTCTTGCCACAACCTTACAGCGTCTCCTCAAGCTTCCTTGGCCGTTTCATTCACCTCTGCAAACTCCTAAATTATTCAACTTTACCACCCTTAGTGCTAATACGCATTCAGAAAATAAGGAATGTAACTTAAAAATTATGCACACAACAACGACAATAATGCATCAAGCTCAGTCCTTGACCTTGACATTTCCAACTCTGCCACCAACAAATTAGGAGGCATCAACAAACGCTCAACAAATTGCACTAGATGCACTCAGCTCAGCAATCACATCCTTAAGAAGGATTCACAAAAGAAGTCCTTTCTCTAGCAGAACGACAATCACATATTCATCAACACTACAACAGGTATGCACCACCTCCAGGCAGTGACACACTGCAACTGCAAGAAATTGCAAACAAAAATATGCTAGCACTTCTATTCACAACAATGCTCCGACCTGCGCTCCTCAGCAGTCTTCACACCACACACCACCGAGCCCTCACATCCTAGGATGAGTCTTCGTTGTTTCCACCTCACTGAAACAATTATTCAGCATGTATCTACGCCACACAAACAAACCATATCACTTCGCCTCACAACTCAACCAACGCTCTTCCAACAATGGTCTGCTGGACTTCTCTAGCTTACACCACCAAGCCCACACGACCTTTGCACAACAATCAGCTCTCTAGGTCACACTGAATTCAAAACAACAGTGACAATACTCATCACAACTCTTCAGCGAACACTCGACTGCAGACACTCCTCATGTCTGCAAACACTCTTCTCCATCTAATCTCCACCGGCTCTGATACTATATTAGAAATGAAGACTTTATCAAAGAGCATTTTTATTTCATTACGAAACACCATTATTTATACATGCATAAGCCGGTGAATCAATACTGATCTCCGCTAAATGAAATATTCTTCTTACCAACTCCCACGGATTATCATCTATCGTCGACTAGGGAACAGTGGTCGGTGCTGTCGTAATTAAAGTTCTGACACCTATTTATATTCTCTTCCCAAAAATATAGATAATGAAATCATCAAAATCATGGACAATACTCTTGGACACTTTTGTTAAGATCTAAAGTAGATACGCACTTTTGTTAAGATTACATAGGTTAATAAAAGTAGATACACAATGTATGCATGCGCTTATATTTACATGAATGTCTCTATTACCTTTCCAAAGTCAATTTGTATGATCTATCCAAACTCAGATCCAATTTTTTTAATTTCTTAATATATACCATTTTAATTTAATTTTTATAAACCATATTAATATTTTTTCATATTTATTTTTTTTCCAAATTGAAAAGCATGTTTGTCCAACCATCATTTGCTATAAATATTAAACGCACATACCTATGTATTGAATAAAATATGGTCTTAGGAATGAGCTTAATTACTTAAACTATCAACATGATTGACGTAAACAATTTATGTTCTTGTATTTTATTTTCCAGATGATTTAAAATAATAAAAAGAAATCTTATTTTGATTTAAAAAATTATTAATATTTCAAATTAAAGTTATTTTTTTGTTAGTAATTTTTTTAGAAAATCATGTTTTAATAGTTATTTTTATGGTGGAAATACATTAAACATCATCAGAAACTCCACAGGCACCCAAAATCCTAAAGTTTGATAGTTGTAATTTAAATTTCCCAAAAATCTTAAAACTTGTGACAATTGTAACCCAAATTTCCCAAAAATCCTAAAACTTGACAGCTATAACCCAAATTTCCCAAAATTTCCGCAAGATTTTACCAAAATCTTACTAGAATTTCCAATATTTTTTGAGCAAAATTATGACCTTGTTAAACTACTCTCTTATATATATCTATAACTATTTCAATATTTTAAAATTAATTTTTTAAATTTTAATATACTCATTTTTTTATAATTTTTATTACTATATTTTATTAATAAATTCTTCCTATAAATCATGACTAAAATAATACACAAACAAACTCGTTTTATATTTTAAAATTAAATTTTTTAATTTTAATATACTCATTTTTTTTATATAATTTTTATTACTATTTTTTATTAATAAATTCTTCCTATAAATCATGACTAAAATAATACACAAACAAACTCATTTTAAAAATAAATTCTTCTCTATAGTAAATTCCAAGAATTTTAAAAATAATTCATTAAATTCTTCTCTATAGTATAAAGTCTAAAATTCCAAGAATAATATAGAGTATAGATGATACAAATCTAAATTTATTTTATAATAAAAAATTAAATTTTAAAATATCAAATTTTATTTTTAAAAATCCATAAAATTGAAAATAATTAATTTTGAATTTGTTTTTCTTTTAAATTATCCATTTAATATAGTTATGTTATCTCATAAGAAACAAGAATCACCGCAATGTCAATGTCATTGTTATTGTTTTTGTGTTTTTTAAATATAATTGTATTTTGTGCATATATGTTATATGTAAAAATAAAATATAAAAACAATGACATCGTATCCATTTGATTTGAAATCATGATTTTGACTTTTGAAAATTCCTTAATCAAAATATAATATCATTTTCTAAAAATGATGTTATGGATCTAACATGATTTTCTAAAAAATATTTTAAAACAAAACCATTCAAGTTTATGTTTTTTATTTGTTTGGAATATTTTTTTTAAATGTATTTATTTATTTAAAATGTGGTTTTATAAAAAAAATTAGAAATATTTATTTTTATATTTTAAATATAAATATATCTCATCCAATATATATGTTTTTTTAAAAATAATTTTTATTTATTTATTTTGAATTTGTTTATTTATTTAAAATATAATTTTATAAAAAAATATATTTTTATATTTTTAAGGGAGTTGTTTTTAGTTTGATTTTTTAGACTTTTCCGTGCCGGAATCCGACAAAAAAATTGAGGTGAAATCTTGACTATTTAATTTACTGTGGTAAATGATGAACTGGATTGACAACATTATCGTTTGAATTTAAATAATATTAGTCCTCTTCTTTTAAAGAGGATTGTTTTTAAAGAAAAGTTCTTTTTTATATATAAAGAAACTGGCCACTTCTCAAGGGGGAAGTTAGAGGCAAGACAGTTACCATGATTCCCAACCCTAACTGTTTTCCTTTCCCTGACGGGAAAAGATTCCAAGGGGGGAAAAAGGAGGCTCTGTGCTGTTGGGACAGGCAGAGGAAAAGAAAGAGAAAAAGCGACTAAGTGCACAAATTCTTGCTGAGGGCAGTGGCCTGCAAGAGGGCACGGGGGAGAGATTCCGGTTCCGAAAGACGAATCTCGTGGTTGGGAGGCAAACTAGAAGAGACGGACGAGAGAGGGTTCTGATTCTATAGGACTACATAACTCAGGGAGCAGAGGTGAGCAGTCCTGTTGCAGTATTTCCGACACTTCGAATAGACAGGTATGGAAATTCTAACTGTTATGAATAAGTAAGTCTGCGTTGTTTGAAAAGTGAAAACAAGAAGTTCCTGTGTAGCTGTGACTTAAAATAAAATTGAGACAATGTAATAATAATATCACCGAGACTGTGGGTAAAAAAAATACTCTTAACAAATGCTACTATCTGTTTATTTCAAAGAATAAATGATACACGGTACTAAGCCATGACAATATTTGTCAACTGTTTAAGAAAAATAAGAACATGCATATGAAAACCACGGTCTTGCACATTAACTGAACAGTAAAAATTAGGCGGGATTCAGAACTCCGTTATAACTCATTAAAGAATAGACAACAGACTAGATGAAGGATGTCATCGTGGTAACCCTTACTTACAGTAATAAGTTAAGACCACAGTGCCTAGGAATATACCGATAACGGTTGAGAGCTCGGCTAATAACCCATCAGATTCAAACCCTGTATTCATATATATATATATATATATATATATCTATATCTATATCTATATCTATATCTATATATATATATATATATATATATATATATAGACTTGGACACGGAAAAAAAAAAGGAATGTAGTTAAGGAAAAGTAAATCAACTCAATGCCCAGAAAATGCCTAGGGGCGTAAACATATTTCATGAAGATTTATTCAGCAGGGGAGGTTCATGGTGTACCAAAACTGGTAGCCGAGTCAAACGAAAGTTGATGAGTGATCTCTGTGATTTAATGATATAATAGACAGACAGAATAAACGAAACAACGATAGCTTTTGAATCATTCTTTCACTAAACAAAGATCCTACATAGATTCAAATAAATGGTACCCTATAAAGGCAGACGAATTCTCTTTCCATTTCGGAACTATCTAAAACGTTAACCAACAGAAATGTATAAAGATATGACAACTGCTAAACCTATTAACCCATCAGGGTAGAATCAAACATGGCGTGGAAGCAACCAATTAAATTATGTATGCATACATTCCTCTGAATAAACCTCCATGATTACATATGTATATAACAGACTAAAGACAAGAGTAGTGGCCGTAGCCAGGTCCAGAAATTGAATGATAGTCCACGTAGCAAAATTCAGAAATAAATACTCATAGCCGGGGAGCAACTGGCTATCGCTCAACCAAAAAGTCACAAAACTCATCCATACGTGTATAGGAAGATCAATAACGGTTCAAAACCATACAACCTCAAGCTGAGGCGAAGTTGACTTAACAATTTTACAAGACCTCTGTCCGGGCTAGTAAGCCGTGGGATTAGAAATTAACCAGACTAAAAATTTAAACAGTAAACTCTGGAAAGGACGCATGCAAATAAAAACCCTATACAGGGTGGTAAATTGTAGAGAGTAGCCGCCAGAAGAGAAGAACCAGAGCGGAAACCCATCTCAAACGAGGGTTGGCAACCCAATCTGGTAAGAGGAAATGGAAAATAGTCACTAGAACAAACCAGAGATTGCTACCCTAGTCCAGAACAGGAAGGGGACCAGGAAGAGCGTTCTTACTCGTGAGGAAGGACGTGCGCCATGCCTGAAGAAGGAGCCATACACCACCATCCGCTGCGTGAAATATGTGCGGCATGGCAGAACCTACAGAAAACAAGAGCCGAATAGGAGAATTAGAGCAGCTCCATGAGACAACAAAAGATTATAAATTGAATACAAACCTGGGAATAAAAGTAAAGAGAATCCTGGAAAACAATTAGACCTGCCCGGTAGGAAGGATCTGTTAAAACTCCATGAGAGGATCGCCAGTAAGATGATACAGAGAAGACCCCCACCTGCTAAACCCGCAACAGTGGAACCACAACCGAGAGCGTAGGCCAAATGAGTCGAATGAGAACAAACCCCAGAGGTATGTGACTGAAGGGTCGTATGGAGCAATGCTAGCCGTCTGATGTAATGGCGGGGGTTTCCACCGTCGATTCAATCAAGAATCTCGAGGAAAGTGCATCACTACAGATTCAATCAAATTGACAGCGCGGCATAGTTAACACCCGAAGATAAGTTTGGAGCCAACCTCGAGGTGGTGGATGAGGTGTTAATCTCCGGACAAGTTGCCAATTAATAGATATATGGCACAGTAAATGTAGCCGGTGTGAGTCAAGGTCAAACCCAAGGTAATATTGCTCGAGTTTAATCGCCGGGTAAAAACTTTAGTTTTGGTGTTTTTTATTTTTATTTTTCACATAGTTGCGGTGGGGAGATATGACATATGGTATCAGAGCCCAGTTGCAAAAACTGAGGCCTCTGGGAATTGTAACTAAAATTGAAATTGACAGTGACATTGAAATTAAACAGTACATACATCAAATTGGACAAAAAAAAAGATTTTGAAAACAGAGAGTAGCACATATCATTTATTCTGTCCCTATTTGAGCAGTTAAAAAAAAAAATAGTTAAAGTATTGATTTACTTTTCCCATGTTAAAGACAGGGAACTGGAAGACTGACAACATGAGAAGAGGGGATAGTGCATCATGCAGATACGCGATGGGTCAGGGACCTGAGCCTGGCCCAGAGAGTAATCCCGAGCTATGGGTACAACTCAGAGAGGAAGCTCGCAATACAAACCAGGCTATTTTGGAGATGGTGCAGGATTTAAAAAATGAAATGGTCTGGTTACGTGAAGATAATGCATGACTAACGATGGAATAAGAAAGAATTATAAAAAGGTTTTTTCACAGACAGAACCAGCTGCCAACAAATCCCAGTGCGGAACAACAGAGAATGTCGGAAGAACAGAACCGTCATACAGAACCTGAAGGGTCGGAAGAGAGGGAGGAACAATCTGATAATGCATCTGAACAACAGACTTCAAAGAGGCAACAAGTAGAGTTGCAAGGGGAATTCTGGAAGATTAAACTGCCACACTTCGACGGGGAACAGGAGGAAGCAGCTGAGGCATGGTTGATAAATCTAAACAAATATTTCTAGTTGTACGAATACGATCATAATCTTAAGGCACGGTTGGCCATTTACCAACTGCAGGGGAAAGCCACCCTGTGGTGGGAAGAACTTAAGATCATAAAGGGAGTAAGTGAACAGACTCTAACCTGGGAGAAATTTCAAAGGTACTTCAAAGAAAGATACCTGAATGAGTGGTTTTATGACGAAAAGGCAAAGGAATTCCATGACTTGCGGTTGGGGCAGTAGACCATAGACAAATTTATTACCCGGTTTACTTCCTTGCTTCGTTATGTGCCTTATATTAGAGAGGAAAAGGCTAAAGTGCAAAGATTTGTCAGCAGTTTACCCCTGTATATGCGAGAAAGGATTGAGTTTGACAATCCCAAGACAATGGACAAAGCCATGCCGGGAACAGTAAAGGAAATCGCAATAGTGGAGGCAAGGGAACTGGCAAGGGGCAGAACAACAAATTTATACAGAAAAACTCATTCAAAACCAAGCCAACCAGCGAATCCAGAGTCGGCAAACAGCCTGCCAGATTGGACAGCGAAGGGACAGCAAGACCCCCAGCATAGTGCTGGGGTTGCGGAGGGCCTCACTACATCAAAAATTGTCCGCAGCGAAACGGAACCGAACAACTATCCCAAATTCATGAAGCATCGACAGTCGGCGATGTAGGACGAAGCATACCGAGGATTAATGCAGCCCTGGACGACCGTCAGACGGATGATCCGGATTTAAACAGGAACGCAACAAATTACAGAGATAACCATATACACAAAGATGCAGCGGAAATAATACTTCATTTCATTAATGGAAAATACTGAAATATGCTTACAATCAGAAATGGAAATAAACCAGCTAGGGCGATGGTAGCTTATCTCTGAGAAGAGATGTGATGGCTACATGCCTCTGAACTGTGTTACAATGAGGCTCGAAGGCCTATTTATTGTTGAGAAACAATGGAAAACCCTTAACATTCCAAAACCTAACCCTAGGAGATGAAACGCCAAACTATGGGCCTCGTTTGGGGGTAAGTTGGTACATCAACTTCCCGGGGTCGTAACTTTGGCACATGATCTCCGTTTGACGCGTACAATAGCTCATTAGAAAGATCTGTCCGAGCACTATCATTGTTGGAACGTGCAACATCGGTCCATTTCATGGACCCATGTTGCCCCCGGATTCCCCAAAAAACGTCGTTTAGGGCCTCAAAACGGCTCCGGAAGTTCAGGACCCGAAAAACTACTAAAAATAGTAAGTTGTGCTACAATTAAGAAAACTGAAAATGCTGAGAAAGACAATGGTGGGGGTCCAGGCGGACTTGGCAGGTGGCCACCAATATCCACATGGATCATTCCTCCCCCCTTAGGAAGCAATGGTCCCCATTGCGTTGAGTTCCTCCATGAGATGAGGAAACTTCTGCTGAACTTGTTCCCTAGTGAGCCACTTGCCCTGCTGAAGGAGTTGGCCTGCTTTGACAACTCGATACAGTTGGATATTCTGTTGGCGAGTGTTCTTGATCTGTGTGTCCATGATCCGATCAGTTGCAGCTTGTTCCATGCAATCTGGATTTAATTCTGTGGATTTGAGCTGTTTTGCAATGTCGGGTGTGTCTAGCAATGGTGGAAAGTATGGCCGAAGGCGGTCCACATTGAACACTGGGTGCAGGCCAAGGAATGGGGGAATGCTGAGCTCAAATGCATTGTCTCCCATAGCCTTGGTAATGGTGTAAGGACCATATCGGAGTGGTCTCAATTTCCGATAGGCTCCAGTAAGGCGTTCCTTTTGCAAATGCAACCAGACTTTGTCGCCCACCTGAAACTTGTGTGGCACCCGATGTTGATCATGTCGCTGCTTGTACTTGGCATTTGATTTCTCAAGAATGTCATGGACCTGCTGGCGAATATGTTGGATGCGCTCAATGAAGCTGGTGGCCTTATCTGTTTCAGACTGGACATGAGCTGAATTCATGTGAGTAGCTGCAAGTGGCATGGCCACATCAATGTGGCATAGTGGCTGGAATCCCAAACCCACCTGAAAAGGGCTATGGCCAGTGGAGCTGTGAAGAGCTCGGTTGTAGCTGTGCTGAACATAGGGGAGGCTCTCATCCCATGTGCGTGGATGCTTTGAGTTATACATGCGCAGAATGTGCACAATCATCCTATTGACAACCTCTGTCTGGCCATCAGTTTGAGGATGGAAGGCTGTGGACTTCGTGAGTTTGGTGTCCAGCATTGACCAGAGACTGGACCAAAATGTGCTGAGAAACCGACTGTCCTGATCTGAGATGATAGACTGTGGGATCCCAAAGTGCACCCACACTTGTTCAAAGAAGAGTTTAGCAGTGGCTTCTGCTGTGATATTCTTCTTGCAGGCCACCATAATGGCCATCTTCGAGAACCTGTCGACGACCACAAAAACACAGTCATTTCCATGCTTAGTGGAAGGAAGGCCTGACATGTAATCCATGGAGATGGATTCCCAAGGTTGACTAGGGGTAGGCAACGGGGTATAGAGGCCGTGCTTCTTAATGGTCGGTTTGGAAATGGCACAGGCAGTACATGATCGGATGTACTTCCCAACATCCTGTCGAAGATTCGGCCAATAGAAATAATTTTGCAGTACTGCCACTGTTTTCTCGACCCCGAAATGCCCAGCAGCCCAACTGTAGTGTGCTTCCAAAATCATCTTGGCACGCTCGCTTGAAGGAACACAAAGGTGACCGAGGTGGCATAATAGGGCATCCTGGAGGTGAAAATCTGCAACCTGCCAACCCTCCAAGAGTGTCTGGTATGTGTGGCCGAACTCTGGGTTGCTTTTGTAGAGAAGTGGCCAATCAGAAGTCTCGTGCCCACAAGAGTTGAGCACGGTGGTCAGCGCCATGATCGGTGGTCGACTGAGGCAATCTGCAACATTATTGGTGCTACCCTTTTTATACTTGATATTCAAGTGAAACTGTTGCAGGTATGTAGACCACTTCTGATGGCGATCATTCTGCAATTTCCCTTGGGTCTGTATGAACTGCAGAGGTCGGTGGTCTATGTGGATGACCGTTTCCTTCCCCAAAATGTAATGCTTCCATTGTCGGAAGGCCTGTACAATGGAATACATCTCTTTATCATAAGTGGGGTACTTCCGGACTGTGTCTGAAAGTGTTTCACTGTGATATGCCACTGGATGTCCATGTTGAGTAAGGACTGCCCCAATAGCATAGTCAGAGGCATCTGTCTCGACCTCAAATGGTTGTTGTAAATCTGGTAACGCGAGCACTGGTGCCATGCAGAGGCGATCCTTCAACTCCCTGAATGCCTTCTGTTGAGATTCAGACCAAAAGAATTTTGCTTTCGCCTCGCCCTTGGTGACTTGACTCAAGGGCCAAGAAATATGAGAAAACCTCAACACAAACCTGCGGTAGAAGTTGGCAAGACCTAGAAAGCTGTGGAGCTCTGTTAGAGTGGTTGGAGAGGGCCAATCCCGAATGACTTGGATCTTGGCTGGATCGACATGCACCCCCTGTTCATCAATGATGTATCCCAGATACTGAACCTGGGTCATGCCAAAAGTGCATTTCTCCAAATTGGCACATAGCTTGTGTTGCCGCAGTGTTTGGAGAACCTGTCGGATGTGGTGGAGGTGCTCTTCCCAACTCTGGCTGAAGATAAGAATGTCATCCAAGTATACTACTACAAAGGAGTTGGTGAATGGCCGCAAGATGTCATCCATTAGCCTCATAAAGGTTGCAGGAGCATTCGTCAATCCGAAAGGCATGACCAACCATTCGAAGAGGCCCTCCTTGGATTTGAAGGCAGTCTTCCACACATCGGAGGGTTCGATTGGTACCTGGTGATATCCCGACTTCAGATCGATCTTGCTGAAATATTTCGCCCCCTTTAGTTGGTCTAGGAGGTCATCAATCCACGGGATCGGGTACCTATTACGGACAGTGATCTTGTTCAGCGCCCGATAGTCAATACAGAGTCTCCACGTCCCATCCTTCTTCTGTACCAACACGATCGGGCTCCCACAGGGCGATGAACTCGGACGGATGTGACCTTTCTGCAGGAGCTCCTGAATCTGCCTCTTGATTTCATCGTTCTCCAGAACGGAGCGCTGATAAATTGGTCCATTGGGTAGCGGCGCACCTGGGGTCAGATCGATGGAGTGCTTGACTTGACAGTGCAGAGGAACCCCTGCCGGGGAGGTGAAGATGTCCTCGTACTCCTCCACAATCTTGTCCATCTGTAGTTGTCGTGCAGAGGGGCCCCATTTGGAGGCCGCGGCCACTGTCTTCTTCTTTCCTTGAGGGCGTATCATCAGGAAAACAAATTTCCTGGTTTTGGAAATGATCTTACTGCATTGTTTTGCAGTAATCAAAGAGAGGGCGGCAGGTGGTGCTACCTCTGGTATCCTGAACAACTTATTTCCCAATGTAATAATAACAGCACGGGGTCTTGATTCATACACAGCATGTCGCTTCCACAAGTATGGTTGTCCTAGTAATACATCACAAACTTCAAGGGGAGCAATGTCACACAATACCTCATCGGTGAAGGGCTTGATGTTGTATGGAAGGCGACACTGCTGGCTCACGCGAAGATCTCGTCCTTGGTGAAGCCACCCAATGGTGTATGGTTGTGGATGTGCTGTGGTCGGTAAGCCCAACTGCTTCACGACCTCTGCCGAAATGAGGTTCTTTTGACTCCCGCTATCAACAATGAACTGTATCGGGGAGCCCTTTACCCACATCTGGGAGTGGAAGAGACGCTCCTCCTCCTCTGGATCTTCGGGTTCATTTTTCTGGATCTTTGCGGTAGCAACAGTGGCGCTGGGGTCCGCATCAATGATCTGCTTCCCTTTTTCATACCCCTTATCGAGTTCTGACTCAGAGTCGGAACATGCATCTGATTCTGAAACCTTTAGCTCAGCCACCAGTGACTGCTTGGCCCGACACTCACTTGTGTTGTGAGTGGAGCTCTTATGGAACTCGCACCATTTTCCAGTGTCCTTTCTCGGCTTCGCGGCGCTGTTCTTTGCTTGCATCTTCGGCTGGTTGTCTTGGGCTGTCCCGCCTTGGATTTGTCCTTTGTTCTGTGGTTTAGGGGCACCTTTCCCCTGCTTTGGATTCGCAGATCCAAAGTCTCGCTTCTTTTGTTTAAACTTCTTCTCGACCTTGACGGCATACCGGTATGCTGCGCCGAGCGAGGGGATGTTTAGGAATTGTATTTCTTCCTGGATGTACTTGTGCAGGCAGCCACGGTATTTGAGTATCAAATGTTGCTCCGAATCCTTGATACCCAACTTTGTGCGAAGGGTATGGAAAAGATTGGTGAACTCCGGCACGTCTTGGTCCCTTCCCTGCCGCAGCGTGGTCCACTTTATGTATTCATCCTCATAGCTCCCGACAGGGTAGTACTGCTCCTTGATGGCATCCCGGAACGAATCCCAGGTGGGTGCGGCTAAAAATAGTGAGCCAGTACTTTCATCCTTCTGCTCGCAGTAGGTTTCCCACCAGTCCTTGACGTGGGGGGCTGCTTTGAGGAGAGCAAAAACAATCTTTTCCCGACTCGAAAATTCATGAACAGAAAAATAACCCTCTAGCATATTTAACCATTTATCTACGACTCTGCATCTATCTGACCCTCGAATATGGGGATTTCAAAATTAACTTGTACCTTAACGGGTGTGGCGTTTCCAGAGTAGCTGCTGGAAGCTGATGCGTTGCTTCTGGGTAGTCGTTGAAGGATCTGAGCAAAGCTGTCCATCATCGCGTTTCGTTGTCGCTCGAGGGCTTCTTCGAGCAAGATTTTCATGGGATCTCCTGCCCCCTCGTCTTACTTCTCGTCCGCCATGGGAGGCCGTCGGGATTTGTGAGGCTGGTATTGCAAAGGTTCAACCAGTTCAAGCCCTAACTCCTTATATCCCGACCTTGTTGGGGACATGCAAAGAAAAACAGAGAAAACGCAGATCTCTCTGATACCACTGATTCGGATTTAAACAGGAACGCAACAAATTACAGAGATAACCATATACACGAAGATGCAGTGGAAATAATACTTCATTTCATTAATGGAAAATACTGAAATATGCTTACAATCAGAAATGGAAATAAACCAGCTAGGGCGATGGTAGCTTATCTCTGAGAAGAGATGTGATGGCTACATGCCTATGAACTGTGTTACAATGAGGCTCGAAGGCCTATTTATTGTTGAGAAACAATGGAAAACCCTTAACATTCCAAAACCTAACCCTAGGAGATGAAACGCCAAACTATGGGCCCCGTTTGGGGGTAAGTTGGTACATCAACTTCCCGGGGTCGTAACTTTGGCACATGATCTCCGTTTGGCGCATACAATAGCTCATTAGAAATATCTATCCGAGCACTATCATTGTTGGAACGGGCAACATCGGTCCATTTCATGGACCCATGTTGCCCCTGGATTCCCCAAAAAATGTCGTTTAGGGCCTCAAAACGGCTCCGGAAGTTCAGGACCCGAAAAACTGCTAAAAATAGTAAGTTGTGCTACAATTAAGAAAACTGAAAATGCTGAGAAAGACAATGGTGGGGGTCCAGGTGGACTTGGCAGGTGGCCACCAATATCCACCTGGATCAGCGGAATACCAGCCGACCATGGTGGAATTCGAAGGTAAAATCTCAGACCTTACTGTAGCTGTTTTAATTGATCCTGGAGCCACATTAAGTTATATTAGTCCTAAGGTTGTAGAGCATTGTAAACTACAACCTGTTAAATTCAAGAATCCATGGCTAGTACAGCTGGCGACAGAAGCCAAGAGGCAAGTACTTGCAAAAATCAATGACTGCTCTCTACAGATAGCAGGACAACTAGTAATGGCAGATCTGAATGTACTCCGCCTTGGTTCATATGATGTTCTGATCGGTATAGACTGGTTAGAAAAGCACTGGTCATTGGTTGATTACAAAACCAAGATTATATACTATAGGGATGAACTCGGAGTTAGGCAAGAGATGTAAGGAATTAAGCAGCCAGTGCAGGTTCGACCAATAACTGCCTCCCAGTTAGCAAAATGCATTAGGAAGGGGTGTCAGATTTACGCCATCCAAGTGGGCCACGCTGATTCAAAGGATAAAAAAGCCATATTGGATAACATCCCTGTAATACAAGAGTTTTCGGATGTATTCCTAGAAGAAATTCCCGGACTGCCGCCTAAAAGGGATATCGACTTTACTATCGAATTGATACCACGGGCAGCACCGCTATCTCGAGCACCCTATAGAATGAGTGTACCTGAGTTGACAGAGTTAAAAATGCAGCTACAGGAGCTGTTAAACAAAAACTATATCCGCCCCAGTGTGTCCCCGTGGGGAGCTCCAGTGTTATTTGTTAAGAAAAAAGACGGGACCCTTCGCATGTGCATAGATTATTGTCAGCTGAACAAACTGACAGTAAAAAACAAGTATCCTCTACCTCGGATTGATGAGCTTTTCGATCAAGTGAAGGGTGCCACTGTATTCTCCAAGATTGATTTGTGATCAGGTTATCACCAGATCAGGATTAAGGAGGAAGATATAGCTAAAACAACTTTTAGAACAAGGTATGGGCATTACGAGTTTGTGGTACTACCCTTTGGGTTAACTAACGCCCCTGCAACTTTCATGTGCTTAATGAATAGCATATTTCATCGATATTTGGACAGATTTGTGCTGATATTTATCGATGATATACTAATATACTCCCGTACCATGGAAGAGCACAAGGAGCACCTTAGATTAGTGCTACAAACCCTCCGAGAACACCAGTTATATGCTAAATTCAGCAAGTGTGATTTCTTCAAGAAAGAAATACAGTATTTAGGCCATATAATCACAAAAGAAGGAATCACAGTGGACCTTGAAAAGATAAGGACCATAATGGAATGGCCTGTACCGAAAGATGTAGCAGACATCAGGTCCTTTATGGGGTTGGCTAGTTATTACAGACGCTTCGTAGAAGGTTTCTCAAGGGTAGTGTATGCTATTAGCTCCCTACAGAAGAAAGGTAGAGCATTCAAATGGACCCCGGAATGTCAAAGAAGCTTTGAACAGCTTAAGCATCTGCTCACCACCGCACCCATTATGAGCATAGCTGATCCTAATAAGGACTATGTGGTGTGCACTAACGCAAGAAAGGAGGGCGTGGGAGGTGTGTTGATGCAAGAAGGGAAAGTAATAGCTTATGAGTCAAGGAAACTAAAAGAGCATGAGCAGAAATATTTTGCCTATGACTTAGAGCTGGCAGCCGTCATACACGCCTTGAAGATGTGGTGACATTATCTCTTGGGGAGGAAATTTTTATTACTGACAGACCACCATAGCCTGACCAATTATTTTAGCCAGCCCACTTTAAATGCAAGACAAGCACGGTGGGCAGATTTCTTAAGTGGTTTTGACTTCGATATCAAACACCTGAAGGGGAGAGAAAATCGGGTGGCTGATGCCTTGAGTCGGAAGGTACAATGTTTGTACGAAATTTCCTTCAGCGAATGGAAAAGTCCCTTCGAGGAAATGATAAAAAAGGCAGCAAAACAAGATGCTGAATACTAGCAAATAAAACAGCAAGTACAACAGTTTACCAGCGAGAAGAATCAACAAGGATATGAGGTAGATAATGCTGGAATGTTGCATTATAAAAAGAGGTTATATGTACCTAGTCAAAACAGTCTTAAAAATCTGATTCTGGACGAATTTCACATCAGTCACTATGCTGGACACCCAGGGTATCAGAAAATGATCTCTGCGCTTCGAAAAGAGTACTTTTGGCTAGGTATGAAGAAGAATGTAGCTGAGTATTTGGCACGGTGTTTGAAGTGCCAACAAATTAAAGCAGAGTATCAACATCCAGCGGGGTTATTGCAACCACTACCCATTCCGGAATGGAAGTCGGAAACCATTTCCATGGATTTTATAACAGGGCTACCTAAGACAAAGAAGAATAACGACTCTATTATGGTGGTGGTAGACAAGTTGGGTAAATCAGCGCATTTTATACCTATGCAATCCACCTACAGAGCTGTATAGATTGCTCATATCTTCATGCAGAATGTGTTTAAATTGCATGGACTACCAAAGACGATAATTTCAAACCGCGACGTGAAATTCATGTCGGCCTTTTGGAAAACATTATTTGTAGAATTAGGGACACAGTTGAACTTCAGTACAACATACCATCCCCAGACCGACGGACAAACAGAGCGAGTGAACCAGGTGGTAGAAGACATGTTAAGGGCATATGTAATGCAACAACCAACGCAGTGGGAGGAGTATTTACACTTGGTTGAATTTGCATACAACAATGGGTATCATACCTCGTTACAAATGAGTCCCTTTGAAGTCTTATACGGGCGGAAATGCCACACACCTTCAAGCTGGGTTGGACCTGAAGACAAATTAAGGTTAGGACCAGAAATGCTTAAGAAATGGAGGATATGGTGAAAAGGGTACGCTTGAATTTAAAAGCCGCCCAGGATAGGCAAAAGAGCTTTGCTGACCAGAAGAGGAGATTCAAAGAATACCAAGTCGGTGACCATGTTTATGTGAGGATCCAGGCCAGAAAGAGTACATTGCAATGGAGTGGGTGTGCCAAATTGGCACCTTGATATTGTGGACCATTCCAAGTCCTGGCAAGAATTGGGTCTGTGGCTTACCAGCTCGCCCTGCCAAGTCACATCCGGGTCCACAATGTCTTCCATGTCTCGGTGTTAAAAAAATACGTTTATGATCCTAAACATGTGATCCGATGGCAGGATATACAGGTAAGGATTATTCCAGTAGATCAGTCTAAAATTTTCCTTTAAAAGAAAACTGATTTAGAATATTGCATGTGCAGGTCGAACCGGAAGGAGAAGTCTTGGTCAAGCCACTGAGCATTCTTGACCGGAGAGAAGTACAGCTGCGAAAGCGAGCTATTACCCAAGTTAAAGTGCAATGGCAGCACTTTGGGCCTGATGAGGCCACCTGGGAAGATGAGGAGCTCATGAAGAAAGCTTATCCGGAGTTGTTCCTGCTCAACGGACATCGGGACGATGTCCAATTTCAGGAGGGGGAGATGTAATGCCCCAGGTTAAATGTAATGTAACTATTTAATTTACTGTGGTAAATGATGAACTGGATTGACAACATTATCACTTGAATTTAAATAATAATAGTCCTCTTCTTTTATAGAGGATTGCTTTTAAAGAAAAGTTCTCTTATATATATATAAAGAAATTGGCCACTTCTCAAGGGGGAAGTTAGAGGCAAGACAATTACCATGATTCCCAACCCTAATTGTTTTCCTTTCCCTGACAGGAAAATATTCCAAGGGGGGGAAAAAGGAGGCTCTGTGCTGTTGGGAAAGATAGAGAGGAAAATGGAAAACGGAAAAGGGAGAAGGAAGGAAGGCTCTGTGCTGTTGGGACAGGCAGAGGAAAAGAAAGAGAAAAAGCGATTAAGTCTGGCGAGGACCAGATAGTCTAGCACTAAGTGCAGAAATTCTTGCTGAGGGCAGTGGCTTGCAAGAGGGCACGGGGGAGAGATTCTGGTCCCGAAAGACGAATCTCGTGGTTGGGAGGCAAACTAGAAGAGACAGACGAGAGAGGGTTCTGCTTCTGTAGGACTACATAACTTAGGGAGCAGAGGTGAGCAGTCCTGTTGCAGTATTTCCGACACTTCGAATAGACAGGTATGGAAATTATAACTATTATGAATAAGTAAGTCTGCGTTGTCTGAAAAGTGAAAACAAGAAGTTCCTGTGTAGCTGTGACTTAAAATAAAATTGAGACAATGTCATAATAATATCACCGAGACTGTGGGAAAAAAAAATACGCTTAACAAATGTTGCTATCTGTTTATTTCAAAGAATAAATGATACACGGTACTAAGCCATGACAGTCTTTGTCAACGGTTTAAGAAAAATAAGAAAATGCATATGAAAACCACGGTCTTGCACATTAACTGAACAGTAAAAATGAGGCAGGATTCAGAACTCCGTTATAACTCATTAAAGAATAGACAGCAGACTAGATGAAGTACGTCATCATGGTAACCCTTACTTACAGTAATAAGTTAAGACCACAGTGCCTAGGAATATACCGATAACGGTTGAGAGCTCGGCTGATAACCCATCAGATTCAAACCCTGTATTCATATATATATACTTGAACACGGAAAAAAAAAGGAATGTAGTTAAGGAACAATAAATCAACTCAATGCCCAGAAAATGCCTAGGGGCGTAAACATATTTCATGAAGATTTATTCAGGATATACTATGTCAATAACGTTGTGGACTTTACCCTAAGATATCAGCAGGGGAGGTTCATGGTGTACCAAAACTGGTAGCCGAGTCAAACGAAAGTTGATGAGTGATCTCTACGATTTAATGATATAATAGATAGACAGAATAAACGAAACAACGATAGCTTTTGAATCATTCTTTCACTAAGAAAAGATCCTACGTAGGTTCAAATAAATGGTACCCTGTAAAGGCAGACGGATTCTCTTTCCATTTCAAAACTATCTAAAATGTTACCCAACAGAAATGTATAAAGATATGACAACTGCTAAACCTATTAACCCATCAGGGTAGAATCAAACATGGCGTGGAAGCAACCAATTAAATTATGTATGCATACATTCCTCTGAATAAACCTCCATGATTACATATGTATATAACAGACTAAAGACAAGAGTAGTGGCCGTAGCCAGGTCCAGAAATTGAATGACAGTCCACGTAGCAAAATTTAGAAATAAATACTCATAGCCGAGGAGCAACTAGCTATCGCTCAACCAAAAAGTCACAAAACTAATCCATATGTGTACAAGAAGATAAATAACAGCTCAAAACCATACAACTTCAAGCTGAGGTGAAGTTGACTTAACAATTTTACAAGACCTCTGTCTGGGCTAGTAAGCCGTGGGATTAGAAATTAACCAGACTAAAAATTTAAACAGTAAACTCTGGAAAGGACGCATGCAAATAAAAACCCTATACAGGGTGGTAAACTCTAGAGAGTAGCCGCCAGAAGAGAAGAACCAGAGTGGAAACCCTTCTCAAACGAGGGTTGGCAACCCAATTTGGTAAGAGGAAATGGAAAATAGTCACTAGAACAAACCAGAGATTGTTACCCTAGTCCAAAATAGGAAGGGGACCAGGAAGAGCGTGCTTACCCGTGAGGAAGAACGCGCGCCATGCCTGAAGAAGGAGCCATACACCACCATCAGCTGCGTGAAATATGTGCGGCATGGCAGAACCTACAGAAAACAAGAGCCGAATAGGAGAATTAGAGTAGCTCCATGAGACAACAGAAGATTATAAATTGAATACAAAACTGGGAATAAAAGTAAAGAGAATCCGGGAAAACAATTAGACCTGCCCGGTAGGAAGGATCTGTCAAAACTCCATGAGAGGATCACCGGTAAGATGATACAGAGAAGACCCCAACCTGCTAAACCCACAACAATGGAACCACAACCGAGAGCGTAGGCCAAATGAGTCGAATGAGAACAAACCCCAGAGGTATGCGACTGAAGGGTCGTATGGAGCAATGCTAGCCGTCCGATGTAATGGCGGGGGTTTCCACCGTCGATTCAATCAAGAATCCCGAGGAAAGTGCATCACTACAGATTCAATCAAATCGACAACGCGGCATAGTTAACACCCGGAGATAAGTTTGGAGCCAACCTCGAGGTGGTGGATGAGGTGTCAATCTCCGGACAAGTTGCCAATTAATAGATGTATGAAGGGTTCTGTCACTATACTCATCCACATTAAAGTTAACCCAAAAACATTCCAGTTCCGTATGTAGCTGAGGTGGCACAGTAAATGTAGCCGGTGTGAGTCAAGGTCAAACCCAAGGTAATATTGCCCGAGTTTAATCGTCGGGTAAAAACTTTAGTTTTGGTGTTTTTTTTTTTTTTTTTAATTTTCACATAGTTGCGGTGGGGAGATATGACAAGTTACCATCAAACTTGTGATTTCAATAAATTCTTGCAGGATTTTAGAGAAATTAGACCAGAAAAACTCACCGAAAAAGCTTCCAAAAAGTCGCACTAAAGACAACTCGATTTTTAAGTGTATATATATATATATATATATATATATATATATATATATATATATATATATGTATATTGGAATTTTTTTATAAATAATTTAGTTTTTATACAAGTAATTTTTATCTTCAATTAAAAGTAACTTAAAAATTGAAAATAATTTTTAAAATAGTTTATTTTTCGTATAGGTAACTTTTGCCTCAATCCTTATTATGAATCTATATAATAAGGAATTAATTAATTGATATTTCATGGATATATTTTTTAAACAAAAATGATTATTATTAGATTAAATCTGCATCTGATCGCAACAAAGTTACATGGGGCATACATCTATAGTATTCTTATCTGACGGAGTGTCAAGAAAATCAGAGATCCACTATTCACACTGACAAACTCACTAATATCGACTCAGATCAAACTTAGATCCAAAGAACATAGTTACATATAGAGATTTATACATAACTAACATTTGCACGTAGGAGATGAACCTAATATAGACATGACCATAACTGAATATTGACCAATGTAATATAGCTCGATACATTACAAAAAAATGAAATTAACTACCTAGCAAAGCACTTACAGAGTCAATCATTCACTGGAGCTAGCTTGTTCAGGTTGATGTCCTAATCTTCCTTTGCATCCTCGAGCTTATATGAAACCTCTGGAGCATCTTTGTTCAATTTAAGATCCATTACAATACTTCTGAGGGTGTCCACTTCATCCACTAGGCGGGAGAATTGGAATTGCAGGAACATAACCTTGTCTATAAGCCTGATTTAAGAATGTGACATCTGACAAAATTTCACCTACAAGTCATAATCAACTTTCTGAAGAGCACCATTAGTTGTTAGACAATGGAAGCATGGATTATTTGGTGCTAGAGAGTCTGAATCCAGATCAAAGTTCATGATATTATTCTAAACTCAAGGAAGGCTCAAACCAAGGTTGGAGAGGGATGACCATAGACAAATATCTGGCAGAATCTAGAGATGAAGCAGGACTTCAAGAAGATGAAATTTCGAAACAAACTATCATGTACCTTTAGAAATAACCAGTTTCCAAAAAGAAATGCTAGAGAAATTGAGTTGCTAAAAAACCATTTAAGAACCTTTTCTTTCACTGTTCTACAACTCGGAGAAGATCCTATCTTTGAGGAAGTGCCCACCAAACACATAAACTCATAGCAATATAATTAGAAATTTATTGTAGCTCTCGAGACATTCAAATTGGCATTAGAGAAATTTTGAGGTCTAAAATGGGTCTCCTAAGGACTATTATAAAATAATGGTAGAAAGAATAAAACAATATTATATTACATTATCGGATTTTAGAAGAAGGAAGAAAACTACTTTTTCAACTCGTATTTTCAACTTATCTCGCTACGATTTTACTTAAATTTCGAGCAGGAACACTCATTGGATGCATAATTTAATTCCTCATATAAAGAGTACCCATGTTGCATACTTTCGTTGGACCCTGCTACACAAAAAATGAGAAATACATGAAAATTGTGATTGCAATCATGTTTTTCATGTATTTCTCATTTTTCATGTAGGAGGGTCCATTGAAAGTATACGACATGGGTACTCCTTGGATGAGGAATTAAATTATGCATCCATGCCGCTGCTTGAAATTTGAGTCAAACGTTAGTGATATAGCTTGAAAATACGAGTTTAAAAAGTAGTTTTTTATTTTTTAGTCATTTTACTTTTTCACTCCAAAAATGGTGAATCATCCCCCATGGTTGACATCGTCATCTTGAATCCTATTTGTTCTTGTAAAGTTTATTTTGGCTGTATATTTTTGTTTTGAGACCCATTTTAGACCTCCAAATTTCTCTAATGCGATCTCTGTGCTATAACATCCCAAACCTTTTGAATTTAATTTTCCAGCAACAGGGCCTGAACACCAGGTGATCCATGAACAAGGATGCTTAGGTCACCCTAAATTTAAACCCGAGAATTGTAAAAGCCTCAGATGGAGCTCTTTGCAGAGCTTCGAGGGAGGGATTTTGTTGATCGCCATAATTGAGAACAAAACCAAAGCCAAATTAAGAGCCAAATGAGAAGAAAGAACCTCAACGGAAAGGAAAACCAAGTTGTATGAGTCTACAAGGGTGCATCTTGTCAATTTAATTCTCCCCATCCTATCATTCGACACAAATTGAACCTCTCCAACATTTAATTTTCGTGCAAATTGGTTAGATAAATCCATCATTGATCTGAGTGAAGCATAATTCCAATACTCCAGTAGATGAGTGATTGGAGTTCAAGAATGTGAATTCAGGCTCAAGGACTTTGCATGACTTTGGATGAGGTTAATTGACACAGTTCCCTTGGGGAGGGTGTCAACATAACAACGCGAAAGGATCATCCGATGCTCCATTCCATTATTACAAAACATTGTGTATCTTTAAAATGGGATAATCATGTGATGTAGGTGCATCTAACCTAGGCTAATCGTTTACTAGAGGAGTTAGTTTGTAAAAAGGGGATTTAATTATTTATTGTATTTTTATATAGTTTTTAAGAGAGAATGAAGATTATTGTAAATAAGAGAATATTCTAGAGTATTGTGGAGAGGATTATGGATTAGTTATCTCTTATTCAGGGATAAGAGATTAGATGAGAGATGTTACGGATCATGAGAGATATTTTGGGAGTTAGTTTAGGGATTTAGAACCTACTTGGGTTCTAATCCATTTGTATAAATTGAGGTGAGCCTAAGAGGCATGAAAGCATGTAGAAGTGTGTGTGTGAGTGTGAGGAATGAGAGGTCATGAATAGGCCATGATTTCCCCTGTAATTATTTTGTTTTTTTAATTAATCATTTTCAGTTTATGTGTACACCTATTTTGGCATTTTCAGTTTAGCGTTGTGAGCTAATGTTAATGAGTGCAAACTTATAGTTAGATGTTATTTAACCTGCATCAAATTTTGGTATCAGAGCACGTTATGAGAATCGAGCATCTAATTGTTGTGCCAAATGAGTTTGGTGCGGTAATGAAAATTGTTGATGCGGTAAGGTTTAGCGTTGAGACTGAAATTCTTTGTAGCTCATTTTAAAAACCGTCGTATTGCATAAAGAGTATGCTGTCGAGAATTTACATAAGAGTTTAGCAACAAAGAGCGCATCCCGTGTTTATTTAATGCACAATGGTGTTTTCTCACTGTGTATACACAGTGCATACGCTGTTGTTTGCGTGATTTTGCAAGCCAGTGCATACGATGTTTGCATGACTTTGCAAGATGGGAGGTTGAACACTGCATTTGTTGCTGGCTATTTTGGATATACGACATGGAGCACAACACGGGTATGCGCGCTGACACGGTAGTCTCTTCATCCAGTTATTTGTGTTAATGCGTAATACATGCTGCAACGTTGATGGATCATAGTACAACGTTGGAACTCTATGTATTGATTAATGTGTCGTGGAAAGACGTTGACTGTAAAGGGAGCGTCCAATACCATAATAAAAAAATTAGGTTGAGTCTACAATTCGAGAGCTTTGAACATCGTAGATAACATTCAAGTAAAAGTGAATTAATTTTCACTTGGTACGTTGGTGCATATCAATTTTCACTTTGGTACTTTGGTGCATATGTGTGGGGAAAGAAATTTATTGAAGGGAAGGTGAATTAATTTTTTGAAGACTTAAATGAAATACTCATGATATAAGCATGTAAAAGTATGAGAGAATAAGTGGATGAGTCATGCATTGTTTTTATATATGGTGGTACTCGATATTTAAAATTATAATTCCATGTTGAATATACGTGGATTATAAAGGAAAACGTTGTAATTTTAAGTGGAGGTATAAGGGTAAATATGTCATAAAAATAAAACTGAGAGTTATGAGAGAGGGGATTTATGTGGGACTTTGTGAAGGAGTTATGTTTTTTTTGTTTGTATCACTTTGATAAAGGGTGATACTATAAGGGATTGTTAACATAATGTTATTGAGTCATGAAAGGAGAGTTACGTTATAAAGGTTGAGTTAAATAAAAGAAAGTCATGAAAAGTTTTGAGATTTTTGTCACAAGTGAATTTGAGAGTATTTTTGAGTTGAATCAAATTAAAATTTGAGTTATTATACTCGACACCCAAGGTCCATTAAAAGTTGACATAAAATTAAAAGTTTGGAGTCAAAAGGAAATTTAGAGTCAAGTCAAAAGTGTCATTGAATGTAATGGGTGCATGATTTGTGGAGCTCGACACCCAAAGTCTGGTCAAAATGTTGTAAGGACAATTTGAAGAGTTACTGCAGTTGTTGTTTGCAACAAAAATGAGCAAAGGAGTGCTTATAAAGAAGGCTTAAGTGAAGTGAACCATTGACCAAGTTCAAAGGAGATAACTTGGTAAAGTGTTAGTTCAATTGCAGGTTACAGTGAACAAGGTGAAGTTCACGAAAGAAGATGAAGATGGATCAATAGAAAAGTCACAACAATACCATAGAAGTTAGCATTGCTAATGAAGAGAAAGAGATCATGGAATTGAAGGCACGACTTGACACACTGATCAGGTGCTCAGAATTATGCTAAAAAATCAAAGTGTCATAATCTTGGCAAAATCAGCATCAAATTGAAGAGCTCGGCATTTTAAATCCAACGGTGTGAACGACACTCCAATCTGAGTTCGTATGCAGAAGACAGAGCAAGTCAAAGTTCAAGTTTGACTTGTCTATGTGGCAGGATTGGATGACATGACAAGGGTTCCAGCGAATGGGGAAGCGCCAAGTGGCAGGTTGCCACTCGGTCCCACATATCACATATCAGGAAAAAAAAGAGGCGCAGGTTAAGAATCATCCCCTGCAAATCGTACCGAAACCTCATTGTTATTATTTGTTACCACTGATAAAGTGATGATTGCGATAGACTGCCATACATGGGATTTTATGTGTTGCATTTTAGTGTTCTAGCTGGTTCGTCATATCGCACCGCTTATGTCCCTGTAGCCGATTATCGATTGCGATGAGCACCCCGGACGCAGGAATTTTATATGACACAGTTTAATACCCCGACGGGTTTGCAATACCATTGATATTATCATCGTCCGCCACCGTGTTGAACTTCATCGATTATGATGAGCGGAAGGTTTCGGACGTGGGAATTTTATACATTGCAGTTAATTATCCCATAAGGTATGCAATATCGCATCACAACCTTTTGCTATGTTAAGAGCCCGCAACACTTGTCGATTGCGATTGCAATAAGGCCGACATAATATAGCCCGCTGAACGGCGAATTCCTCGCTCTATTATTGGACTTTGGAGTGAAAATGGGGTTTTTGGTTGGTTTTAGAGCATTTAGTGGAAGAACTGGGAGAAGTCATAACTTCTTCAGTTCTTATCCAAATTGGATGCAAAAGGAGGCTAGATAGCGATTTTTTAGTATTCTGAACTCATTGAGACATGTTTCAGAGGAATTTGAGAAATGTAAACACACTTTTAACACATATTTCATTAAAATTGGAAATATTTTATTACAAGGACATCACTAGAATTGAGATTTTTGGTTATTTTGAAATTCTAGATCCACTATTTACTTCCAAATTTAATGAAATATGTGTTTTTTGTTGTAATTTGATCATAATATAGAGGCCCAAGCCATTGGAATATGGACCAAGGAGACGTAGCCCAAGAGGGGTGAACTCCTTTATCATGTGCTTGTTGTGTGTTGTATTTTGATGTTCTTTTCTATTATTTTGTTGTTGTTCAACATATATTTTTATGTTAATTTGTTTATAGCATTTACATAAGAAAATCTCATGGGAATCAGTTAATTAAAAAAAAGTATTGAATCTTTAAGAACTTGATAAGAAAATGATAAGCATCTTGGGTTTTATTCTGAATGGGGAATTAACACAACATTACTAATATGCTCCATTTCAGATCAAGTTGGTATCAGAGCACTTGTTTTTGCTTACTAGATTTTCTTTTTGAAAGAAGGATTTAATTGTTTGAAAGTTTATGTCATACTTACAAGGTTAAAACTAAAAAGAGGAGAAGGAAAGCTAGTTGAAAGCCCTATAGTTGGCTCAAGGGGAATAAGAGCAAGGTTTCCAAAGTCTTCTACACCAGTACATCCTCAAGTTGCAAAAGTTGCAATTGAGTCTCTAGAGATCATGTATCATGAATGAGAACCTATCATGACAGAATATGAAGAGACCTTCAGAAAGGATTTCTTTGATATGACAGACATGGTTAAGGTCTTCTATGAAGAGAGGAATAACAGGTTGCAAGGAGAGAGTTCCAAACCTCCCAACGGAGAAGGCTCTTCATGAGGAGGTAATGGAAAAGAGGATAAAGGAAAAGGATGGAATGGGAACGGTGGAAAAATTCCACCATCTCTGCCATCTTCTTCATCTTCTTCTTTGAAAGCATCTTCACCCTCTTCCACTAATACCACCACTACTCAGTGATCATCATTCTTTGAAAGGAACTGGTAAATCACCTTTTCTACATCTTGATGTTAAATTCGAGTCGCCTATGTACAATAGTGAAGTGAATGCAAAGAAGTTGGATAACTGGATACGTCAGTTGGAGGTGTATTGTAGAATTTAGAACCTTCAAGAGGATGATATCAAAATTCAATTGGCTTCATTGAGAATGGAGGGTGCAACACTTGTATGGTAGGAATAAAGGACTCAAGACGAGATAAAAAAACATGGTAAGATCTCTATTTCTTGGAATGATTTCATTGTTTCTATAAAAAGGTAGTTCTACCCTTTAGCTCATATGCAAAAATCTACCATGAATTGGCAAAATTTCAAACAGTTAAAATGTCAAAATGTGTAAGAGTATACTTAAGAGTTTAGGAAAAGAGCTCTTATGCTAGCAGTAGAGTTATAGTCACAAGATACTTTGCTAAAATACATAGGAGGATTTCATAGGTATCTTCGACATACCATTCTTATGTTTAGTCCACGAATCTTGATGAGGTCTTTGTTCAAGCTAGACACCTTGAAGAAAGAGGGAAAATGTACAAGAAAAAGGTAAGAAGAAGCCATTTCAGAGTGGCGAAAAAGGGAAGAAATTTAAAGGAAAGCAGAAGAAAAATGATTCTGTTAAGAAAGAAGGTGTTGACAGTGCTGGACCTGCCAACATGTCAGGGGATCTCCCTGGTAAGAAGTCCCAACTACAGCTCAGACCATTTGGTGGAGGAGTCCCAGCAGTGGGTCATATGATATCGCCTTGACCGTGGTTTTGCGCAGAGGCAAGTAAGATGTCCCTGTTGGTAGCAACGGTGTGACATGCATAGCAAGACAAGGAAGGTGCATGAGCGGTTCGAACACACGGAAAGTGAGGTGAGTGTGCCCCTTGGAAACCTATGGAAGCACGTGACTTGGAAGGTAACACACGAGTGAAAATGCATAACAAATTGGAAAGAAAGTAAGCTAACAATCCAAAGTGATGGTTAAACCAACAACACATCTCAATAAGATCCATACATACTTATACAGAAAGATTCCATACATGCATGCGTAAGAAAATAGATACATATATCATTAGAGTAAACAAGATAGCTGAAATACAATAAAAACATATGCGTGCAATGCGTTGATTCTATTATATTAAGAAGTGAAAGTTCCAATCATACATTACAACCATGACCAACCACTAGTCCCGATAGCGGAACATTATAGTCACTTACGCCTGCTCCTCCAAAGAGATGTACTAGCTCTGAACTGTGGAGAAGCCAAGGCTCGTTACAATACTCTCCAAGATTTCTCTAAGATACTCCTATCGGAAGCTTGGATGACCAAAAGCCTCTACAATGAGTTATGATGTACTATATATAGCAAAGGGTGGGGTGACCCTTGACATTCCCCTTTGTGACTGTTCACCTCCCTCATGACTCTTCACCTACTCTATGACTATTACATTCAACTATCGACACTTGAAATTTCACTTGACAAGATGTTACATACAATATGCACATGTACCCATGTGAGACGAAATAGGCTTGAGCAAGAAATGCAAGCTATCACTAACACTCGAACAATTGTGGTAAAGACCAAATCTTAGACATCCTCGTGATCATCGATGATGGCAAACTGATGCTAAGCTTGGTCGCCCATGATCGTGTCCGTGCGCTCAATGGTGACATCTTGCTGAAAGTGAACTCTTGCCTCTGTTGCATCCGGGTACACTGATATGGCTCCTTTGTCCAACTCGTCTGATAACATGCACATCATTGTCTTGAGTGTAGCTGGACCAACAACATACTGATGCATAGTGTATGTGCTGATCTCCAAGTGTGTGTTGGTGACCATGCACATCAACTTGTCGAAATACATGTTCAACTCCAGTCAGACTTGCTTCTTGTCTTTGCCTCGGTGAGTGTGCCAAATGGGTGAGATCACATGCGTGTGCACAATGACATCCATGCTCCTAATCACATTTGCATGTGGTCGACAACACTGCTCACCCTGTCTACTCCAAACTAGTTGTTGTATGGGTCCATAACTTATATGGGGGCAGTTTCATCGGTTTGTGGATGTTGCGCCTCCTGTTATACTTGTTCCCACTGCAACTCCTTCTCTCATCTGTGCAACTCCTGTTCTTCCTTGAGTTGCCGCTTTAGTACTTGTAACTCCTCTACATTAGTGTGATCCTCTTGTCGCATGATCGCCTCATAGCCTCAATCTCCAAAGCTGCTTTCATCACAAGTGGATCTGCTTGAGCTTGCAACTTTGTTCCACCTCTACGCTATCAACAACCTTCCTCTTGCATTTTGCACATGTAGGTGTGCTACCTTTAGCTATTGTTGATGGTGCTACTTGCTGTGACGTCGCTGCCATTTCATCTTGGTATCCTTGTCCATGAACAACTTGATGTCCTCATAGATAGGCAAGTTCATAGACACTTGATCGACTACATCCTCAATTGTGCTCTAAACGGTATCTTCAACTCTACTCTCCTGGAAGCCATTGTACCTGTGCTGCTGAGAGGCATATGAACACCTGTGATACCTGGAGAAATAGAAACACTCATGACAAGAAATCTATTAGTCGAAAACCAAAATAAACCAGATGACTGACATGTAACATACCTATGTGACTGTCTTTGAAGATTATGCAATTTCACTGGAAGGCTAGGAGACTGACTGCCAAAACTATGTAATGCACAGTACGAGCTATTGGGAGGCTGACTGACTATTGGAACTACGCAATGGATAGTCTAGCCTAGCCTACCGAGGATGGAAACTGTGCAATGCACAATTTCAATCAGCAGTGACATGTAAACCACCAAACTGCATTACGCAGTTTCTGGGACTAGCAAGGCACTGCCTCCCATAATTTCACAATGGAAGCCTAGAGGTCAATGTTGGGCCAAACTTACACAATTTCTGAAGGGAAGGCAGAGCCTTCACTTCCAAAAATGCACAATGCTAGATGTGCAAGGCAAGGTCCAGGCCAAGGCAGCCCAAACCCGCCGACGGGCGACTGAAAACATGAGAAGTCTGAATGCATGGTGAAACTGAGTGTAAACAAGAGCGAATGATCATGCATGCAAACAATAAGTGAAGGGTTTAGAAAACGGGAAAGCATGCATGTGTGTGAAGCAAGTTGCCGCAATGACGACCGTTAGTGCAAAAAGAGTGTCATGCATGTGACAAGAGTAAGATGCTAATGAAAACTGAAACGGTGCTTCTACAAGCTAACATACATTAAAACGACAACAAGAATTCATTGAAATCATGCAAACAACACTTACACAAAGAAAAACACAAAAAGCGACAGAAACGCAGTGCAAGACATGACAAGCAGACCTACCTTGAAACAACTAAGTTGAAGGTGCCGAAGACTCATGGATGTGATGTGGGATGTTAGAGCTACATGATCGATGTGAGGAATGAGCTCTGCAGTGTCTGGTTCATAACTTTTGATAAGATTGAGGTTATGGCACATATGCCACAAATCTAGGAAAAAGTGACACTTGGCGAGAGGTTTCTAACATGAGCTTTGCATGTAACCTCCAGCTACAAAAAATAGATCCCTAGATCTAGGGATGTCTTTTGCATGTTGCCTTTTGATATTTCAGGAAGAGCAGCCCATGCATGAAAATCAGTTTTTCTCGGTCTCGAAGGGAACCGGTCAACCTGAAGGCGCATGCAAAAGCCAGATAGTTAGGGAGAGGGATCTGCGCAGTTTCTGAGCTGAGATGGGCTAGTTGTCCTAGAGGGATTTCACAATTTTTGGGAGGAGCAGGTGACTGCTACCCAGAATTTCACAATTTCCGGGAGGAGCTGGGTTGGCTTTCCTAAAGGGATTGCACATTTTTTGGGAGAAGCGGGTGACTGCTGCCTAGAATTGTGCAATTTCTGGGCTGAGCTGCAGTGCTAGGCCAGATTGTGCAGTTTTTTGAAAGGAAGATTGTCTAACTGTTCTAAGCAATTTTGGAGCCCAACAGGTTGCCTGGTTGATTTGCGCAATTTCTGGAGGGAAGGATGGTTCCCCTCCATAATTGCACAATTTTTTGGGGGAGTGTCTGAGCCAGCAATTAACATAAGTCTAGAATGGTAGCCTATGAAGCGAGTGAAACAAATTGATATGCGTAGGCTGGAAAGCCACTGAAAAACGCATGAAGCCTATGTACTTGACAGTGCAAGACATTCTGTTAGGATGGTTGATAAGGAGGCTCCAAAATGAAGCTAAGGAAAAATTTTGGAGGGTGGTTGTAGCCGCTACAACAGAAGGGGAGAAACCCGTGTGCAAGAATTATTCCAAAGAGAGCCATGATGAAGCGTATTGCTGGAAGCTTCATCCAGAATTAAGACCAAAGAAATTTAACAATAAAGGGAAACAGAGGACAAACGCTGCAGCTCAACAAGACTTGGCTTCTGGCTCAGCAGATGAAACCAAGATTGCAACCACAGTCACTAAGGGAAAAGCCATGGAAAAAGCAAGCAAAGAGGAAGCCATGGCAAGCACCAGCATAATAAATAACTCCAATAACTCTCTGAATGAGGAAAAGGAAATTAAGCTATTCCATATCAGAGTTATTTCCAAATACACCAAGATTGATATGTTGTTTGACAGTGGATCTCAAGCAAATTTAATTTCTACAAACTTGGTCAAGAAGTTGAATCTGGAAACCATGCCTCATCATAAACCGTATCCGTTGGGTTGGATAAACAAGGATGCTAGTTTGCAAGTTACACAGAAATGTGTTTTCAGGTTTGCAATCACTCCCAATTTCATTGATGAAGTCGAAGTAGACATTGTGCCATTGGATATTTCTGGGATTGTGTTGGAAATCCCGTATTTGTATGACAAGAAAGTCATTTTTGATAGATTTGAGAACAAATGTAATTTTTTCAAAGATGGTATGGAGTATATTGTGAGAGCCTATCACAGAAAGCTTAGTCCATCTTTAGCAAGCGCAGGGGAAATGAAGGGACTGGTCAATTCCAAGAAGATTCTCGTGCTCCTTATGATCAAGTAGAAGAATGACTCAAAGCAGGAATCATTTGTAGGTTGTGACGTGAAGTGAATTGGTTGATGCGGTCAATCAATATGGAGACATGTTTCAAGAACAAAAAGGATTTCCACCAAAAAGAGGAATTCAACACGAAATTTAGCTACAGCAGGACTCTCCACTCCCAAACATCGATATGTATCGATTGTCAATTCTGGAAAGTTTAGAAATTAAGAAACAAGTCCAGGAATTCTTGGATAAAGGTGTAATTCGTCCCTTGACCTCACCATGTGGTTCACAAATTGTATTGGTACCAAAAAAAGATGGAACCTGGGGCATGTTTGTAGATTATCGAGCTTTTAATAATATTACAATAAAGAATCGATACCCACTGCCTAGAATAGATGATTTGCTAGATCAGTTGAAAAATAAAAAATATTTCACTAAATTAGACTTGAGAAGTGGATATCATCAAGTAAGAATAGCTGAGGAGGATATTTGGAAGACTTCTTTTAAAACCAAACAGGGGTTGTTTGAGTGGTTGGTTATGCATTTAGGTCTTTGCAATGCTCCAACTACATTCATGAGAGTTCTGAATGATGTTTTAAGATCATTTCTTGATGAGTTTGTAATATGCAACATTTATTTCATTCATCCACCAATTTATCCAACTTTTTGTTGAGTTTGTAATTTTCTCGAGCATCTCTGAGATACAACCTAGGAGAGTTTCTTGGGCTGATAACATTAATTGGCGCCGTTGCCGGGGAGAGGAGAATCGAAGCTCAGCTTCCCTGGGAGAACGACACAGCTTCAAGCTTTGATGATAGACAAGGCTTGAACACAGTTTTTGGTTGTAATCATCTATCTGGCGACTCCATCGGAGGAAGACCAACCTTTGGCGACTCCAAATTGAAGTTCTGGCTCAGTTTGTGAGACACACTCGAAGAAATCCTCAGAAATCACCTGCTGAACCAGTGCCTGAACCTGAGAGGATTGTTAAATCGAAGAAAGCTTCACAGAAAGGGGCATCAGGATCAGGTAAGCCTAATAAATCTCATGCATCTCTGAAAGATAAAGTGATTGTTGAAGATTTACAGTTTGAAGGTTTAGAGTACAACACTGTTAATAAGGAAAAATCTTCAAAGGTTAGTTCAACCCCTTGTTCAGTTAGTTCCCCTTTGGATCTCATTCCAAAGAAAGCATCTCATTCAGTCCAAAACATCCCTTTATCTCTGCCATCCATCACATCACTCCCTACCATTCAATCTGCTAGTATTCTTCCAAATATTCCAATCATGGCAGGACAACAAGCACCTACGAGGATTGAAAGAATTGTAGCTGCCAGATATGGACCTTTGGTATTGCCTGTGCCTTTAAATCCTATGCCTATGGGGGAATATCAAAAATATATGCCTAAGTTTACTGGTACAGAGGGAGTAACAACCGAAGAACACCTTGAAGCTTTTTACAGTTATGCTGATGATTTAGATATAAGTGAAAATGATGTGTGGATGAGAGATTTTGTCCAGAGCCTTGATGGAGAGGCTAGGAAGTGGTTTAGAGAATTACCCCAGAGATCTATAACAGATATTAAAGCCTTAGATGATGCATTTTTGAAGCAATGGGGAGATAAAAAGGATTTGCTGTATTACCACACTGAGTCTGATAACTTGAAGAGGGAAAATGGCGAATCAATACCTGATTTTAATAAATGATTCAATCGAATTTATAGTAAGATACCAGCGGAGGTAAAACCTACCCCACCTCTGCCAAAATCACTTATTCCAATGCTTTTGACTCTGATTTATGCTTATTATTGAGAGAAAGGAGATGTGCTACGCTGGCAGATATGCAGGATGCAGCGCTAGAAGTAGAGTCTAATATCATGGCTGTAGAAAAGCTCAAAAGTCAAGCTGATAGAAGAAGACATAGAAATCAGGCATCTATTTCTTCTACTTCTTCTTCAGAGCCAAAATTAGATAAGCTGACTAAGATGATAGAGTCATTGGCTGCTGAAATTTCTAAGCTGAAGGTTGAACAGAATTCAGGGAAAACAATGTAGCAAAACACATTTGCTCCAAGAAATCCAAATCCTTTCAGAAGAGCAAATGAGCAGTTGCAAACAATGCAGAGGGGTGAAGAAACAAAGGAAGAACAGAAAGTTAAAGCTCCCTTCCAAAATGTAGTCATGGAGGAGGAACAATTTGAAGAAGATGAGGATCAGATTCACTGTATGGAAGATAAAGGCAGCGCTGCATTTTTTACATTGGCTGAGTATGAACAATCATTGTTGCAGGAGCAAAACAATCAAGAATGGGACAGAGGAGCTATTCTACAATCTGGTGAACAGCAACAGAGATATAACCTGAGATCAAATGCAAAGAATGTCAAAGAAAATCCTGCACAAAGAGCTGCTGTCCAAACAGAACCACAGAATATCAAGCAGAGAAGACCAGCAGCTGATCCAGTCATCCTCAAAGCTCCAGTTCAAGAGGTAAAAAGTTCTGATAAATCATCTTCTTCTTTCAGCTTTGAGTCAGAAGTTCAGAAATTGAAAATATATGTGCCTCTGGTTGAGTTGGTGAAGAGTGAAGTGTTTAGAAAGCCCATCTTTGAAGCCCTTGAGCTAGAAACCAAACAAACCTCCACTGACTCTGTTAATTTGCAAGATGACAAGCCTGCCATTGTGCTCAGCCCTATGATTGAACCTGCTGATAATAATTCTCCATCTTTTTATGTCTCATTGACCATTCATGACAAAATCCTCCACAATTGCTTGCTAGACACAGGGGCCAGCCACAATCTAATGCCTAAAGCTGTCATGGAAGAGTTAGGCCTTGATATCACTAGACCCTATCATGATTTATTTTCTTTTGATTCAAGGAAGGTGAAATGTCTTAGATTGATTAAAGATCTGGCCATTACCTTAACTCAGTTGCCCATGAAGAGTATGATGATGGATATTGTGGTAGCAGATGTCCCTCCTAAGTTTGGCATGCTGCTGTCCAGAGGGTGGATTAAGAGACTAGGTGGGACATTACAGAATGATCTATCTTATGCAACTATCCCAGTGTTTGGAGGAGAAAGCAGAAGATTATATAGAGAGACACATCTGGCATACATCATTAGTGACGAGAAGAATCCTACAAATCATCCTATATATGCAGTGGACACTGATTTTGGAGCATGTATTCTCCAAATAGAAAAATCTTAGAAGGCCGAAATGCAACTCAGGAAACCAACGATGCAGGCTGAGGAAAAGCAAGGAAGTCAGGTTTGGGAGATGTTCTTTGATGGAGCATGTTCCAGGGAGACTGTAGGAGTAGGGGTAGTGCTGATATCTCCACAAAAAGAAAGCATTCAGTTGTCTTTTAAGATGGTTTTTCAAGTGACAAACAATATAGCAGAATATGAGGCTTTGCTGTTGCACCTTAATGCAGCCAAAGGCAGAGGAATCAAGAATCTGCAGGTGTTTGAATATGCTGATGTGATTGTTCAGCAAGTAAATAAAACATTTCAGGCAAAGCACCCAAGGTTGAAGGCATACAGAGATGAGGTATGGAGAATTAGGGATTCCTTTGATTACTTCTGTATTTCATATATTCCTAGAGGTTAAAATCAGCTTGCTGATTCCCTTACTGTTTCTGCTAGTCTATTTATACCTCCCATGCCTCCCAGGTTAGTTTATGAAGTCCAAATCAAGTACGAACCTTCCTTACCTGACAATGTCCACCATTGGAGAGTCTTTGAAGATGATGATGAATTAAATAGGTTCCTTCAAGTCATTGATGAGTTTTCTGAAATGCAAATTGACCAAGAGGATGATGCCTTGGAAGAAAAACCCCACTCCCAACTTAGAAATAAAATTGGTAAAGACAACATAGTTTAGCTTCCTAGTAATCATATTCCTAAAGGTCTGATTCCTCCTGAGAGACTGTTTGAACAAAATGATGTGCCTTACAAAGCTGCCCAAAAAGAAGACCAATCTGCAGTCTGTAAGCATGATATAGGAAGTCCAGGTCAGTCTAGATATGTAAATTTGTCTACTCATTTGTCTGCTGATCAAAGTGCTGAATATTGAAATTTAATGAGGCAATTTGCTGATGTGTTTGCCAGGGAGTATAGTGACCTGGAAACTTATGATAAGAATATAATTCAGCATAAAATCCCTCTGGAGAAAGACATAATACCATTCAAACAGAAGCTGAGACCAATAAATCCTATGCTTCTTCCTCTAATTGAAAAAGAAATTAAAAAGCTGCTGGCTGCCAAGATTGTAATCCCTCTCAGATATTCCAAATGGGTAGCTAATCTAGTGGTTGTGAGGAAGAAAAGTGGTGAAATCAGACTCTGTGTTGATTTCAGAAATTTAAACAAATGTTCCAAGAAAGACAACTATCCTCTACTCAAGATGGAGCATTTGCTGCAAAAGGTCTCAGGTGCCAAAGTAATGTCTTTCTTGGATGGTTTTTCAGGCTTTAATGAGATTGCTATGCACCCAGATGATCAAGAAAAGACTGCGTTCACCACTCCTTGGGGCACTTTTATGTATGCCAAAATGCCATTTGGATTGATGAATGTTGGAGCCACCTCTGAGTGAGCTATGGATATAGCATTTCTGGGAGAGAAGAGAAAATTTGTGCTTATCTACCTAGATGATATAACAATTTACTCCAGCAACCATCAATATCATTTGCAGCATTTGGAAAAAGTGTTCTTGAAGTGCAGGAGGTTTGGAATATCAGTCAATCCCAAAAAATCTCAATTTTCTTTGAATGAAGGCAAGCTGTTAGGACATGTTGTGTCTGCTGCAGGTGTTCAAATTGACCCAGAAAGAGTCAAAGCAATTCAAACTTTGTCTGTCCCTAGATCAAAGAAGGATATTCAGTCCTTTCTGGGCAAAATTAATTTTGTCAGGAGATTTATTCCAAATTTTGCAGAATTGGTTAAGCATGTGACCTCCATGTTGAAAAAAGGATCAGAGGTAAGATGGAATGATACAGCAAGACAATCCTTTGAGTCCATTAAGAAAGCTATTATGGAGGCTCCCACATTAATAAGTCCACATTACAGTAAGGAGGTCCATGTATTCTCTTTTGCCTCTGAAGACACCATTGCAGCAATTTTATTGCAGGCAGATGAAGAAGGTTCAGAACATCCAGTAGCTTTTTTCAGTAAGAACTTGAGGGATGCTGAACTGAGGTATGATATTATAGAAAAACAAGCATATGCTCTCATTAAATCCTTAAATGCTTTCAGAGTTTATATCTTGCATTCAAAAATAATTGCATATGTACCCTTTGCTGCAATAAACGATGTCCTAACACAACCTGATGTTGATGGAAGAAGGGAAAAATGGATTGCAAAAATGATAGAATTTAACATAGAGCTGAAGCCCACCAAGTTGGTTAGAGGTCAGGGGCTTGCCAAGATATTGGTTGAGGAAAATTGCAGGTCTTTAGATATTGATTTCCTGTGCACAATTGCAGCAAGTGGTCAGACAAATGAAGAAGAAGAAACAACTGAAACAGAGACAAAGCAGTCAGTGGCTGATAATCTAGCTTCTTGTAATTGGTATGCTGAAATAATTAATTTTTTGCTGAAGCTATAGATCCCTTCAGGATTTACTCAAAGTCAGGCTAGAACTTTAAAACTCAGAGCAACAAAGTATTGCATTAATGAAAATCTACTTTACTGGAGAGATCCATCTGGAATATTTTTAAGGTTTCTAGACAAAGAACAATCAAAAGAAGCTATGCGGCAGTTTCATTCCAGCATGTGTGGAGGGCACCATTATTGGAAAACCACTACCCATAAAATTCTCAGAGCTGGGTACTATTGGCCCACTTTATTTTCTGATGTATTTTCTTTTGTTAAATCTTGTGACAGGTGCCAAAGATTTGAAGGAAAACAACAGTTGAAATCCCTACCCTAAAACCAATTCAGGAAAAAGGACCTTTTCAGCAATGGGGCTTGGATTTCATTGGAGAAATCAATCCACATTCCAGTGGCCAGCACAAATGGCTATTAGTAGCCACTGATTATTTCACAAAGTGGATTGAAGCAGTCCCTACAAGGAAGGCTGATCATAATGTGGTCATGAAGTTTTAACAGAGAATATCTTCAACAGATTTGGTTGTCCACAGAAATTAGTCATAGATAATGCAGCAGCTTTCAGAGCAAAGGAATTGGTGGAAATGTGTGATTCAATGGGTATGAAACTTGTTCATTCCACCTCATATTATCCATAGGGAAATGGTCTAGCAGAATCCTCTAATAAAATCCTGATCAGAATAATTAAAAAGCTGTTAGAGGACAATAAAAAGAATTGGGATTCAAAGCTCAAGTATGCACTGTGGGCTGACAGAGTGACCATTAAAAAGTCCGCAGGCAATTCTCCTTTCAAGCTGGTATATGGCACTGAGACTGTATTTCCAATTCATCTAATTCTCCCTGTGGCAAAATTCCTTCAAGAAGAGCAGGATTAGGAAGAATACATGGCAAAGAGGATCACTGATCTAGCAGAAATACATCAGATTAGAGAACAACTGGTTGAAAGGGCTGCAGCACATCAAAGAAAGGTCAAGGAAGCCTTTGACAAGAAGGAAAAAACAAATAATTTTCAGGTTGGCGACTTGGTTTTGAAATGGTATGCACTAAAGGAGAAGAAAGGCAATCATGGGAAGTTTGATGCTTTTTGGACAGGTCCTTTCATCATTTCACAGGTTCAAGGGAACAACACCTTCATACTGAAAAGTATGGGAGGAGAGACAGTTTTTGATGGCCCAGTTAATGGGCGGTTTTTGAAAGTTTATGTTGTTTAAGGTCTTTTGGCCTTAAAGGCTGTAGATATTTTGTTTTTATTAGTTTTGTGCAGGCAAAGTAGACTCCATGCCCAATGGAACACTAGGGATTTTGGTTAATTGGTTTTCAGCTGGAAAGGCATTGGTCTGTAGGTTCTTGAGACCTCATAGGGAGGATCTCATCCCCAGAAGGAGCTAGTGTTAGCTCTGTTATAGTTTGCAACATTTTATGAATGAAATCAGGTCAGGAAATGCTGGTTTGGGTTGCAAAGGGTTTGCAACAGTTTATTTTATCTCTCCCTTTCATTCGCCCTATGCTCTTTTAACTCCTTATTCCTCCGTTTCCTCCTTCCCCTTTATCCCTGTTTTTCCCTCAAAACCCCTCATAAACTCTTTTTCGGGCTCCTGGGCTTCTTTTTGTTTAAGACCTATTAAACCCTGCTAAACCCCGTTACCCAAAATTAAAAGCTCGAAAAACCTTTAAAACCCACATTTACCTTTGTTTTCATTTTTAATCCATTACTGCGTGCATATAATAAATTTTTTAACCGCGCTGTCGTTTTACCTGTCACATCGTTCAACGAACATGTGTGTTAATCGTCAGTCGTCCGATCCTCCATTTGATAATCCAACGTCATTCGAAAGCCCTCTCCTTGTAAGTCGATCGTCTGTTAACCCACAGGGAAGCATTTCCCGCCTGCCACTTATCTCACTTTTGTTGGATCACGCCCCACGTTACAGAAACTGCTTGTAGCCCATAGGCGGTGCGGGGAAACCGCCCGCTCACGAAACCGCTCATCTCGTACGTCTCCCCGCCGACTATCTACCCTGCAAATTCTGCGTGCGATGATCGTCGGATCTACCCAGTGGTGATTCGACGACCCTCATTCACCCCGTTCGTCCATCTCCCGATAGCCTTCAAAATTAATCTTCGTTGTTGATTTTTATCATTTGACGGCCCTTGTTCTTTCACGTGTCTGCGCTATTTCCCGATAGCTACCTAGATCCAATCTGCACCGTGCATTTTCGCGATCCGACGGCTGATATTGCCTCTGTGTCTTCCATTGCATCCCGACAGTTTTCAATGAAATTTTTGTGTTTTGAGCAGTCCTGCGCGCCCGAAGGAGAAAGGAACCCATGTTCAATACATCGTGCCATCAATATTTCAGCTGCCACATTCAAAGATAACACGGTCAAGGACGAGAAAGTACCGTCTCGAGCAGTTGAATTCATTCAGAAGTTATGAACATTTATTCATGAAACCTTCCACCTGTTCAAGGAGTACACCAAAGTACAGAAAGAGCCATTTTGTTCATTAAAGACATTCATATTGTAGCAGAGGACCCATATCAAACTGTAAATGTGGTGGGTGGTCGATGATGACCCCTCCACGCTTAGCAGCAGAGCAATTTTTGTAAACAGATTCTATATATACCAAGAAAAACGATGTAATCGGGTTGATGAGTGTTATTCTGTTGTAAGCTTCAACTTCTGGAGACTGTAACTACTCTGTAATCTGCAGCTTCTAGTCTGCATTTCCAACTAATACAAGCTTCTTTTGCTGTTGATTGCTCACTTTCCACTTCTTCTCCTTGTTCCAGGCTATTCTTGTTTTGCAGTTATTAATGTGCTGTTAATATTTAGCATTAGAGGGGTTGTCATCCCACCTCTATGTTAGGATTTAGCATGTATCATTGAATTTGTTTGCAGGTTTCTATTATTTTAATGCCATGGAGCTGTCATCCTGTCTGTGCATTAGGAAACAGATTTACAGACCTTTTAACTGGTTGCAGCCGGCCATCATAGGGTCCTGTGCATCTACTGGTGTGGTCAGTGTTCTCCATCATCACATTTTATTCAAAACTGTGAGTAATTGGTGGTCTAAATCCTTGTAGTCTGGGGGTGTTCACCCATGTCTGGGGTCAATCATAGTAGAAGTGGTTATCTGGCTTGAATATGCAACATTTCTTTCATTCATCCACCAATTTATCCAACTTTTTGTTGAGTTTGTAATGTTCCCGAGCATCTCTGAGATACAACCTAGGAGAGTTTCTTGGGGTGATAATAGTTGGTTATGCATTTCGGTCTTTGCAATGCTCCAGATACATTCATGAGAGTTATGAATGATGTTTTAAGATCATTGCTTGATGAGTTTGTAATTGTATATTTATATGATATTTTGATATTCAACAAATCATGAGAAGAGCATGTCAAGCGTGTGAGGAAAGTTTTGGATATCATGAGAAAAGAATAGTTATTTTTGAAGATGTCTAAATGTGAATTCAGGAAAACTTCCTTAGTGTATTTGGGACACACAGTTGGAGGAGGTGAGCTAAAGATTGACCCCTCTAAAGTTTCAGTCATTGTGAATTGGCCAATACCCAAATTAGTCACAGAAGTAAGAAGTTTTCTGGGAGCAGCGCAGTACTAGAGGAAGTTTATTGCTAACTTCTCCTCCATAGAAGCTCCACTACATTCTTTGACTAGCGTGAAGGTTTTCTTCCAGTGGGGAGGCAAACAACAAAAAGCGCTTGATTATTTAAAACAAAAGATCAGTTCAGACCCAGTTTTAGCATTATCGAATTTGAAACAACCATTTGAAATACAAATAGATGCAAGTGACTACGCCATGGGTGCGGTTCTTTTACAACATGGTAATCCCATTTCATTTAATTATAAGATTTGTAATGGTGTTGTTATTAACTATCATACATATGATAAAGATATTTATGCATTGACCTACAAAGTGTGAAGAAATGGAAGCATTACTTGATGGGAAAAGAAACCATTATTCACACCGATCATCAGCCTCTGCAATTTCAAACTGAATTGCAGCAGTCAAGGCACTTTTGTTGGATGGGATTTTTACAAAAATTCCACTTGGTAATCAGGTATAAGAAAGGTATTTATAACAGAGTTGCTAATATGCTTTCTATACCAACTATTATTGTAGCCATTTTACTCAAGAATAATTCTGTCATGCCTGAAAGTTATGTTGAACAGTACACATAGGATGCTGACTTTCAAGAGGTATATTTAAACTTGAGTCAAGGCCACCAAGTTGAGGAATTAGACTACCATGTACATGATAATCTGTTGTATCATTTGGGAAAACTTTGTGTTCCATAGGGAGAGAGAGTAAATGTCACAAGGGAAGCGCACACTTCTCTTATTGCTGGATATTTCGGTGTAAGTAAAATAGTGGAAAATCTTCAGAGGTATTTTTATTGGCCAAGTATGCTTGAAAGTGTCATGTTTTATCAGAGGTTGTTCATCGTGTGTAGTTAGTAAGCCTAGTAATAGGAAACTAGGATTTTAGACACCACTTCCAGTGCCTTCACGACGATGGGAAAGTGTTTCTATGGATCTTGTAGGAGGTCTTCCTTTATCAAGGAAAAGTCATGATTATCTTTATGTAGTTGTGGATAGGTTCAACAAGATGTGCATATTAATGCCTTGTAAAAAGAAAATTATCGTTGAACAAGCATATCAACTTTTCTTTTAAAATGTATGGGTTCATTTTGGATTGCCTACTTCTATTGTAAGTGATCGTGATTCTCGATTTGTTGGGAATTTTTGGTCAAGTTTATGGAACTTGATGGACACCAAGTTGAAAAAAAGTACAACCTTTCATCCACAAACAGATGGTCAAACTGAAGTGGTTAATAGGACAGTTATTCATTTTCTAAGAGGATATTGCAAAAAACATCCTAAGTTGTGGGATGAACAATTGCATTATATTCAACATGCTTACAACCGAGCAAAACACTCTTTTACTCTAACTTCGTCTTTTGAGGCATGTCTTGGTTATTTTCCTAAATCGCCTTTGGATTTCATCTTTGAGAAAGATGTAGCTATAAATGGACATAGTGACATAGACAGAGAAAATAAATTCATTGAGAAAATTCAGTTGATTCACCAAAACGTTCAAGAACAACTAGAAAAGAGGCAAGGAAAGTATAAGGCAAGGCATGATAAGCATCGTGTGGATCATTAGTTTCAAGTACATGATGAAGTTTGGCTATACATTAGCAAGGAAAGGCTTCAAGGTGAAGGTAAAAAGCTAAAACCAATTCGTTATGGTCCATTTAAAATTATGGAAAAGATTGGTAATAATGCTTTCAATTTTGATTTGTCTTCATATATACAAATCTATTCTATTGTTCATGTTGAATTTTTGAGATTGTATGAGCCTCCTTTGATTGAAGATCGAGGAGAGAATGTTAAAATTCCATCTATTGAAGACTTTTCTCCAGAATTCCTTGATGTGCTTCAGTAAGACACTATACTTGTTAGAAGGACAAGGACAACTAAAAGGGGAAGTATTGATTATCTTCAGGTGGGTCTCAAAGGTACACATCCATCAAAGGAAAAATGGATTGAAGTGGGGAAGGTGAGGGAACAATACCCTCATCTATTCAATAACTGAATATAAATATTTTGGGGTCCAAAAGGCTTCTAGTGGGGAGGAGTGATCAGGTACTCAGAATTATGCTCAAAAATCAAAGTGTCAGAATCTTGTCAAACTTAGCTTCAAATTGAAGAGCTCGTCATTCTAAATCCAACGGTGTGAACAACACTCAAATCCAAGTTCGTATGAAGAAGATAAAGCAAGCCAAAGTTCAAGTTTGACTTGTCTATGTGGCAGGATTGGATGACATGGCAAGGGTCCCAGCGAATGGGGAAGCACCAGGTGGTAGGTTGCCACTGGGTCCTGCATATCGCATATCAGGAAAAAAAAGAGGCGCAGGTTAAGAATCGCCCCCCGCAAATCGCACCAAAACCTCGTTGTTATTATTTGTTACCACTGATAAAGTGATCCTTGCGATAGACTGCTGGACGCGGATTTTATGTGTTGCAGTTTAGTGTTCCTGTGGGTCCATCATATCACACTGGTTATGTCCCTGTAGCCGATTTTCGATTGTGATGAGCACCCTGAACACAGGAATGTTTAATGACACAGTTTAATACCCCGGCGGGTCCGCAATACCGTTGATATTATCGTAGTGTGCCTCCATGTTGAACTTCACTGATTACAATGAGCGGGAGGTTCCGAACATGGGAATTTTATACGTTGCAGTTAATTATCCCATCGGGTACGCAATACCGCATCACAACTTTTTACTATGTTAAGAGCCTGCAACACTTGCCGATTGCGATTGTGATAAGGCCGACATAATATAACACACCAAACGGTGAATTCCTCGCTCTATTAACGGATTTTGGAGTAGAAATGGGGCTTTTGGTCGGTTTTACAGCATTTTGTGGAACAAATAGTGGAAGCACTGGGAGAAGCCAGGACTTCTTTAGTTCTTATCCAAATTGGATGCAAAGAGAGGCTAGATAGCCATTTTTTAGTATTCTGAACTCATTGAGATAGGTTTCATAGGCATTTGAGCATTGTAAACACACTTTTGTTGTAATTTGAGCATAATAGAGAGACTCAAGCCATTGGAAGCTGGACCAAGGAGACGTGGCCCAAGAGGGGTGAACTACTTTATCATGTGCTTGTTGTGTGTTGTATTTTGATGTTATTTGTTGTTATTTTGCTGTTGTTCAACATATATTTTTATGTTAAATTGTTTATAACATTTACATAAGAAACTCTCATGGGAATCAGTTAATTAAGCAAGAGTATTGAATCCTTAAGCACTTGATAAGCAAATGATAAGAATCTTGGGTTTTATTCTGAATGGGGAGTCAACACAACATTACTAATATGCCCCATTTCAGATCATATACTGATGGAGATATTACAAAGATTGAGACATGGATGGGTAATAAAGAGAACAATTAAATGGCTAATTAAACAGTTGATGGAAAAAAGACTGAAGGATAAACTAAAATTTTTAGAAGCAGAGAAACTCCAGATAAATATATGCATTTTTGAACTAGAGCAAGGATCATTGCTTGGTGACAAAGATGATGAAATGAACGTGGGTTAGATTCCCACAGACGACGCTACAGATTGTTCAGAAGACCAGCATGAAGACCTGAAGACATATTCATCTGTCAAACCTCATGTTTTTAAATCTAACCATTGGTGTGTGGATGCAGGATATGTTGTTAAACAACAAATTGATAAAGAAATGAAACCTAAGGATGTTAAAGATGGACAAATAATAGAAGTTATTGATGAAATGAAAAATGATCATCAAATAAATGGGTCAAATGTCAACATGAAATATATTGCAGCAGAACTAAAGTTCCTAGAATAATGGTTGGATAATCCGAAGCTAGAGGAAATTATGGTGGATTACAATAGGCCTTCCAATCAATAAATCTAGCACAATAGAAGCGTAGAGATTGAAAACAAAGTTCAACAAACAAATGATAATGTGCAACCAAAAGATAAGTTAGATATCAAAATTGAAGAGATGAATAAGTTGATGTTGAAAGAATCTCAGAAGATGTCCATTGAACAAAGAAAAACCAACGATAACAACAAGATACATTTGATTGCACAAGTATACATCAACGAAAAGGGAGGACAACTACAACATAACATTTGGAAGTTTGGAAGACAAAAGAAGGCAACCACAGAACATCGACAATATGACAAAGTAATTAATCAGCAACAGACCAAAGTTTGGGATCTAGGCGGAGCTTTATCATCTATTGAAGATTAATGGTCGGGAGACCATGATTTTCTTCTACCCCGGGAGTCTGATGCAAGTGCGTATAACCTACGTCAATCATTTACTAGAGGAGTTAGTTTGTAAAATGGGGATTTAATTATTTATTGTATTTTTCTGTAGTTTTTAAGAGAGAAAGAAGATTATTGTAAATAGGACAAGATTCTAGAGTATTGTGGAGAGGATTATAAATTAGTTAGCTCTTATCCAGGGATAAGAGATTAGATGAGAGACGTTAGGGATCATGAGAGATATTTTGGGAGTTAGTTTAGGGATCTAGAACCTACTTGGGTTCTAATCCATTTGTATAAATTGAGGTGAGCATATGAGACATGAAATCATGTAGAAGTGTGTGAGCGAGTGTGAAGAATGAGAGGCCATGAATAGGCCATAATTTCTCTTGTAATTTTTTTTTTATTTAATCATTTTCATATTATGTGTATACCTATTTTGTCATTTTTAGTTTAGTGTTATGAGCTAATGTTAATGAGTGCAGGCCTATGGTTAGATGTCATTTGACTCGCGTCATCATGAGACAAGGGAAAAAAATGTTATTATTAAGAGAGATAAAAAATAAACCAAATCCCACATATATTCCTCTTCATATATAATTGATCCATTAGGGAATTAAGCACATGAAATTAGACCCATTTATTTCAAGCTCTGGTCGACATAAAGCATCCTTGATTTTCCTTTGCATCAACCTTTGTTTTGAAGGTTATGAGGATGTGAAAATAATTCTTAGGAAGGAACAAAGTCAATATATTTCTAATTCTTTGGAGTATCATGTTCAGAGTGTTATCTTTTAGATTCCTTCCATTGATGAGAGATTGAATCAAAAGAAAAGAGTCACCGAGATTAATTAGGTCCATCACACCTTTATTTTGTCATGAGATACTCAATCAAAAGTAAGGAGTCACGTAGATTAATTGAGTCCATCACACCTTTATTTTTGACAATGACAAGACCCTAAAGGAGCGTAGGTCTATTACACTTTTATTTTTGACAACCCTAAAGGAGCCCATACATTTTAGCTTGATTATGAGAAGGCCCTAAAGGAGCCCATACATTTCAGCTTGATTATGAGAAGACCCTAAAGGAGCCTGTACATTTCAACTTGATTATTTGATCTTCTTCCTAGCCCCCAAGCATATGTGGTTTCTAATTCCCTGGGGATAAAAGTCTCAAGAGAATTGAGCTTGTGAACTTTCAATAGCAAAGATGCTTTAACAATAGGACTCAATCAATTGAGCTAACCTTCGCGCCTTTATATTTCATGGATATTTAAATTAATTTATATATTACCTTTTATATTTATATAGCTTTTGCTTTTAATAATTTTGTATGACTTTCTCTAATAAAATATTATTTTATTTAATAATTAATTTAAGAAAAAAGATTAATCTCTTTCCATACGTATTATTTTAATTATTTTTAAATATTTTAAAAATCAAATATGAAAATAATTTCACAAATGTAAAATTAATTTTTAAATAATATTAAATATATTATTTTTATTTATATTTAATATTAAATTAAAAATTTATTTATTTATTTTTAATATCTATATTTATATAGAATATTTGTATTAAGGCGGGAAAGTATGCATAAAATTGTACCTGTAATAGCTAATGCGCTTTAATAAAAAAATCCCAAACAACTACTTAATTCATTATAATTTTTATAATATTATATTTAATATATAAATATAAATAAATAAATATATATATATATATATAATATAGATTTATCAAATGATTAGAAAAACATCAATTTTAGACATTTAAACGTTCGCTCTTTTAAAAAATGTTTTAAAATAAAAATTACAAACTTTAAAGGATATATATATATATATATATATATATATATATTATCTCGCCCTATTTACAAACTTTTCAATTTATTTCCAAATTACACTCCGTGCGTTTTTAGGCTTGCACATGAAGATATATATAAAATCTTGTTTAATGTGACATGAATACAATTACGTGGCGATCCCTATGGTGGTTTTGGAAATGATGGGTCGTTGATCCTTCGATGGGTTGTTTCGGCAAAACCACTGTACGCGGGATCCTACCCCACATTAAACTTCGACGAGGCCTGACATCCCCCAATCCATCGATTTAGGAAAGAGGTAATCAGCTATCCCCAGGGTATATAATGTTCGGGCAAGGTATATAATGTTCGGGGATATGCACGCCGTTTAACCCGATAACACACAAAAACCAAAATATTAATTAATGTCGAAACTTGACTTTCGGGTGTTATCACGTTAACCGACATGCATATCGCCGAGCATTAAATACCCTGAAAATGACTGATTAGCTCTCTTTCCATCGATTTAAGCATGTCTTGATTACAGGCCATCTATCACTACTTTTAAAGTCAAACTAAATTTTTGTAGCTTTATTCATTGACCCAAATTGAAATATACTTTCAAACGACCGCATGTCTGCTTCTGCAAAATAAAGACCATCAAATTCAGCCAACATGGGGTATGATAAATTTCAGTTTCTAGTTGTGGAGAATGCGCTCATGTGCATCGAGTCTTCGTTTTTGGTTTTGTGTGGTTAATATGATGGAAATAATATTTCTATGTCATGTTTAGTTGTCTTATGAAGTTTTATGTGTAAATCTAGAAGTTGTCTTATGAAGTTTTATGTGTCAATTTAGAAATTGTTGATTCCAATACATGAGTTAGAGTCATGATCTAGATGTCTCAAAGTTATAATCTATATCCTATATATTTGTATAAAATATTAAGTGTGATTTGTGTTGTGTGTTTAATAACTCTCTGTACTCTCTATTTTATATCATAGTATTAAACCTTGTTCTGGCCAGACTCTTTCATTTGAGGGCCCGGAATATGTGAGAAAACCTCAATGTTGTTATTTGACTCTCCATGAGAGAGCCAAGAATATATAAGAGAGCCTCAATGTTATTGTTTCTTTGACTCTTCATGGGAGAGCCAAGAATATATAAGAGAGCCTCAATGTTATTGTTTCTGTACAAATTAGTATAAGTGTGTGAGATTGTTTTTTGTGAGCCTGTATGTAGATCTAAATAGTTTCATGGTGTTGGGTAGTGCGATCTGTTGGATTGGCAACAGAGTTGTGGAGATTTTTTTTTACATCTTAATCGTTCGGATTATTGTTAAGCTCCCAACGTGACCATAGATGTGGGCCAATCTGTTGAGAAGAAGCGTAGTATAAAGACCTGTTTCGAGGTTTAATTTCTTCTCTCAAATATACTCTTCACAGCAGTGCGAAAACAAAGTGAGAGGCAACAGCTTTCTAACTGCCGCAGCCGGATCCAACTAGTTAACGAATATCATTCCAGTGCTTGTTCCTGTATAGATTTGTTCCTCTCCACGTGTGCTGGTCAGAAATTTTGTAGAGCAGAGGATTTCCATCACCAACCGAGGGCCATCTAGCTCATATCCGATCAATTGGATTTCAGCTATTTGAGTTTTTAATACATGGGCCTCATGTTGGAGAATGAAATCGAAAGAAGGAGAAAAGAAAAACCATCCATATTCACTGCTGCCAGGTCAACGCTGTAACAGAAAGTTAGAGGACGAAATCCTGGTTCTTGTACCTGAGATTTCGTTTGCAGAGGTCAATATATTGTCGTTTGGTTTGCAGATAGTGGATTATTGGAGCCATGTCTAGCGTGGGAGAAATGTCCACCGCGTGCTACGACGGTTCAAAATATGAACACTATGCAGACATTGATTGTGACAATGGCTCTTTTAATACGATGATAGGGACTATCTGTAGTTATAATAGGTTACTGATCAAGCGTTCGTGTAGATCTGTCATTGAACGGGCTCATGGGAACAAAATTATGGCTGTCGAAGATTTATTTGATTCAAAATTATCCAAGGAGTGAAGATTCATCCATCAATTCCAATGTATCGCTTGCTACACGAGGCCAATCATAATGGGTCTGCTTTTCTAAACAGATCTATGGAGGAGATGCTCTGGTGTTTAGATGTTGATTTCCTCTGCACTTGTAAATTTAGGTCGGATTGATATTTATAGGTGTGCAATGTATTATGTGGTGTGTTGCAGTTTTAGTATAGTATAGTGTGTTATTGTCCAAGTGTAGTGTGAAAAATCAAATAAAGAACTAAAGTATAGAACGTATCACTAATTTGACTATATATAATTTTTTATAAGCTGGTGTTGTCCCGTGGAGCCACGAATATCAGCTTACAGGTTAATTTGATTATGTGTATAAGAGGTCACCTTGTATAATTGATTACTGGGGAATACAACGGAAGACCATGTGTTCAACAGATGGAGGTGTGTCGATAGGATGGTTTAGTATCGAGATTGGCCCGTCGTGCTTTGGTAGGTTGAGAAGCATTAATTATGCAAAGAACGTCAAAGATGGTCTGAAGCGGTTATGTTTTAAATGGAGGTCGAGTGACAACTCGAAGATGTGGTGGTGAAAGAGCGGTGTTTGTGAGATTTCAGAGTGGATGTGAGTGCTGATGAAGACCAGTTAGAGATATATCATATTATTGTTGTAATATGTGTTTTTAATGTTTTCCATGTAAGCATTAAGGGAGGTTGTTGGAAGTAATGCTTCCATGTCATGTGTAGTTATCTTCATGAGTCTCTAGGTGCCAATCTAGAAGTTGTTGATTCCAATGCATGAGTTGGAGTCATGATATAGATGTGTCAAAGTCAGTGATCTATGTCCTATATATTTGTATCTGTGGTGCATGAGTTGGAGTCATGATATAGATGTGTCAAATTCAGTGATCTATGTCCTATATATTTGTATTTATGGTGATCAATAAAAGTATATATCAAGTGCGATTTGTGTTGTGTGTTTAATCGCTCTCTCCACTCTCTATATTTTTTATCACAACAAGCTTTGAAATCCTTTCACTACCAAAAGACTTATTTTCCAAGCTCATCAAGCAACTCATACTTCATAAATGAATATTATCTGATTTCATTATCTGGAAGTCAATTATTGTAATTTTTCCTTGTGTCTTGTAATCTCCCTTTCCTTTCATTGGCTTATTCTGGATCTTTCCTCTTGGAGATTCCGATGATTTCATTTGATTTTTGGATGCTTTGAACTGCCATACTTATGGAAGAAAAAGATGAATCCCTGCCCCCTTGAACCATAGTGGACAATGTTTAACCATCTTTTTGTATCATAGTTGAATATATATGCATTGTTGTTCTGTGTTGAACTTTGCTTGAGACAATAATTTGCAATTTAACTATGAAAAACTCGGCTAAAACATCACCTACCTAAGAAATAATATGGAGCAGACTCTAACGATATAATGAAGCAAAATAAGGTACATATGATGGTTTGGTAACATGATATATAATGTTTTTCAATGACATGGAATTTAACCTACACAATACAAATTCAATTCTCAGGAAATGTGGAAGATAAATTTAAGGCATAAAAAAGAAGTACATGGGTGCCTTCATAGAATTTCAAATAGTGCATGCATCGAGCCTATGAACATTGAACATTGTCAGTTTTAGTGTCAGCATTTTAATTGTATTAAACAGGGAAATTGATAGTGGGGCTACCAATGCTTTAATGTTCTGATAATGTTTTTTTGAAGAAATTTGTTGACAATGGGCTTATCAGCGTTTTCGATAAAATTTGTGAGTTAAAACTCTATTTTTCCTGTACAACATAGTAATTTCGGGCACACTTTCCAGACAAATGAGAATGAATTTTATGAAATTGAAAGATTTTTTTTTCCAAAATGGACCCATTTGTAAAAACCTCTCTCGCTTTTCTAATAGGTGTTATGGTTCGAAATATTAGAAGAGATATTTGAAAGGTTGTTTTTCAGGATTTTGCAATCATGTTTTAGTAATTATTTTCAAAATCATATCCTGAACAAATGAAAATGAATTTTTAAAAACCGAAAGAGGTTTTTATCCAAAACATATCCATTTAGGAAAACCTCTCTCGGTTTTCTAAAAAATATTATGGTTTTGGAATTTTGAAGGGATCACTAGACCCTATTTTTCAGGATTTTGTGAGGAAAAAGTTCATGGATAGTTGTTGACTTGGATGCCACCTCACCAAATTTGACTTGTTGATCCTTATCTCCAGTCATGACTCCAACAACAACATGATATTTAGATGCAAATAGGATTAAAAAGTTTCCTATATGCATGTATTTAATAAAGTACGTTATTATTTTTAGATTTTGTAATTAAGTTTGAAACTATAATCCTATGACTAGTTTATGTAATGTGTATAAAGACAATTTACGAAGAAGGAATAAAGGTTGGATTTTATTGTAAAAACATTAGCATTATGGTGTATTTGAGCAGATCTTAAATATATTGTAGTTTTGATGAGCATTTATAGAAAACTCATGTGTTGTAGTTCCCTGTCTGTTATTTCTCTGTTATGAAAGATCTTCTTCATGTCTGAGAAATGTTAGTTTGTGAGATTGGGTTTCATTGATGCTCCTTTCTCGTATTTATTAGTCATTAGTACTTGTTGTTCCTATCAATTACATTTCTGTTTTCTTTTAAATTTTCTTCTTCCAAATTTCTCAAATTTTCAAGGGAGTTATTGCTACCCTACTTTTTGTTTCCTGCTCATTAGATTTGTAGCATCATTTGTTAAAATTGGACTCCATGCCCAATGGTGTGTTTTAGATACAACACAACCAAAATTTCATCCTATAAACTAAATCTGACCACATAACTCAATTGCAAAACCTACTACTACACTGACCTAGAGTAGTTGAGTTTTAGGGAGAGATTCCTCTCCAGGTTGAAAGGCCGACTTTCAACCTAAAAGAGGTTCGAGATTACCTTAGAGGTTTTCGCACAATCAGGTTTCCTCTAAGTGATAACACAATCCAACCTGTACTATTATGTAAAACAGTGAATCTATTCACGCATCAATAGGGGATTTAATGAAAAAGGCAGAGTTGTGCACGCAAAAATATTCTATTGAAAATGCATTACAATGACCCAGTAGATCTGCCTACCGTAGGAGCCAATGGAGAGCCCACAGATGGCATAGATCATTAACGAATAATTTGATCCGAACATTTATAAAAGAACAAGAGTATATAGCATTAAATATATAATGTGTTCGATAATCGTTGTCAATACCAAAACATGTATGGATGATGAGAGACCTCGGGCATCAGAGCCCTTCAGTATAGATAAACTAATATATACAAAATATCACTATACATTATGATTATGTAGTAACATAATAATAATAAAAAATCCAAACAAAAAGTTGAATAAAAATAATTTTATTGGACTTTAAATTACTTACAAATAGTAAAAAACCCATCGAGAGAAAGAGATAAATTAAAAAAGATGAAATCCTAAATCTTTATTGCTCACCTAACACAAAGCCACCCAAAATAATCGGAGTAGTCTACCCAGATGGAGGAATTGCCCCAGAATTGTCCCCTGTCGAGAAATGACTCTGTTCCTGATGATGGAGAGTGGATACTTTTTTATGGGTTTCTACCTCTCCAAACGATGCGTCCATTTACTCTGTTTGAGTGATGAGTTGATTTCACATCAGAGGTGGATGTACCTGTAGTTAACGTGACATGGTGCACCCTGCACGACAGCGACAACATGAGTGTTGGAATATCTAATTCCTACTTGTCTCTAGTTGTGATTCTCACTAAGTAAAGGAGTATGTTCCTAGTAGTTAGGATCTATTTTCTAGTTTGGTGTGTGGTTGAGAGATTTCCTCAACCAACAGATTGTGTGTCTAAAATATTCTCCCTATCTTGAGACAACAATTTGTATATATGTAATTGTATTTGATTAATAATAGGAATCTGGATTCTCAGTTTTTATCTTGGTATCAACACCGGTGAGGGCGTGGCCCCTCCTGGGCTGAGGGAAATAAAGATTATATACCTTTGTTAATTTTTGTTTGTCCATCTAAGCTGAACGAACTTGGGGCAGACAAGACCAGATGCTAGACGAGGCTGATAGAATGCCTGGATCTCTGTTAGACGAGACCGAGAACGCTTGTTCAGTGAGCGCAAACTGAGAGGAGCAACAATCATGGCTGATCGCTGGCTGATGTTCAAGTAGATGAAAGTGAGCCAAAGAAGAGATTTATGAATTGGTTTTCGTCCAAAAGGCAGGGAGATGTGGAAGATGGTTAGTCAAATATTTTAAAATATGTTCCTCTTTCACTCCTGGCATCCCTCAACAAGCCAGAGGCTCCTGTGTTCATTTTAGGATCCATTGCGGCGACTGTTAATGGACTTATATTTCCTATTTTTTGGTCTTTTCCTTTCAAGTATTATTGCCAGTTTCTACGAGCCTCCCAATAAGCTTCGAAAAGATGCCAGTTTCTGGGAAGTTATGTATTTGGTTTCGGCAACTACAAGCCTCCTCGTGGGACCAACACAGAGGTATTGTTTCGCGGTTGCTGGTGGCAGACTTGTGCAACGTATTCGATCAATGACTTTTAACAAAGTTGTTTACCAGGAGATTGGCTGGTTTGATAATAGTGAAAATTCAAGTGGTGGAATAAGTGCAAGATTATCCACAGATGCTGCGACTATGCGTACCATAGTGGGAGATGCTTTATCTCTCGCTGTTCAGAATATTTCATCGATCGTTGCTAGTATTGTTATAGTTTTTCAGCAAACCTGATAAACTATGGCACTGACAAAAACCCATGGTAGTTGGGGATGGCGGGTTTCCCTAGCCCTGGCAGTGGTTCCCTCTGCTATAATGACAGTGGGAGCACTGGGGCTTCCAGATATGCCCAACAGTCTAGTGGAGAGAAGGAGCAAAGTAATGGCAGAGAAACGAACTGACTGCTTCTAGATCCGGTGTGCCTTGCTACTAGTCTCAGAAAATTCAACCTCACAGAATTGGAGTTTGGGAAGGTAAAGGTATTGAGCCTGATCAACTCAATGTAAAAGTGAAATTTGTTACAATTTCATATTTAAAAAAATAAAAAAACTCCGATGAAGCAATATTTATAAATGTTTTGGAATTAGAAGCATTGAGCTTAGCTAACTCAATGGAGTGGTCTTGTTAGAATTAGCTACTCTAACAAATCATGTAGGTAAATCCAAGACAATTATATCAGAAAAAGAAAGAAGAGACCAGAAGTACAGGAAATACTGATCTTGTGCAACATTGACACTGGAAATTAAATGATGACGGACAACGAGGTGAAAGTTTGTGTGAGTTTATATTCGTGTTTGTGGAATAGACTCTATTATGTTGTAATGTGAATCACAGTTGTAATGTAAGCAAATCTAGGATGTTTTATTATGGTCTTTGTAAACTATGTACCTGGTAACTCCAGAGTTGGAGTGTGTTGTAAGCCTTGTAAGGCATGTGTATCCCCATACAGTTCGTGGTAATCTAAAAACAACTAACAGAGCTCTTGGTGGCATGGTTGGGGGTGATCTGTTAAAACCCAGAACATGGTTACGGGTAATCCGACAAAACCCGGGTTAACAATGATGGAGGGGGATTTACAGGTACAGGTATAGGTGTGCAGTTATAATGGTTGGAAGAACCATGTATGCAAAGGACATCCTACAAGATTGGCGGTTGCAGCGGTTAGTACCCATGCATTCCAGTGGATGATTGCTCCTTTATATGGACATCAACATATTCTTTTTGGTATATTTGACCACAACTAGATTTTGCAAATTGATATTGAGACAAGTACTCACTAAGGGGGAGTGTTGGAATATGTAATTCCTACTTGTCTTTAGTTGTGATTCTCACTAAGTAAAGGAGTTTGTTCCTAGTAGTTAGGATCTATTTTCTAGTTTGGTGTGTGGTTGAGAAATTTCCCCAACCAACAGATTGTGTGTCTAAAATAGTCTCCCTATCTTGAGACAGCGATTTGTATATATGTAATTGTATTTGATTAATAATAGAAATCTAGATTCTCATTTTTTATCTATGAAGATGAAGGCCAGCTAGCAAGGGGCACAAAGCCCACAAAGCTTGAATCCGTGCCATTCAAGCTAGTTTGAAATTTGAAAGCTTGAATCCGTGCCATTCAAGCTAGTTTGAAATTTGAAATTGGATCGATCGTTATATTTTTAGCTCCAGAGCAAAAATATCAATTTTAATTGTGCATTCGATACAGGGTCTTTCCCATTCCCCTTCCTAAGCTAAACTCTCCAACATCTGCCATTTTATATGCAAATATAGTTTCACATATGATTCTATGCATAACTTAGGATAAGCAATCCAACTATTGGCTCGGTTCTCAATGTATCCAATTTGTTATCCATATTGACAATTATAGGAGGAAGAGAAGTTCCTCGCTGCAATAGGTTTATCATCACAGTTGTGTTATGTGTTTGAATCTCTAGGCTTTCTTTCAAGCATGTCTCAGACGCTCGGAAAACGTGGTAGAGAGACTCCGTTAGAAGAGGAAGAACAATTCATCACTCCAACGGTTTTATCATCACCATTGTGTTATGTTTTTGAATCTCTAGGCCTTCTTTCCAGCATGTCTCAAACGCTCATAAAACGTCGCTGAGAGGCGGAGTATCTGTCGGATTCCTCTGACTTCGGGGAATCCAAACGCTTCAATGGCCAAGACACCAACTCACTTCTTCAGTTTTTGTTGTTAGGCGAAACTATAGCAGCCGCAGAAGAAGAATGCGATTCCAGTGAGAATTTCAGATGTGAAGCCCTACGAAGCCTGGAGGAAGAGGTCAATGCAACATGTTCCACGTTTTTCAATCCCAACTCTGGTGATGAGTCAGTTAACTCGGATATTTGTAGCGAGCATGAAGCCAAACCCTCCTTACGGAGTTAGGGATGTTAGGAAAACTTATAAACTTAAACAATGATTCTGCATGCGGAAAGAACTGAAAAGAATCACTGAAACTTTATGCCCAGGAATACGAATTACCTCCAGCCATTGGTGAAACTGTTGATGCAATTTCCTTCTGAAACACCACGCTCCAGCTGCACATGCAAAAAGGAAAGAAGACGACTGATCTGAAGGCACTTCCGAGCTCTGCTATCTCAGCTAGATGGTGTAGAACTGAAGGGGATTGAGATATGAGCTTGGGGACCAAACAGATGAATTTATAGCTAAGCTTCCATTAAGCTTCTGATAGCTATGTGTCAGATGTCCCACAGATCAAGGCAGAGAACTCCAGATGGGAGTAATGGACCACTTCAGTAGCTCCTAATAATAAATTTATTAGCTGCAGTTGATTTCCTTAACTTAAGGAAACTACTGCAGTTGGTTTCCATAAGTTAAGGAAAGACTGCAGTTTAAATTCCATAATTTTAGGCAGCAATTGTGTAAAACTTAATGGAGCTAACATTCTCTCACTTGGTCCATTCTTCCAAACTTAATGTCTCAACTTAAAAACCATTGATAATCTGTATTAAGTAATAGATACATGAATCATGGCGATAAGTCCTCTAATGACGAGTATTATCTTCCATGTATTACTATGTATTTATTCTTATTATAATTTATGTGGCAACAATTTCTTAATGAATAAACCCTATGTTTATTCTTGGTCCTTCTTAAATGAATTTTCTCAAATCAACTTAAGGTGCACATAAATATGAGAAAAAACATCACAATAATTAAGAATTTCATTAACATTGTCCATACAATGAAAAACTGCATAATGGAACCAAGTCCCATATTCAATACATGATCCTTGAATTTAAACGGTGGCATGCCCTTAGTCAAAGGATCAGTGATCATTAACTCAGTGCTGACGTGCTCAACGACCACTTTCTTTTCTTTAACACGTTCCCTTATAGCTAAATACTTAATGTCGATGTGTTTATTTCGACTCCCACTTTTTTAGCCATAAAACCAGCAGCTGAATTATCACAATATATTCTCAATGGCTTAGAGATAGAATCCATAATTCTAAGCCCAGAAATGAAATTCTTAAGCCATACACCATGTAAAGCAGCCTCAAACAGGATATACATAAGCATGTAGTCTTTGGTCCCTTGAAGGTACCTCATTACTTTCTTTGCAGCTCTCCAGTGGTCTAAACCTGGATCACTCTGACATCGTCCCAACATTCCCAATGGGAGCTACACTTGGTGAACAATCCTTCATCCGAAATCTCTCTAAAATTTTATTAATATAGGTTTCCTGTGACAGACCCAAGATGCCTCGAAATCTGTCTCTATGGTTCTTAATGCCAATGACATAAGATGCCTCACCTATATCCTTCATATCAAAACTTTTAGAGAGGAATCGTCTCACCTCATGTAGCAAACCCTTATCATTGGTTGCTAGCAAAAAGGTCATCCACATATAAAACAAGAAAACAAATTTTACTCCCACTAACCTTCAGGTATATACATTGATCCATAATGTTTTCTACAAAACCAAAAAGAAGAAATTACATTATGGAATTTCAAATACCATTGGCAGGATGCTTGTTTTAAACCAGATAATGACTTCTTGAGCTTGCAAACCAATTGCTCACCATGACTAGAGGGGAATCAATGAAGATGTGTTATTAATGAAGAAGTGGTGTCAATCATTAATGACGAAGTGTTATTAATGAAGAAGTGTTAATAACCATCGTCTTTTAGTGCCAGTGTGAACATGCATTGAATCATATGTGACATTGTTTTGTAAATTAATGCAGTAAAGACCATTAGACAAAATACCATTCCCAACATAATCAGATTTATAGAATAGACTGAAAGATTCTTTTCTGAAAAGTTTTAAGGAATATCCAAAAGGTACAAGCCTTGAAACTGAGATCAAGTTTCTAGAAAAACTTGGAACGTAAAAGGTCTTTTCTAACTCCAAAACAAAGCCACTACTTAAAGTTAAATAACATGTTCTTATAGCTTCCACATGCGAGCCCATCTTGTTTCCTGATAAGATGCTTTGCTCACTTCCTACTGGCTTCCTTAGGTTTTGCAAACCTTTGCAAGGAATTCGAAATGTGAATTGTTGATCCAGAATCAATCCATCATGTGTTAATATTAACATTAACCATATCATATTCATAACAAACAAACAAGATTACTTCCTCAAGTTCGGGAATGTCAGAACGAATTTCAGAGAAATTTGCAGGTTGTACTACTGCATCAAAATAAAGAATCACATGCTTATGTTGAGGCTTAATAAACTTTCATGTTCTACCAATGTAAAACATGGTAAAAAGAATTGAATCAAATGACATGAAAATTGCCTGTGGGCTAAATTTTCAATTCAAACAGATTCAATAAAACTTTATGAACTTTCAAGTTTTACCAATGTAAAACATGCTAAAAAGAATTGAATCAAATGACATGAAAATTGCCTGTGGGCTGAATTTTCAATTCAAGTAGATTCAATAAAACTTTATGAACTTTAATGTTTTACCAATGTAAAACATCCTAAAAAGAATTGAATCAAATGACATGAAAATTGCCTGTGGGCTAAATTTTCAATTCAAGCAGATTCAATAAAACTTTATGAACTTTCACGTTTTACCAATGTAAAACATGCTAAAAGGAATTGAATCAAATGACATGAAAATTGCCTGTGGGCTAAATTTTCAATTCAAGCAGATTCAATAAAACTTTATGAACTTTCACGTTTTACCAATGTAAAACATGCTAAAACGAATTGAATCAAATGACATGAAAATTGCCTGTGGGCTAAATTTTCAATTCAAGCAGATTCAATAAAACTTTACGAACTTTCACGTTTTACTAATATAAAACATGCTAAAAAGAATTGAATCAAATGACATGAAAATTGCCTGTGGGCTATATTTTCAATTCAAGCAGATTCAATAAAACTTTACGAACTTTCACGTTTTACCAATGTAAAACATGCTAAAAAGAATTGAATCAAATGACATGAAAATTGCCTGTGGGCTAAATTTTCAATTCAAGCAGATTCAATAAAAATTTACGAACTTTCACGTTTTACCAATGTAAAACATGCTAAAAAGAATTGAATCAAATGACATGAAAATTTCCTGTGGGCTAAATTTTCAATTCAAGCAGATTCAATAAAACTTTATGAACTTTCACGTTTTACCAATGTAAAACATGCTAAAAAGAATTGAATCAAATGACATAAAAATTGCCTGTGGGCTAAAATTTTAATTCAAACAGATTCAATAAAACTTTATGATAAAACTTATTAATTCATAACTCCTGTGGGTAGGTTATGAAATTTTATCCTAATTAATCACATAAATATAATAAAAATTCATGTGGGATAAAATTTATTATATTCAGTGTAATTAATTACAATTTAATGTCTAAATAATCTTTATGTGATCTTGCCAATCAATATATAATTTTATTTAATTAAAGATGCTGTGGCTATTCTCTAATTAATTAAAATCATATGGATCACTAGACATTATTTTGCTGCATAAACAAAACTTAACCAGAGAGAAAAATAATGTTTACTGAAAGGAGTAAGTCAAAATGACATTTTAATGAACTCCATATAACTGTAATATTTTTCCAGCAAAATCAAATTTACATTCCTTAGTCTAACTGTCCCATAATTTATTTAAGACTAATTCTTAAATTAATTACAAAATGGGTTCCAAACAATTTGCAAACAAAACTGCAAATTTGAAATATTCAAAACAAAAGACTAAACCATTTCAAATATTGAAATATTGAAATATTTAAGAATGCATAAACCATTTCCTTTAATTTGCAAACACGCATAAAACATGACTCATATCAAAAAGGAATAGACTTCACAAAACATTTCATGTTCATACCCAAGACTTTGGTGAGAGCCTTCATGTCATGTGTATGTTCTTGAATGAATCAGGTCATATATTGACCTTGCCATTTACTTTAAACATATACATTTATAAAATAACCAGCTTGTCGACATGTATGCCTATCATGTAATTCACGAGATAACATGTTTCAAATCATTAAAAGAAGTACTAGACTATACCATTATGTGTCTGATATATTAAAATATGTCAATTATATGCTCATGACGTCCCCACCACATGCACCCAATGTGCGAGTGTGGAGAAAGAAAAAACAAGCAAAAGAGGAACGTGTTAAAGGCATCCAAACCCTCAAAAATATTTTATAAACTTCAAATATAAACTTAAATTTCAACAACGCATTGAAGCGCATATCTCACATGCCCTAAACTCTTAGATTCATGATGCATCGTTTAGTTTCTTCGCATGTAGCTCAACAATGTCTTTCAAAAAACAAAAAAAAAAATTATGCCATGAAAAGATGTGGTTCAGTACTACAAAATACTATATTTCCAAAAAGTTTTCAAAACCACGCCGTTCGACCAATACCTTACAAGATATATGATAAATGAGGTGATGTTCTACTCAGTCAAAAACGAGAAATATTAATCCTCAAATAAGAATTCAACTCAAGCAGATTCACCAATACCGCACAAGAGATTCAGGCTGCTTCTTACATATAAAATTTAATAACGCTTCTACACGTTATCATTTCTGGAAGAAACAGTGCATATATGATAAAAGGAATGATACTAGAAAGAATTTACTCTTCCATCCCATACAGTATGGTTTAATGAAGGGACAGATTAAAAAAAAAATGATCATGCAGGCTCAACATCATGTAAAATCATATGGTTAGATATGCAATTTAAGGATGTGATATGAGATACCCGATTACAAAAGTTGATTCTAAATGGGTAAAGGCATGTGAACTTTTCCGTTCCTTAATTCTTTATTTATCAAATCAAATGTGAACTTGAACTTTTACGTTCCTTATTCTTTGTCCTGAAAGTTTCTTGCTGACATACCAACGTCTTACGCATTCCATTATTTTAACAGCCAGGACAGTTCTCTGTACTCATTCATACTACACACATCGAATCTGCCGGTGCTACTCTGTGGCTATCAATTCTAAACTACCCATAATATCAAATTCACGCGGAATTCTATAAGGCCATCGATTCTAAGCTACCCACATCAATTTACACTAATTTTATAACCAGAAAATCCATTCCAATTCTATCCAAGTATCGACGACAGGAATCTACTCATGCAAACTCATCTGAATCGGCTCTGATGAGAATTAACACACGCAAGAATGCAAGGGCTGGTTCTAAAATCAGCGCTTACTGTCTTAATGAGCGGGACCCTATCAAAGCAAACCCTTGAATCCACAGATTCAAATTTATGCAGATCCATAGGAAAAACATGAAAATTCTCACATATATTCATGTTTATCAGTAACCCGAACTTAAAATTGCTAAAGCAATGACCCGAGCTGAGGCCATAAAGTATCTGGAACGATATAAAGGTCGAGAGATCGAAAAGAAAATCCCTTGCCAAATTTACAGAACTAAATCTCAGAAAATTGAAAGGAATGGAGGAAAACATACAAACAACATATATATCCATCGTAATCAGTTATATAGGCACGCACCATGAGATCAGAATCTCTGCCCGTACTTGTATCGATATATACAAAAAAAAAATAAAAAAATAATTGCACCATTTTTAACTAACGATGATATTCTGTCGAATAAATGAAAATAAAAATCACTTCAAAATATTCGAATCCACACCAAGGCAGAGGTAAATTAGGCTCTGATACCAACTGTTAGGAAAACTTAAACAGTGATTCTGCATGCGGAAAGAACTGAAAAGAATCACTGAAACTTTATGCCCAGGAATACGAATTACCTCCAGCCATTGGTGAAACTGTTGATGCAATTTCCTTCTAAAACACCACGCTCCAGCTGCACATGCAAAAAGGAAAGAAGACGGCTGATCTGAAGGCACTTCCGAGCTCTGCTATCTCAGCTAGATGGTGTAGAACTGAAGGGGATTGAGATATGAGCTTGGGGACCAAACAGATGAATTTATAGCTAAGCTTCCATCAAGCTTCTGATAGCTATGTGTCAGATGTCCCACAAATCAAGGCAGAGAACTCCAGATGGGAGTAATGGACCACTTCAGTAGCTCCTAACAATAAATTTATTAGCTGCAGTTGATTTCCTTAACTTAAGGAAACTACTGCAGTTGGTTTCCATAAGTTAAGGAAAGACTGCAGTTTAAATTCCATAATTTTAGGCAGCAATTGTGTAAAACTTAATGGAGCTAACAAGGGATTGATCTTTTTTATCTCCTACTGACTTTAGAAGACGAGCTCGGCATTCCCCGAGTCTCGTTTTGGACGTATGTCAATCCCGTGAAGCGATCTTGACCGCCAAGGGATTTTAGGAAAATTTAGATCTTAAATGATGGGATGGATTACATGAAAAAAGATTTTGCTAGCCAACAAATATTATTTGGTGGGGATCTTTTTGTAGCATGGGCACTAGAAACTGTCGGGTGCATTTGATTAACAACAAAGCCAGTGAAGACTACACTATCATGGCCATAACATCACCCCGTTGCTATACTACAAAGTGTGGCATTTCTAAGGGTGCTTAGCGCTTTCCCTGCCAATACGGGCATTGTTGACGTGTGGGAACATCTTATTCCAAGCTCATAAGAGCCTAATATTGTTCCAATTTCAATGCTAACAGAACCCATCGTACAAAACGGCTTCGTTTCCATCCACTAAAAATCTAAAATTAAAATTATTGTGATATGTTCTTCCCCGGGTTGTCCATTTACTTCGCCTAGCCCAGCAAAGAGAGACCGTGCTAGTGAAGTAATGCGTTACACTGTAATAAACGTAAATGCTTAGTGTGAAATTAAGTGGTTTACAACTATGGTTAAGATTTTAATTATGTAATTTATATAGAAAATTTGTGAGCCCATTAAAATTAAAAAATTGTGAGGATAATATAGACGAGTGAGGAATTACAAAATAAAATTTTGTGAATGTAAATAGTTAAGGGGTTACACCAGGAAGATATTATATTTTTTATTATTTCTGTGTAAATTCTGAAGTACTAATATTAAATATAGCATCAAAAACAAAGTCACAAGGGTGAATCTAACGTTTATAAGAAATAATAATTTTTTTATTATTAAAAGTTTTAAAATATTTAATTAATACGAAAATAGTAAAAATTACATTTATAGAAAATAAATTAAGTAGATTCTAATTAATTAATTACATTTATTTATTATTAAAAATTAAAAAAATCAAATAATTTAATTATTTGAAAAAAATTAATAATAAAATAAAAATCAAATTTATAAAAAAATAAATTAATGAATTTTCATGCTTTCAAAAATAAGGTTTATGAAAGTTGAATTAATTAATTTTTATGATATTAAAAATAATATTTATAAAATTGAATTCATTAACTATCATCAATATCAGACAAAGTAATATTGATTATATTTATGGGAATAAATGCCATAGTAACAAATATATTCCCTTGTGGCTTAGTTTCATGAATTGTGTATGTCAATCAAAATGTATCTAGTGATAAAATATGTAATATGTAGAGGATATCATTTGAGATTTATAACCTACATTTATCAAAATCATATGAGATGAGGTATATGGATGCTAAGGATTATACATAACTTGTTGAGTTAAGGGAACCAACCGTTTAGGACTAAAGGAAATATTTACTCCAAGAAAGACCAACTCTTGTATTTGGCCTAACTCTAGCTAGGTGGAAAGACTGCTCTAGGAAAGATGAGTCCTCCTCTACCAATTTGGGGCGGGAAGGGGTTTGGCGGGAGGCGGAAGGGGGACTGGGGGAGAAAGAGTGACTCTCTATGGGTGGGAAAGAAAGAAAATTGACTCTCTGCTATCATATGCACCTACATATGCACCTAGGCAGTGATACACACCCATGCAACTAGGTATACTTATTATGTGGGTAATACTATTTACTGATAAGTAGACTTATATAATCATCCTCTTATCTCTTTCTACTTGGACTAACACCTTGTAGCTTCTAAAATGATTCTCACTCCATTGACCTCACTATTAATATTAATTAACCATAATAAGCTAGATAAGACATATTAGTTCCACTTTATTTCAGTATAAGTTCACTTCACCTTTTCAACAAGATACCAGAAGGTATTTTCAAACATATCTTTGCGACAACACCTAGAACAATGATGTGACTTGAGGGAGACACAAATATTTGCACCCAATAAGATAGGAACTAATTTTTTGCTCAATAGTTTCGCAAGGGTGTAGGTCCACTAGTGTAGCTAACCTTTAATGGTCATTGAAAATCTAGAATATTATACTCTAGGTGAGAGACTTGAACTTTCTAATTGAGAATAGGTGGTTCATATAGCTTGAGATGATTGATATTAACAATATTGTGGTTGTCTATTGGAGAAATAAAATCCAAATGATATGCATGTCATTAACAAGTTAAGGAATGATATAGGGACAAGAGAAAACATGCTTGATTTTTTTATGGCACCACCCATAAAATGTTGTTTGTCCATAAAAAAATTGTAACTAACCACCAATTTGAAAATGAAAAGAGCCTTGATGGTAATCCTATAGGATTGATGAAAATCATGAGTGGATTGGAGTGAATTAGCAACCTCATAAAAAATGGCGCCAATTTATGCACAAATGATGATGCCATGTGTTTCTTATTATGTTGGTGCTAGGATAACAGGAGGAAGAGTGATGAGTAACCCATAAGGGGCCAATTGATCATAACCATAATAGAGTTTGAAGCCTAAATGACCAATAGACACATGGAAATCATGATTATAATTATGTTAGAAAACATGTAATAAGAATTTCCCATTGTTTATACTTATTGTGTTAGAATTATGAAGGGCGTGTCCAAAATTGTGATCGACCAATTCAGTTTGTCCTTATATTTATCGATGAATGGAAATGGAAAAATGAAGAATAAAACTGAATTATTGTCGAAGCCTCTTCCAAATTTTGTTGAGGAATGAAAACCCTTGAAAAACACAATCTTATGTGGGAAGTGGGAATGATATTATACATGGGGAAAAATAACTTGACAACTTGCCATGCTAAAGTGGCCTTGGGGCATGGAATTTAAAAATTGTTGTTTTCAAGAAACAACATAACACCACAGATATACAATTTTGTTTCCGAAATGTCATTGGAAGGGAACTAATAAAATATGTAGATAACATATTTTAGGGTTGAGAGGGCATTGGAAATGGCTAGAACAATCCATGTTTGCAATTTTCTAGTTTAACTTCCCTACAAAGAGGTAAATGCCTAATAAAATCTTCAAGCTAGCGTTATATATAGAGCTAGAACACATGTCTTTGCAAAGGGTATAAATTTATTAAGAATTCCAAAATGGCCTTCAAATAAAGACACATAAGCCTCCCTATTATATTTTTGTTCATTATCCTAGACAAAGAAAGATAATATGAGATGTTATGAGGCTAAAATATGCTAGAACAATGGCGAATTTTCTTGCAAAGATTTGATTGCATAAGTACATTATGGTTTCTCTTCTTCCTAGTAAAAAAGTGGATGATCCTACCTTCCTTCGTCATAGATGAAACATGGTGAGTCATGGTTTTCCTAGATATAACCCATGGTCACCCTTTAAATCTTTAAGAAATAGAAAGTTATGAAGAGAACAAAGAAGCTTTGTGTTCGAAAAATGTCGTAAGTGTGCATGAAACTTGTGTATGACTCGTATTTTCTTGATCTTCAAACTATCATGCATATACCACTAGATAGTTTGTCACAAATGATAATTATACTTAAAATCCAAAATCTAAACTATGAGGGTTATTTTCCTTATAATTTTGGACTTATTAAGTTGTTTTTTCATGCATACAATATATAAAATGTGGAAAATAGAGAACATACATAAAATAAATAACTCAAAACCACAATAGCACAAAATATGACCTAGGAAACTCTTTCGAGAGAAAACATAACTAAAACGTGAGTTTGTTTTGCTCTCTCTTTCTCTAAATGGAAACGGATGCAAGTACAAAGGAGTGATACCTATGGTCCGTGGGCTATTGCAATACACAAACCCTCTCTTTTTTGTCTCTCTCTATCCACTGTCAGCTACTCTTCTCAACTATGGAACAAAATGCACTCAAATATAATGTAATCCATTTTCCTCCTAGTTGTTTGGTTATAACATATTGCGATAGGCTACTAATGGCTAAGTTTGAATCCTTCAACCCTTAAATAGAGTTACAATATCAACTCTTCTAGAGTTTCTTCATCATTATCACATGGCTTACCCCTTTTCCATGAATAATTGGGGCTAATGTGGCATCCTCTTGAACAATGGTTGTCAAAACAAGAATGTCAACATTCAAGTGGCATAGATTTTGCATTTCGACTTCAATTGAGGATATCCTTACACTGTTAGAAAGGTATTTATGTGTTGAATAGTTCTAGGGAGTGTGTCACTTGAGAAAAAAAAAATTACCCCAAAAAAGCACCATTTAATGCCTCAAACTACTTCCCAAAGGTTTTAGACCCAATTCAATAAACTAAGACCTATTGGTAGAAATGGTCCTGTGAGTTGATTCCTCCAATTTTTCCACTCTAAAAGCATCAAGGTGGACAACCGACACAAAAGGTATAATGATACTTGCAAATGGACGACTTTGATGAATACTTCCCTTGAACATATAATGGCACGACACAATAGTGAACTTGGCATCATAGACTAAAGAAAACCAACAAGCACAATGGTGACACAAGAGACATCACCAAAGTCCATAGACTGGAAGGGTAACCAATCAGGTGAGATATTGACTCAATAAAAACATGACTCAACTCAAACTAATGGTGTGACTTTAAAGCTTGGAAAAAACCAACTATAAGAGTATGATTCAAACAAGTGTCATGTTTAAGGGCGACATACAACTTCCGTGATATAATGTGAAAGATGAAAAAAAATCCCCCCCTTTTTGTGTAGTGTACCCCCTTCATATTTTAATGAGTAGAAAAGAGATGAGTAGTATAATGGTATGCATCTCATTCTGAGGCTGACAGAAGTGACCTAATAAAAGCATGAAGCAGTGGCGAAGTATCTAGAAATGGAAATCCACTCATTGCAACAGTCTCTCTGAAAGGTGATGATGGGTTGCATAATGGAGGCAAGACGGATACAAAGGAAAGAGGTCGATCATAGCTACAAGGTTGTTGAGTGAAATGAAGGCAAGTTTTGTGATGAAAACATTTAGCAAGACATTAAGGACATGGGCATAGGGGACCATAGATAAACATGTAAAAAATATTGGGACCCCCTATAGGTTGATGGCTAGAAATACGTGAGAAAGAGAGGCATGAGGCTCATTGATGATGTCATGGAAGGTACTAAAGAGGATCCGTGAAACTATGAATAATCATAGCATGGGCACAAAAATGAAAATCGAGTGCTATTCTAGGGCACCCATGATGGATAGGTTCTACTGTACAACTTATGATGCACAAAAAGACATAGTTAATGCCACAACATAGCATGGTGGGCCATAACGAAAGTGAAACAATGATGGAAAAGGTCGATAATGAAGTGACAAGATGGATGGATCATAATCATATATGCTAGTATAAACTCCTATACCTCAAGGAAACAAAATATATTTGTGTCAATGTTGTATTTATTTTGGTGTGTGTTTTCTGGTGATGTAGTATATACATATTTATAAATCATGACATAGTTGAATAGATTATGAAATGTAGTGTCCACTACTATGGATAGGCCAATGATTCCAATTGACATGTATCAACTCATGTGTCATTGTTTGCAACAAATGGCACACTATGATGGGGCAATTCCACATCCTATTAAAGTTCCATGTTCCTAAAGGTTGATGATTCCAAAGCTAAATAGAACCATAGTGTTATCAGGAATGACCTAAGGACATAAAGGGTGAATGATCTCATGAGCTAAGACAACTCCTTGATAATGATGATCAAGACATGAAGAGGGTATGAGACATTAGTTTCTCAGGGAAGTTAGAGAGGATAATCTAATGGAAAGTTCAGTGCTAGAAATCCTAGAATTGACTCAATATGAGGGTGGTACTTCATTGGATGACTTAGGAAATGCACTTTGGATCGAATCAAGATTTTGAGTGCCAAGCTCTATCATTTCAAATGTCAAGAGAGTAGAGGCATCGTGAGGCATAGTTTACCATAGCTTATCATGTGAAGCCATGACATCCAAGATGACCTTATATGAAGGAAACTCAATATCAAGGGAGTCATGTGAAAGTGATAGAATGACTACTTGTGTGGGAAGAGTATATTGATCATATTCCATATTAGGATGGATTTTCTAGCTAGTGCCATCAAGGGGTGGTTGGACCATTGAAGAAGTGATTACTTCCACAAAAGGTGGCATTATGTCCCCATGAGATTCGTCTTCAGTAGGCACTGCCATAAGATCAGGAGGTCCAAGGGATTCACTAGTAACAAAAGAGATCGTGTTAATAGTGGAAGTAAATGTTCATGGGTTCAGAGGAGCAAGCGGAAAGGTTCCCATTAATGAGGAGTCTTTAAACATCCCCACTGTAATGATCTCGGCAAGATTAATGGAATCACCTACAAAGGAGACTAACTAACTATGGTTAAATCACATATCTAGCTTGTAGAAGTCTAACTGGTCAATGGTGACTATCTTACCCTAATGGGGGAAGATCACAACTCAAAATAATTATGATACAACAATGGTCATAGTGTAAAACCAACATCACCCGAGAACGAAGTTATAATTTAGCAATGCATCGATGATCTCGACCTCAACATAGATCGTGTTGACCCTAGCTCAATAGGTAAAGCATAAAATACCCCTTGAGAATATAAGGTATGCCCATGGAAAGCTTCAATGTTGATCTTGGTGCAAACAATGTAAAGGAACCAAGAGCCTTCCAACACTTCGATGACATAAAGCAAGTCAATGCCCCCTCATCCAAAGCTATCTTATGAACACATTGTCCAAAAACTTGGACCATAATCTGGAATGCCAGATGATGTGGAAGACGAGGTTCCCATAGAGAAGGATTGAACATCATGATATTCAAATATGTGGGATCTTCCCCATCGATAGCATATGAAAGTGCATTGTGTTGCATCAAGAAACATTGCAATACTTCTAATGCAGACATAGTAGTTGGATCCTCAAGTAGAGCTTGGGCCAAGTCCTCGAAAATACATTAGGATTATGCATAGTATTTTGAAATCCACCCTTAGGCACGAAACAATGTTTAGCAATGCCTTATCAAAACAGAGAAGGTCGGTAGGTGGATGTTGGGTCACAGGCTCCGAGGTAGAAGTCCCACTCTTAGGATTCTCATCATTGTGTGCTCTGGACGTGACATTGATTCCTTGCTTAACCATAAGGATATATTGTGTACAACACGAGGCACTAGAAGAGTTTCCCCAACTACCCCCTTACTGAGGTGGTGGAGGGTTTGCAACCATGTGTTGTTGCTGGGTAGGACAAGGATTCATCAAGACAACAAGTTTACGAGAAACATGTTGTTGCAAGAAGTATTGATGAATCTCATCCATCTGGGGTAACTCGCGAGTGAGATAATCTTCCCCACCTGAATGTTGACATTCTTATTTTGACAACCACTATTCAAATGGATGCCACATTAGCCCCAATTTTTCATGGAAAAGGGGTAAGCCATGTGAGCATGATGAAGAAACTCTAGAAGAACTCATATTGTAGATCTAGTTAAGAGTTGAAGGATTCAAACTTAACCATTAGTAGCCTATCGGGATATATTATAACCAGACAACTAGGAGGAAAATGGATTACATTATATTTGAGTGAATTTTGTTCCATAGTTGAGAAGAGTAGTTGACAGTGGATAGACAAAAATAAAAAAAATAGAGGGTTTGTGTATTGTAGTAGTCCACGGGCCATAGGTCTCACTCCTTTATACTTGCATCCATTTCCATTTAGAGAAAGAGAGAGAAAAACAAACTCATCTTTTAGTTATGTTTTCTCTCAAAAGAGTTTCCTAGATCATATTTTGTGCTATTATGGTTTTAAGTGATTGTATTTATGTATGTTCTCTATTTTCCACATTTTATATATTGTAAACATGAAAAAAACAACTTAATAAGTACAAAAGTATAAGGAAAATAACCCTTATAGTGTATATTTTGGAGTTTAAGTATAATTATTATTTGTGACAAACTATCCAATGTTATATGCATGACAGTTTAAAGATCAAGAAAATACAAGTCATACATAAGTTTCATGCACACTTATGAGCTTTTCCAACCCATTGCTTGTTTTTTCTCCTCATAACTTTCTATTTCTTAAAGATTTAAAGGGTGACCATGGGTTTTATATAGGAAAACCATGACTGACCATGTTTCATCTATGAGGAAGGTGGGATCATCCAATTTTTTACTAGGAAGAAGAGAAACCTTAATGTACTTATACAATAAAATCTTTTGAAAGAAAATTCACCATGGTTCTAGCATATTTTAGCCTCATAACATCTCATATTATCTTTGTTTGTCTAGGATAAGGAACAAAAATATAATAGGGAGGCTTATGTGTCTTTATTTGGAGGCCATTTTGGAATTCTTAAAAATTTATACACTTTGCAAAGACATTTGTTCTAGCGCTATATACGATGCTAGCTTGAAGCTCTTATTGGGCATTTCCATCTTTGTAGGGAAATTAAACTAGCAAATTGCAAACATGGATTGTTCTAGCTAGTTCCAACTCCCTCTCAACCCTAAAAGTTGTTATCTATGGATTTTATTAGTTCCCTTCCAATTACATTTTGGAAACAAAATTGTATCTTCGTGTTTTGTGTTATTTCTTGAAAACAACAATTTTTAAATTCCATGCCTTAAGGCCACTTTAGCATGGCAAACTGTCAAGTTGTTTTTCCCCATGTACAATATCATTCCCACTCCCCACTTAAAATTTTATTTTTTAAGGGTTTTCATTGCTCAACAAAATTTGGAAGAGACTTCTACAATTATTTAGTTTTATTCTTCATTTTTCTTGTTCCATTCGTCCATAAATATAAGGTTAAACTGAATTGGTCGATCACATTTTTAGACATGCCCTTCATAATTCCACCACAATAAGTATAAACAACGAGATATGCTTATTACATGTTTTCTAACATAATTATAATCATGTTGTCCATGTGTCTATTGTCCATTTAGGCTTCAATCACTATTACAATTATCGTCACTTGGTCCCTTATGGGATACTCATCACTCTTCCTACTGGTATCCTAGCACCAACATAATGAGCAACACATGGCATTGCCATTTGCGCAAAAATTGGCACCATTCGTTCTGAGGTTGCTAATTCACTTTAATCCCCTCTTGTTTTTCATAAATCCTTTAGGATTACTGTCAAGGCTCTTTTCATTTTCGAAGTGGTGGTTAGTGACAATTTTTATATGGGAAAAAAACATTTTAAGGGGTGGTGACATAAAAAAATCAATCATATTTGCTCTTGTCCCTATATCATTCTTCAACATATTAATGAAATGCATATCATTTAGATTTTCTTTCTCCACCAGACATCCACAATATTGTTAATATCAATCATCTCAAGCTATATGAACCACCTATTCTCAATGAGGAAGTTCAAGTCTCTCACTTAGAGTATAATATTCTAGATTTTCAATGGCCATTAAAGGTTAGATACACTAGTGAACCTACACCCTTGTGAAACTCTTGAGGAACAAACTAGTTCCTATCTTATTGGGTGTGAAGATTTGTGTCCCCCTCAAGTCACATCATTGTTCTAGGCGTTGTCACAACGATATGTTTGAAAATGCCTTTTGGTATCTTGTTGAAAAAGTGAAGTGAACTTATACTGAAATAAAATGGAACTAATATGCCTTATCTAGCATATTATGATTAAATAATATTAATAGTGAGGTCAATGGATATAGAATAATTATAGAAGATACAAGGTGTTAGTCCAAGTAGAAAGAGATATGAGGACTATTATATAAGTCGACTTATCAGTAAATAATATTACCCACATAATAAGTATACCTAATTGTATTTGTGTGTATCACTGCCTAGGTGTGTATGTAGCTGCATACGATAGCAGAGAGTCACTCATCTTTCTTTCCCACCCATAGAGAGTCACTATTCCCCCCCTCCTCCCCCCACAAATTGGTAGAGGAAGACTCGTCTTTCCTAGAGTCAGTCTTCCAACCTAGCTAGAGTTAGGCCAGATACAAGACTTGGTCTTTCTTGGAGTAAATCTTTCCTTTAGTCCTAAGCGATTGGTTCCCTTAACTCAACAATTTATGTATAATCCTTAGAATCCATATACCTCATCTCATATGATTTTGATATATGTAAGTTATAAATCTCAAATCATATCATCTACATATTATATATATTATCACTAGATACATTTTGAGTGACATGGAAAATTCATGAAACTAAGCCACAAGAAGGGAAGATAATTGTTACTAATGCATTTGTTCCCATGGATATAATCAATATTACTTTGCCCCATATTAGTGATGGTTAATGAATTCAATTTTATAAATATTATTTTTAATATCATAAAAATTAATGAATTCAACTTTTATAAATCTTATTCTTGATATTATGAAAATTAATTAATTTACATTTTTATAAATTTGATTATTATTGTTTTTCAAAGTAATTAAATAATTTTGTTTTTTAATAATCAATAAATTCTTAGGGTGATATATATGTAATTAATTAATTAGAAACTACTTAATTTATTTTCTATAAATTTAATTTTTTTATTTAATTTTTAATATTTTCTTATTAATTTAATATTTTAAAACTTTTAATAATAAATAAATTCTTATTTCTAAGGTCACCGTAATGACTTTGTTTTTCATAATAGGTTTAATATTATTACTTCAGAATTTACATAGAAATAATATAAAATATAATATATTTCTCGTGTATTCATAAAATTTTATTTTGTAATTCCTCACTCGTCTATATTATACTCACAAATTTTAAATTTTTTTTTTTTTTAATAAGTTGGATCACAATTTTTTTTGTATAAATAAGTACATAATTAAAATCTTAACCATTGTTGTAAACCACTTAATTTGAAACTAAGCATTTACGTTTATTGCAGCATAACACATTACTTCCGTGGCACCCGTCTCTCTTGCTATGTTAAGGGGAAGCAAATGGATAACCCGGTGAGGAACATATCACAATAATTTTAACTTTAAATTTTAGTGGACGCAAACGAAGCATTTTTGTACGATGGGTTCTGTGAGCATTGAAACTGGGACAAAGTTCGGCTCTTATGAGCTTGGAACAAGATGTTCCCACTCGATCGCATTGCCCGTATTGGCAGGGAAAGCGCTAAGCACCTTTAGAAACACCAGGCCTTGTAGTATAGCGGAGGGGTGACGTTATGGCCGTGACAGTGCAATCTTAACTAGCCTTGTCGTTAAACAAATGCACCTGGTAGTTTCCAGTGCCCATGCTGTAGAAAGATCCCCACCAGATAATATATGTTGGCTAGCAAAACTTATGTTCATGTAATCCTGCAGCTGGCTTGCATCACAAGCATCTTCATACTATTCACATTGTTCATTGTTTCTGAATTCGTCCTTGAAAAGCTTAAATTCATCCATTCATTTAAGATCCAAATTTTCCTAAAACCCTAGTGGTTAATATCTGCTAGAGTCGTCCTTCAAGTCCAAAACGAGACTCGGGGAATGTCGAGCTCATCTTCTAAAGCCGGTAGGAGTTAAAAAGATCAATCCCTAACTCCGTAAGGAGGGTTTGGCTGCATGCTCGCTACAAATATCCGAGTTCACTGACTTATCACTAGAGTTGAGATTGAAAAAAGTGGAACATGTTGCATTGACCTCTTCCTCCAGGCTTCGCAGGGCTTCACATCCGAAATTCTCACAGGAATCACATTCTTCTTCTGCGGCTGCTACAGTTTCGCCTAACAACAAAAACTGAAGAAATGAGTTGGTGTCTTGTCCATTGACGCGTTTGGATTTCCCGGCGTTAGAGGAATCCGACAGAGACTCCGGCTCTCAGCCACGTTTTATGAGTGTTTGAGACATGCTTGAAAGAAGGCCTGGAGATTAAAAAACAGAACACAATGGTGATGACAAAACGGTTGCAGTGATGAATTGTACTTCCTCTTATAACGGAGTCTCTTTTCCACGTTTTCCGAGCGTCTGAGACATGCTTAAAAGAAAGCCTAGAGATTCAAACACATAACACAACTGTGATGATAAACCTATTGCAGCGAGGAACTTCTCTTCCTCCTATAATTGTCAATATGGATAACAAAGTGGATACATTGAGAACCGAGCCGATGTAAATTGGGTTGCTTATCCTAATCTATGCATATAATCATGTGTGAAACTGATGGGTATTTTTCTTTAAATGGGGAAAATACCAAAAACCAATATTTAAACACACTGAGGCAATGCTCTGTTTCTTTTACTCCAGGATCTTTTGTGCATAGAAGACTTAAAAGAAATTTCACTCAGAGAACTAGAGTATTTCACCACCATAAAAGATTTCTATTCATTAAAACAAAAACTGATACATCATCTTTTACTGAGAGGGATTTACCAAAACAAATACTCTGCCTCTTTTACAAAATGATTTTTACACTGCTGTGTAAAATCTTCATCCACTGCTGTAAAATAAAATTTACATAAGTTTACTGCTGTAAACAAAATTCACTCAGACTTACAAAAAAAACTTCACCATTTTCTTTATGCAAAACCACACATGGTTTTTGCTATTCCTCTGTTTTACAATTCCTTACAAAACATTACCAAATACGTTTGTGCACTGTTGTGCATTCACCCTCTGGTTCTTCACATTTTTCACACTGCTGTGTGTTCAATGCATACAACACATGGTTTTCGCTTCACCACTCTATATTACAATTCCTTACAAAACATTACCAAATACATTTGTGCACTGCTGTGCATTCACCCTCTGGTTCTTATCCTTTTACACACTGCTGTGTGGGTTACAATACATCGCACTGCTGTGCCTCACTCTTCAATTTCATTACATCGCACTGCTGTGCATTACCATACCTCTTCTACCTTACAATGCACACACAAGAAAACATTACATATATATCCATGGCAATAAAACAAAAGGACTTACATACGTTTCCACTTGCCATGCTTCCGTAAAAAATAAAAAAACAATAAAATTAAATGTTTTTATCAGCCTTTACTTGTGCCCATACTCCCCCTGAAATAACATTAAAAACTTCACCAAAACTTACCAACCTACAGTAAATTGCATTTACTGTTTTACTGACATTTACTGACGGTAAAGGAACTTTTACTTCACGTCAAATTTATTTGCTGCAGACTTGTACTTTAACCATTGACTTTATTTGCATCGCATCGCAACTTTACTCATGTCAAAGATGCCGACCCTAAAACATTGCCGATAGCGATGTGCCGATGCGATATCGGCGATCGCTCATCGCACAAAAACAAAACCACTTGTAAGTCCTCCGCTGCGACTTCGCCGATGCGATATCGGCGATATTTCATATCGCTGCTGCTGCCTGCCTCCGATACTCCAACCCGCCGATATGCCGACTTGCCGATATGCGATATCGGCGATCGCTCGTCGGAAGCACAAAAGCTTCTTTATGATTTCTTCACTTCGACTTTGCCGATGCGATATCGGCGATCGCTTATCGCAAACACAAAGGCTCCTTTATAATTCCTTCACTTCATTTTGCCGATGCGATATCGGCGATTGCAGTTGAAATTATATTTTCAACACTCCCCTTTAATTTCAACTGTCGGGCATTCAATCATACCCAAACACTTCCTCACATGGAGGGATTCACTAACTGCTTCTGATGCAGTTCATAAACAAACAATGTTGTCTTCCTCTTAATAGAGGGATTAACCTGAAACTGTGCTTAAGAGCACCTTCCTCATGACAGAGGGATTTACCTGTGTATGCTAAAAAGCATCTTCCTCTTGACAGAGGGATTTATCACACTATGCTAAAAAGCATCTTCCTCTTGACTGAGGGATTCACCATGACACTGTGCTGAAAAGCACCTTCCTCTTTAACAGAGGGATTCACCAAGAACTTCACTTCCTCTCACGGAGGGATTACTGCCAAACACTGCTTTAGATGCAGTTTCAAAACAAAACATTCATTGCACTGTCGTGCATACTCATTACATTGTTCTTTTATGCTGCTGCATATTCTCTGCTGCACTGTTGTGCCATCTTCTTTGTTGCGTCTACCCCACACTGCTGTGTCTGCTCCACGCTACTGCGTCTACACCTGCACTGCTGTGCGTTAATAAAATTTTTTTTACATATGCGTTGTTGCGCCTTTCCTTTCTCACATTCACATTGTTGTGTGAGAATTCTTTACTTGTGCACTTACGTGTGCTTCCCTTCTTCACAGTGGGAAAACTTTTCTTCACGCTGCTGCGTGCTCCCCTTCATTGATTACAATCGTACTTCTGCTATGTCTCACTTGCATTTCAGATGCAAACAACACACTCACTGCACTTACATTTGCTGCTGTAAAGAAAATTTTCTTTTACATGTGCTGCTGCCCATTATATTTCGTTTTCGGTTTTTTTTAACAAAAAAATCTTCATGCTGCTGCATTTTTCATATTCACACTGCTGTGTGTTTTTACTACATATTCTCCAACAACAAAAACAAAACTTACATTACCCTTTTCACTGTTGTGTGAGAAATTTCATTGCATTCTCAGCCACTGGGCATTTATGCTCTGCTGCGTTTTGCCTTCTTCTCATTTTCTTCTCACTGCTTTGCATTTTCATTCCCAATACAAAACATTTCATCTGCTGTGTATTATACTCACTCTGCTGTGAGTATATTCTCTCACATTACATAAAAGGAAAACTACATTCCATTGCTATGCATTTCAATCCATGTGTTCCACAAAAAAAATTTCCATGTTGCCCCTGTTTTATGTTCTGCCTTCACACTGCTGTGCGGGTCTCCTTGCTTTGCATTACAATGCATATACAATGCATATGATTCACATCTAATTCATCTTCATCTTCACTCACACACTGTTGTGCATTCTACTGCTTCTCATTTTCCTTATCGTGCTGCTGCACTTCACATTTCAACTGTTGGGTTATCAGTCCTACCCAGACACTTCATCAAAAATTCGAAACTTTTCTGATCCAATGGTTTGGTCAGAATATCAGCAACCTGCTCTTTCTCTGCTCTCATGGGAGATTTAATTTCATATCTCTCCCCTATAAGAAGATTCATTCGATAGAGTTCTACCAGGGTCTTCATCAAATCTTCAATTTCTTCCTCTGTCATATTGACAAGGGTTTTGGCTGTGAAGCCCATCTCAGCCATCTTGGCAAGAGTTACATATCGAACTCTATATTCTTTAAACAGATCTTCAAGAAACTTTAATTCCTTTCTCCCATTCATGGGTTCTGCCCATTTCCTATCTTTAACTCCATCTTTTAAATAAACAGGGTCATCAACATGACTGGATAAAGCAAACAAAGAATTCATACCTTCATTTGTTGCCTCTTGTTCATTTCTCCTCAAGGGTGTCTCTTGGTGCCCTTGCGTTGGCACTGCTGTTTGGGGATGTACTTCAGCCATCTCCTCATCATCTTCATTATGAGACAAACAGTTTTTATCATTCACTGTTTTCTCTAAGCTTTCATCACAAGCTTCTTCCTCAATGAACTGAGGTTTTGTTGTCTTCACTTTCTCCATGCCTTGATAGGCTGCCTTGAGAGTTTCCCATGCTTCTCTGGATGTCTTAGCTGCTGCTATCCTTGGAAACACACTCTCATCCACTGCTCGATACAAAAAGTAGAGGGCCTTAGCATCCTCCTTCTTATAGTTCTTCAACAGCTCTTTCTCTGCGTGAGTTAAGCTATTAAACTCATCATTATTTGCTGGTTTTTCAAAACCATCCTCAACAAGTTCCCATAAATCTTCTGAGAAAAGAAAAGCTTTCATAACTATTGCCCAATAGTCATAGTTCTTTTCATTAAGCTGTGAGAGCTGGGTGTTAAACATACCCATGCTAGTGCTGGTGCTAGCCATTCCTTGCATCCTCAACTATGCTTCAATTTCTTGACTGTGTATTTTAAAATCACTGACTGTTTCTTCAACAGCGACACAGAAGAACTTGAGAAATACCTTAATCCTTTTGGCTGAGTCTTCACACTGCTGGAGAAGTTTTAACTGCTGCAACCACACCTTCCTTTAGCTTCTTTGAGTCTTCAAAGAGCCTGGACTAGCTCTGATATCACTGATGGGTATTTTTCTTTAAATGGGGAAAATACCAAAAACCAATATTTAAACACACTGAGGCAATGCTCTGTTTCTTTTACTCCAGGATCTTTTGTGCATAGAAGACTTAAAAGAAATTTCACTCAGAGAACTAGAGTATTTCACCACCATAAAAGATTTCTATTCATTAAAACAAAAACTGATACATCCTCTTTTACTGAGAGGGATTTACCAAAACAAATACTCTGCCTCTTTTACAAAATGATTTTTACACTGCTGTGTAAAATCTTCATCCACTGCTGTAAAATAAAATTTACATAAGTTTACTGCTGTAAACAAAATTCACTCAGACTTACAAAAAAAACTTCACCATTTTCTTTATGCAAAACCACACATGGTTTTTGCTATTCCTCTGTTTTACAATTCCTTACAAAACATTACCAAATACATTTGTGCACTGCTGTGCATTCACCCGCTGGTTCTTCACATTTTTCACACTGCTGTGTGTTCAATGCATACAACACATGGTTTTCGCTTCACCACTCTATATTACAATTCCTTACAAAACATTACCAAATACATTTGTGCACTGCTGTGCATTCACCCTCTGGTTCTTATCCTTTTACACACTGCTGTGTGGGTTACAATACATCGCACTGCTGTGCCTCACTCTTCAATTTCATTACATCGCACTGCTGTGCATTACCATACCTCTTCTACCTTACAATGCACACACAAGAAAACATTACATATATATCCATGGCAATAAAACAAAAGGACTTACATACGTTTCCACTTGCCATGCTTCCGTAAAAAATAAAAAAACAATAAAATTAAATGTTTTTATCAGCCTTTACTTGTGCCCATACTCCCGCTGAAATAACATTAAAAACTTCACCAAAACTTACCAACCTACAGTAAATTGCATTTATTGTTTCACTGACATTTACTGACGGTAAAGGAACTTTTACTTCACGTCAAATTTATTTGCTGCAGACTTGTACTTTAACCATTGACTTTATTTGCATCGCATCGCAACTTTACTCATGTCAAAGATGCCGACCCTAAAACATTGCCGATAGCGATGTGCCGATGCGATATCGGCGATCGCTCATCGCACAAAAACAAAACCACTTGTAAGTCCTCCGCTGCGACTTCGCCGATGCGATATCGGCGATATTTCATATCGCTGCTGCTGCCTGCCTCCGATACTCCAACCCGCCGATATGCCGACTTGCCGATATGCGATATCGGCGATCGCTCGTCGGAAGCACAAAAGCTTCTTTATGATTTCTTCACTTCGACTTTGCCGATGCGATATCGGCGATCGCTTATCGCAAACACAAAGGCTCCTTTATAATTCCTTCACTTCATTTTTCCGATGCGATATCGGCGATCGCAGTTGAAATTATATTTTCAACAGAAACTATATTTGCATACAAAATGGCAGATGTTGGAGAGTTTTGCTTAGGAAGGGGAGCGGAAAAGACCCTGTATCGAATGCACAATTAAAATGGATTTTTTTTCTTTGGAGCTAAAAATATAACGATCGATCCAATTGTAAATTTCAAACTAGGTTGAATGGCGTGGATTCAAGCTTTGTGGGTTCTGTGCCGCGTGCTAGCTTTCCTTCGTCCTCATGTTGCCACTTCCGTACAGGGTGCACCTTCCACCTCTGATAGTCATGTCAACTCATCACTCAAATGGAGGAAATGAACACCCCGTTTGGAGAGAGGTAGAGACCCATACAAACGTCGCCATTCTCCGTCATCGGAAACAGAGTCGTTTCACGATCGGCGACAATTCCTGGCAATTCCTCCATTATATATATATATATATAAACAATAACCATTCAATGGCAAAACAGAGAGTTTCCTAATATAAATAACTTTATTATTCAAACATAAAATGCTTACACGTGGCTGAAAATCATTCATAGATAAATTAAAGATACACGCCAAACAAGGAATGAAAGAGATGGGATCGCGGCACGGCTGGAGCTAACCAGCCATATATTGGGTATTTAATGCTCTCAGAACAGCACTCTACTTAGCTCGATAATACCGGAGCGGACAAATATTATTTAATGCCGAATTTGTCTGCTCCCGTGTTATCGCGTTAAATCGCGTGCTGCTCTGAAGACATTAAATACCGAATATATGGCTGGTTAGCTCTTTCCATCGCGGCACACTGTCTCTACACTGGAAATAGGGCTTCCCACCAACGCTAGTCGGTCACGCTTTGCTTTCCCAAACATAATACAGTTCCCGCGGCATTTCCACGAAATAAATCCTTCCATGGCATTCTATTCATAATCACTTCCAAGCTTTAATGGTAATCAGGGAATAATTGATAGAATATCCCTGGCAGGTAATTTAATGAGACACAAATGATTTTTCATTCTCCTATGTGATGTCAATAAGGGATTGGAAGCCCTCCTGATGGATGGTCGAAATCTTCCTTCTCCAGGGGCCATTAATGGAGACATTAACTCTTTTCGGCCCAGACGCTATGCGCTGCAATTTATCGTGGCCAGGCCGTGACCGCAAACCAGCATCCTCTCTTTTCCATTGCACCGTTTCTGAATTATCCTTGCCCTTCAACTCTCCTCTCTGAGAAGAATATATTATTTCATGATAAGTATGTCGTCAATCCAAATGATCAATGTCAGCTTCTTCTCGTTCCATCGTTATCACACTTGGCGTAATTTTGCAGCCACGTCGTCGGCCTAATTTCTTATGCCAGCCGCTCAGTTCCATGGCAGTGCTGACCAACAAGTGTCAGAGAACAGAGTCGACACTCGAAGATTTCCCCCTTTTATTATTAAACATTTCAATTTATACACATCTCCAGCGGTAGATGAACAATAACTGCGCCCAATGATATTTATATGATATTTATTATCTAGTGACACTAGCCGACTATGCTGACCGCTAAACAATGATTGGTTCCGTCTGAACAGTGAGCGACGCTATTCGTGATTAATTTCTCACACCTTCCCTTAATCACGATCTACATGTTAACTTTCCTACTGGTCTAAGTCTCAGCTAAGCTTACAACATAATTCGGATTTTCTACAATGCATAACTTACTTTTACACATTTCAAATTTAGCCTTTCCAAGAGGCTTGGTGAATATGTTAGTTACATTTTCATTTGTATTACAACATGATAAGTCACAGCTAAGCTTACAACATAATTTGGATTTTCTACAATGCATAACTTACGTTTACACATTTCAAATTTAGCCTTTCCAAGAGGCTTGGTGAATATGTTAGCCACATTTTCATTTGTATTACAACATGATAAGTCAATTTCTTTTGATTGCAATTTTTATCTTACAAAATGATGTTGTGTGTCAATGTATTTTGTGCTTGCATGATATATAAGATTGTTTCCCAATTTGATAGTGCTTTGATTGTCACATCTGGTCACTGTAGGCGCTTGTTGTGTTTCTCCAACATCTTCAAATATCCTTCCAAACCATATTTCTTCACAGGTAGTACTGCATAATGCTTTATACTCAGCCTTAGTGGATGACAAGGAAACAATTGGTTGTTTCTTACTGCTCCATGATATTGGTCCTGAACCGATATTAAACATGCATCCAGAAGTAGATTTCCTATCATCTAGATTTCCAGCCCAGTCAGAATCAGAATACCCTGCCAACTCAACATCAAATTCATCAGTATACATAATATCAAAATTAAGTGTTCCTTTAAGATATCGAAGGACTTTCTTTGCTGCTTTCCAGTGGCTTTCACAAGGCTTAGCTATGACCTGACTAAGTATGCTGATAGAATATGCTATATCTGGCTTGGTAGTGGTGAGATAGTTCATACTTCCCACCAGTTGACGATACAAGGTTCCGTTCACTTCTTTGGTTCCATCATCACTGCGCAATTTGACATTCTATTCTAAAGGAGTAAGTGTTGCCTTGCATTCAATCATATTGAACTTTTTAAGGATTTCCCTTGTATATTTTCTCTGTGTGATTAGTGTCGTGCCAGATTCCCTCCAAACTTCAAGACCTAAACAATAATGCAATTCACCAAGATCCTTCATTTCAAATACATGCAACAAATGAATTTTAATTTCTTCAATCAACTTGCATGCATTCCCTGTTATGATAAGATCATCAACATATATAAATATTGAAGCAACATTCCCACCTTCACCTTCCTTGATGTACAAGTTAGGATCATTTTTGCTTCTCATAAAACCTTTCTCATAAAAGAAAGAATCAATTTTCACATACCAAGATCTTGGTGCTTGTTTCAAACCATATAAAGCTTTCTTTAACTTGCAAACCAGATACTCCTGTCCCTGTTTTACAAACCCTTCAGGCTGAACCAAATAAACTTCTTCCTTTAACTCACCATTCAAAAATGCAGATTTGACATCTGACTGATGCATTTTCCAATTATATTTTGTAGCTAATGCAATCATGATTCTAATTGTGTTCAACTTAGCTACAGGTGCAAAAGTATCTTCATAATCAATTCCCTCCTTTTGTGAATATCCTTTTGCAACCAATCTAGCTTTATTCTTATCAATACTTCCATCAACATTAAACTTGGATTTATACAACCATTTGCATCCTATGAGAACTTTGTTTTTAGGCAATTATGTTAATTCCCACGTTTCATTCTTCATTATAGAGTTATATTCTTCATTCATTGCATCTTTCCATTCTTCATATTCTTTAGCTTCCTCATAGCTTGAAGGTTCTATAACATTCATAACAAGAGACATTATTGCATAATCTTTATACCTTATAGATACCTGACTTCAACGTGATGACCTTCTTGGAGTTTTATTGCTTTCATCTTTCTTTCTTCTTTGCGGAGTCTCCTCTTCTCTTCTTGGAGTGTCATGACTACTTGATGCTCCTTTCTCTTGAACTTGTACTTGTTCCTGTGCTTGTTCTTGTTCCTGTTCAACACTTTTATCTAATTTGACATTATCATCAGTATTATGCCATACACCAGTGTTATTCATTTTATCACCTTCATTTTCATTCTCATGAAACACCACATTCCTACTTGCAAGCAGTCTATGAGTACTGGGATCAAACAACTTGTATGCTTTCTGATCATCACAATAACCAACAAATATGCGCTTAATTGACTTTGCATCAAGTTTTCTTCTTTCATCTTTTGGAATATGAGCAAATGCCTTGCAACCAAAAATTCTTAAATGACTCACTTTTGGTTTGTACCCATAAAATGCTTCAAAAGGTGTTTTAAGCTCTAAAATTTTGGTTGGACTCATATTTTTCAAATAAACAACAGTATTAATAGCTTCAGCCCAAAAACCATTAGAAATATTTTTACTTTGAAGCATACTACATGCAAAGTCAACTAGTGTTCTATTTTTCCTCTCAGCAACTCCATTTTGCTGAGGTGTATGTGGCACTGTAAATTGCTGTAGAATCCCATTTCTTTTACAATATTGATTAAATTCTCTTGAATTGTATTCTTCCCCCTGATTAGATCTCAAAATTTTGATGCAATTACAAGTTTGTTTTTCCACATTACTCTTAAACTCTTTAAAGTACTCAAAAAAATCAATCTTCTTTCTTATGAAATAAACCCATGTATACCTAGATCTATCATCCACAAAAATAAGAAAATACCATGCTCCACCAATAGATCTAGTTTTCATAGGTCCACATACATCAATATGAATTAATTCAAGTATTTCCCTTTGCCTTTTTTTTTTTTTTTAATGTATAGGAAATTCCTCCCTATGTTGCTTGCCAAGTGTTATCACTCAAAAAAAAAATTCCTAAATTTTAAACATTAGTTGGATTCCAAAGGTTTGGTGTTAGTCTTGGTCTAGTCTTTCCATGGTTTGACTTAGAGTCTAGGACCTAGAAGGGAGCCTTGTTGGTATTGTCAAATAAGGTCAACACTTTGGTTTTGCCTATCACTAGTCCCGCATCACACATAAATTTTCATATGTCAAACTTGTGTCAAGGTTTTCATGCACTGCGAAACTGCCTAGGAGTTTTTGTAGTTCAAAACCCAGAATTTGCACTAAACTAGGAGTTTTCGTAGCGCGCTACGAAACCCCTGAAAAAGCATGTTTCAGCATAAAGACTCTGTTTTCTGCTTTTACTAGTCAACTTCTAGAATGGTTTCTCAGTAGCCGAGAACTCAATTTTGAAAACTGAAAGAGGCTTTTCTTTCTAACATACTGAGCTAAAACAACCTCTTTCAGTTTTTTCAAATTCATTTTGAGGTGGGAGGAATTTATGGTTGAACTTGCGCTACGAAATTGCTGAAAGTCAAGCTTTGTCTTCTAGTTTTAGCAGTCTTTTTCAAGATCAGTTTTTGGTCACAGGAAAAGGTATTTTCGACTTTTGAAGGAGGTTTCTCTTCATTAACTCTCTAGATACAATAACCTATTTCACTTTCTTTATAAGTGTTTTCAGTTGGGATATACTAAGCTTTATTTGAAACCCTAATTTCAGAGAACGAATTTTTCTTGTTTTACATGTGTTTTTCAAGGACAGATTCTGGACAGCTGGAGAAGTGTTTTAAAAATCCAAGAGATGTGTTTGTTCTAGACAGCATGGAATACAAAAACCTCCTTCGATTTCGTAAAATATGTCATGGATGAGAAGATAAAGGCTCTGTCCCACGTGCCAATTTTCAAGGATCTTAAACCTAAAAACAGGGAAACATGTTCCCTAATTTCTAGGGTTTATCATCAGTGGTAAGGTGACAACGTGGGAGGCTTCATTAAATTCGACCTCATGAGGTTGCAGCTATCAAAGAATACATTTGATGTTTATTTAAGGTGGTTTAGTCATAATAAGGAGTTACACTCCTAGTTGTATTAGGTCTCTAGGACTGTTAGTTAACAGCGAGTTGTAATTAATAATTTGTTTAAGTATCAATAGGTGTCAGGTCAAGTGAAATTCGAATTCCCCTCATGATGGAGGAAGGAAACCAAGCTTGTAATGAACTCTATATATGACAAGAGATGTAATGCACTAAAGGTTGGAAATTTTTCAAAGAACACTCATATTGTGCTTTTGTGTAAGACTGTGTTTTAATGTAATACAGTGATTTGGCTTTGCTCTTCAGGATTCAGAAAGAGTTCAATGTTTAAATTGTCCATATGGCTGCCTTCATTTCATTGCTTGTAGTAGTATGAATGCATGATTACTTAGAACTCATTGGCTATGCTCTAACTTCCTTCATGTATTTGTAGACTATGTCTTCCTACATATTTCTGATGTGTTAATGATATGTTGAACTCCAGATGCCCTGACTTCCCTGTACAGTTAATATTATTGTCATACTGAAGCATTTCTTGACTCCATAAGCCCAATGGATGTTTACTGATCATGTTCAACCATTCATATTTTTCTCTTGTTTCATAGAGTTAGCCATCTAATCTTTATCAAAATCTTTAACCTAGTGAGAGAGCCCTCTCAGGTTGAGGAGGCTAAGCCTCAGCCAAAAGTTGGTTTGAAATAGTTACTCAAAGTCTTCCTGATCAGCAGCTTATCAGGGGTCTAATTTTGTGATAACATTTTGGTGCGTCTGCTGGGAGCCTGAACTCTATTCATTCCTGAAATAAGGAAGCTGAACTTCTGAAGGTAGTAGGAGCTCAGACATCTTTTCGAGGCTGCAAAAATACCTTGGTAACTCCACACATCAAATAACAAATTGGAAGGTGACTCCACTGCTAGAAGATTAGTAGCTTGATGAAGTTTCAAGATGAGTTCTATTGCAAGAATGAATGCCAGGTATGCCCCTATGAATCGGTCTCACATCCCTGGTTTTCCAAATCCTATGCCAAAGGTTGATTGGTTAGAGGATCTTCCAATATTCAAAGATGAAAAGAAAGACAATGCTGCTCTTCATTTGGTTAGGTTCCATATGCATGTATGCAGTCTTAAGGTTCATTTCCCTGAAGATTGTCTCATGAAGATGTTTATGACCACTTTAGAAGGAAAAGCATGGTCTTGGTATAAAAGCTTGGAAAATGGTTCATTATATTCTCTTGCTAATTTCCATGATGAATTCTATGAGATGTATAAAGAATGTCATCCTTCCTTATTGCTGGTCAAAGATTGTTGTAAACATTCTTTGAGTCTTATTCAGTATTTGGAGGATTGTTATGATGATGATGAATTTATGGATGAAGAAATTTTAGAGGCTCTTCATAACAATACATTTCAACAACTAGAAGAAAGGATAACATCCCATGAAATGTAGCATGAAAATCAGAAGGGGTTTACTTATGAAAACCATGTTACATCCTCTGAGATTAATGTGAAGATGCAGCAAACTTGCCAGTCTTTTGATCATAAAGAGTATGAAAATGATTACAAACACCAAGAAGAAATACTGGAAGAAATTTTTTATAACCCTCAGGCAGAGGAAAAGGTTGTTCATTTTTGTAATTCCTTGCAGCAGCTTACATCAAAGAATGATCTCAATAATGAAGAAAATTACATTGTTTGTGGGAATCATTCAGAAAAGCAGTTGGATAACTTATCAAATAAATGTTGTGTGACTAAAGATCAGTTGTTAGAAGTAACAAGATGTTATGAGGATCATCAAGCTGATCATGTATTCTGGGATCCTATAGCTAGATACATGGAAGAGTTTTACTCTCTAGTGTTTCAATTTTTCTATGAAGATCAGAGGCATTTCTAGTGGCAGTGGTCATCACAATATCATAGTTGCTCTGAACTCCGATGCAGTAAAAAAACTCAAATATCAGATAAGATAAATGATTGGCTACATTGGAAATTTCACATTGATTGAGCTGAAAGAAGTTTGCAATTGATAGGGTAGGTAGGTAGGAAAATGAAAATAAGCTCAAGGTTGACTGAGCATTTTTCAGTAGATATAGATTTCTTTCTCCTACAGTGATCATCAAGCTTAAGCCTGAGGTGAAGGCCCAAGTAGCTTAAAGGGGATGTTTGTCAAATAAATTTCTGTTTATCATAAGAAGATGAAGCACTGGACCTGCGAGTTCTTAGTGTACCACAAGGGCACACTATCCCAAGTGGAGCCACTGTTATCACTCAAAAAAAAATTCCTAAATTTTGAACATCAGTTGGATTCCAAAGGTTTGGTGTTAGTCTTGGTCTAGTCTTTCCATGGTTTGACTTAGAGTCTAAGACCTAGAAGGGAGTCTTGTTGGTATTGTCAAATAAGGTCAACACTTTGGTTTTGCCTATCACTGGTCCCACATCACACATAAATTTCCATATGTCAAACTTGTGTCAAGGTTTTGATGCACTACGAAACTGCTTAGGAGTTTTCGTAGCGCAAAACCCAGAATTTGCACTAAACTAGGAGTTTTCGTAGCGTGCTACAAAACCCCTGAAAAACCCTGTTTCAGCATAAAAGACTTTGTTTTCTGCTTTTACTAGTCAACCTACAGAAGGGTTCCTGACCCGCCGAGAACTCAATTTTGAAAAATGAAAGAGGCTTTTCTTCCTAACATATTGAAATACAAAAACCTCTTTCAGTTTCTTCAAAGTCGTTCTGAGGTGGGAGGAATTTATTGTTAAACTTGCGCTACGAAACTGCTGAAAGTCAAGCTTTGTCTTCTGGTTTTAACAATCTTTTTCAAGATCAGTTTCTGGTCACAGGAAAAGGTATTTTGGAATTTTGAAGGAGTTTTCTCTTCATTAAATCTCCAGATACAATAACCTATCTCACTTTCTTCATAAGTGTTTTCAGTTGGAGATACTAAGCTTTCTTTGAAACCCTAATTTCAGAGAACGAATTTTTCCTGTTTTACATGTGTTTTTCAAGGACAGATTCTGGACAGCTGGAGAAGTGTTTTAAAAAAACAAGAGAGGTTTTTGTCCTAGAATGCATGGACTACAAAAAACTCCTTCAGTTTCATAAAATATGTCATGGATGAGAAGATAAAGGCTCTGTCCCACGTGCCAATTTTCAAGGATCCTAAACCTAAAAACAGGGAAACATGTTCCCTAATTTCTAGGGTTTATCATCAGTAGTAAGGTGAAAACGTGGGAGGCTTCATCAAATTTGACCTCATGAGGTTGCAGCTATCAAATAATACATTTAATGTTTAGTTAAGGTGGTTTAGTCATAATAAGGAGTTACACTCCTAGTTGTATTAGGTCTCTAGGACTGTTAGTTAACAACTAGTTGTAATTAATAGTTTGTTTAAGTATCAATAGGTGTCAGGTCAAGTGAAATTAAAATTCCCCTCATGATGGAGGAAGGAATCCAAGCTTGTAATGAACTCTATATATGACAAGAGATGTAATTCACTAAAGGTTGGAAATTTTTCAAAGAACACTCATACTGTGCTTTTGTGTAAGACTGTGTTTTAATGTAATACAGTGATTTGGCTTTGCTCCTTAGGATTCAAAAAGAGTTCAATGTTTAAATTGTCCATATGGTTGCTTTCATTTCATTGCTTGCAGTAGTATGAATGCATGATTACTTAGAACTCATTGGCTATGCTCTAACTTCCTTCATGTATTTGTAGACTGTGTCTTCCTACATATTTCTGATGTGTTACTGATATGTTGAACTCCAGATGCCTTGACTTCCATGTAAAGTTAATATTATTGTCATACTGAAGCATTTCTTGACTCCATAAGCCCAATAGATGTTTACTGATCATGTTCAACAATTCATATTTTTCTCTTGTTTCATAGAGTTAGCCATCTAATCTTTATCAAAATCTTTAACCTAGTGAGAGAGCACTCTCAGGTTGAGGAGGCTAGGCCTCAGCCAAAAGTTGGTTTGAAATAGTTACTCAAAGTCTTCTTGATCAGCAGCCTATCAGGGGTCTGATTTTGTGATAACACCAAGTACACATGCTTCACATTCAACATGATCATTCTTCAAGATAGGAAGACCTTCAACCATTGTGTTCGTTTCAAGTAGCATTAAATAATTGTGATTTAGATGTGCAAAACTTTGATGCCATAAATCTACTATTGATATTGTTGTACATGCCAAAGCTTGATGAATTTTCTTGGTCACATCCAACTTATACAAGCCTCTGACTTTGGTAGCTGTGGCAATAACCTTGTAGTGATCTTGAATGTCGTTCACTACATACTATGATTTAAAAAATTCCACCTTCAAATCTTGGTCAACAATAGTAGAAACAAAAATTAAATTCTTTTTGATGCCAGGAACATACATCACATTATGGATCTGTCTCTCTTGTCCATTAGGAAAATTCACACCTATTACTCCATAACCTTGAACTTTAATTGTTCTGTTGTCTCCTAGATAAACATATGTTCCATCAATGTTTTCATAATATTTATCAAACCACTCCTTATTACAAGACATATGGAGTGATGCACCAGAATCAATGACCAAGCATTCAAATCATCATTTTCCACTGACAATGCAGCATCAGAAACAAACAATTTAAGATTTTTAAATCCATCACTGATTGAGGTGTCTTTGTCCACAAAATTTCCATTATGCCTTTTGTTTCTTTGCTTAGACTCATTATATTTCCTTTTATAGAAATCTTTAGAATGATGCCCATGTTTTTCACAATAATAACAATCATCATTTCTCTTATCATGGATTGGAAATTTAGATTGTGTCATACCTTTCTTTTTTCTTGAAACTTGCCTCTGTTCTTGTCCCATGGCTTTCCTCTGTATGGATGTTTTCCCTTGGCTACCAACGCCAATTTTAAACTACTGGAGCCCAAATTAAAGTTGTTCATCCTCTCCTCCTCTTGTACAAGAATTCCTATCAATTCATCAAATGTAGGGGGCTTCTCTCTAGCTGAAAGACTTGAAACAAAAATTTGATAATATTGCACTAAGCCATTTAATGTGATGGTGACTAAGTCACTACTTGAATCGTTTCACCAATATCTCCTAACTTATCACTTAAATCTTTGACACGAGATATGAAATTGCTTATATTTTCATTTGCTTCCATTTTTAGAGATAAAAGCTTAGTCTTCAAAAACAAGATCATGTTTTTATTTGTTGTTTCATACAAACCCTTCAGCATATCCCATGCTTCCTTTGATGTCTTCCAATCTCTGATGTGAGGGATAATGTTGTTCTTTACGGACATATGCGATAACACCTTTTCTTTTGTCTCCCTTTTCTCCCAATTTGGAATAGAAGCTACAACAGTGGGTTTGGGCTCATCCCCACTCACAATGGATCTATTGATGGTGCTAGACCCACCAACATTTAGGGGATCACCCCGGTATGAAGTCCCAACTAGACCTCACATTGTTTGGTATGGGAGTCCCATCCGGTATGATGGTCTAGTTTCCATTGTCTTAAGGATTTGCCTCAATGCTTGCTTGTCAGCATAGGAGAGTGGTTTGCTTTGTCTTCGAGAAGTGAGATTCGAGTACCTGTTGAGTGTAAGTGTACTTGTGTCAATGGTTCTTTCACTGTGAGTGGACAAGGTGAAGGTGATTTCCAGGTTGAAAGGGATCAGTCCCAGCTCGGCTAGGAACACACAACTCAAAGGACATACACAACCTCCAATGTAGTAGTCCACTCGAATGCGGCAGTCACAACATACAAGGTAAGATAACATGTACATCGCTCATGGATCAGTCCGAGACGAGTGCAACGGTTGTTACAGAAAGGTTCATGTGAAAGGTTTGTTTGATGTCCGGCAGAGCAGTCGACACGGACGAGACAACGTTAACAACATATACAACACATTTCCATTAATAGATTACAACAAATGAATCAGTTCAGATGTAGAACACATGGTTAAAGCAACATGCATTACAAGTGTTAAAGATCAGTGTTACAATAAATACAATACATGTGTGAAAACGTGTTGGCCTATTGAGAGGCTTCTGAATTAAGTGAAAGTTCCAAGACACATCATTATACCATACATAACTAACCCTGTCAGCTGGGCATTGGAGCCACTACTTACTCCTCAAAGAAAATATTACAGACTCTCTTGGCTATGTGGGAGGAGCTAAGGTGAAAAGTCCTTTCATGTAAAAGTGAGGGGGGTACTTATAGCCAAGGGTGAAACTGACCCTTGTGGGTATTCGACTACCCTCATGACCGTTTGACTTCCATGACTTTTCTATTTACATGACTTTATGTTCAATAAGTGGGTCTCTTGGACTTCCAAGTTACATCACATTGATTGAAAACAAGCCCATAGTGGAGATGTGGGCAACATGACTCATGACTTGACTCGACATGACTTGACAAGACAATGCTGGTACATTCATGCTGCTGCTGGAGTGCATGTCGAGCTATAGTGCTGCTAAGTGATGGATGTCTTCATGGTGTATCATAGCTTCACCTCCACATGGCGAAGTGCGCGGAGTTTTCAATGGTCCTTGGTTCACTTGATGAAGATCTAACATGTCTTTCCTTTCTTTCATGTTGGAAGGCTTGACAGGCTCACTTGTTCATGAAGGTCCCTATTCGTCGCGTTCATCCAATTCTCATGCTTCATTCGTTCGTCCGCTTTGCATGCTTCGTTTGTTCTTCTGTTGGTGAACCTGTCCATCTACATGTGCTCCCTTCATTCATCCCGTTCATCTTCTTGACATGTTTGTGGGTGTACTTGTACCTGCAGTCACTCATGACGAGACAACATCAAATCGAAAACCTCCTAGTCTACCATGACACATGATCATTCAGATATGGGTGACCGGGAGAGGCAGTAGGGGTGTGATGCGAGATGATGGCTTCGGGAAACTGCTGATGAAAACTATGCAAGAGTCACTTAGAGATGTAGATAGGCGATATGAGTCGACAGTGACTGATTGCAAGGTCTAGCTTAGCTGGGAGGCAAGATTGCACACATTTTGGGAGGAACAGTGCGGGCTGCTGGAAGGCAAGGCATGCATGCTCTGTGAATTTTCTGGAATGAACAGTCAACAGGAGCTAGGGCTAGACAACCAAATTTGTGCAATTTTCCATAGGAACAGGCCGGGCTGCATGAGGGGTCAGCAAGTAGGGATTATGCAATTTTTATGGGGAATTGCCCAGGAGATTGGCAGCCAGATGTGCGTAATTCCTAGAGGGAAATGCCAGTTGGCTAATGGGGTCACTAGCAGCCATATCTATGCAATTGCTAGAGGGAACCTCCAGTTGGCTACTAGGGTCACTGGCAACCAGATTTGTGCAATGCCCAGAGGGAACTGCCAGTTGGCGGCTGGGGTCACTGGTAGCCAAATCTATGCAATTCCTAGAGGGAACTACCAGTTGGTTGTTGGGGTCACTGGCAACAGAAACTACACAATTCCTGCAGGGAACTTCGAGTTGACTGCTGGGGTCACTGGCAGCCAGACTTTCAAAATTCCCAGAGGGAACTGCTAGTTGGATCCTTTGTCACTGGCAGCAGAAACTGTGCAATTCCTGGAGGGAACAGGCAATCTGCTACTGGGAGTTGGTGGCTGGGAAAATTGCATTAAGGCTGGGAGGCCAACCTGTTGATCATATCTGCGCAATTTTTGAGCTGAGCTAACTGATGAACATTGGGAGGCTTGCTCATGAGCACTGCGTAATTTTTGAGATGAACAATCGATCGACTGTCCGGGTGGCCTGCATGAGTATTGATTAAAATGATTGCGGGCAACACTGCTTGAAAGAACTAGATTGGTGCTTCCGCGTTGTTCTAGTTGACAGTCGATTCAGTCGAAAGCAGGGTGATGGTCCGGCTGTAAGTGAAGAGTTTGGTTGTCATAACTTTGGCAAAAATGACTAAGTGTGTGAACAGTCAAAAGATGCATAGGTGATCATACGAACACACTCGCACGACTTGACGATGAAACAGCCAAACCATTCGGATACACATGTTAAACATGACTGATCAATGGTGCAAGCGACAAGCGAGACACTCGTGATTGATCGTTCATGATCGAGACGATGCTCGCACAACAATGAATGTGACTCTGTGTGTGAGTGCGATAGATGCTTTCATGGTGAACAAATCAAACACATATAAAGAAAATACTTTGAGCATAACCAGAAAACAGTTGCAAGCATGACTTAGACATCAACATGCAGAGACTTGAGTGTAATAAACAACCAAGGCGAATGTAAAGACTCACACAAGCTCACAGAGTGAATCCAAATGTGTGTAGTCATCAAGTGAAACTATTCAAGGGAGGCTCTGAAATTGATGCAGGCCTAAATTCTCGAGGGTGATTGCAGCCGCTACAACACATCGCGACACACTGGTAGGACTCCAGCTTCTTTGTTTCGGTTCATTGCTAGCACATGGCCTTGTTCTTTCGGGAAGTATTGAATCGTTGTGCGGGTTACTTTAGTTTCCCCATTTATCCCATGGACATACATGGTTCACCCTTTTGCAACTCAGTCAAACACAATTAAATGTTCAACTTAGATCTCAGTGTTTCAAATCCGGGAAGGGTAGTTTATTTCGTGAGTTGAAGATTTTCAGAGTATAAGTTTTCATCTCTTGTGTTCCTCCGCTGCCAGAAGGCCTGGACAATACCCCGGTGGAGTCACGCAGGAACCGACACATTGCTCCACTACCAGTGAGCTTGGTCAGTACCCTGGTGGAGTTGCATGCTTCACCTCTCTGCGCAGGAAGCCTTTCTCTTCTTTCGCCTTTGTATTTTTTAAGAGAGTTGTGCATAGGCACTTATTTATTTTTGGGGAAAAAGAAGGATCTCGACTTATTGAGATAAGAAGAGATTGCTCCTTTAGAGAAGCATGTAAGACCTTTGACATAGGTTTGCTTGTTTATATTTTTCCCCTTCTTCGTTTGTACTAATTGGATTAGCTTTGACACATAAAGCAAAAGGCTAAGTATAGGCATGGGGCTTCCCAATGTGGACACAGGTTCACGGTTGGACCAAAGCTTCCCTTACAGACGGTTCATATTTTCCGTTAGGAATTCATCAGCCGAAGGTTGTAACCAAGCACAGAGAAAATGGACACAAGACTGACCAAGTGTTGCAGTGTCACAAGTCTCTTCAAATTTCAGCCACATACTCTATTCAAAAGCCAAAATGTAGTAGTTGGCAGCACTTATTTCTGAAAACAAAATAGTAATATATCAAACAAACAAAATGTACATGAAAAAAATTAGTAATCAGAATAAAACAAAGCAAAAGCAAAGATAATAAGAAAAAAAAATCAAATGAAACAACAAGAAGCAAGCAAACTATGTACATGGCACGGGCGCAACCCGACCTATTGGAAATAATGCTTGAGATCTTGGCCGTTGATGGGAAGGTTTTCAATCCTCCAGTCGAGTGATCGAAAACGATACATGTATGGCCCAAGCTTCTAGTGAACTGTGTATGAGCCAATCTAGAGGGACTAGAACTTCGTATGTTTGCCTTTGTCTTCATGGGGTTTATCCCATTTCAGAACTAAGCCATCTACATCGAAGTTAGCTTTCCCTGTACACTTCTTATCGAACCACCTCTTGATATGGTTCTGGTGGAGCATGAATTTTTATTTTTCTTTCATCCTTTCTTCTTGGAGCTTATGGAGAGCATCCATCCTATGTCGAACTAGTTGGTAAGGCTTGCCTTGGGATTCCTGGGAAAGCTGAAGAGTGGGTAGGTAGATATTTGGCAGGATGATGGCTTCTTTACCGTAGACCAGGAAGTATGATGAGGTGTTCAAAGAGGGCTTAGGTGTTACACAGTCAGCCCATAGTGCATTCGTTAGGGTAGTATGCCAGTTACGCTATTAAGAGAAAATGGTCTTCTTGATTATACGGATGAGGTTCTTATTTGTAGACTGTGTTAGACCGTTTCCTTGCGGATAGTAATTCGACGAATGCTTTAACACAATACCATTTTGTAATTCAAAGTCATATAGTTTCAAAGATGAAAAATAATTTGCATTATAAAAAGTTAGTGATACCGGAACGCCGAAGCATGAGATGATATTCTGCTAGAGGAAGCTGATGACCTCTTGGTTGTTCACTTGTTTGAGTGGAACTACCTCTTTCCACTGCGTAAAGTAGTCAATCGCTGTTAGGATATAGTGGTGTTTCTTTGATGAATGAGAGAAAATTTCCCCAATAATTTCCAGGCCCCACTGTTGGAATGGATCAGTCACTACAATAGGGTGTATTGGGGTTGTTGATCTTTATGTTCTGCCGGCACACCATTGATAGACCAGGAATTTGCGGGCATAGGAATGCGCATCCTTGAATAATATGGGCTAGTAAAAACCGGCTCGATAACCTTGTGTGTCGTGGTATTCCCCGCAAAGTGACCCCCGAAGGGTTCGTCATGCAGATCTTGAAGTACCATCTTTGATTCCTGTGCCTCTAAGAACATGAGCAAAACTCCATTACTGTGCTTTCTGTAAAGCACTCCATGCACCGATTGGTATGCTAAGGCTTTCAAGCATAATGCCCTCTTATGTTTGATAGAAAAGTGAGAGGGTATGGTTCCATGCTCAAGGTATTGGCATATATCTGTGTACCAAGAGGTTTCGTTTTCCGTGGGGGTTGCTCACCTTATTTCGTACATTTCAATCTCCTGCTTCCAACCGGTGAGCTCTTCTTTGCTCTCCTAGGCCTGTACTTATTCAGCTACAATCCTGCAGAGCCCATGTCCTTTGATTGTGTGTACTGGCTTGATTTCAAGATCACATTCTTGCAAACCTGTCATCCAGTTCGCAAGTCGTTCTCCCAGCTCTTGTTGTACCAATAATGTACGCACTGCTGGGTGGGGAACAAAGACTATGTTGTGGTTTTTTAGCAAGTAGGGCTTGAAGTGTTCCACTGCCTTGTAAACTGCATAAGCTTTTTTGTCAATGGTGGGGTAGTTAAGTTTCGGTCCTTGCATGCTTGCACTCATGAAAGAGATGGGACGTTCATCATTAGCTTCATATTTCTGAGTGAGGATTGCAGCTAGCGAGTTGTCGGAAGCGAAGTTGTATTGAAGGAAATCCTTTTTGAAATCTGGGTTGTGTAGTGCGGGCACTTCGGCAATGGCTTGCTTAATCTGGGTGAATGCATGCTTTTCTTTCTTTCCCCAGGTGTATAATACATATTTCTTGATCATGTCTTGCATGGGCTTGACTATTTGTGCATAATCCGAGATGAATTTCTGGAGAAAGTTTATCTTTCCCAAGAAGGACTGCATGGTTGACAGGGTGAGGAATGCGTGTGATAGCTGGGACCCGGTCTGGATACACCTTGATACTGCTCTTGGCAACAATGTGTCCAAGGAGGTTCCCCTCCGACATGGTAATTACACTCTTTTTGGGGTTCAAGGAAATCCCATATCTTATGCATCGCTCAAAATTTCTTAAGATGGCGTATGTGGTCTTCTCGTCTTCTGGAGAACACAGTCACATCATCAAGGTATACCACCATGCTTTGCTCAATGAGTCCATGAAAGGAGATTTCCATAGCGTGATGAAATGTTGCACCTGCTTTTACAAGCCCAAATGGCATCCATATATAAGCTAACGTACCCCACTTGGGATAGAAAGTAGTTTTGAGTCTATCAGGTTCTACTACCAGAACTTGATTGTATCTTGAAAAATTGTCAAGGAGAGAGAACATCTGTGGCCCAGATATTGTTTCCAAGATATGGTCCATAGATGGCACGGGGTAGTTATCTTTGTCTGAGGCATGGTTAATGTTCCAGAAATCGACACACAAGCGGATTTCCCCAGACTTCTTTCATATAGGCACAAGGTTGGAGACCCAAGTGGAATGATGAACTTTGTATATGATCCATGCATCCAACAATTTAGTAAGTTCTTTCTGTATGAGGGGTTCAAGTGACGGATGTACTTTTCTCAGTTTTTGTTGATATGGCTTGACCCCTTCCTTGATTGGGATGATATGTTGGATGATCTGTGTGTCATAAGTTTTCAAATCATCATACATCCATGCGAACACATATTGGTACTATTTGAACAAGCGGATGAAGGCTTGTGATTCTTGCTGTGTACAACATGTACCAAGGTTGACAAATTTCAGATCCTTTTCTGTTCCCAAGTTTATCAGTTCGTGCTTCATGGTGGAACTATGGGTCTTGCTATTCCTTGGCCCTTGGAACCACTCTTGCAAGTCATATAACTTTTCCAGTGATACCACACCTTTTGTGATAATGTGGCCTTTCATGTCATCAACTCCTTGTAGAGTGCACTCATGCTCGTCGTCATATATTACTGCATCTTTGAAAATGTCAGCATTGACCATAAAATGTAGTATCTGTTGATCATCATTAAACACACGTAAGTTAGTTATGTTATCCGGGATAGATGGCTTGTTCAAAATTTCAATAGTAAATCTATCCCTAATCGGTGACATTCTTGAGGCTGCATTTGCTAATGCATTTGCAACTACATTACGCGTACGTGGCATAACAATGATATTAAACGATTGGAAGTTTGAGATTAGTCGCCATACCTATTCTTGGTAGTTTTTTAGATGTGGTTATAAACAGTGAATGGTGTCACATACGGCAGTACCACTATCTCTGAATCACCTACCATTTTAAGCATGACCACATTGAGGTTGATGGCCTTCTACAAGCCCAATATGAGTGCTTCATATTCTGCTACATTGATCATGCACTCAAATTCCAAGTGGCTTGACACCAGATGCTTCCTATTGCAAGGGTCGATTAGAACACACCCAACTCCTGAGTTGTCCTGTGTCTTTGATCCATCGAAGTACAAAGTCCACAACTCATTTATACACGAACCTCTTGATGTGCTAGTACTGCTGCTATTGGTACAATGTGCTGTACAAGTTTCATTACCATCAGTTGGGAAAGGAAGGAGTCCCAACTGTGTGTTTGGTGGGGTTGGAGTTGGCCATGCAAGATAACACCCCAACATTGTTTCAAGGAGGCAGTTGCCAAACATGAGTTCTGTAAGAGCCAACGATTCATTCTCGCCATTGATGGGAGTGACATTATGCTTCATGTACCTCTTGGATTCTACCCAGATTTGGTTGCACTTGCCCTTGTATGGAAGCCACATGTGGGACCAGTCTGTAGAAAAATATCCATCCAACTTGCTGGACCAGTCCCTACTGAGTAATAGACCATATGCTTCCGGAATGTCCACGACCACTATATTGATGCATTGGTGGACTCGACAGTCATGGGATAGTTGGATGATCACGTCTCGTAGTTCACCAATGGCTGGTACAGATTTTCTGTCAAGTTGGATGATTCTCGTGGATGTTTTGATCCAGCGTGCATTCATCCTCTTATCAATGGAGAGCAGCATGACATTGGCTGCCATGCCAGAATCAACCAAATAGTTGTGAACATTGTAGTTGAGGACTTCAAAAGATAGCAGGATTGGAGGGAAACCTGAGTTTTCTTCTTCCATTTGGAGTGTATTAGGCACAATTGAAAGTGGCCCGGGAAGTGTGCTTGCTTCCTTGCTAGTAGAGGTTGCGTTGTCCGTCGCTGTCTGTCCCAAAGCATGCAGCAGGATATCTCGCTGACTCTAGATCTTAGCCAACTTGAACAAAATGATGTTTGCTCAAGTTTTATTCATGTCATCAACAATGTTATAATCCATAGGTGCTAGACTCACCAAGGTGTCCAGGGTGGAACAGGTGTTCGTGCTATTCGACGGAGTGTTCTGCAACTTGCTGCTCATGGACATACTCTGACCCACCACAGTATTTCCAGACTTATTTTTTATTTGTTGCTTTGAGGCAAATGGTGGATCGGTCTTCCTTATCAACAATTTGACCTTTTGTTTCATCTCCTCAAGTGTGGGGGGAGCCCCTTTACTTCTAAGGCTGTAATGGTTAGTTTTCTTCCGGGGCTACTTCTCATTGTTCGTCTTTGCCATTGTTTGCTAGTATTGATACGTGTTCACCACATGCTCAGAGCTTGATAGCTCATCAGGTGCAGCCTCTGCATCATTATACGTGTCTTCTGGGTTGCTCCTACATATCGCTTCCCACCTTTAGTGTAAAGCTATAAAAATTATTTGTGACTCGCTTCTAGCCTAGGCAAAAGTTCCCAGGATGATGTTCTTCGTGGAAAGAACATAATTTCGGATTTGCACACTGTTCGAGCTGGAACACAGGCTTCTGCGTAATTTTTGGAATGAACTGTTTTTTGCTTGATGACGCATTTGATGAACTGCTTGCCTGTCTCTGTCTGGGCGGGTGACTACTTGTGAATGTGTCTGATCTGTGTTGTTTGAGTTTGGAAATTTCAGTGGACAAGCTCTTGACAAGACGAGTGAGGGTCTCAATGTCGGTTTCTTCCTTGTCTCTACCCTTGCTCATCACTTCTTGGGACTTCTTGCTCACATCATTGGATTCCTTCATCGGTTCATCATACCTGATGACTCCAACTGTGCACAGGTCCTCAACAATGATAGCCTTTTCATAGTTTTCCAAAAGTGTTGGTCTCGCAGCTTGCTTGACGAACTGCGTAATGCTTGTTTGCAGTGCGAACGTGTAGTAATCAATGGTGATGGAGTCATGAGGCTTAGTTTCCATTGGGAACTTGTTCAGTATATGCGTAAACCTATGATTGAAATCTTTCACTTTCACTTTTCCTTCCATCTTGAGGCTTCCCGACTCTTTGAGTAGCATGGTTGGGGTCTTGTCATCAACAAACTTTTGAAGGAACATGCATTTGAATGTGACGTAGTTGCGTATAGAGTTCAGTGGAAGGCCGTGATACCAAGGAGTTGCGTGACCGACCAAGGTACATGGGAACAATATACATGCAACATCATCAGAATGTTCCTCAACGGTCTGTAGCTGTAGGTAGAAGTTGTCTAGGTGGTCTTTCGCCTTTACCTTTGTGTCATGGTTGAACTTGACGTTCATTCTCTTCGCTCGCTTCGGCATCTTATGCAAGACGGTCAGGAGAGCCAATGGTCCCTGAGTCATCTATTCAAGATTTGGGTCAACCATCTGTTCATCTTCTTCATGCTCTTCCTCTTCTTCAGAGTTTGATGTATCTGACTTTGAGTCTGTTGGTTCATCTTTGCCTCCTCCTCCTCCGCTTCCTTCTCCTCCGCCTCCTACACCAAAGTCTGATCCCGAGATCACATTAATGCCTTGTTCACCTTCTCAGAGGATTGGAGATTTCTTTCCATCTTCGATATCTCCTCCTGGACCTTCAAGTGTGGCAAGGGTTGCTTCCTCCACTGATGGTACTAGAACTTTTGTGGGACTGGCCTCTGGCTTCCTCACTACGAGTGGAAGATGTTGTTTGTCTGGGATTAGTCTGAGTGCTTTCGCATGCTGGAGAGTGATGGGACAAATGAAGCAGAGGTGTTGATATGAAGTCTCGTGCTCAACACTGGGAGGTGAGGAGTAACCAAATGCTGAGTTTCGTGTAGGTGAGAGAGAGTGTGAGTTACTGCCTTGACTAGATGTTTGTCGAATAAGTGTGAGGGGAATTTTAGCCATGTACAACTGCCTGCCCTCCTTCTAGCGCCAGAAATGTTGATGGTGCTAGACCCGCCAACATTCAAGGGATCACCTTGGTATGAAGTCCCAACTAGACCTCACACTGTTTGGTGTGGGAGTCCCATCTAGAATGATGGCTTGATTGCCATTGTCTTTAGGATTTGCCTCAACTCTTGCTTGTTGGCACAGGTTCGAGAAGTGAGGTTCACGTGCCTGTGGAGTGTAAGTGTACTTGTGTCAATGGTTCTTTCACTGTGAAGGGAAAAGGTGAAGGTGAGTTCCAGGTTGAAAGGGATTAGTCCCAACTCGGCTAGGAACACACAACACAAAGGAAATACACAGCTTTCGGCGGAGCAGTCCACTCAGAAGCGACAGTCACAACATATAAGGTAAGATAACATGTACAAAACTCACGGATCAGTCCGAGACGAGTGCAAAAGTTGTTACAACAAGGTTCATGTGAAAGGTCTGTTTAATGTCCAACAAAGAAATCGACATGGAAGGGACAACATTTACAAAATATACAACACATTTCCATTAATATATTATGCATTACAACAAATGAATCAGTTCGGATGTAGAACACATGGTTAAAGCAACATGCATTACAATTGTTAACTATCAGTCTTACAATAAATACAATACATGTGTGAAAACGAGCTAGCCTGTTGACAGGCTTCTGAATTAAGTGAAAGTTCCAAGACACATCATTACACCATACATCACTAACCCTGTTAGCGGGGCGTTGGAGCCACTACTTACTCCTCAAAGAAAAGATTACAGACTCTCTTGGCTATGGGGGAGGAGCTGAGGTGAGAATTCCTTTCACGTACAAATGAGGGGGGTATTTATATCCAAGGGTGAAACTGACCCTTGTGGTTGTTCGACTACCCTCATGACCATTCGACTTCCATGACTTTCCGACTTACATGACTCTATGTTCAAAAAGTAGGTCTCTTGGACTTCCTCATTACATCACATTGATTGACAACAAGCCCATAGTGGATATGTGGGCAACATGACTCATGAATTGACTCGACATGACTTAACAAGATAATGTTGGTACATTCATGCTACTGCTAGAGTGCATGTCGAGCTATAGTGTTGTTAAGTGATGGATGTCTTCATGGTGTATCATAGCTTCACCTCCACATGGCAAAGTGCGTGGAGTGTTCAATGGTCCTTGGTTCACTTGATGAAGCTCTAGCATGCTGTTCCTCACTTTCATGTTGGAAGGCTTGACAGGCTCACTTGTTCACAAAGGTGCCTGTTCGTCACGTTCGTCCACTTCGCATGCTTTGTTTGTTTGTCCACTTCACATGTTTCATTCGTTCCTCTGTTGGTGAACTTGTCCATCTACATGTGCTCCCTTTGTTCATCCCGTTCGCCGTCTTGACATGTTTGTGGGTGTACCTGTACTTGTAGTGGCTCATGACGAGACGACATCAAATCCAAAACCTCCTAGTCTACCATGACACATGATCGTTTGGATGCAAGTGACCAGGAGAGGAAGCAGGGCTATGATGTGGGATGATGGCTCCAAGAAACTGCTGATGAAAACTGCGCAAGAGTCACTAAGAGATGGAGACATGCGATCTGAGTCGACAATGACTGACTGCAAGGTCTAGCTTGACTGGGAGGAAAGATTGCTCAAATTTTGGGAGGAATAGTCTGGGCTGCTGGAAGGCAAGGCAAGCATGCTCTGCACATTTTCCAAAACAAATAGTCAGCAGGGGCTAGACAGCCAAACTTGCACAATTTTCCAGAGGAACGGGCAGGGCTGCATGAGGGGTCAGTAGGTAGAGATTGCACAATTTTTATGGGGAACTTCCCGGGAGACTAATAGCCAGATTTGCACAATTCTCAGAGGGAATTGCTAGTTGGCTACTGGGGTCATTGTCAGCCAGATCTGCGCAATTCCCAGAGGGAACTTCTAGTTGGCTACTCGGGGATCTGCGCAATTCCTAGAGGGAATTTCCAGTTGGATGCTGGGGTCATTAGTAGCCAGACTTGTGCAAGTCCCAGAGGGAATTGCCAGTTGGCTGCTGGGGTCACTGGCAGCCAGACTTGTGCAATTACCAGAGGGAACTTCCATTTGGCTGCTGAGTCATTGGTAGCAGAAACTACGCAATTCCTGGAGGGAACAGGCAGTCTGCTACTGGGAGCTACTGGCTAGGAAAATTGCATTAAGGCAGGGAGGAAGGCCTGCTGATCATCTCTGTGCAATTTCTGAGTTGAGATGAATGATGGGCAGTGAGAGGCTTGCTCATGAGCACTACGTAATTTCGAAGATGAATAACCAGTCGACTGTCCGGGTGGCCAACATGAGTGCTTATTAAAATGCTTGCAGGCAACATTGCTTGAAATAACTAGCTCGGTGCTTCCGCGTTGTTTTGGTTGATAGTCGATCAAGTCGAAAGCAGGGTGATGGTTCGGCTGTCAGTGAAGTGTTTAGTCGTTAGAACTTCAGAAAAAATGACTAAGTATGTGAACAATCGAAATATGCATAGATGATCATACAGACACACACTCAAACGACTTGACGACGAAATGACCAAACCATCCGGATACACATGTTAAACATGATTGACCGGTGCAAGCGACAAGCGAGACACTCGTGATTGATTGTTAATGATTGAGATGACGCTCGCGTAACAATGAATGTGACTCTGTGTGTGAGTGCGACATATGCTTTCATGACGAACACATCAAACACATATGAAGCAAAGACTTTGAGCATAATCAGAAAACGGTCGCAAGCATGACTTAGTCATCAACATGCATAGACTTGAGTGCAATAAATAAGCAAGGTGAATGTAAAGAATCACACGAGCTCACGGAGTGAACCCGATTGTGTGCAGTCATCAAGTGAAACTCTTCAAGGGAGGGTCAATTTATGCAGGCCAAAATTTTGGAGGGTGGTTGTAGCCACTACAACAGGACCACAAATTATAACCTTCTAAAATAGTCAGCAACTTGAATTTCCAATTCACATAATTTCCTCCATCAAGTTTGGTGGATTCATTCAAATAAGTATTAGTCAACAAATTTGACATGATGAAAAAAAAACCTTTCTCCAATCAACAAAATGCCACCAAATCTAAATCCAAATGCACCCAAATTCACCACATCCAAAGTGATCTCATGAAGTAAAAATCATCATAAAATCTCATAATTTTTCACCATAAAGAGAATAAAACCTCTTTATATTAAATTTCACTTTAAAAAGAAAACTCTTTTTTCCTTTTAATAATCTTCTCACCATTAATTAATTATTATTATTATTATTTTTTAAAACCTTATCACTCCTCAAACCACACAATAGTTTTACTCTCCTCTTCCCAATATCATTTCAAAGCATGTTATAAAAAATGTATATTCCTTCTCACCATTAAAATGCCACCGCATAACACACTTGAACATTAATCTCTTTTTTCTTATAAACTTGTTGTTATTACACTTTATAACAACAATCCCCAAAATAAAAATGGCCTGCCCCTTTTTTTAATAATAAAAAACATATATTCATTAAACACCCGACTTTAATTTTAAAATATTTTACCACGACTGAAGGGCAGAGGTGGAGCAAACTGAAAATGAGAATAGTGGCTCCATTTTACAGCAACTCAAACTTGCAGTAGCACAGTTTCACAACAACGTCACTCACTAGCGGTCACACAGCAACACGATTTCAAGTTCTTACTCTTCACAATCAGCGAACACACAACAAAACAAACAACGCTCTTTACATGCTTGAACACACAACTCATCCCCACTCCAACAGGCTTGCAACTACTCAACGTTCACAACAGCAAGATCACACTCCAGTACACAAGGCGGCCTCTCCCACAGCTCAGCTCACCTGAGCTCTGATACCATATCAGAGAATAGAGTCGACACTCGAAGATTTTCCCTTTTATTATTAAACATTGAAATTTATACACATCTCCAGCTACAAGATGAGTAATAACTGCGCCGAATTATATTTATTATCTACTGACACTAGCCGACTACGCTGATGGCTGAACAGTGATCAACGTTGTTTGAATAGTGAGTTCTGAATGATACTTATTATCTACTGAAACTAGTTGACTACGCTGAGGGTTGAACAATGATCGGTGTCATCTGAACAGTGAGCGACATCGTTCGTGATTAATACCCGACAACAAGACCATGTAAGTGGCGGACGGAGGAAGGCGCAATCTGGTTAGAGGAAGTAGAAAATAAATGTTCTTCGCTTGCAGTTCTTGCTTTGCAGAAAGGGAAGAAACATACTCATCTTAACACATCGAATCGACATGGCAGATGAAGAAGCCGGGCCTCTCTCTTAATATTTCTACTACCTTCACATGCTTTGGAAACTCTATAATCAACCAACCTACCTCCTTGTCAGTAACCACTAGTTTGGCAGTAGGAAGATCAGCTGATCGGCGAGATAGAGAGCTTCCCATCTTTGAATGGTATATAGGTCCAGATATTGTGTTCAATAATTACAATGGCCTGCCTGTACATATGTGAAGTGGGCTAATGAGATTTGCATCACTTTCCATTGGGCAGATCAACAAGATTTTAGAGATGAATTCCACGACGAACCATACTATTTCACTGCTTGCATAAGCTATTTCGTCAGGTAGTGGAGACGGAGAATTGCACTGCTTGTTTAAGGGAATTCATCAGGTAAGGGAGACCAAGGTCCGACACCATTGGCACTTCCTTATTTCACTGCTTGCATAAGCTATTTCGTCAGGTAGGGGAGACGAAGAATTGGGCTGCTTGCGTAAGGGAATTCGTCAGTTAAGGGAGACCGAGGTTCCACACCATTGGTACTTCCTTGCGAAGAAAGGAACCCTAAGGGAATTCCATCGCCAGCACAAAAATCCAGAATAGAAGGTTCTCGTAGTATCTTTAATAAAAAGGTTCTATTTTTTCATGTTAATTATTTTTTAAAATTGTAGAGCCATTGGATCCGCACTACGGTTTTGTAGGAGTTTAGCTGTAGGAACGAGTTTAGTGATGCCTCACTTCCCTTCAAGGGTATTCTAGCTAAGAAGGGTGTGGGGTTTGGTAACAAAGCTTCGTAGAGAGGCTTGAATAGTGAGTTCACCTAGCGAATTCAACTAAGTTAATGGAGAGGGAACCGCAAAATGGAGAATGACCTAGAAAGATCCAGTTTCTTTGAGGATATGTGACAATATATGAGAAATGAGTGCATGGAAAGTTAGCTAATTCATTTCCAAGATAAACATAATGCTTATCAAATTTTATGTATCTAAAATACGTGAAGTCCTTATCAAATTTTATGTAAAATACATGAAGGGCTTATCAAAATTTATGTAAAATTCATGAAAGGCTATGCATTAGTAGGAAATGTTTTGGGCATTTGATGGATAAAAGGAATTTTTTTTGGATAGATTAATTCTCAATGGAATCCCAAGGGATATACCTAGCTCAAACTAGGGTTTTAGTGATTTTTCACCACCACCTTCCAAAACTAAGAGGACAGGTAGAGAGTCTTTGAACTCGAGCCTTACTTTTTTCACTCAAGTGGCCCTCATCTCTGCTACTAGACAAAGAAATGTAGCACGTGAAAGGAATATTTCTCTTATGCCCTACCCTAAATTTGTTTATAATCACTTCCTTAGGAGTACTAGGATGAGGAATTTCTAGAAGGCATCAATGATGCTCTCGACACTTTTGTTATGGTCCTAGAAGTTACTAAATAGGGTGGATACACAACGTATGCCTGAACTTGTGTCTACATTAATGTCTCTATTGCCATTCCAAAGTCAATTTGTATAAGTTATGAAAAATCAGAATGGATCTAGAAAATGTCATGAGCATGGGAATTTGTTAAGAGAATTCCTGCTAAACAATTTCCTCAAGCCACTAAAGAGGAAAAGAAATATGAAGAGGGATTTTATGAAAGTGGTGAGTAAATGTAGATCAAGCAAAACACTAACTCAAGTAGGCCCTACAAAAAATACCCAACATGTATATCCTTGAAACCATCACACCTTATCTATAGGAGTTGACTAATAACAATTGTCCTATGATTCAGGAAGAAAATCCATCTCTCACAAGGAATATGGAACAAGAGAAGGATTAAGAAGAGCCCATGCAAAAGAAGACAACAAAAAACTCCACAAACCATGATTAAGTGGAGGTCACAATCATGGGAACAAAATAAAAAGATTGAAATGACTTGGGCATGGAATGCATGGATTTAGATGATATAGATCTCCAAGGAATAATATATGCAGATTTGAGCAATAGCAAACACATTCTATGAGTCCAACAAGCCATTAAATGAAACAATAAGGCTTATTTTGTTGATAGCACGTGTCTGAACTTGGCCACAATCTTGGGAATCAACACTAACAATATGAAAACCACAAAAGGAAACACTCGTGGTGACAAGCGTAGTGGATGAAAAACCAACCTACAATTGCTTCAAGAGATAAGGGGCATCTTGGTAAACTTTAGTCAAAACGCACTAATAATAGATTTCTTCTAACGCTCCCTATCCTAAAATCATCAATGAAGGTCATCTCTTAAAAAATAAGAGGCATTAATGGTAAGAGAAAGCAACGACTCTTACATAGTAAGGTATGTAAAGAATCACCTAATATCCTTATGTTACAAGAAACTAAAATTGATAGCATTATGGTAGATTTACTTCTCAATAAATTATAGGAAAAGGACAAATCAATGGCCCTAAATGGCATGGGTGTGACTAGTGGCATAGTTGTACTTTGGAATCAAAATACAATCATTTTAGATGATTTCGTCGCTACAAATAGAAGTTTAAATGCTCACTTTTTCGTTATAGGATCTGTTATGAAACCAGCTCAAGAGAAGATAGAAAAGAAAGATCAATGCCTTAGAATTCAGCCTCTTCGAGGGGGCAACCTCCTTTACATTACATAAATGAACAATTCTTGGATGATACAAATGACAAAACCTCCTTTCTATATATAGGAGTCTAAGGAGTCACAATATAATCCAGCCGACCTAACAATAATAATATAAAGCCACAAAAATAACAATAGAGGGATTCTATGGGGCACAGAAATAACAATATGGGGGTAATAGGGGCACAACAATATAAATAAGGGGTATAACTACAATAGTAATGGGGTAATCACTAGTATTATAGGGACCCAACATGCCCCTCTCCTTCAAAAAAGTGTTGTCCTCAACGCTTGAGTAGTTCTGGATACTTCTGCATAAAATTCTCATCCTCCCATGTGGAATCTTCAGCGGATAAGTTCTTCCACTTGATAAGATACTCTGAAATTGATCGATTTCGTAGCTGTCGAGTTCTTGTTTCTGTGACTGCTTCCGGTTCCAATATAATTTTTCCTTCCTCGTCAAGTTCTGGCAATATTGTTTGAATTGGGAGCTTGTCACCTATAACCTTCTTTAAACATGAAACATGGAAAACTGGGTGCAATCGAGAAGCTGCAGGAAGCTCCAATTTGTATGCCATAGTACCAATCTTTTGCAACACCTTGTACGGACCATAATACTTTGGTGATAATTTATTATCCTTCTTAGCTTGCTTTAGGGACATTTGCTTATATGGTTGTAGCCGTAGGAATACCCAATCACCTACATCAAAACTTCTTTCACTGCGATGTTGATCTGCCTGTTGTTTCATTCTATTTTGTGCCAACACGAGGTTATCCTTTAAGAGTTGGAGGACTTGTTGTTGATGTTCGATGTGATGTTCCACTGCCTGAACCTTAGAATTTTCTCTTAAATATGATGTGATGGATGGTGGTTGATACCCATAAAGTGCCATAAATGGGGTCATTTTTGTTGCTGTATGGAAGGAAGTGTTATACCACCATTCAGCCAGAGGCAACCATTTGACCCATTGTGTCTGTTTATCAGATACAAAGCAACGAAGATATCCTTCCAAACATTTGTTTACTATCTCAGTTTGCCCATCAGATTGAGGATGATAAGATGAGCTATGAGCTAACTGAGTACCAAGACAAGAAAATAATTCTGTCCAAAAATTTCCAGTGAAAATGGGATCTCTGTCACTTACAATAATCTTTGGGTTTCCATGTAGCTTTTGAACTGTTTCCATAAATGCAGTAGAAACTGTACTGGCTTTAAATGGATGTGATAATGCACAAAAGTGTGCATACTTGGTAAGTCTGTCAACTACCACCATGATGACACTCTTTCCCTCAGACTTGGGTAAACCTGTGATAAAATCCATTGAAACCTCCTCCCAACGTTGGCTTGGAATGGATAAAGGTTGTAATAGACCCGGTGTCTTAATTGTTTCAACTTTATTTTGTTGGCAAACCAAACATTCCGCCACAAACTTTTGAATATCTGATTTAAGGCCATCCCAAAAAAATTCCTTCTTAACCCTGTGGTAAGTTTTTAAAAATCCTGAGTGCCCTCCTAAGGGAGAAGTGTGCAATTCCATAAGAATCTTTTGTTTTAGCTGGGAATTCTTACAGAGGTATAAGCGATCTTTGTACCATAACGAATCATTTTGCCAGCTAAATGTATCAGAAGTACTGGAATCTTGTTGTAGCTTTCGAATAAGTGCCCACACTTCTTCGTCATTCTTCCATTCCTCCCTTGCTTCGTTTATCCAATCTGGTTGGATAATAGAAATGGCACACAACAATGCTTCCACATCCTCATCCTTTCTTGAGAGTGCATCTGCCACCACATTTTGCTTCCCTTTTTTGTAGATGATTTCAAAGTCATAACCCAACATCTTTGTGACCCACTTTTGTTGCTCTTCAGAGGATAATCTTTGTTCTAAAAAGTATTTAAGGCTATCATGATCCGTTTTTACCTTGAAGTGTCTTCCCATTAGGTAGGGTCGCCATTTCTTAAGTGCATGGAGTATTGCCAACATTTCCTTCTCATAAATAGCTTTGCTTAAAAACTTTCCCTTGATTGGACGACTTTCAAAAGCAATGGGTCTTTCATCTTGCATTAGAACAGCACCAATTCCATTTCCTGAAGCATCACATTCCACAATAAAGGTTTTTGTGAAGTCCGGTGTAGCTAAGACCGGTGCTTGGCACATTGCCTCTTTAAGATGTTCAAAGGCCTTTGTTGCTTCCGGAGTCCATGAAAATGAATCTTTCTTCAATAATGTTGTTAGAGGTGCTGCTATTCTCCCATAATTCTTAACAAACTTGCGATAATACCCTGTCAACCCAAGAAATCCTCGCAGATGCTTTATGGATGTGGGGATTTTCCATTCCTTAATGGCTTTAATTTTGCTAGGGTCTACCTTAACTCCTTCATGAGATACAATATGACCCAAATATTCCACCTCCTGGACTCCAAAGAAACATTTGGATCTTTTTGCATATAATTGTTTCTCCTCCAATAGTTGTAGCACCCTGTCAACATGTTCAACATGATCCTTCCAAGACTTGCTGTAGATTAGTATATCATCAAAAAATACTAACACAAATTTTCTAAGGAATGGTTTGAAAATTGAATTCATCAAACCTTGAAATGTTGAAGGTGCATTGGTAAGGCCAAAAGGCATGACCAAAAATTCATAATGACCCTCATGAGTTCTAAATGCCGTTTTCGGAATGTCTTCAATCTTCATTCTGATTTGATGATATCCCGAACGAAGATCCAACTTGGTGAAGTAAATTGATCCATGCAATTCATCAATAACAGGAATGGGGAACTTATCTTTAATAGTGAGCTTGTTGAGCTCCCTATAATCTGGACACATGCGCCATGATCCATCCTTCTTGTGCACCAATACTACTGGAGCTGAGAAAGAACTTTGACTCGGTTGAATTATACCAGCCTCTAGCATTTCTGCAACCATACGTTCAATTTCACTTTTTTGGACATAGGGATATCTGTACGGCCTGATGTTTGGAGGAACACTTCCTGGAATCAGATGAATAGCATGATCATGATCACGCATAGGTGGGAGACCTTTGGGAGTCTCAAATACCTTGGAATGATTGTCCAAGACTTTTTGGAGATCTGGAGAAATAGATGATTCCAATGTGGAAACATCTAGCGAACATAATTGTGCAATTACACCTCTTTGCTCCTTTTTTAGAAGCTTTGTCATACCATTAGAGCTGATTATCTTTCCTGGTTTCCCTGCAATACCCCTTAATTCAACTTCCTTTCCTTCCGTAGAAAATTTGATGAAAAGTTCTTGAAAATTAAAAGCTATTGTACCCAAGGATTGTAGCCATTGGACTCCTAGTACAACATCACACCTCCCATTGGAATGGAAAGCATTGGGCTAGTCAATACATATTCTCCCATGGATAGCTTGATATTATGGCACTTTCCAGAGCAATTTATTGTTCCTCCATTTGCAATCATCACTTGACACTCTGGTGCTGGATATAGGAAGCAATTCAATTCTTTTGCTACCCTACAATGAATAAAATTGTGGGTGCTTCCTGAATCAATCAACACTATTACCTTTTTCTTCTTGATTTGTCCTTCTATCTTGATGGTTTGAGGAGTGGTAATTCCCGCCAATGCATTACAAGATATGGTCGGATTTATTTGTTCTTCATCTAGGCTTTGTTCCTGGAGTATATCCTCTTCTTTTGACCTTTCTTGCTCCTTTTCTTCTTCCTCTTCACAATCTATGTAGAATAATTTCTTCTCAGCACACTTATGACCTTTAGTGTATTTGCTATCACAACTGTAACAAAGCCCTTTTGCTCTTTTTTCTTCCAATTGTTGTGGTGTCAACCTTATAGGTTGTGGAAGACTAGGGGCAACAACACTTCCGTCTTTATAGTTGTGAGTGGTATGCTTCCTAGTTGCCATAATTTTGCTTTCCATTTTTCTTGCTAACCTGAATGCCTTCTCTAATGAATCAGGTTCCCAAAGGCGAACATCATGTTGGATATTATCCTTTAAAGACCCTATGAACACATCAATCCTATGCTCCTCTGGAATATCTTTTACCCTTATGTTCAATTTTTGGAACTCCTCAATGTGCTCCATTATTGAACCCTTTTGTTTGAGACTTATCAATTGGCTAAAAAAAGTGTTGCTTTTTGTATCCTCATAATGTGCTATCAATTCTTCCGTAAAAATTGCCCAAGTGATAAATTTTTTACGAGAGCAAAGCCATTGATACCATACAAACTGATTTGGTTCCAAATATACAGTTGCCATACGTACCTTTTGTGTGTTTTGCACATTATTGAGATCGAAGAATTGCTCCATCTGTAATATCCATGTGGCGGGATCCTTGCCATCAAACTTCCTCATATCGATTTTTGGAATATGGTGGGTCTTCGATCCAACATTAGAGTCTATGGAATCATGATTAACATTTCTTTTGTTCTCATCATGAGTTTCCTTTACTACCTTTTCACCATTAGTAAGTATTTCTTGTAGAAAATTTGTCAAATATGTCTTCAAATCTGCCATGTCTGTCTTCAAATCTGCCATGTTTGTCTTCAAATCTGCCATGTTTGTCTTCAAATCTGTCTTCAAATCATCCATCTTAGCTTCCATTCCCTTTATCTTAGACTCCATGCCATTTATCTTAGATTCCACACCATTTATCTTAGCTTCTGTTAGCTTTTGTGAGCGTGACATTTGTTGCACTTGTTCTTGTAATTTTGATATATCATGTAGCATTTCTTCCTCTTCTTCATGAGTCATGCTAGAGCTTTCAGGTTCCTTACTAGGTGTTTGCATTTTCTTTCCTCGGGGCATCAGTTACCGATAATAATGCTTTACTATGCCCTTTGAATTCCGTTAAACCAAGCTTACACAAAAATTAAAAAAAAACTACACACCTTTTTTCACTTTATAGAAGCCTGATATTGAATCTGATGTATCTCTGTAATTTCAGATCATCCAATTCTGAAGTTGCAACTTGTAGTAGCCTTCTGTGTCCTCTTTCCAATGCCACAAGTCTGAGCCCAATTGGATTCTCCAAGGAAGAGTTATGTGAAATCTCCCACAGTGACTTGCTTTTAGACTGGTTCAGTAGAGAAAACTTGTACGACGTGCCACGAGTCACTGTTTCAACCTTTGAATCTAAATCACACATAAAAGAAACTAAAGTCCGTCCTCTTTCTGTACCTTTTTACGAAATTTCAATCCGATCCTCAGAGAGAAAGTTATGACGATTTTCCCCAGGTCACCTGTTTTGAATGTAATTCAGGAGTCTGCAAAAAGGCCAACTTCCTCAGATCATATCTCCGAAAATATCACGCGAAAAGCTCTGAAATTTGGACCCAAGGTTCAGCGCCAATTCTTCTCAAATGGGTTTTTTTTTCAACTTCTGAAACGTCACAAAAAAAAGTTATAGCGAAAATGCCACGATGACCTGTTTGGAGCAGCGAAACCCTAGAATCCAAAGCTCTGATACCAAATGTTATGAAACCAGCTCAAGAAAAGATAGAAAAGAAAGATCAACGCCTTAGAATTCAGCCTCTTCGAGGGGGAAACCTCCTTTACATTACATAAATGAACAATTCTTGGATGATACAAATGACAAAACCTCCTTTCTATATATAGGAGTCTAAGGAGTCACAATATAATCCAGCCGACCTAACAATAATAATATAAAGCCACAAAAATAACAATAGAGGGATTCTATGGGGCACAGAAATAACAATATGGGGGTAATAGGGGCACAACAATATAAATAAGGGGTATAACTACAATAGTAATGGGGTAATCACTAGTATTATAGGGACCCAACAGGATCTTTATAAATAGGCAATATCACCAATGGATATTGACTATAAAATATTGCTGAGAAATACTAATTCCTACAGATATGCAAAACTTAGCAAATTTTAGCAGAAATAAATATTGGATTTTAGGAGGGGATTTAACCCTTATCTCCTTATTATTTGAGAAAAAGGGAAGGATCCATAAGTTGGATCCAAATAATGAAGCTTTCAACACCATTCATGATTTAAGGTTGAATGACATGGCAACTATCAATGGGTTCGATACTTACAACAAACAATGTAGAGGCACCTAACACATTTCCTACTGACTAAATCAATATTTTATATCAAAATCCTTAATGATATTAGGAGAAGGATTGGAGACCAATATTATTCGCTTAACTAGATCTAATCATTATCCCATTTGCCTCACTCTAAACATCCCAAGCATCCCCATTAAGAACCATTTAGGGTTTGAATTTTTTTGTCTTTCTCACCTAGATTTTAAAGAGAACATTAGTTGATGTTGGAATGAAGTGGATATTGAAAAGGGGGATTTAATTTATTATTTCCGAAAAAAGGCTCAAAAACGTCAAACAACATCTCAAGATTTGGAATAAAATAGTGTTTAGGGATATTTTTCAAGATACAAAAGGATTTGAAATCTGGAATGGATGACATCTAGCAAAAAATTATCACCTCACAAGAGATTTCAAGCCATCCCTAACCAAGAGCATCATATTTCAACTCAACTAGAGGAGTGCTACCAATAGGTAAAGGTGCTATGAGGTAAAAATTAAGAGTTTGATGACTTAAAGAGGGGCACAACTCATAATTAGTCTAGTACTCTATGATCTAGTAGTGACATTCCAATAGAAATATTCATCCCAAGAATATTCAAGGTATTAAGCTAACCTCTCATCAAGATATTAATCAAGTATTAACAATTTTTTTCAAACCCCACTCTCTTAACCCGAAGTGGATCGTTCTATTGTCATTCACAACATCATGAGACATATTACTAAATTAGTATCTAAAGATAAAAATGTTAGTGTCATGCAACTTATAACACTTTGATGCAGGAGCATCAACCCATCCTCTGGAAAATCAACAAAAAGACAAGCTTCTAGAAAGTAGATGTGGCCATGGGGATAAAGTTTCCTCGAATGGATTGATTTTTCCTAGTTTATAGGGATCATGAGAAAGTTTAGGGATTAGATCAAATCCTTTCAATGATTTGATCCTCATTATTTTTTGTTATAAATGTAGCCTACATGCATGTAAAAGGGTGACAATTAGAAATGAGATGAGGTCTACCAGGCCTCGGGAGGCCATCAAATGTAATAATATTATTTTTAATAAAATCATTTGTGTGGTTTGATCCTACATTATGTAATGTGCCCTTGTTTAATTTTGTATTAACCCGTGTGTGGTCAAATCCTATCACTATGTCCATTAATAAGTAGGCCAATAAAACTAGAGATGAACATAGGTTTGTGGAGGGAATAGATCCACTGGCATAACAATTAAAAGCATGGATCTTTTACCGTCAGGTCTGTAGAACAAACTCTGACTAAGTGAAACCTTGATCAGCTAAGTGTACGAATATAAGGTTCATTTTGATTGCGTGTTGGAGGATGTGGATATATTTCGAGAGAGGTGTCAGCGTGTGGTGTTGAATTTCAGATGAGTTGTACATGGTATTGAATAGAGTGACTGAGAAATAGACATTTCATGTAATGGATCTACATGAGCCTAGCATGAGGAGGAATAGGGCATGGTGGAACCTTGAAGAATGAGAGGTTCACGTAGACAAGAAACCAAATTCCTTGAACGAGTTAAGTGTCATCATGCTTGTGGAGTGAGTCGACATTGAATGTGGCTTGAATTTGATGAATTCATTTAGAGCTCACAGAAATAAATAAAGTGGGGTCATAACCCACATGTCCACAATCGAGACCAACAGGAGAATGGAAAACTTATAACCCCATAAATCGTTTTCATCAAGTGGTATCAAAGAGCATAAGGTTTCTGTGCATAGTGTGGAGGATAAGTAGTGGAAGAAGGTAGAAGTGATTAAAGATATGGTAAGAGATTTGTTTTCTATATGCAAGTGACAACAAAGGAAGGTGAGAAGATTTGTAGTAGCCTAGAGAAAGGAGTGTTCGTAGGGTTCTAGAGAAGATAACCATGAAGATTTCAAAATCCCAAATCCAAGAGAAATTTTGGTGAGGTATCATGTAGAAAGGTTGAGACTTGTTACTGCAAAGGTGCATTGCAACTCGAGAGTTGAAGTTGTTACGAGAAGACTAGAAAGCATATGGCCAGGAGGTCATATATTTTTGTACCTTAGGATTATAATGCAGGTGCATCAACCCATCCTCCAGAAAATCAACAAAAAGACGAGCTTTTAGAAAGAAGATGTGGCCAAGAGGATAAAGTTTTCTTGAAAGGATTAATTTTTCCTAGTTTTTAGAGATCATGAGAGATTTTAGGGATTATATCGGATCCTTCCAGTGATTTGATCCTCATTGTGTTGTTGTTATAAATGTATCATGTGGGCGTGTAAAAGGGCGACCATTAGAATTGAGATCAGGCCTTCTAGGCCTCGATAGGCCATCGAATGTAATCATATTATTTTAATAAAATTATCTGTGTGTGTTGGTTGCGTGGGGCTTGACCCAGGTTCAACGTTAGTTAGCCAAACAAATCCCTACACTACTAGCCCTTTCGGAAATAGCCCGCAGAACATGGATCGAAGTCTCACTCGAAGCAGTATGGGGGGATGTTGGAACCAAGTTTCTGCACCCTGAGATGGTTGTGATGTCGGTTTATTCCTTCTATTCTTGCTTTCACGTAGGTCGTTAAGCTTAGGGCTCTATCTATCTAGCCCTTTATTCCTTCCTTTAGTACCTCTGCGAAGGGGTACAATTGACCTTTGCGCAGCCCTAACCTGTGGTTTAGGTACTTTCGCACTGCTAGGGAAGCGTATCATGTAGATTCCCAAACTAGCTTAAGTGTCTTACTTATCTTATTAAACAATCACAGTTAGCGTCGTGTAAACAGATATCCTTACTTGCGTTCAATTAACTAACCTAATTACTTACATTCGTAAACCACATAAGCATTATAAATGAAATTTATACATAATAGGACAAGATGCATTAACAGGAAACAAAGACACAGAATTTGTAGAATACTTCTCTTTATTGATATCTTCATATGATTACAGACTCTATTCGCCCTGTGCACATAGCTACAGGGGTCTATGCACTCAGCTGCAGTCTTCCACCCTAGGCCTCTGTGCACTTAGTTGCAAAGCCTCTACCTACACTAAGAACTGAAACTTAGACTTCTCTCCTTAATGCTCAAGACTTCTTTCACAACTTATGTCTTATACTTCTTAGAGCTTACTTACTTAGCTCGTTTTATACAATCCCATGGTCCACGGACCATGGGTAGATCTTTACAGTTGAATTTACACTTTATTACAAAACTTGACCCAAAACATGGGCTTTTAGCCCCAAAACTATCCTTGGGGGATCCCGTTCCCAACAGTGTGGTTTAATACTGCATTATGTAATGTGCCTTTGTTTAATTTTTTATTAACTTGTGTGTGGTAAAATTATGGCAATATGTCCATTAAAAAGTAAGCCAACAAAGTTGGAGATGAAGGTCGGTTTGTGGAGGGCATATATCCACCAAAATAAGAGTTAAAGAATGTATCCGTTGACCCTTATGACTATAGAATGGACTATGACTAAGTGAAACCTCGATCATTTGAGTGGACGAATATGAGGTTCATTTTGGTGGTGTGTTGGAGGATGTGGATATGATGCCAGAGAATTGTTAACTTGTGGTGTTGACTTTCAGTTGAGTTGTACATGGTATTAAATAGAGTGATTGAGAAATAGATGTTACATGCAATGGATTTGTATGAGCTCAACGTGAGGAGGAATGGGACGTGGTGGAACCTTGAATAATGAGAGGTTGACGTAGACAAGAAACAACAATTCCTTGAACCATTTAAATTCCATCAGGCTGGAGGAGTGAGTCGACATTTAATGTGGCTTGAAGTTGATGAATTCGTTTAAACTCTGACAAAGCTAAACAAAGTTGGGCCATAACCCATAGGTCCATAATTGAGACTAATAGGAAGATGAATACTTAGAACCCCATAGATAATTTTCATCACACGTGTAGAAGTCGATCCAACAATTATGGAAATGTCTACTAGAAAATCCATAGGTCCTAATGAATTCACCACATATCTTTTTCACCATTATTGGTCCACTATCAAGAATTAAAGATGGGCCCTAGTTGAAGAGTCTCAAAAAATTTCAAAATTTCCACTAACTCTAAATGTTACCTTCATCACCCTCATTCTTAAAGAAGATAAAGTAATATTTCCTAGTAAATTCATATCTATAGCTCTTTGTAATGTCATTTATAAATAATCACCAAAAAAAAATTCTTCTTACCTCAAACCCTTAATTCCCCTTCTCACTTTCCCTAAGAAAGTTGGTTATGTTGAGGGTCATCAAAACCCTCAAAACCTCAACCTCATAGTTCTGACTCATGAAATGGTTTATTCTCTAACATCAGCTAAGACCTTGGGAATGTTGATTAATCTTGACATGTCAAAACCTTTTGAAACATTGAGCTAGAAATACATTTTCCATCTTCTTTTAGACTTTGGATTTCATCCCTCCTAGGTTAGATATGTTAATTTTTCCATTGTTCTATGTTATGTCAATTTCTTTAGCCCAATCCAATTTTTCAATAAGCAATATTTTCAATAAAAATTACTTCTTTTAATAATCAACAATAATTGAAGATAGAACAGTAAATGCAATGACAATAAGAGACAATCAAGAGTGTCAACAAGAGACACTAATTTGGTCAAAGGCCAGGGAAAATCCCACAAGGGGGAAAACCATTTGAAAATTCTTCTTCGATTAGATTATATTAAAATGTTTAGCAGAGAGTACAATGAGCGAAATCAATAAACAAGAGTCAAAGTCAAAGCTTTGACTTATCTAAACAAATCAACCAGCCAAGATCCAATATGTCAATGATGAATAAGTAGTCAAATATGGTCAACGGTCAAGGTCTGAATGATTCAGGTGGTTATTGGTGGCCACTCGCCAATTCCACTTGGACCCCCACCATTGCTTCTTTCAGTTTTTCAATTTTCTTAATTGTAGCACAATTTACTATTTTTAGCAGTTTTTTGGGTCCTAAACTTCTGGAGCCGTTTTTAGGCCCTAAACGACTTTTTTTTAGAAATCTACCGCTATCAATTTTTTGTCTAAAATCATTTTTTCGTTGTAGTCCTCCGAGAGATCTTTCCAACGGGTTATCATGCATGTCAAATAGAGATAATATGACCAAATCGTGACCCCGGGAAGTTGGCTGTCCAACTCACCCCAACAGGGCCCATAAACTCTTGGTGTTACATCTCCTCGGGTTAGAGTTTTGGTTTTTTAGGGTTTGCTCTTATTTTTCAATAATACAAAGGTCCTTGAGCCTCATTGTAAGGTAGTTCATAGGCATGTAGCCGCCACATCTCTTCTCAGAGATAAGCTACCATCGCCCTAGCTGGTTTATTTCCATTTTTGTTTGTAAGCATATTTCAGTATTTTACATTAATGAAACGAAGTATTATTTCCGCTGCATCTCTCTGTTTATGGTTATCTCTATAATTTGTTGTGTTCTTGTTTAAATCTGGATCAGTGGTATTAGAGCGGTCTGCTCTTCTCTCTGTTTTTCTTTGCATGTCCCCAATGAGGTTGGGATATAAGGAGTTAGGGCTTGAACTGGTCGAACCTTTGCAAGACCTGCCTCGCAAATCCCGATGGCCTCCCATGGCGGATGAAAAGAAAGACTAGGGGGTAGGAGACCTATCGAAATCTTGCTCGAAGAAGCCCTTAAGCGACAAAGGAACGCGATGATGGACAAATTTGCCCAGATCCTTCAGCGGCTACCCAGGGGCGACGCATCCGCTTCCAACAACTACTTTGGAAATTCCACACCGTTTAAGGTACAAGTTAATTTTGAAATCCCCATATTCGAGGGTCAGATAGATGCAGATGCCGTCGCTAAATGGTTAAATCTGCTAGAGGGTTATTTTTATGTTCATGATTTTTCCAGTCGGGAAAAGATTATTTTCGCTCTTCTCAAAGCAGCTCCCCATGTCAAGGACTGGTGGAAACCTACTGCGAGCAGAAGGATGAAAGTACAGGCTCACTATTTTCAGTCGCACCCACTTGGAATTAATTCTGGGATGCCATCAAGGAGCAGTACTACCCTGTCAGAAGCTATGAGGATCAATACATAAAGTGGACCACGTTGTGGTAGGGAAGGGACTAAGACATGCCGGAGTTTACCAATATTTTCCATACCCTTCACACAAAGTTGGGTATCAAGGATTCAGGGGAGAATTTGATACTCAAATACCGTAGCTTCCTGCAAAAGTACATCCAGGAAGAAATAGAATTCCTGAACATCTCCTCGCTCGGCACGACATACCAATATGCTGTCAAGGTCGAGCAAAAGTTTAAACAGAAGAAGAGAGACTTTGGATTTGTGAATCTGAAGCAAGGGAGAGGTGCCCCCAAACTGTAGAACAAAGGACAAAGCCAAGGCAAGGTGGCCCAATACAGCTCGCTAGAGCTGCAAGCAGAGAACAACGCCATGATGCTGAAAAAGGACACGAGAAAGTGGTGTGAGTTCGGGCCAAGCAGTCACTGGTGATCGAGCTAAAGGTTTTAGAATTAAATGCATGTTCTGACTCTGAGTCAGAACCTGGCAAGGGGAATGACAAAGGGAAGCAGATTATCGATGCAGAGCCCAACGCCACCCTTGCCACCACAAAGATCTAGAAGGAGGAACCCGAAGATCCAAAGGAGGAGGAGCATCTCTTCCACTCTCGGATGTGGGTAAAGGGCTCCCCGCTTTATTTCATTGTCGACAGTGGGAGCCAAAAGAACCTCATTTCGGTAGAGGTCGTGAAGTGGCTGGCTTACCGACCACAACACATCCACAACCGTACACCATCGGGTGGCTTCACCAAGGACGGGATCTTTGTGTGAGACAACAGTGTCGCCTTCCATACAACATCAAGCCCTTCACGAATGAGGTATTGTGTGACATTTCTCCCCTTGAAGTTTGTGATGTATTATTAGGACAACCATACTTGTGGAAGCGACATGCTAGGTATGAATCAAGGTCCTGTGCTATTATTGTTACTTTGGGAAATAAGTTTTACAGGATACCAAAGGTAGCACTGCCTACCGCCATCTCTTTGGTTATTGCAAAACAATGTAGTAAGCTCATTTCCAAAATAGGGAAATTCATTTTCCTGATGATACGCCCTCAAAGAAAGAAGAAGACAGTGGCCACGACCGCTAGACAGGGCCCCTCCGCATGACAACTACAGATGGACAAGGTCATGGAGGAGTATGAGGACATCTTCACCTCCCTCGCAAGGGTTGATCTGCAATGTCAAGTCAAGCAATCCATCGATATGACCCCAGATGCGCCGCTATCAAATGGACCAATCTATCGCCGCTCCATTCTGGAGAACGATGAAATCAAGAGGCAAATTCAGGAGCTGCTGCAGAAAGGTCACATCCGTCCGAGATCACACTGTGGGAGCCCGATCGCGTTGGTACAAAAGAAGGATGGGACTTGGAGACTCTGTATTGACTATCGGGCGCTGAACAAGATCACTGTATGTAATAGGTATCCAATCCCATGGATTGATGACCTCCTGGACCAATTGAATGGGGGAAAATATTTCAGCAAGATCGATTTGAAGTCAGGATATCACCAAGTACCAATTGAACCCTCCGATGTGTAGACCACTACCTTCAAAGCCAAGGAAGGTCTTTTCGAATGATTGGTTATGCATTTCGGATTGACGAATGATCCTGCACCTTCATGAGGCTAATGGATGACATCTTGTGGCCATTCACCAACACATTTGTAGTGGTATACTTGGATGACATCCTGATCTTTAGCTAGAGTTGGGAATAGCACCTCCACCACATCCGACAGGTTCTCCAAACACTGCGGCAACATAAGTTATTTTCCAATTTGGATAAATGCACTTTTGGCATGACCCAGGTTCAATATCTGGGATACATTATTGATGAACAGGGGGTGCATGTGGATCCAGCCAAGATCCAAGTCATTCGGGATTGGCCATCTCCAACCACTCTAACAGAGCTTCATAGCTTTCTAGGTCTTGCCAACTTCTATCGTAGGTTCATGTTGGGATTTTCTCATATCACTTAGCCCTTGAGTGAAGTCACCAAGGGAGGAGTGAAAGTAAAATTCTTTTGGCCTGAATCTCAACAGAAGGCATTCTTAGAGTTGAAAGATCGCCTCTGCTCAACACCCGTGCTCACATTACCAGACTTGCAACAACCATTTGAAGTCGAGACAGATGCCTCTGACTAATGCTATTGGGGCAGTCCTTACTCAACAGGGGCATCCAGTGGCATATCATAGTGAGATACTTTCAGACACAGTCCGGAAGTATCCCACTTATGACAAAGATATGTATTCCATTGTGCAGGCCTACTAAAAATGGAAGTATTACATTTTGGGGAAGGTAACGGTCATCCACACAGACCACCGACCCCTGCAGTTAATGCAGACCCAAGGGAAATTGTAGAATGATCACCATAAGAACTTGTCCACATACCTGCACAGTTCCATTTGAATATCAAGTATAAGATGGGCAACACCAATAATGTTACAGATTGCCTCAGTCGACCACCGATCATGGCGTTAACCACCATGCTCAACTCTTGTGGGCACGAGACTTCTAATTGGCCACTTCTCTACAAAAGCGACCCAGAATTCAACCACACATACCAGACACTCTTGGAGGGTCAGCATGTTCCAGATTTTCACCTCCAGGATGCCCTCTTATGCCACCTAGGTCACCTTTTTGTTCCTTCAAGCGAGCGTGCCAAGATGATTTGGGAAGCACACTACAGTCAGGCTGATGGGCATTTCAGGGTCGAGAAAATGTTGGAAGTACTGCAGAAGTATTTCTATTGGACGAATCTTCGACAAGATGTCGGGAAGTACATTAGATCATGCACTACCTGCACCATTGCCAAACCGACCATCAAGAAGCAAGGCCTCTATACCCCGCTTCCTACCCCTAGTCGACCTTGGGAATCCATCTCCATGGATTACATGTCAGGCCTTCCTTCCACTAAGCATGGAAACGATTGTGTTTTTGTGGTCATCAACAGGTTCTCGAAGATGGCCATTATGGCAGCCTGCAAGAAGAATATCACAACAAAAGCCACTACTAAAATCTTCTTTGAATGAGTGTGGGTACACTTTGGGATCCCACAGTTTATCATCTCAAATCAGGATAGCAGGTTCCTCAGTGCATTTTGGTCAAGTCACTAGTCGATGCTGGACACCAAACTCACTAAGTCCACTGCCTTCCATCCTCAAACTGATGACCAGACAGAGGTTGTCAACAGGATGATCGTACACATTTTGTGCATGTACAACTCAAAGCATCCACGCACATGGGATGAGAGCCTCCCCTATGTTCAGCACAACTACAACCGGGCTCTCCACAACTCAACTGGCCACATCCCTTTTCATGTGGGCTTGGGATTCCAGCAACTATGTCCCATTGATGTAGCCATGCCGTTTGCAGCTACTCACGCAGATTCAACTCATGTTTAGTCCGAAACAGATAAGGCAAACAACTTCATTGAGCACATCCAACATATTCGCCAGCAGTTCCATGACATTCTCCAGAAATCAAATGCCAAGTACAAGCAGCGACATGATCAACATTGGGTGCCACACAAGTTTCAGGTGGGTGACAAAGTCTGGTTGCATTTGCAAAAGGAACGCCTTACTGGAGCCTATCGGAAACTCAGACCACTCTGATATGGTCCTTACACCATTACCAAGGCTGTGGGAGACAATGCATTTGAGCTCAGCATTCCCCCATTCCTTGGCCTACACCCAGTGTTCAATGTGGACCGCCTTCGGCCATACTTTCCACCATTACTAGACACATCCAACATTGCAGAACAACTCACATCCACAGAGTTAAATCCAGATTGCATGGAACAAGCTACAACTGATTGGATCATGGACACACAGATCAAGCACACTTGCTAGCAGAATATCCAATTGTACCTAGTTGTCAAAGCAGGCCAACTCCTTCACCAGGGAAAGTGGCTCACCAGGGACCAAGTTCAGCAGAAGTTTCCTCATCTCATGAAGGAGCTCAATGCAATGGGGACCATTGCTTCCTAAGGGGGAGGAATGATCCAGGTGGATATTGGTGGCCAACCGCCAATTCCACTTGGACCCCCACCATTGCTTCATTCAGTTTTTTAGTTTCCTTAATTGTAGCACAATTTACTATTTTTAGCATTTTTTCGGGTCCTAAACTTCTCGAGCCATTTTGATGCCCTAAATGACGTTTTTTTAGAAATATACCGCCAGCTATTTTTTGGAAATATACCAAGTCGTGACCCCGGGAAGTTGGCTGTCCAACTCACCCCAACAGGGCCCATAAATTCTTGGTGTTACATCTACCCAGACTAGGGTTTTGGTTGTTTAGGGTTTTCTCTTATTTTTCAATAATAAAAAGGCCCTTGAGTCTCATTGTAAGGCAGTTCAGAGGCATGTAGCCGCCATATCTCTTCTCAGAGATAAGCTACCATCGCTCTAGCTGGTTTATTTCCATTTCTGTTTGTAAGCATATTTCAGTATTTTACATTAATGAAATGAAGTATTATTTCCATTGCATCTCTATGTTTATGGTTATCTTTGTAATTTGTTGCATTCCTATTTAAATCTGGATCACTGAAATTATGAAAATTCAATAGCAGGCAACATGCCCTAACTAGTCCTAAGTAAATATTCAAATATTTCTTTCAAGAGATTAGTCAAAAACCCACAAACTTGGCCTCAAATGTTGGCCAAAGTCAACTCAAAACAATCCAAGAATGTACAGTCAAGCTCGTTCAAAGGAGAGATATTTTTTGAGGTCAAAGTCTGTAATTTATCCCTATGGTCAACATAAGTCAATCTGCTCCAAATGCCTCAATTTATGTGCCAAATAATGTGGCCTTCCCAAATAGATATATGCCCAAGAAATTGAACTCAAATTTAGCCCAAAACAGGAAGTTCAACGTTGGTCAAAGTGTAGATGAACTTCATATTTTCATCCTCCTAAAATTGACCTTCTTCCTACTCTCACGTGTGAAGAGAGACTCTGAAATTTCAGATTGTATGAACTAAGGAAGAAGAGATTTTGAGTTGTGATGATGTCCAAATGAGCTTGAGGTCACTTTTATTTATATGCAACTTTGGAGGGGAAATTTTTCCTTAAGCCGACCTTGACAATTTTGTTACTTGTGGCTTGACTTCAAAAAAACACTTTTCCTTATCCAAATTTAGTGTTCCAAAGGTCGATTTTGGTCCTCTCGGAAAGAGGAATCTAGTCCAATAATTGGAATTTGTCATTGAGTTACCAAATTAACACTCCCTCTCAGCTAGGGATAAATTCCAACTCCATCATGTGATCAACACAAATATCTTGTCATCAAATCACGTCTCATTTTGACTGAACTCTATCTACTGGAACATTATCGAATCTAAAGAAGAAGAATCATAGGGGAACTACAAATATCACCCTATATCAAACAATAAGTGAGATACAACTTACCAAGAAAGGATCACAACAATCCCATTATGGAATCAATGAGCGAGATACCACTTGCAATAAGAGGTAAGGATCACATCCATCCTATTTCGTAACGATCTTCCCAACAATGATCCTTAAGAGTCATGTGGTACAACACCTACATCATAATTCGAGCTTGGGTGATATACCTGACTTACCAAAGGTAAGGACACATGCCCCAAGCCTCCTCAATCCATTGGCTATATGGGGAGGGAGAATCCCAACAAGCCCAGCTTGTGGGTATGATTCCAACTGGGGTATACTCTACTAGACCAAGATAGGGGTAGATACCCAACTTGTCATAAAGGGCAAGGATCACGCAGACCCTATGGGTGACAATAAGTGAGATACCCAACCTACTACAAGAGTAGGGATTACACAGACCTATTATCAAAAGTTCCCTCAACCCCAAAGCCCTCAATGCTCCATTCCCACCTAAAGAGCTCTACCAAGGGGAAAGAGCTATTATCAGTGTTCTAAATCATTGAAGACCCTTATCTGGAGCAGTCATGTCCATCATACCAAGCTAGTCTCTAAATACCATGAACTTTCCTTTTGGAAAATCCTTGGTGAGAATATATGCAATTTGCTCGTCTGTCAATATGTGATGGAGTCTCACGACTCCTCTCTGCACCATTTTTTGAATGTAATGATACCTGATCTCTGTAAGCCCAGACTTTTCATGAAATATGAGATTCTTTTCTAATTAGATCCCACTTTTGATGTCACAATATATCACCATAGCATCCAAGACTTGTTAATAAATCTCTCCAAAGAGCTTTATCAAACAAATTGCTTCACAACTAGCCATGCTAGTAGTAATATATTTTTCCTCGGCTGTACTCAAAGCTATAGACTTATGTTTCCCAATCATCCAGATATAATGGTGGATCCAAGGTTAAAAAAACATCCTGAATTTCTCTTCCTATCAACAATGTTTCCTGCCCAGTCAACATCGACATACCCCTAAATTCTGACATTTCTGGAAATATATCTCAAACCAAGGATAATGGTCCCATGCAAATATCTTAGAATGTGTTCGACAAAAACCCAATGTGAATGGAGGGACTTAGTCATAAATTGACTCAAGGTGTTCATTGAAAAGCATATGTTTGGATAAATATTCAAAAGAAACATCAAAACCCCAATCAACTATCTATACTTGGATGGATTCACCAAATCAGGTCCCGCAACTTTTCCACATAGGTTCTTGAAATTCATTTTGTAACAACCCTGGTGAAAATTCCTTTTAAAGAAAGTTACGAAAGGAAAAAAATAACCACAGTCATGGGACACGTATTCCAAGAAAAATGTTGGGAAAAGACATCCCAGTGTGGGTGTTCATTTAGTTTATTATGGCTAAGGAAATTGGCAAAGGCAATGACAAAGGATTTGGAAAGTCATGAGACAATAATTGGAATTTTATTTATGAAAATAATGTAAATTAGGAAAAAAGGAAGGTGAAATGTCATAGGTTGCATGTGAGGAGGAAAATGAAGGAAAATAGAGGCCTCATTAATAAAAGGGCTTCTAAGGATCAGTTTGTAACCTTTTTGTCAATTCAGTTTTGGAGCTCTCTCTCACACACTCCTGGGCACTTAGAGAATTCTTGGAGCACTATCAAGGAAAGAAAAGGAAGGAACAAGAAGTAAAAGGAAAGCAAATATCAAGCAAGGAAGAGCAGGATCAAGAAGTTAAAACGAGATTATTTGTAGGTATCGATTTGCATGTGTGATTTCCTTGCTAGATTTGGCATGCATGGTACATGAATGTGTTTATTTGGTTCTATTTATATCATTGGCATGGGATTTTCCAAGTGTGACAGTGTTACTCAGCCTTGCCTTTCCATTTCCAGATAGCCAAGGTGTGATGGAGTCTCTTGTATTTGTTTGAGTTGGATTTCTGGATGGTTTCGAAAATGAGTGAGGTGGTCTCCGAAAGAAAGAACACATGGCCTAGTAATACCGTAACCAGACTCGAATTTCGGTAAATATGGACAATGTGTGCCTCAGTGGGCCTAGGAATCCTTGACCGATGAATGGTAGGACATACGGTAAAGCCTAGAGGTGTGGGTCCTCGATCAGTCCTAGGAATCCTCGGTCAGTGAATGGTGGGAGATATGGTAAATCCTGGAAGGTGGAGTCTTGATCAGGCCTAGGGATCCTCGAACATTGTATGGAGAGATGTATGGTAAAGTCTAGAGACTAGGAGACAGGAAAATTCCTCGTGGTGTAGGTGGAGAAATTTGGTGGCATCCATGCTTATTTAGAGCCTAGTGATCTGGTGGGGATTGCGGTAAAGCCTAGTTTTATTGATGAGGGTGAGGTGGTGTAGCCATGGGAAGTCGTGGTTGATTTTGGTTATAAGTCCCACATTCATGCTTGGAATATGGTATGGGGGTGACTGGATGAAAGAAATATTTGGTTCAACCAATCTATGGTTGGGAGGTTCGTGGAAGTACCATACCTAGTTGTCTTATGCATTCGTTAATAAGAGATTCTTCTCTTTCGTATTTCATGTGTAAATGTACTGGTTCATATGTGGGTTTTATGGTTTTTGATGATGATGATGATGGTTAACGTCCACTGAGACCAAATTGGTCTATCGGACCTACAATTTTCTTAATTTTTACTTGTCTGGCTGCTCGTCTTTCTTGGCGAGATTGGTGTTGTAGCTTTCTTTCTTTTCTCTACGGTCTTCCAACTTCCTTTGTCTTGCATCTCCTTCATCTCTTCTGGTTCTTGGGACATTGGTGTCTTAGCTTCACGATCTATAGTCGGAGAAGTTTGGTTTAGGAGATCTGCTTTGCTGTTAAATGAAGATTTATTTTCTGCGGTATTCAAATCCTCATAAATGTTGATTTGTTGGGGCAGGCTTTCTCCTTGCTTGCTTTGAGAGTTGTTTCCTTCTTCCTTGATTTCTTGTGACTCAGAGTTTTCTCTAGAATATTCTTCTTTGATGACAGTGTAGTGTTCTTTTTGTGCTCCTTCCCACCATGTAGATCTGTGGTGGTTTTTTCTAGCAAAATTTTTCTCAGAGGCTTTTGGGCAATTTTTGGCTAGATGCCCCGTCTCAAAGCACGATCGACATCTGAAGAGGACACTTTCATAATCAAGCTTCTGGTTCCACAAATAGTCTTTACTTGTTAGGTTTATTTCAGCTCGGAATCCGGCGCTGAAATCCATTTCCACACAGATGCGTGCATAGGTGGTTCTGGCATATTCCTCTGTTTCTGGGCACCTGCAGTAAAATTTCCCAATTGCATTTCCGATGGCTTATACCCTTGTTATTTCTATTGGTTATATGATGGTTATGAGTATATATTATGACATTAATGATGTATGGCTCTCACCATGTTTCGAGTAGTAAATGAATTTACAATGAATATATGACCTAATATATGATAATGCAACCATTGTGATAATGCATCAATGCTTCTTAGTGATTCTTAGATAAGTATGAGACCCCTATGCTCAGATATATTAATATGACCTGTAGATTTCATATTTGTGACATGTTGGAAAAAATTCCTATCATGGCTAATAGGGTTCAGTTTAAGTATTTTCATTAGTATCATTGTTTTGATTTTATTTTTCATTTTAGAAGTTTCATGAAGTTATGGGAAGTGGCCTGAGACCTAGCCCTGTAAAAGTGGCATAGAATCAGGGGTTGTTGGCTCAGAACTAGCTGAAAAAGTCCCCAGTCGCTGACATGCCCTTGCTCTAGGAGCAATAGGATGATCCTAGATGCATGCATTCTCATATCATGGGATCAAATAAGGCTATAGGGTAGTCAAATATCAAGTTGTCTCAGGGGATGGTCACCTAGAAGGGTTGGTTGGATCTTGAAGGTTATGTAGCTTGTGTAGAAGGTCAAATTGGTTGTGTGTTTTCAGTTCCACTTCCTTAACAATACATGGGAGAGTTGAATCACATCATAGTAGCCTCTCGTCACATGTTTACCCTTACGGGCCGATTAACTTGGGTAAATGTGGGAGGAGGGTATTAGAGAGTGGTATCAGAGCATGGTTCACCCATTGGATTGGATGTGTGGTGTGTGCTGGTCATGCATTCATGTCGTTTGCATGTCTGTATTTTATGCTTGTCATCCATATTCTTGTTGGGTATGCATGGTGTGGTCATGGTTACAGTGATTTCACCATGTGAAAGTGGATGGTGTTGGTTTTGGATGTTGTCGTCATGAGTGTATGTCAATGGTGCATTGGATATGCATGTGAGTGCTTATATATTGTTATGAATACATTGTTATGATTGTAGTTGTCATGCATGAGGTCATGGTATGTGGTTGGTATGGTCATGAATTGATGATTGGATAATAGTTGAAAATATGATTGAATGCTGATATGATTATGTTTATACATGTATTGTGCTAATTTGGTTGATCTTGCAGATTAGATATCCTCCTCGAACTATACTTAGGTATGTTGATTATGTTTATTTTTTGGTTTAGCTGACATGCTATACTTGTAGGAAGAAGCTTAAAGATAATTAGAAAGATGGTAGACTACAGTTCATGAGATTCTCCCTATGGACTAGATGAAAAACATGGTGTTTGACACTCTTTTGACTTAGAAAATACATTGAGAAGCTTGAAGGAATAAATAAGAAGTTGAAAAGAAGATAATGACAAAATCATGCAGGCACATGAGAAAAAAGCAGAGTCAATGCAGTAATCCTTCATAGTTTGTCAGAATTATAGAGACAGGGACTGCTTCGAATCAGCCATGGATAGGAGAATAAGAAAAATGGGGCATATGGTAGTAGATATCATGGTGGGAACAGGTCAAATAGGATGAAACGATCAAAGATGGTAGGTTCTTGGACACTCTGGATAGGAGAGGTGATGGACACAAGTTATATTATAGATATGGTTCTAATCAGAACTATGATCGTCATCATTATCATCCTTATAAGAGGAGTGATAGGGGATATTTTCCATATGAGTTCAACAGAGAAAATCCACCTACCTTTGATGGGGATTTGAAGAAGCCGAAGGATACAAAGGAATGGCTACTTGGGATGAATAAGTTCTTTGAGTTGCATGAGTACATAGAGAAAATGAAGGCCATAATAACTATGTTCAACCTCAAAGGGAAGGAAGATATTTGGTGGGAAGATGTGAAACAGGTTAGAGACATTAAGATGGAAGAGTTGACTTGGCATGAATTCAGTAGAATTTCTAGGAAGAAATATTTGTCGGATAGGTACTTTGACAACAAAGCCAAGGAATTATATGAGCTAAATATGGGATCAATCACAAATAAGGAGTACACGACTAAGTTCCTGGAGTTATTGTGGTATGTATCATATCTTAAGGATGGGAAGGCCAAAATTCAGATATTTGTCAGTGGACTGCCATTAGGATTTAGAGATTGGATTGAGTATGATGAGCCTCAATCACTTGAGGAAGTTATTTGGAAATTGAAGCATTGTTATGAATAATTAAAGTGTAAGACAAAATTGTAGCAAGTTTGGAAAGGGAAAGACAAAGCTAAAGGTAAATGGCAGTTGAAGAGGTGTTGACAGTGATAGAAATCAATCAACCAAGGGGTCTCCCCGATGTGAATTCCCAATTGGACCTCACACCATTTGGAGTGGGATCCCCATTCAGAATATCGAAACAGTTTCCATATATCTTAAAGATATGCCTTGGTTCAACTGTCAGCAAGAGAGAGGAGTGCACATGTGCCTTCGAAAAGCAAGGTGGGTGTGCCTCGTGAGTGTTTGATCATATGTGTTTCAAAATTCTTTCACTGTGAAGGGGAGGAGAAGTGAGTCTCTAAGAGAGAGGTAGTAGTACCACCCTAGTAGAGACACACATGAATAAGAAGGGTTCATGCAACATCAAGCGGAATATTCCACGAAGATTTGACGGTCATTGAAACCAATATACGAGAATATATGTCTAATATCCACTGGAATATTCCACGAGGATGTGACAACGATAATAACAATTACAACACATTCTCAATACGATAAGAACCAAAATAACCAAAATAGTTCAACTACTTTAGCACAAATGAAAGCAAAAATGAATTACAAGCATTCACATAATAGTCTTACAAATATCCATAATCCATGCATGAAGAACGTGTTGGCCTTGAAGGCTTATGTTTTTAAGTAAAATTTCCAAGACACATGTATACAATGAACATCACTAGCTCCAATAGTGGAGCGTTGGAGCCACACCTTGCTCCTCAAAAAAACCGATTTGTCTCTCTAATGGCTTGTGGGAGGAGCCAAGGTGAAAAGTCATTTGCTCATACAATGAGGGAGTATATATAAACAAGGGGTGATGCTTTCCATTCCTTGTGACCCTTTGACTACCCTCATGACCATTTGACTTCTTATGACTTTTCAACTTACATGACTTTTTATATTCCATGTGTGTCCTTTGGACTTCCACTTTACAATACATTTTGAATACCATTTACATGATCCACAAAGATGATGTGGCATATAAAAACTCATGACATGACGTGACATGAAACTGCTAACATGGACTGCTTGATGATGTGGCAGTGTCAAGCCATTGTTGTTTCTATGTGCTGATTGTCTGCTTGAGAATGCTATTCTTTTCACCTCTTTATGACTTGGTTATAAGGAATCTTGAATGGTATTAAGTCTTGAGTTGTGATTGCAAATTGATATCCCTTTTTCTTCTCTTGATTGACTAGCTATGTATTCAAATAAAAGTGTGTCATTCAGCAAGCTTCCCTCCTTCATCATCTTTCCATGGTGTGATAGAGTACCTGCATCTACAATTCACTCATGATGAGATGACGTCAATCTAAAAACTCCCTAGTCTAAGATAGTGCATTTTGATCTATTACTGAGAAGAAACCAGGTGAAAGATTGGGAGAGAGGGCTCAGTGAATGGGTAGTGCGTAGTTCCAACAGCCAGGGGTGAGGCTTGAGCTCTGAGATTGCGCAATGCGTAGTTCAAGTAGGACTAACGAAGAAAATTGTGCAGTTCTGAGAGGTAGTGGGACAGGCTAAGAGGATGAACACTCAGAGGACACATTGCGTAGTTTTGGAAGACAAGGGCGGCATGGATAGTACACAATTGCATAGTTGAAAGGCTCAGGGGATGATATTGAGGATTATGATTGCACAGTGTGCAATTAAGGTCGGGATGGGAGGAATGATTGCACAATTCTGGAGGTCAAGGTCGGAGCTTGAGCACACAAACTGTGCATTGCAACAATCCTGGGAGGTAGGAACTACACATTGCGCCACGTTAAGGGTAAGGTATCAACTAGAGGACTAGAACTACGCAGTGTGCAGTTCAAGGAGGTTGGGTGAAGCCAAGTTGCTTAGCCGGTAATCCTTCTCGAAAATGGCTAAGTGTAAGACTGGTTAGATTGATGTGAACAATGATAAGGCTTCAACTGTGATCTCACACTTAGAATACTTGATGACACAACAATATAGATCACCTAGGACACATGAACAATATATTTCCCTCCGTGTGACCATTTTATGACCAGTTACGACAAGTGCAACACTTAAGATAGAATTTGGGACGAGCATGACGACACTTGTGCGACAAGGCTCAAAATTTTGTGAATGGGTGTGAAAAATGTTTACATAGTTAGAAAAAATCATATACACAAAGATAGACCATTGAAACCATCAAAACATGCTTCTACACATTTTGCAACATTCAATCATGCCAAAAGACGACAGTTAACCCAACTTGAAAAGGGGAGAAAAGCACTTCAATAAAGTACATGAAATGAGTTTTGGTGTTTGTGAAAACAATATGCAAGACCAAGGAAGGCTTCGAAATTGTGTGTAAGACAAAATTTTGGAGGGTGTTGTAGCAGCTACAATACTTGGAGACACATTGGTAGAATTCCAACTTTTCTACCTTGGTTAACTTCTTCTATACAGGGCCTTGGTACTTTAGGGAGTATTGATTCTTTGTACAAATTACTTTGGTATTCCCACTTACCCCATGAATAGACACAGTCCCCTTTATGCCTTCTCGGTTGAACACAACATAATATTCAACAATATCATAATGTTTTGAGTTGGGAAGGGTAGTGTAGCTCACAAGCTTAATATTTTCATAGTATAATTTTTCATCTCTGGTGTTGCTCCACTGCGAGTAGGCCTGGAAAGCACCTTGGTGGAGTCACGTAGAAACGCAAGCATTGCTTCATTGCCAATGAGCCTGAACAGTACCCCGACGGATTTTCTTGCTTCACCTCTCTCCATAGGAAGCCTTTCTCTTATTTCGCCTTTATTTATTTATTTTAAAGAGGACCGTGCATCAACACTTATTCATTTTTGGGCAGAAGAGGGATCATGAATTATTGAGAGAAGAAGAGGTTGGTCCTTCAGAGAAGCATACAAAGCCCTCTGATTTAGTTTTTCTCCTTTATATTTTTCCCCTTTTCCTCTTCTAATGATTGGATAAGCATGAAAATAATGAAACACAAAACCGACTGTAGGCATAATGTTTCTTGAGTAGACATAGGTTCATGGTTGGACAAAAAATCTCCTTAAGAATGAATCTTATTTTCTGTGGGATCTTCATTGACCAAAAGATATAATCGACACAAGGAAGGTGGGCTAAAGGTTAGCCAAATGTTGAAGTGTCACAAGACTCTTTAGAATTCATCCACACACATACTAAGAAGCTAAAATAGGTCCAGGAACAACAGTTATTGACATGATGAAAACAAAAGGAGACAATCATCAAGAAAGAAAAACAAAAGAAACAAAATGAAAGGAAATATAACACACCTTAAGGAAACAAAATTAGAAGCCAAGAAAAAGAAACTAAGCCAAAGCATAACACAAGAGAAGACAAGAGAGACTAAAGTGAACAACAAGGGATCGATGCAAGAGAAGGAAAACTAAGATGCAACTAATCCTAATCCTAACCTAACAACTAGAAGGTCGAGGTCACGTATAATGGAATTTCCAATGTAGACACCGTAATCCTTCCTGACCTGCATCCACAAAGATACAAACAATTAAAAAAGATATAAAGTAATGTGTAACAGAAAAGATAAAAACTTGAATAAGTTGCAAAGAAATTTGAAGGTCTTTCCTATGGGCAGAAAGATGTGTCACAACCACTACTTTCATCCAATTCACATTCTTACCTCCCCGACGGAAAATAGAATCAGACAAATATCGAAGAATTCTTGTGAATGCACCTTCTTATATGTCCTCTTACTTAGCAAGCATGAGAAAAGGATGAAAATTGTTTATCGCAATGGAGCTTGCCGAGTAAGATTTCTCCCACAATTCAGTGGTTGTATCATAAAATTCATGCCGATCCTCTTGAAAACCCCGAAATATTTGAAAAAATGGATTTTCAATTAGAGGCATAGGATTATAACAAGAATCTTGTGAGGGAAAATACATTTGATCATATTTAGTAGTCATGTCAAGAGAGTGAGGACCTAACATAACCATTAGTAGACTGAAGTTCCTGAACCACTCGATAAAAATCTGAATAGTGATATGTTGAATGATGAAGATCGAAGGATGTAAAACAACTGACATTGGATATACTGGTGGGAAAATGATAACATGAATGACATTCATACAAGATAGAATAATGATTAAATGAGTTGATTAAAGCATTTGTTTCCAATTTTGTAATAAATGAAGATAAATCAATTTGAATAGTTCTACGAATGCTCTGATCAATCAAACTGAGTTCCTTGCAAGCCAAATGTGACAAATCGTTTTCCTGTAACTAGTCATAAACTGTGCAAGCATCGTAATCATGAAAAGAATTTAAAAGGGATTTCAACACCAAAAATATATGATACCATTCAAGACATGGTGAATGGAGAATAACTTGATTCATGTGATAACTCATGTGTTCATTATTACTCTAAGAGTATTTTAGGTGCGATGAAGGGGAAGATTTGCAATATAACATTCGCAAGAAAAAATGGCAGCTGACTATTAAGAGATGAATCTGATAGGCATGATTCCTTTGGCCAAAGATAGTATTTGGAATGATCAACTTCACAATTCATGACATTATGAGAGATACACATTCCAAACCTGAGTTTGATGTGAGAGATTTGCATGACAATGAATAAACTGAAAAAGATTCTTGAATCTGGTCAGAAGTAAAATCTTGAAAATTTAAAAGATCATAATCGAAAACCAAACATTTTTCAAAAAGAAATTTACATTGAGTGAAACCATGCAGAGAGAAGGGTTGTGTGGGAGAAGCTAGATCTGGCTTAGTTCGAGGGGCATACCAGAGTCGCGAAATCCTAACATAACCATCAACGAAAGTTGAAGTGCCTCGACTCACTATCAGGTCCCATAACTTTCTAGAAGTGTAAAATAACATTTTGAAGATTGAACCAGATCATGTGTGGTTTGAGGATAGCTCCTTCCACTAGTTTCAATAAATCCACTGCTCACCAGATGGCAGCCATCTTTGTCACTGATTTCACCGGATTTTTCAACTTCAACAACCATATTACTCAAGTCGAAAGGTTCTTCTGATCGCAAATTTGAAGATGAATGAATCGAGGAAATTTCATGAGCAAGATGATTTGAAGAGTTGTCTTCATGCAAGAGAAGCGATCATGAGGGGTGGAAATATTACTCAATGATTCGATTTTTTTCATTTGCATCATGGATAATCTCACTGCCTTGTGTTAATTGAGAAGATAACTCATTGGATGAATAAATTAACAAGTATGGAGTATCTATGTCGCAAGTAGATGCATCAAATATGGTAGAACACAAGGGATAATGAGATGAAGAGGAAGTTTCAATAAGCACATCTTCTTTCACCGAATCAGATTCTAATTCTAAAGTAAAATCTTCATGAGAAACCAAAAGATCAGTTGATGCACCTGGTCAATTGTGATCACATACATCAACAAACTCATCATCATTTGAATGATTATTTCTCGAGGCTACATATTGATCGAAAGAATTTCTTACATTTGATTCACTACCGAGATTAGTGGATTGAAAACCATCCAAGAATGGAAGCACATCATCTTCATAGGGAGGGCTTTTGAAAAGAGAAGAAATATTGAAAGAATCTTCACCTTCCTGCTCCTATTGATGTGAAAAGTGATTGCCTTGTCCCTGATTTCAGTTTGAACCAACAAGGTGAAAATAAAGTGTGAAAGACTAGCTAGTGGAGCAGATTGATCGAGTGGATCATAGTACAAAGAGTCATGGCATGTAGATGATAGAGGATCACATAAATCTATATAAGATTGGAGGCTAGAGTTATCTATGATAACATCATGTTGCAGAATGGGGAAGTTAGTCTTCCCCATGGGCTTCATGAGCCATTATGGGATTTCCTTCATTGAATCTGAGTCATGAGAAACAAAAGGAGAATGAGAAGATGGATTAGGAATTTTATTTTCAGATTTTTCAACTTTATTACCATCTCACAGAGGCACCTTCATCAGAATTGGAAAACGAAGAGGATAAACAACAGAAGGAGAAGTAAATTCCTCCTCTAGAATTGGAGGTATCTCATGGTTGACAAGAGTTAGGGAACTAGGAAAATCAAGGGGTTCGGGTTCACCTTGTAAAGAGATAAGAACCAAATGCAAAAAATCTTGTTTCAAGAAATCCTGATTCATGTCTTCTGCAGAAATTTCACAGCAATTGTGAAGGAATCGACCAGAAAAATCCTCAACTGATTCATTAGGCTTCATTATTAAGATATTGATTCTTTTACAAACATTTCAGTAATTATACCTATCAGAGGCTTGATGAATCTCCCTAAGGAAATGATGAAGGGAATGGATGGAAGCAAGTGGAAAGGTATGGCACGATAAATTAACACGAAATTCAAGGGTGAGGAAGAAAATCACACACGCAAACTCTTCATCATTGATTTCGTAGGATTCACAAAATTTAAGAATATAAAAAATGTGCTTGGTTATGGATGTTCCATCCTCACTATCAAAATTTAACTGGTACTAGTGATAAAGAGGCTCATCGGGGATTGGCAATTGATAAAGGGAAAAATTATAGAAACACCATGGGAGTAATATTTGATTATGAGCCATTTTAGATAAGAGATTCAAACCAGATTCAATGGGATCAGCTTTCCATTTGGCCCTCCTAATAGCACCAGTGTTGACGGTTCTGGAAATCCATCAACCAAGGGGTCTCCCTGATGTGAAATCCCAATTAGAACTCACACCAATTGGAGTAGGAGCCCCATTCGAAATATTGGCCAGGTTGGAATATATCTTAAATCTATGCCTTGGCTCTAACTGTCAGTAAGAGAGAGGAGTGCGCATGCGCCTTCGAAAAGAAATGGGGATGAGCTCGTTGAGTGTTTGATTGTATGTGTGTCAAATTTATTTCACCGCAAAGGGGAGGAGAAGTGAGCGTCTAAGAGAGAGGTAGTAGTACCACCCTATTAGAGACACACATGAATAAGAAATATACATGCGACATCAAGTAGAATAATCCATAGAGATGCGACAATCATTGACAAAAATATAACGAGGAAGATCTTTCTAATATCCAGTGGAATAGTCTATGAGGATGCGACATTGATAATAGTAATTAAAGCACATTCTCAATATGATAAGTTCCAAAATAACCAATATAGTTCAACTACGTTAGCATAGATGAAAGCAAACATGAATTGCGAACATTCACAAAATATTCTTACAAATATCCATAATCCATGTGTGAAGAACATTCCAACCTTAAAGGCTTCTCTTATTAAGTAAGAGTTCCAAGACACATGTATATAATGAACATCACTAGCTCCAATAGTGGAGCATTCGAGGCACTCTTTGCTCCTTAAAAGTACTTATTTGTCTCTCTAATTCCTTGCGACAGGAGCCAAGGTGAAAATTCCTTTGCACATACAATGAGGGAGTATATATAACCAAGAAGTGATGCTTTCCCTTCCTTGCGACTCTTTGACTACCCTCATGACTGTTTGAATTCCTATGACTTTTCAACTTACATGACTCTTCATATTCCATGTGTGTCCTTTGGACTTCCACTTTACAATACATTCTGAATGCCATTTACATCATCCATAATGACGATTTGGTATATAGCAACTCATGCCATGACATGACTTGACACTGTTGACATGGACTGCTTGATGATGTGGTAGTGTCAAGCCACTGCTACTGTTGTGTGCTGAGTGTCTACTTGAGAATGCTCTTCTTTTAACATTCATATGACTTGGTGATAAGGAATCTTGAATGGTCTTAAGTCTTTAGTTGTGATCGCAAACTGATGTCCCTTTTGATTTTCTTGATTGATTATCTTGTGTATTCAGCGATAAGTGTGTCTTTGATCAAGCTTCCCTCCTTCATCTCCTTCTTCATCATCTTTCCATGGTGTGATAGAGTACTTGCATTTTCAATTCACTCATGACGAGATGACATTAGTCTCAAAACCCCCTAGTCTAAGAGAGTGCATTTTGATCTATTAATGAGATGAAACCAGGTAAAAGGTTAGGGGAGAGGGGTTAGTGACTGTGCAATGCATAATTCCAATAGCCATAGGTGAGGCTTGAGATCTAAGACTATGTAGTGCACTGTTCAGGCAGGACTGAGGGAAAAAATTGTGCAGTTCTGAGAGCTAGTGGGACAGGCTGAGGGGATGTACACTAAGAGAACACATTGGGCAAGTTTGGGAGAAAAGGAAGGTAGGGCTACTTCGTAATTGCATAGTTTAGAGGCTCAAGGGATGAGCTTGAGGATTGTGATTGTGTAGCGTTTGGTGAAAGCTGGGTTGGGAGGAATGATTTCTTAATTCTAGAGGTCAAGGCAGGAGCTTGAGTATAGAAACTGCGTAGTGCAGAAGTCCTAGGAGGTAGGAACTGAACATTGCATAGTGTTAAGAGGAAAGGTCTCAGCTAGAGGACTGGAATTGTGCAGGGAGCAATTCAGGGAGGTTGGGTGAAGCCAAGTTTCTTAGTCGGGAATCCTTCTCGGAAATGGCTAAGTGTAAGACCGGCTAGACTGATGTGAACAATGATAAGGCTTTGACTGTGATCTCACACTTAGAATACTTAAAGACACAACAACATAGATCACTTAGGACACATGAATAATACATTTCCATTTGTGTGACCACTTTACGACCAGTTCAACGAGGGCGACACTTAAGATACTCTTTGGGATGACCGTGATGACACTTGTGCTACAATGCTCAAAACTTTGTGAATGAGTGCGACAGATGTTTACATAGTTAGAACAAATAATATACATAAAGATAGACCCTTGAAACCACAAGAACAAGATTCTACACATTGTGCGACAACCAATCATGCTGAAAGACGACATTTAAGCCAAGTTTCAAAGGGGAGAAAAGCACTTCAAGAATGTACATGAAATGAGTTTTAGTGTTTGTGACAACAATATGCAAGACCAAGGAAGGCTTCAAAATTGAGTGAGACAAAATTTTGGAGGGTTTTTTAGTACCTACAATAGGAGGAAAAGGCTTTAGGATGCAAAAGAGAATGAAAATGTCGCACCTAATAAGAAGTTAAACATAGTTAGATAGGGACATGGGTCATAGCCTAGAGGGCAACAAAATAAGGGTGATGGTATAGGATGGTTGCAGTGTTGGAAATGTGGTAAGGAGAATCTTAAGAGGTATTGTCTGCAGAATCAGGGTGGTAGGTCTTAGATATACAATGCACAGGAGGTGCCGACAATTGGGGATGTTGAGAAGATCATTCTTTGTATCTATACCTCGTTGGATAATAGGAAGGAAGATCAGCAGGCATATATTATTGAGATGGACAGTAAGCTTTGTCATCAAGTTGTTTCTATTTTGATTGAACTTAGATCTAATTATAGTTATGTTAATACTTTTCTTGGTGGATAAATGTGGTTTGAATAAATAAGTGCATGTAGAATCTTGGTTAGTGCAGTTGGATATAGGTACAAAGAAGAGAGTTCATCATTATGCAAGACATTTTTCATTCGAGTTGAATGGTATGCTTACCTCAGCACATTTGAATGTATTGTCATTGGGATCATATAGTATGATTTTGGGTATGGACTGGTTGTATCTTCATAGGAACAAGGTGGATTGTTATGACAAAGCTATTGAGTGTTTGGATGACAATGGGGAATGAAGAGTTTTGTAGGGTAAGAAGAAGGCAACATAAGTTAGAATGGTGACAACTATGTAGGTGAAGCGCAGTTGTAGGAAAGGGTGTGTGTTGCTTGTAGTGCATATTTTTAGTGACAAAGGTAAGGATGTTGAGGCTACAGAGGTATTAAGATGGTACCTGATCTTACATCAGTTCCAAGATGTGTTCTCAGTAGAGATTTCAAAGTTTCCACCTCATAGGGAAATGAATTTTTCTATTGAGTTGGTACCACGGGCAACATCAACATTGAAGGCACCATACAGGATGAGCACACTAGAGTTAGTAGAGTTGAAGTTGCAGTTGAAGCAAATGCTTGACAAGGGATACATTAGGCCAAGTGTATCACCTTGTGGTGCACCGATGTTGTTTGTGAGGAAGAGGATGACACTCTCAAGCTATTAATTGATTATAGGAAGTTGAACAAGATGAACATCAAGAACAATTATCTGTTGCCGAGGATTCATGACCTGTTTGACCAATTTAAGGGAGAAACAATGTTCTTAAAGATTGATATGAGATCTAGATATCATCAGGTACACATTAAAGAAGAGGACATCTACAAGACTGCTTTCCGGACCAGGTAGGTGCATTATGAGTTTGTTGTAGTTCAATTTGGTTTGACTAATTCTCCAGCTACCTTTATGTGCTTGATGAATAGTTTATTGCATCCTTATCTTGACAAGTTTGTTATTGTATTCTTTGATGAAATCTTCATATATTCTAAAAATGAGGAAGAGCATGTCGAGCACTTAGCAACAATGTTGATATTACTGAGAGAGCATAAATTGTATGCCAATCTTAGTAAATGCAGTTCCTTTTAGACAAATTTACATTACTTGGGACATGTTGCTTCTAAGGAAGGGATAGTAGTGGATCCAGAGAAGACAAGAGCTATCATGGAATGGGCAGTTCATAGTAATGTGGATGAGATAATATCATTCATGGGGCTATTAGGTTATTATAGGAGGTTCATCATGAACTTCTATCGCATTTCATATCTTATTTTGTCATTGCAGAGGCAAGGTGTTGGGCCGTTAATATGCCATTATTATTATCACTTTTGAATGCTTATTCCACCCATTTATACCATTCTTCATCACGTCATTTATCATAATTTATCATATAATTCTATTTTACAATGATTTATGTTCTTATGTAAAAATATTATTTATTCTCCTTTATTTCTAATAAATTGATGATTATGCATGATTTTATCAATGATAGTTTTAATAAATTGGTTGTAACATTATTCACCATTTTTAGCCTCCAAGATAATTTCCAGATTGAAGATTCGATCATTAAAGGTGCCAACTCAGAAATTCGCTGGAATAAGAAGTGACAGTTTTGCGGTTGAGATTCTGAGTAAATGAAGAAGAATTTGGAAAATCCGGAACATGGGTTTTGTCTAGAATGGACCCAACTAACTTTATTAAAGAATGGTTTGCCCAAATTCGGCTTGTACTAAGAGAAATGTAGGGTTCTTTGAGCACGATTTTCTCAGATTTGTTGTTGCGGCCTGTTAGTGTCGGTCTTGAAAGCCCTCCATCAGTGATCAAAGCTCTTTGCATTTGCATTAGTAGGTGTCTCATCAGTGTCAAAGTTTGCATCCCGTTAGGCATGCCATAACCCTGATGCAGGAGATGGTCAATTCATACCCCTCTTGGCTTTGCTGGATCAGGTCATATCAGTCATTGAGTTTTTCAAGCTTGTCTTGATGTGTCTTAATGTCAAAATTCTAGGTCTAGGGTTTTGGTCATTTGTCTCTGCAAGGTCATGTCTCTGAAAATCCTTGAGTCCCCAGCAAGCCAGAGGGAGGATGGTAAACATGTTCCTTTTATATTTCCATCATATACAATTCATTTCTAACCTTGGATTTAAAAACTCTATTTTTAAAGCCAAGGTCATGATAATTTTTTGTAAAAAGAATAAATTTCCAAAAAGATTTCAAAAAGGCAGCAATAACCCTGGTCCCCTTGCCACAGTCCTTCAGATGATCTACCTGCAAAAAGAATCAAGTCAAAGCACTCAAAAAGTCAACTTCAGGATAAAGGAAACTAAAAATCAGTGTTTTAAAGAAAAGTGTCAAAATAGACTTTATAAAGTGGGTTTATGGATAAATTTTTTCAAATGAAGATTATAAAAGGTCATATTCCCTCTAAACACTCTCATTGTGCATTTCAAAGCTTGCAAGAGAGGTTGTGAGAGAGTGATAGGCGAAAGAGGCAAAAACACAGTGATTTCGGGCAGTTAGCAGGTGCGCGACCCGTCCAGGGCACTCCAGCAGTTCAAAATTTCAACGGGCGCGACCCGTTGGGCGGTGCGCGACCCGTTGGGGAGCCTGCGCGACCCGTTCATCTGTTTGCAATCAAACTCCAAACAAACTTCTTCATCTCCCTTCAAATCTTCTCAATCGGTCGAGGTAGGCTCTTATGCATGGTTTTCAAGATTGTGTGGTGAATGTAAGGTTGTATGCTATGATTTTAACCTCACATTATGCGAATGAAAGGACATAAATGGCTGCTTGTTAATGTTTGTAAAATGCTAGGGTTTTGTGACTGTTTCAAGTGATTTTGTCCCATTTGGTTCCCTCCCTTTTTTCCCCTTTCATTCACAGTCATGCTTTCATCTCTGTCCCATATTATTTGTACATAAAATGTAAACTTTTCTCCCATCCCTAATCTATAAACCCTACCCCTCTCCCAAGCACACAAAACCCTAATTCCCTCTACCATACACATGCAAAAATAAAGGCAAAAAGAAAAGATACATTTGCAAATAAAGAAAAGAGTCATGTGAAAATAAATGTTGCTGTATATCTAAAGTCATGTACATAACCCCTACATGCCCCTGACATCCCCTTGTACATGAAAACCTTCCCTCTATGTTAAAACAATGTACATGTACTCCTTATCAAAAAATTTGCCTTATGATACACATGAACTCCTATAAGTAAATTTGGTGTATGGTTTCCCTATGTCCCTATTGATACATGTATGCTCCTTCCATGTTTACTATCACACATGTTTTTTGTCCCATATACAAACATCTTTGCAAATGATTTCCTAAATTCAAATACATGTTCCTATAAGCATGATCATTTGTAAAATTTCCCTTGAAATTCCCTGTTATTTTCATGTATTCCCATTCCTTGTTAAGAAGTTCCCTCCCCTAACATTTCCCTCATGTTTGGTTTCCCTTGAAACAGCATAGATTTCAGCACCTTTTGCAGGCAGAGACATCAGTTCATTTTGTCCACTTTGCTCCAAAACCATGTCAGAAACTGAAACTTATGAGCAAAGTGATGACCGTTCATCATCTACAGAGGTTGAGGAACAGAGGAGGCCTCGTAGAGGAGGTAAGGGAAGACATCATAAGCGGGAAGAGCCTACTTCTTTGGCAGAATTACAGGCTTGTCCTTTGGCAGTGAATTGCTTCCGGTACATGTCTTGCTACCATTTTTGTGAGAGAATCTCTCAGATTCAACATCATAGAGAGTTGGCCCGCTTGTTTGTCTTACACCTCCATGATGGACATGTCACTCTTGCAGGGGTGAACTTCATATTGACACCTGAGGTGATCTCAGAGGCTACAGGGATACCAAATGTGGGTGAGGTGTGGCCTAAGCGCAGATTACTTGATTTTGTTCACTTTGAGCCCTATGTCCGGCCATCATTTGTGAGACTGTTGACGGGTGTTTTACCATTCAGATTTCTCCGGAGCGAGTATGCTCCCCTCATGAGACTTATCATGCATTACTTTACCTGTGAGGGCAGATTTTCACAGGTGTATTCATATCACATTCGCCTGTTGATGCATTTCACCCGGGTGAGGATGATGAACCTCCCGGTCTTCTTGTTTCATAACATTCAGAGGATGGTGCCCATGTTGCAGAGGAAGACCCTGGCTCAGCAGTACAGGAGCCTTTGCCATTATGGTTTGATTCAGCTCATAGTCTCACATCAATTGACTTAGCAGGGCATCTCATGGGAGGAGTTCATCTCCCGTGAGTTTTTCACAGTGCCACCTCAGCCACATCAGGAGGCAATTCATGAGGAGGGAGGACCATCTCAGCAGCCTGATGCTCCCATCACCCGACATGTCAGCTCCACTCCTTTGGTCACCTATCAGAAAGGCCCAAGGGCCTTATTTGCAGCAGCTAGGCGAGTACTATCTCCACAGCAGGTGGAAGGGGTCTCGCCTTCATCTTCAGATCAGCGAGTGTTATCTCCACATCAGGTGGAAGGGGCCTCGCTTTCTTCACCAGCACAGGTATTGCAGAGGGGCAAAGAGCCCATGATTCATGAGGATCCGGTGATTGATCTCGAGGCCAGTTCTCCTAGCCAAGAGGCAAAGGAGATCATTCAGCATCTCAGGGCCGAGAATGATGTTTTGCAGCGGAGACTCGAGGGTGCCCAATGGACCATCACTTATCTAGAGCAGCGGAACACACAGCTAGAGGAGGAGAAGGCACTTGATGAGCTTTGGAGGATTCGTAGTGACCGAGTCCTAAACCGTAGGAGGCCCGGTGATCCATTGCCTGCTGACTGGGAGTCATTGCTCATTCAGGAGAATGCTCACTTGGAGAGGCTGTTGGCTAAGGCCAACCAAGAGAAAAAGCTGCTAAGGAACATGAAGAATCACTATTGGGCGAGGATGCATGTTTGCAAGGCAAAAATGAAAATGTTCCAAAGGAGGTTGACCGAGGCACTAAAACGGAAAAAAAGGCCAAATCCACTCCGTATCTTGGCTGAGGCATCCCTCAAGGATCACGACACTCACTATCATCATCTACAGCACAAATCCCAAAAATTTTGGAGAATTTTGGGTAATTTTGGTATTTTTGGGAAATTTACAGGTTTTGGCTTCTCAACGGGTCTCACCCCCGGTGAGACCCTTTGTCATCGTAGCTCCGTTTTGCAAAAACTCAACATTTTTGGATTTTTCATGAAAATTTACACATGCCTATGGATGGAATTGAGTTTTCATGGAGTTTTGGGCCTCCAAAAGGTCAAAATACAGCCAAATTTTGACTTTCTGCCCCTTTTTTGAGCTGCAGAAGTAGTCTTGGGAGAATTGACTTTTGACTGGGAAAAGGACCTCCAAATCAAAAAATTCCAATTGGGTTGGAAAGTAGACTCAGGGACCTTTCCAACGAGCTATCCTGCACCTCATTATGACACCGGGAAGGCCTCCAAACAGGGCTCCAAAGTGCGCGACCCGTTGAGGGAACTTTGCCAGATTTGACCAGTTCAGCTCAGAAATTGCAGTTTAGCTCCAGTTTGACTTTCTGACGTCGATGGTGGTCCTCTTGACTATAATTATGACACTTTTTGGATACTTTTACTCTTGTTTAACTCTTCTAGAAGTTTCTCTCATGTAAAGAGTAAAAATTGACTGTATGAACGGGTTTCCAAGTTTATAGAGGCAAGTTGTTTTGACTGCCTATTTTGTAGTGCTTAGTTTAGAAGTTGTTCAGACAGCTCCTAGGATAGTGAGCTCGACCCATGGAGGCAGGGAAAGAGGTTAGATCATTTATATTATGTACTTTCTTGCTCATTTTCATGGTTGGACTCTTGAGGGAGAAGCTATCATTGTATATTTCACTTGTATCTCTGCAATTTTTGGCTAAGGAAGACCAGGGTTTTGCAGTCATCTTTGGGATTCTTGTGGACTCAGGTGTTGATGGTGTGTTTCTTCATGTTATTGTAAGCTTTGTTATGTGATTCATTTCCTTTCTATACTGCTGCATATTAAACAAATGAAGTGATAAAGTTAGAATTCATGCTTGCCATGCTCTACTTTTAAATTTGTTTAATTTCTATGTTTTCTGCTGTCTAAAGAGAATTCAAAGTCATTGTTTGCTCTCTTTAGCTCCTCCTCTTTCTTTCCTAATCATCCACTTCAGCTAAAGACATCAATACAGGCTCTTACCTCGCCCCAAAGACCCCCCTGCAGAAACTGTGTCCAATCCCCGCACCCTAAATTGCAGCTCCTCAATTTGCCACCAAAAACCCCAAAAACCCCCAAATCAACCTTTATAATCAGTTTACTAGCCTAATATCAGTGTTACCTTGTTAGTCATCTCATCCTATTGAAAATCTACCGAGATTGACCGGAGAGAGCCTTCTCCTGCCCCGTAGGGCTAGCTACGAGGCTGAATGGTTTGATGTAGCTTTGAGGTTTGCCTTCTTCAGCCTGAGGTGAAATTTCAAGTGCTAACACGGTCGTCCTCCAAATCTCAGCTGCAAAGCCAAATTCACCTTGCTCTTGTTGATCAATTGGTTGGAAACAATCCAATTTTGTAATAGAAATCATGTTGTACTTATATTTATTGTAACTTCTCTCTGATCTCTCTCTATTTAAATGAAAACAGAGATCAGAGAGGGGGATGGAAAAATGAAGATGGAAAAATGATGGAAAAATGAAGATGGAGAATTAAGGATTCAGAATTAGAGATTCAAGAATGATGATGGATTATTCATGATAGGAAAAAATAGGAGAAAAAGGAGATTGTTGCATGTTGTAATTCTCAAGCTTTTGCTGTTGTAATGATTTTACAATTTGATGATTAATATATGATTTGGGAGTTGCTGTTCATTCCTTTCATCTGAAGTAGCCCAGCAGCATCCGCTGGCAGCTAAGGGCCCAGCCTCTAGTGGATTGTGCTACTGCTGTATATTATCTTTTTGGTTTATGCATGGTTTTTCTTATCAGCTTTATTCGGTAATCTGGTATGTTCTATTATTTTACATCACGGTTCTGTTATATTTGATTTATGTTCAATTGAGTAATATCGTTCTCTATGACAGGAATGTTGTATTGATTCATCTTGACTTGGTAACGCATTGCTGTTCTTTTAATCATTGATATAACGTTGCTGATCCTTACAGAATGTTATTGCTATTCAATTACAACGTAACCATGTTGTAACACTCTTTAATTGGTATTACTGAATTCATCTTAGAGATTATATTTCTTTGCGATTGTTGAATCTATTGACGTTGCTGTTCCATTACAAAATACAGTCGTATTCTTTATAACTAAGACTGATAATTGGATTACCTGATCATGGTGTGCCATGTGTATTTTGGTTAACTGTACATTTATATTTGATCTTAATTGCTGTTCTATATTTCATTTCTAATTAGTTTCCATTCTATTTCCATTTGCTGTCTGATTTATTCTTAGAGTAAAGATTGCTATCTGATTTCTGTAGGACATGATTGTTGCATTTATTTTTGTAGATTAAGGTGGTGTTGTTTATAAGAATTAGTTGTCGTTACATTTCCTAGCTGTTGTTCCATTTCTTGTTATTCGCATTATCTTTGCTTTGGTGTGCAGAAGGTCTGAGACTGTAGTGAACATTGACATATGCTGTCTAGTTCCCAGTTTGATGATCTTTCTTTTGAGTGCCTTTTCAATTGTATCAATCTCTAGAGGAATGAGTTATTGCTACTGTATCCTCGATTGATGGTTGTTTGAGTGAATGATTTAATTACAGAGCATTTGAGTTTCTTGTTGTTTTAATTAGATTTTATTTCAAGCTTTCATTTACTTTTGGATTTTAAGCACTATACTGCAAAACATTACTCTTGAGTAAATAGCCGCCTCAGACTGAGTACACTCTTGAAATAAAAAGTCGTCCCTGGGTTGACAATTAATGTGAAGGTAATTAGGAGTTAAAAAGACCCTTTTTATCGTTCGACATTTTGGCGCCGTTGTCGGGGAGAGTGTAGCCATTTTTAAAGAGTAGTGTGTATTTGATGAGTGCCTGTTAGGAAAGAGTTGGGTATTAAAAACGGAAGGTAAGAACCTGCGTACAGAGCATGTAGAAGCCCTGCTCCCCTGCCCGCTTTCCAACAGAATTGTTAAAGAACTTAGGGTAGAAATAAATGTTTGAATTTTTGTGTGAATGATTAAAAAAAATTAAAAAATAAAATAAATAAATATAGAAACTTTGAAAAACAAATCTCATGATTTCACTCAAAGTGGTGATGTAAGCACCACCCATTTCACTAACTGATTGGCAGGAACATTTGAAGAAGGAGTCTTAAAGAAACACATGAAGAAAATCTTTTATTATGGTAAGAAATGACTCTCATTTCTACTTTTGAATTTCCTATCAAAGATCTAGGAGGAGTGACACAAATGCACATAATTCCCCCACCTTCTCTACCAAATTTTCATGGCTTGACAAATGAAGATCCAGATACATTCTTATTCGAGTTCGAAATACTTTGTAGAGGATATGATTATTACACTAACGATCAAAGATTGAAAGTGTTTCCTCTTACTCTTAAAGGAGCAGCTCTTCGATGGTTCATGAGCCTAGGTGGGAATTGCATCCAAACATGGGAGGACATGAAGAACATATTCTTGAAGAAGTACCAAGACTATTGCAAATCCAATGAAGATATTTTCAGTATGATACAAGGGGAAGATGAAAGTTTGGAGGACTATGTAGATCGATTTCATTACAACCTTCAAAAATCAAAACATAAGCATTTGGAAAAAGAGATCTTAAAAACACTCCTACTCAAAGGAATCAAAGATGAATTTTTAGAACTCTTAAATTTGATAGGAAAAGGTGATGTTTTTCAGTTATCATATGATGATGTTTGTGAGTTGTGCATAAGGTATTCAATAGGAATCTCCAAGGCTGGTAAGAATCCTAGAGATGTTTGTTCTTTGTTTTCCAAATCTGCTACAAGAATAGGAGATATAAGAGCTAAAATCAATGCTTTATTTGAAAATTTTAAAGTTAATTTTATTAACTCTCTAAATACAAAATTGGATGTTCTGCAGGTTCATAAAAATCAAGAATTTGATGAAGTGTTTTTCACTCATGACCGAAAGGAGCATACCATATATGGTTGTTCTTCCTTATCTAATTTGGAAGTGGCATATCAAAGAGATGGGGAAGCTGCAACAAGGTCAATAAGTATGGTTCAAAACACTTCCTCTTCATTCTCTTACTTGCACAATCCATTAAGGAATACTAATGTGTTAGGGCAACCATGTCAATTTCAATATAACCACCAATCTTGTCTACAAGTCTGGCATGATTCACCTTATGATTGCATGACGACTCTCCCTCATCTTGTAGCACAAACATATTCTCCATATTCTTTACTAGCTTTTCCACAACATCTTGCTTGCCCATCAAAACCATTCATACAATCCAATCAACCACATCATCAAAATGCTCCATTCCATACACAATTTCCTGCTCAACCCATTCCACAACCTCACCACAATAAATCAGCACAACATGCTTACAATGTTGGACTGCAAAATTTACACACCCTTCCCACCCATTCTATCTCACATGCGCCATTAGAGAAAAATTACAATGAGATTCAGAATGTTTCAAATTCAAAAATTGTAGAAGCTATGGAAGAAAATGAGGTTTCTTTTAGTTTGCATCAACAAGCCAATTTAAAAGCTCAAGAACTTCATGGTATGATGGCTATGGGAAATCAAAAAAGTAACGCATACATTGAAGATTGGTTTCACTCCATCATTTTTTTCCAACATCACTCTATGCTTCAACAATTTTTGATACCATATTTTCAAGGGAAGTTGGCTTCTCATACCCTAATATTCATTAATATGCAATTTTCAAATTTGGGTATGTGCATACATGAAGCCTTATTTCGAGAATGGCTCCACTGGAAGTATTCATATACGTAGTCATATTCATTTTTTAAATCAAAATAGGTTAGTGTAGAAAATAAAATAAAAAAGGAAATAAATAAATGCATTTTGTTTTTTTTATGTAAAACTAGTTGTTTCTTTGTTGCAACACGCTATCGAAATCAACATCGGTGATAAATATTTCAATTTATTTGTGAATGTAGATGAATTTTATTTCAAATAACAATTCTACAAACACTTATATTTATTTTTATCATCAATATGAAAAATTGCTTGAATATCATTTTTTTGGCTTGCAGGCTTGATGATGTTGTTGAAAAAGTAGTCGGGACAGTCATGTTTTGAGGGACCAAATGACAATATTTTTAAAACCTATTTCTATGCTAAGTAGCCCTTGATGTCTACTTTCCAACCCAATTTGAATCAATCAATTTGGATTTGAAACGAAAATGTTAGAACCAAAACATTGACAGGGTGTCTAGTGGGCAGCTCAGGAACAGAGTTGGGACAGTCAGTTTGTGGAGGCATAAATGAATGAATTTTTAAAACCTGTTTCTATGGTAGATTCCCCTATGAATATAGTTTACAGCGCAATTGGAATCACTCATTTTAGATATCGTATGGGGAAGTTATGATCAAAATACTGACTGTCTATCGTAAATTAGCACCCTTAAAACTATGTCTTTCCAGTTGTTCCTTAGAGTATTTGACCTATCAATTCTTCTTGTCTTCAAAACTTGTTTCTATTGGAAATAAATAAATGAATCTAATTTCATTTCCAATTTAAATCATTTGAATCTGACATCAAACGAAAAATTTATGCTTGATATATCAACTGTTGGTCTAAGCTGGGTAATCGAAAATGACTCTGTTATGCAGGTTGTTCTAACTGAAATTGACATGTCATATCATTGAATTTTTAAAACTTGTTGCTATTTGAGATTAAACTTTGAATTAGCTCTCATTTTTCTTTGGAATCACTCAATTTGGACGAAAAACAAAGAAGTTGTGATTAAAACACTGCAGGTTAGCATGATTGGCCACTGCTCTCCTGCAGGTAACAAATAAATTTTACTTTGTTATTCTCTCCGTGGATTTGTTCTACAGAGTAACTACTTGTTAGTTTTTTGCATAATTCTTGGATTACGGGAGCCTGTGCACCTCTCTTTCTCCATGATTTAATGTTTTATTGCAGGTAGATAATCATTTTTTGCAGGTCCTGGAAAAATAAAGAAGGTCAATTTATGGATGAGTGATTCTTGAAAGAAATTTTAATGAAACAAAGGAATTTCATCCAACTCATTACCCAACGGATTCATAATAGAAGAAATGAAGAATTGATTTCCATTTGAAGATTCATGTCATGTCTTTGCTGCCAAAACATTTTTCGAAGAGATCATTTTTTTACATAATATCATAGCTGTTGTAACTTAATTTAGTTATTTACATACTATTTTTAAATAAAATGTTGTTTCTTTTCTGATCTCTCTTATATTTTGTGTTTCAGGTGTTGCTTCATTCAAACTGTAACCCATCCTCAGCATCAATACAGTGAACAACGAATTCATTCTTTGCGTGCTTGCATTTTATGCTTGTGCATTTTGTTGTTCCTTTTCTGAAGGGACAACATTTGTGTGCACTTTTGTTGTTTCTGTTGTTCCTTTTCCAAAGGGATAGCATTTTCGTTTTGCTGTTCCTTTTTCAAAAGAACAACACCTTTTGTGTCAGCCGTTCCTTTTTCACTTTCATTTTGCTGTTCCTTTTCTAAAGGAACGACACTTTTCATTTTTGCTGTTCCTTTTTCAAAGGAACGACACTTTTCATTTTTGCTGTTCCTTTTCCAAAGGAATGACACTTGCGTGTTTGTTGTTCCTTTTCCAAAAGAACGACAGTTTTCATTTTTGCTGTTCCTTTTCCAAAGGAACGGCACTTGCGTTTTTGCTGTTCCTTTTCCAAAGGAACGACATTGTTCATTTTTGCTGTTCCTTTTCCAAAGGAACGACACTTGCGTTTTTAACAACGACGCTTTTCATTTTTGTTGTTCCTTTTCTAAAGAAACGACACTTTTAGTTTTTGCTGTTCCTTTTTCCAAAGGAACGACATTTGCGTTTTCACACTTTTTTATGTATATTTTTGCTTTCTGGTGCGCATTTCCTTTGCTGTTCCCTATACAGAACACCACTTTTTGAGTGTTTTTGCTGTTCTTTCAAAAGAGCAACACTTTGGGAGTATTTTCGAGAACAACCCTTCTTTCCTCTTGTAGGATTATTCCTAGTTCATCTCAACCACATTTTACTGATTCCCTTTTATGGCATGAAGTACACTATTTTTATGAGGACGAGAATTATGGATTCTATTGAAGCGAGTTAATATCATTCATGTTATGATCTTTAACAGGACAGCTCCTTGATAATAGCTTATTTTCAAAATGGACACAATTATTTATATACTACTTTACTGCATTGTTTTCTACTGTACATGATACTGATTGATCATCTTAATACCATGCTGGTTCCACACTTCCTAGTTATAATCTTCTCTAACTATAATAAATGAGATTATGGGTATATTTTTTTCTATTGACATGTTCAACTTCTTCCACCATCCCTGCTCTTAAGGAGTACTGAGCCTCCCTCTTTTTATCATAAAAATGTGTAATAACAACAAAATTTTGTTCGCAGATGGAGGATAGGGGGTCTCATTACGAGCCAATCTACCATGTTCATAAGGCTGTAACAGAGTGACATTCCCATTATGGCCACCACACCAAGGTTATGATCCATTGGATAGCCAAATTATCCTTGGAACAGGAAGTTTCATCACGAGCCGGCCTGATCACTTTTGCTACATCCCAGTGAATGACAGTGTGGTTATCTGGTTACCACGCCAACACACTGATCTCTTCTATAGAACAACATCGGAACTCTCCATTTATAAATTGAGGATCCTGGCTCATATGGGTTAAAAAGAAACCCTGTCGAGGCTATGGACGCCTGCTGGCAGCAGAGGCTCTGCTTATGGTATTGAAGTTATATCTTATCGTCAATTATTACTATAATACCCTTTTCTTATTCTTTCTTTTTATCAGAGAAGTTATTTCCTTAATTTTTTCCCTATTTTGAACCTTTATGCATGAGAAATTGTTTTCAGATCAATCGCATCATTTTCAGCTAGAATACCATCAACAAAGCATATTTTTATCATATTGTTGTCCTTTTTTGTTTTGCATAAACTATCATCAATCCAAAGCATCCTATCTCTTATTCATAACTATCTTTATACACTCGGCTCTCATTATAACCATAGCTCTCACTGTTCTATCATTGATATGTGTACTCTCCTTCATTTACTGTTATATTGTTCATTCCTTTGCCTTGTCGTCAGCATAACACCTCTCATACACTTTATGGTCATTGAATTCCTTTTCCAATTGGAGGGGGGAATGTATGCATTATGAGATAACATGCACTCTGCCATAACTTGTTGATTTGACAAAATATTAGTATTGCATCTATACAAAAGTTTTCCTGATTGAAATTTTTTGAATACATCTTATCTGTTGCTATTCAAAACTAACACTGTGGATTCAAGAACATTGTATGCAAAATAATGATTTGTTTACAGGAGAACAACAAGTATGGGGAGGAAACTCTATTCGCAGCATGACCACACTATTGCAACTAACAGAAGAGGCTCGAGCAACTCGCGAATGTGAACAATTGTTCAGACATGATGTGCTTGCCTGGATTCCACCTTTTGCATCACTTTCAGCACCAACTCTGCCTACATCAGCTTCAACAACTGCCAGTACATATATGTCATTCCACACTTTTCTTTTGGAGGTCAAACTTGAGGTAAAATAGCATAATTTTCTGATTTATTACGAATTTGGGAGAATTTCATGAAAATCTATTTTGAGCATTATTTATCATCCTTCATTTCACATTTTTACCACTTCCCATTTTTTAGTGGCATATCATCTTCCGGTTTGGGGGAGTGTCGTTTTCATTCATTTCTTTCTTATAACCATGTTATTCATATTCTTTATCATCCATTGCTATTCTTATTCCTTCTCAACACCTCCCTTCTTCCATATTGTTTTACACCAAGCATAGAATTCAACCGCTGGTAGCAACCACCTCTATTTGTTTTCTAGCATCACATGAGGGCATGCTAATTTTTTAGAGAGGGGGAGGAATTGCTACGCATGATGGATGTTTTCTGTTTTCTTTCTCATTTAAGGCATACAATTTCAGTGTAGAAATTGATTTCCATAATACTTTTAAAACTATGAACTCAATTTTTGTGATTTCTTGATAACACAGACGTATTATTAAAATACACAAACCCAGATAATTTCAAGTTAAATTAGTTCATAAAATTTCGGAAATCATGCACTCACCTACAGCCATTTTGTTTATATCTCATGATCCGTGCATCAAAACGATCTGATTTTTGGATCATAGAGGCATTCATATATTACAAATTTACTTGCAACATTTCAACAAAAGCTGGTTTGTAGTTTTTGGGAAAATGGTTAATGAAGGTTGCTGTCACTTATATCATATTTTGCTGCAACTTCATTGTTATGCCTTCATCAAGATTGCTAAAATTGAATATTCATTAATTAAGGAAGCATTCATTTGTTCTATCCATTTCATGCGCTAGGATGAATAAATTTTTATTGCTTGGTTAACACATGGGTTTTGTCTTTGGGTTGCATGAGGACATGCAACATATTGAGTGTGGGGGTATGTTGGGTCGTTAATATGCCATTATTATTATCACTTTTGAACGCTTATTCCACCCATTTCTACCATTCTTCATCACGTCATTTATCATAATTTATCATATAATTCTATTTTACAATGATTTATGCTCTTATGTAAAAATATTATTTATTCTCCTTTATTTCTAATAAATTGATGATTATGCATGATTTTATCAATGATAGTTTTAATAAATTGGTTGTAACATTATTCACCATTTTTAGCCTCCAAGATAATTTCCAGATTGAAGATTTGATCATTAAAAGTGCCAACTCAGAAATTCGCTGGAATAAGAAGTGACAGTTTTGCGGTTGAGATTCTGAGCAAATGAAGAAGAATTTGGAAAATCTGGAACATGGGTTTTGTCCAGAACAGACCCAATTAACTTTATTGAAGAATGGTTTGCCCAAATTCGGCTTTTACTAAGAGAACCACAGGGTTCTTTGAGCACGATGTTCTCAGATTTGTTGTTACGGCCGTCCTCCAAATCTCAGCTGCAAAGCCAAATTTGCCTTGCTCTTGCTGATCAATTGGTTGGAAACAATCCAATTTTGTAATAGAAATCATGTTGTAATTATCTTTATTGTAACTTCTCTCTTATCTCTCTCTATTTAAATGAAAACAGAGATCAGAGAGGGGGATGGAAAAATGAAGATGGAAAAATGATGGAATAATGAAGATGGAGAATTAAGGATTCAGAATTAGAGATTCAAGAATGATGATGGATTATTCATGATAGGATAAAATAGGAGGAAAAGGAAATTGTTGCATGTTGTAATTCTCAAGCTTTTGCTGTTGTAATGATTTTACAATTTGATGATTAATATATGATTTGGGAGTTGCTGTTCATTCCTTTCGTTTGAAGTAGCCCAGCAACATCCGCAGGTGGCTAAGGGCCCAACCTCTAGTGGATTGTGTTGCTGCTGTATATTATCTTTTTGGTTTATGCATGGTTTTTCTTATCAAATTTATTCAGTAATCTGGTATGTTCTATTATTTTACATCACGGTTCTGTTATATCTGATTTATGTTCAATTGAGTAATATCGTTCTCTATGACAAAAATGTTGTATTGATTCATCTTGACTTGGTAACACATTGTTGTTCTTTTAATCATTGATATAACGTTGCTGATCCTTACAGAATGTTATTGCTATTCAATTACAGCGTAACCGTGTTGTAACACTCTATTACTGAATTCATCTTAGAGATTATATTTCCTTGTGATTGTTGAATCTATTGACGTTGCTGTTCCATTACAAAATACAGTCGTATTCTCTATAAATAAGACTGATAATTGGATTACCAGATCAGATTACTATTAAGGTGTGTCGTGTGTATTTTGGTTAACTGTACATTTATATTTGATCTTAATTGTTGTTCTATATTTCATTTCTAATTAGTTTCCATTCTATTTCCATTTGCTATCTGATTTATTCTTAGAGTAAAGACTGCTATCTGATTTCTGTAGGACATGATTGTTGCATTTATTTTTGTAGATTAAGGTGGTGTTGTTTATAAGAATTAGTTGTCGTTACATTTCCTAGCTGCTGTTCCATTTCTTGTTATTCGCATTATCTTTGCTTTGGTGTGCAGAAGGTCTGATACTGTAGTGAACATTGACATATGCTGTCTAGTTCCCAATTTGATGATCTTTCTTTTGAGTGACTTTTCAATTGTATCAATCTCTAGAGGAATGAGTTATTGATACTGTATCCTCGATTGATGGTGGTTTGAGTGAATTATTTAATTACAGAGCATTTGAGTTTCTTGTTGTTTTAATTAGATTTTATTTCGAGCTTTCATTTACTTTTGGATTTTAAGCACTATACTGCAAAACATTACTCTTGAGTAAATAGCTGCCTCAGACGAAGTACACTCTTGAAATACAAAGTCGTCCCTGGGTTGACAATTAATGTGAAGGTAATTAGGAGTTAAAAAGACCCTTTTTATCATTCGGCACAAGGTAAGAAATTAAAATGGACAGAGGAATGTGCAACCAGTTTTGAGCAATTGAAGTAGTTGTTGATGAATGGTGCAGTGTTAAAGATTGCAGATATGAATAAGGAGTTTGTGGTGTGTACAAATGGCTACAAGAGAGGACTTGGTGGAGTCTTAATGCAAGAAGGACATGTAGTGTGCTATGAGTCACAACAACTAAATGAGCACGAGAAGAATTATTCGACACATGATATTGGGATGGAAATGATCATCCATGCATTGAATATGTGGAGACACTATCTTATTGGCAGGAGGTTTATATTGATGAGCGATCATAGTGGGTTGAGGTACCTATTTAGCCAATTGAATCTAAATTCCAGCCAAGTTAGATGGTTTTCCATGATCACTGAGTTTGAATTTAAGTTCAAGTACATCAAAGGAAAGGAGAACAGGGTCACAGATGCTCTTAACAAGAGAATATATGTGAATCATATAGAAACTATGAGTTCATATGGGAAAAACTTACAAGATCATATCTTATAGGCAGGTCATCAGGATGACAAGTACATGGAACTTGTACACATGTTACATTATGGTACAAGTGGTCAGGATGTAGACTATCATCTTACAACAAATGGTTTGATCAGGGTTGGGGACATGACCTATTTGTCGAATGGCTCTGAGCTCAGGAAGAATATCTTGTGAGAATTTCATACAGAACCATATTCAGGTCACCCAGGATACCAAACGACATTGACAATAGTGAAGAAGTTTTATCATTGGTTTAATCTAAAGATGGACATGGCAAAATTTATGGAAAGATGCATGGACTGCCAGTAGGTGAAAGTAGAGTGCAAGCATCCAAGTGGACTACTACAATGGATTCCAATTTCAGAGTGGAAGTGGGAGGTAATTTCCATGGACTTCATTACAAGTTTGTTGATTACATGTTAACAGTGTTGAACCCACAAACATGTCAAGGGGATCTCCCTGGTAAGAAGTCCCAATTAAACCTCAGACCATTTGGTGTAGGAGTCCCAACAGTGGGTGGTAAGGTAATTCCTTGACCACGATGTCGTAAAGAGGCAAGTAAGATAACTCTATCAGTAGCAAGGGTGTGATTGTTGCAGTGAGGCAAGAAAGATGTATGAGAGGTTCTAATACATAAGGGGGGAGCTAAGGGTGAAGGTGAGTTCCATGTTGAAATTGATTAATCCCAACTCGTCTAGGAACACACAATGAAAAAGGATATACACAGCTTCTGGTGGAGCAGTCCACTCAGATGCGGTAGTCACAACATACAAGGTAAGATAACACGTAGAGCACTAATGGTCTAGCATGAACGAGTGCAACGGTTGTTACAACAAGGTTCATGTGAAAGATCTGTCTGGTGTCCGGCAGAGCAGTTGACACGGACGAGACAACATTAGTAGAATATACAACACATTTACAAAAAGATTCATATAATTACATGTGAATAAGTTCATACACAAATACGTAACTTAAACAACATATATCATTAAGGAAACCAGAGCAGTCTAGTTACAATAACAACATATGCATGAAAATGTGTTGGCTCTTATTCTATAAAGTGTAAGTTCCAATCATACAATACATCCATGTAAACCTGCTAGCCCCATCAGTGAAACGTTACAACCACATCTGCTTGCTCCTCCAGTGGAGAAGCCAAGGCACATTACAATACTCTCCAAGCCTTCTTCAAGATAGACTTAATAGAAGCTTGACTGACCAAAAACCTCTACAATGAGTTATGAGGGACTATTTATAGAAAAAGGTGGGGTGACCCTTGACATTCCCCTTTGTGACAGTTCAACTACCCTCATGAATCTTCACCTACTCTATCATTGTTACATCCAACCATTAACACTTGACTTACACTAGACATGACTCAACATTACAATGCACATGTACTCATGTGAAACAACATGGCTTGAGAAAGCCTTGCAAGACATCACTGACACTTGGTCTGCTGTGATGAGACCAAATCTTTGATATGCTTATGATGGTGAAGGTGGTGAGATGATGCCAAGCTTGGTCGGCTGTGATGGTGTGCATGCACCTCATGGTGAAATCTTTCTGAAGCGAACTCTTTCCTTCGTTGCATCCGGTGCATTGGTTCGGCCCCTTCATCCAACTCGTCTGCTAACATGCACATGGTCTTCTTGGGTACGGTTGAATTGACAACACATTGATGCATAGTGTCTGTGCTGATCTTCAATTGTGTGATGGTATTCATGCACATCAACTGGCCGAAATACATGTTCAACCCAGTTGGACTTGCTTCTTGTCTTTGCCTTGGTGAGTGTGTTGAATGGGTTGGATTGCATGTGTGTGCTCAATGACATGCATGTTGCTGATTCTCTTACATGCGATCAACAACACTCCTCACCATGTTTGATCTGTGTTAGCTTCTGGGATGGATCCTTAACTTGTATGGGCACAATTTCATCCGTGAGTGCATGTTGCACCCATTGTTGTTCCTGTTCCTATTGTAACTCATTCGTCTTTTTGTGCAGCTTCATGTTCTTCCTGAGTTGCTGCTTCAGCACATGCAACTCCTTCTTTGTTCCATCTTCTACCTTCGTGCAATCTTCATGTCACGCCGTCACTTCATAGCCGGAGTCTCCAAATTTTCTTTCATCATCAATGGACCTGCTTGAGCTTGCAACCTTGTTCCGCCTCCGTGTTGTCAACAACCCTCCTCTTGCATTCATTGCATTTGGTATGTTTTCTTCAACTATTGTTCATGATGTTTCTTGATGTGGTGCTGCTGCTGTCATATCTTGATCTCTTTGTCTACAAACAACTTGATGTCTTCATGGGTAGGCAAGTCCATGGACACTTGATTGACTTCATCTCCAAGTGTGCTCTGAACGGTGTCTTCGTCTCTGCTCTCCTGGAAACCATTGTACCTATACTTCTGAGAGGCAGATGAACACCTGAGATACTTGGAGACATTGAAACACTCATGGCAAGCAATTTTTTAGTTGAAAATCAAAATGAACATGAGAACTAACTTGCAACATACCTCGGTGCATGATCATGAAGGTTGCTTAATTTCGGGCAGGAGGTCGGGAGACTGACTACCAAGACTACACAAGGCAAAGTCTGGGCTGCTGGGAGACTGATTGACTGATGGAACTGCACAATGCATAGTCCAGTCTAACTCCTGACTACTGGGATTGCACAATGCGCAATTCCAGTTGGGAAGGACTATTGGGTTAGGGACATATTTGAGCAATTTCTTAGGCCAAGAAGCCACTGTCTTCAAAAAATGTGCAAAGCAGTCCTGGAGGCCAATGCTTGGTAGGAATGCACAAATATGGAGAGGAAGGTGAGCCTTCCTTTCCCAAATTGTGCAATGCAACCTTGGTGAAGGCAGAGCCTAGGCCAAGGTTGGCCTGACTCGTCGATGAGAAATTGAAAACAAGTAAGCCTATGAATGCATGGTGACACTAAGTGATAACAAAAGTGATTAACAATGCATGAAAAACATGAATGGAAGAATCAACAAATAGATCAACATGCATGTGGGTGAGGTAGTTCTCCAGATGGGTGAACGTCCGTGCAAAACAATTTCATGCATGCGACATCAGTCAGATGGCAACGAAAACTAAAACAGAGCTAGGACAAGCTAGTATATATGTAAATGACAAAAAACATTCAAAGAAATCAAGCAAACAATACTCCCACAAGAGAGAACACAAAAAGCGACAGAAATGTAGCACATGGCATGGGAATTTGGCTTACCCTGAAATAGCTTAGCTGAATGTGCCAAATGCTCTTAGTTGTGATGTGGAATGTCAAAGCTACAAGGTTGATGTGAGGAATGAGCTCTGCAGCATCCGGTTGATGATTTTTTATAGCATCGAGGTTGTGACGTGCATGCCACGAATCTAGGGAAAGCGACACTTGGTGGGAGGTTTCAGAATTTCTCCTTGCATGTAACCTCCAACTGCTAAACATAGATCCTTGAAACAGGGGATGCCTTTGCATGCTACCTTGGGAGAAGCAGTCCATGCATGTAAGTCTTTTTTGCTCAGTCCTGGAGGGAACCGGTCAACTCAGTTGCACGTGCAAGAGACTGCTCGACTATTGGAGAAAAATGCGCATTTCTGGCTCAGAGCTGGGCTGGCTGCCCAGGAGATTTGCACAATTTCTATATAGAGTAGTTGACTGCTGCCCATATTTGTGCAAATTCTGGGTTGAACAACCTTGCTGGGGAATTTTGCGCAAATCTTGCTGGGAGTGTTTGTAGGGAGGATTGCGCAATCTTGGAGCCTAACAGGCCAAGAGAGGATTGCGCAATTTCTTGAGGGAAGGCTAGTTGCCCTCCAGAAATGCGTAATTTTCAAGGGGAAGCTACTCAGCCTACATCTGGACCAAGTCAGGGTGACCAGCCTGTGAGGGGAATGGATCAAGATGTGACCAACAGGTTGCCTTTATGCAAGAAGTAAACTGAAGCTTGTGAACTTGACGAAGCAGGGCAAGCTGCTGTGAAGGTTGGAAGTGAGGCTCCAAAATGAGGCTAAGGAAAAAATTTTGATGGTGGTTGTAGCCACTACAACACCTGGTGACACACTGGTAGATCTCCAACTTTCTCAATGGACATTTTTCGTGAAAAGCATGTCTAACACCTCTGGAAGTATTGTTCAATTTTCAGCTCACCTTGGTTTCACACTAACTTGACTGTAGGATGTATCATCTACCAAACCCTTGGTTGATTGACACACATTCCAAGTGAAGGCAGCACAGTTGTTTTGATTGGGGTCGAGGGGTATATAGGTGCACAAGCAGTATATTCATCAGAGTCTTAGTTTCATCTCTCGTGTTGCTCCACTGCCAGTAGGGATGGACAATACCCCGGTGGAGTCACATAGGAACACAAGCATGGCTCTGCTGCCAGCGAGCCTGGTTAGTACCCTGGCAGAGTTCTTGCATCACTTCCCTACGAAGGAAGCATTTCTCTTCTTTTGCCTTATTCATTTTTCATTTTTCATTTTTGATTTTTGATTTTTTTTTTCACTATGCATAGCACTTATTCATTACAGAGGCGGAAGAGAGATCCCAACTTATTGAGAGCAGAAGAGGTTGTTCCAGCAGAGAAGTAGTTTATTTTATCTTTGATGTTCCTATTAAGGTTTCCCCCCTTACCTGACTCTACTTGACTGAGCTGACAAGGGTTAATCCAAAAAACAATCGACTAGAGAAGGTGACACTAGTTAGCATGCAAGCGTTGTGTTTACACCAACGTTCACTTCGAACAATACGTATTTTCCTTTGACATATCATGGACTAAAAGAAACAAGCTCATCATATAGAGGCAAGATGATAGATAACCAAGTAGTGATAGCTACACAAGCCATCTTGTACTTTACCCAGCACACTTCAAGAGTCATTCATGGTTTCATGCAAAACTAACCTATGAATGAAACAATCAAACGAACTAACAATGAAAAAAGAAAATAAAGAGAAGAATGAAAAAATGAAATCAAAACAAGTAAACAAACAAGCAAGAAAACAAAGCATGTAAGCAAACAAGCATGCAAGCAAACAACTGAAACCAAAAACTACTCCTACTCCTACACTAACGGTACATGGGCGTAATCACGTGAAGTGATACTTCCAATGCAGCCACCAATGCATTGGTAGACCCATGTTGGTGAAGGCTTCATCTACGAGAAACCTTCTTGTGCGAACCAACAAGAAAGAAAGATATAACAATGAAGACAACCACACTTCGTGATTCAAAGTTCCCATGGGACATAGGTCAGTGCATGTGCATGACGGGTAGTGCACGGACTTATCATGGTGTTGTGTGACACTAAGTGCAACTTTGAAGCATAAGCACACTCTTGACTATGACATGCAAGCAAAAGAAAGAAACAAAGATAACTTGCGTCGCACATGAGTGCTTGCAATGTAAGACTCCTACAATGTATGAGTAATGGGATCGTGTAGTTCGAGTGGAGGAAGTAAAATCTGAGTGTTAGATTGATCTTGAATGCATACAAATGAGTGATGAGGATCCTTGAGTGTTTGAAAAATTTCTTGATTGGAAGAAAAACCAACCTCAGGACAGCGAGGGCCTGACATAATGATAAGCTTGGGCTGAAGTGCCTCGACGGTCTGTTGGATTTCGACTTCGTTGATAGATGTATCTTCATAGACCAGTGGCTTAGACGGATTAACAACGAGTGAATCAACATCATGATCAGATGATGAGGTGAAGAGATCACAACAACCAAGTTCAGAAAATTTAAGATGTTGGTCAGCATCCTCATGGTTTGATGAATCACATAAAGGGGTAGATGAGGAGGAAGGATGTTCACCCTCTCTGTTTTTGGTAAAAGCAGATGAAATATTAGGTGGATTTCCAATGAATGATTGGTCCTCTTCGTTGTTGGATGATGGGCTAACATACGGTGTGTCCTGTGAAATATCAACAATGGGTGCATCCATGGATGAAGACGCACATGCGAAATCATGGATGATAGGTTCACCAACGATGCTAGGAAAGAACGAAGGGGGCTTAGATGGAAGGGATCCATCCTTCGCCAAGTGTTGATGCTCAAGCTCCCACTTATACTCTTCATGAATGACAATGCATGTTGGTTGTGAAACACCAACTCCGTTAGTGGGTTGTCCGTCCATCTAGAATGGACGAACACAAGACAACATCATCCAGAGGAACACCTGGCTATGAAGATGCAGGTCATAGAAAAGAATGCATATGAGGACTTGAAGGACTCACAACCAAATTTGCACGAAAATTGAGTGAAGTGATGTTTGGAGGGTGTGAAAGATGAGCACGTGTGTGAGCATGATCCTCAACATCACTGGGCAGTGGTGGAGCTATTGAATAAGAGGAAGACGGAAAGTTAGTTGAGACAGTGCCCGCTTCCACATGAGATTGTGCAGCTCCATTAACAAAGAATGTTAAGTGAGGCTTGATCTCAAACTTTCTCTTGGGACAAGAATTTTTCTTAAAGTAGTACTTGAACTAGTCCCAAAGATAATAGAATTTCATCTGGCTCCTCAGAGCTTGAAACTGCAAGTCACGGAAGCGCTGCCAAAAATCAATAATGGATTCATGTGGAGCCCTCCGTTGGTGTAATAGTTTCCAGTCAAGATGGTTTGGAACAAAATTATAGAACGTTTCTTCAATAAGATCACAAAAGTGTTCAAATGAGTGCACGGTGTCAGCCGGTAGGCTGAGCACACAAAAATGGAGATTCACGAAGTGTGTATGTAAGAAGCAAACTAGCCTGTTCATCAGAAAAATCATCTTCCTCATGAATCATGGAAAGAAAGTTATGTAAGTGCTCAGGCCAGGCCACCTCACCTTCACCATCATACGTGTGAGTGGAGAAGAGATAGAAAAGCTTCCCTGAGATGGAGACATATTCATGATTCAAAAAACACCTCGGGGGAAGAAGAGTGCAAGACACCATGAAAGATATGTAAAGGTTCAAAACTAGAGGAGAGGACACAACTTGTCATCAGGCCCTCCTAGCGCCAGAAATGTTGATGGTGCTCCCTTGTTTGCATGAGTGGCTACCATGTATTCTGCCTCTGTAGTTGATAGTGCCACTACAGATTGTTTCTTACTCATCCAACTGACTGCACCTCCAAATGGGTTAAACACATACCCACTTGTAGATCTTCTCTGATCTAGATCTATAGCCCAGTCTACATCAACAAAGCCATGAATATCCAGCACTTTATCCAATCCTGGTCTTCCTTGGTAGCACAAACCATAATCACTAGTTCCACGCAAATACCTGAAAACCCGCTTCACTGCTGTCCAATGCTACTTTCCTAGTTTTGACATAAACCTGCTCAATACTCCCATTGCATGTGCAATGTTTGGTCTAGTACAGACCATTGCATACATCAGGCTACCGACTGCACTTGCATATGGAACATGGGACATATCCTCTTCCTCTTCATGTGTCTTGGGACACTATTCAGCAAATAACTTTACACCTACAGGAATAGGAACCTTCACCGATTTACTATCCTGCATATTAAATCTCTGCAATATTGTCTCGACATACTTCCTCTGGTTTAACTCGAGCTTCCTCTTTGCCCGATCTCTTTTAATTTCCATGCCCAAAATATAGTTTGCAGCACCAAGATCTTTCATGTCAAATTTGGAGGACAATTAGGTCTTTGAATCTTGGATAATTTCTTTGTCATTTCCAACCAGCAACATATCATCCACATACAAGACCAAATAAATAACACGGTCACCAATTAATTTAAAATACACACAATGATCTGCTTTGCTTTTGGTGAAGCCAAGTCCCCGTATAAATGTATCAAATTTCTAATACCACATCCTTGGTGACTGTTTTAACCCATACAGAGACTTATTTAACTTGCATACCAGTTCTTTCTTACCCTTCACGGCAAAGCCTTTAGGTTGCTTCATGTAGATTTCCTCTTCCAGATCCCCGTGAAGAAATGTTGTCTTCACATCCATCTGTTCTACCTCAAAATCAAAAGCAGTAGCAACAGATAAAAGTAATCTAATAGAAGTTACCTTGGCAACAAGAGAAAAAATATCACTGAAATCAATTCCTAGCACCTGGGAATAACCTTTTTCTACCAATCGAGCTTTGTATTTCTCCACCTTTCCTTCTGCATTTGTCTTCTTCTTGAACACCCATTTGCTACCAATGGGTTTACATCCAACTCACAACTCCACCAGATCCCAAGCCTCATTTCTGTGCAAAGATGCTATTTCATCAACCATGGCCTCTTTCCAGAGTTTTCCATCTTGTGAATCTACTGATTCCTCCATAGTTTTGGGATCATCATTCGTAATAGATAAAGAAAAATTTGAACAGAAAGCAGATGGACTATACCTTTCCGGCTGCCTTCTTTCTCGAACTGATCTTCTCACACCCGGAGTTTGTGGCTCTTCATCTTTTGATTCCTCCTCTGCTGTAGAGTCTGATTCTTCCTCCTGTAGCTCAAACTCTATCTTCTCAGGTTCCTTTGGTTGGACTTCATGTTTAATAACATCTTTCACCTATCTAAACACCACATCTTGGCTGTACACAACCTTCCTTGTTACTGGGTTCCAAAGCTTATAACCCTTTAAACTAGGGAAAATTTTAAGAACCCCCCCTAAATTTATAAATATAATAAATGGGCGAATATCCATGGTATATAGGAAAAATGGAAGGCGATTTTATCAATAATATAATATGTATATATAATTTTTTGGCGAATCTCTCACCAGGCATGGTGAATATTTTACTCAATTATAAAATCTTGTAAGATCTTGGCGAGTCTTTCACTAAATAATAAAACTTTGTATGGATCTAAGACGATAGAATTTCCCCTTTAAATAGTCTATGCTCACATGAATACCATGGTATTACCATGGTTCAATACCATGGGTTATCATAAACCTGGAGCTTAAAAATTACTATTAGTAACTCATAAAAATTAATAAAATTAATAGTTGATTTTTATTTTATTTTTTATTTTAACCAACCTAAAATGTTTAACCTACATTAAATTACAACATCCATTTTTACTCTTGACCAAGCCCCAAGAGGATCAAATATTTTTTCACTCTATGCTAGTTTGCATATCACGATATTTGATACCTCTGGGTTAGTAGATCCAGAGTAAAGATGGATCTATGCTGGTTTAATTCCCCCATTCCCCCATTTAAATAGGCTACATTCCAGGTGAATACCATGGGTCAATACCATGTGCCATTTTTATTTTTATTAATTCTAATATTAGGGTTAATAATGGTTTTTTGCATGGTATTAATAACAATCTAGTCCATGGTATTTGTCCCATAGTATTTTGCCCATAGGTTTCACCTAAATATAACCCATTTTTTGAGTGTTCGTAAATATAAGGTGACTTATGGAGTAAATATAAAAAGATGTTTTATTTGTTTACCATACCTCTCGTTTATTTATATTTTTATTAATTTACCATACCTCTGTTACAAATATGGTTTGGCCCATAGGATTCACTTAAATAAAACCTCTTTCTTGAGCCTTCATAAATAGAACGAGGGTTATGGACTAAATATAAAAAGAGGTTTTATTTATTTACCACACGTCTAGTTTATTTATATTTTTATTTATTTACCATACCTTTTGAGTAAGTATAAAAAGATGTTTTATTTATTTACCATACCTCCACTTTACTTATATTTTTATTTGTTTACACCAGGTGACTTATGCAGTAAATATAAAAAATGTTTTATTTATTTACCATACCTCTCATTTATTTATATTTTTATTAATTTACCATACCTCTTTTATAAATATGGTATTTGGCCCATAGGATTCACTTGAATAAAACCTATTCTTGAAAATGGGCGAATGGATTCACTTAAGTAAAACCTATTCTTGAAAATGGGCGAATGAAAGGTTGTAACTCCTAATTTCAAGGGCTAAATTTACCTTTTTTACCCTCTCCCTTAAAATAAGGTGGGCTATTTGAGGTGATTTGTAAAAATGTACTATGATACAAAATATTCGCCCACTAAAAATTTAAAACCCCTTAATTTCGCCAATGGCGAATATTCGCCCCTAAAATTATCCTTGCTTTAAACCATCCTTATACCCAATAAAGATGCACTTTTCAGATTTACTATCCAACTTGGTTTGTTTCTCCTTTGGAACATGTACATATGCATCACATCAAAATACCCTTAGATGTGAAAGAGAGGGTTTCTTACCAGTCCATAACTCTTGTGGAGTTTTATCCTCCAAGGCTAATGAAGGTGATCTGTTGACCAGGTAACATGTTGTCTCCACCGCCTCTGCCCAGAATTCTTGTCCTAACCTGGCATCACTGAGCATGCTTCTTGCCCTTTCCATCAACGTCTTGTTCATTCTTTTTGTAACTCCATTTTGCTGAGGTGTATATGGAGTAGTCTTCTGACATGCTATACCACACCTCTTGCAAAATTATTCAAATTCCTTATTGCAAAACTCTCCACCGTTATCTGTCCTTAGCACCTTTATCTTCTTCTCTATCTAGTTTTCCACTAGAGCCTTGAATTGTTTAAACCTGTTAAAGACTTCAGGTTTCTTCTTAAGGAAATATATCCATGTATTCCTTGAGAAGTCATCTATAAATGATACGTAGTACACAGACTTACCCAGTGATGGAACCTTCACAGGTCCAAACACATCACTATGCACAAGCTCTAATATATGTTTCGCCCTCTTACCAACAGAGGGGAAACTCACCCGATTCTACTTCCCATATACACAATTTTCATAGAGATCAAAATCCAGAGAGCTATTACTCATACCTTCTACCATACCTTTACCATGAAGTATTCGAAGGCCCTTCTCTCCAATATGTCCAAGCCTTTGATGCCACAGCATGGTCTTCTCTCCAGAGACCACTATATTTTCTGCTCTACTTTTAGGAACCACAGAACTGTTGCACCCATCAACAACCGTGCTACCTTGCAGCTTGTACAGAGTTCCAATCTAAACTCCCTACAAAAATACCAGTGCTCCTTGAACCATCTTGTAGGTATCCTTCTCGAACACTATTTTTACACCTGCATCATGCAACTTGCTTACAGAAATCAGATTTCTGGCTAATGCAGGAATATGCAGAACACCCGGAAGTGTTCTAACCCTTCCACCTTGCAACTTCAACTTTAATTTTTCATGACCAATGATTCTAGCCTTCCTATCATCCCCTAAGAAGATGTCACTACCATCGTATTTCTCATACTCGCAAAACCACTCTCTATGGGGAGTGAAGTGAAAGGATGCACCTGAGTCAATCAACCATGCTTCATGATCTACATGTGTACTTGAAGAAGCCAAGTACACATCCCCACCTTCATCTGAGGTGGTTTTCACCTCTGCAGAAGGAGCATAATCAGATCCATTTCCTTTATCAGGAGTTTACAGTCCCTTTTGTAGTGCCCTTCCTTTCCTCATTTCCAGCACACCACCTTTACAGGTTTTCCTGGAGATTTAGATCTCTCTCTAGATTTAGATCTCCCACTCGATGACTTATTTTTGCTTCTGTTCTGGGACCGTCCTTGTATAGATAAGGCATCACCATTCTATCTCTCCATATTTTACTGTCTCATCTCCTCCGTTAGCAAAGATGAGACTATTTCATCAAACTGCAAGGCAGTTGCATTGCTACCTATTGCAATAACCAAACTATTCCATGAATCTGGTAGAGAACACAACAAACTGATGCACTTATCTTCATCTGAAATTTTAATATCAACAGATGCTAATTGACTTACCACAGTATTAAATGCGTTCAGATGATCTATCACCAAGTCTCCATCTTTCATCCTCAGGTTATAAAGATTTTTCCGCAGGAACAATTTATTCACTAGAGAGTTAGATTGGTACAAAGTCTCTAACTTGTCCCACAAAGCCTTCGTCGTAGCTTCCCCTGATACATTCAGCAATACTGAATTTGAGAAACACAATCGTATTATGCTCTTTGCCTTCCAATCCAACTTCTTCCATTCTTCATCGGACACTCCCGTTGGTTTAGTACCCAGATCTACCACGATCCACTGATCTTTATCCACCAACAGATCGTCCATCTTGATTTTCCACAACTCAAAAATATGACCATTAAATTTCTCGATCTCTATCTTTCCACTGCTTGCCATCTTCTTTCACCACCAGAATCGATCTCACATATCTCCCACTGAACAGGGTCTACCACAGGCCCAAGCGAAACCCCTCAACAACAAAGGCGTCGTATTGAAGCCAAAACAACTCTGATACCAAATGTAGGTTTTAACCCCGTACAAAGATTATCTGCATACAAATTCTAAAAAACAGAAAATAAACAATGCGAGAGCATAACACATAAAACACATATACACAAAGATTTTCCCTTGGATCTCTAAACCGGGACTACCAGCTTGATTTTTCATTATGTTCCTTCCAATGTTATAATACATATTTATACATGCCGAAGCATCCAATACCATGGACCAGAAACCATCTCATCCAAAACCATGGACCAAAAACCATCGCTTCCAAAAACATGTGCGAAAATCATGCACAAAACCATAGGTGGGTTTCCCCAAACTAACATAGGTTCCAAAACCAAAATTTTCCGGGGCGCTGCCCTGAAACCCATAGAGTGGGGTTACTTGCACCCCTCAAACCCCCTGTGATCCGCCCGCTACACAATCGGTGCAATGAAGGGGGGGGTCCGCACCCCCTCTAACCCCCTGGTTAACTACGCAGGCTAGTTGTGAAAAGAATATAACACAACCCAATAGGACACAACTTGTCATCAAGCCCTCCTTCTAGTGCCAAAAATGTTGATGGTGTTGGACCCGCCAACATGTCAATGGGATCTCCTCGGTAAGAAGTCCCAATTAGACCTCAGATTGTTTGGTGTAGTAGTCCCAACAGTGGGTCGTAAGGTAATGCCTTGACTGTGATGTCGCACAAAGGCAAGTAAGATAACTATGTCAGTAGCAAGGGTGTGACTACTGCGGTGAGTCAAGGAAGATGTATGAGAGGTTCTAACACATAAGGGGGGAGATATGGGTGAAGGTGAGCTCCAGGTTGAAAGGGATGAATCCCAACTAGGCTAGGAACATGTTGAAGGCTCGAAAAATTAGGACTCCAACAAGGGGGATAACCACCTGGTTTGGACCTTAGGACATCTCCTTTTCCGTTTGGAATAGTGGCTCTGACTAGGGATGATGGGACCAGTTTCCAAATCTATTTATGATGTTTGTGCTAATGGGATGATGTTTTGCTTTTCTGGGTTCTATTAGGTGAATACTTATTCTAAACTTAATCTATCTTCTAACTAGCATATGAAATCTATCATAATCAAAGAAACATCTAACTTTAAAACTATCCAGGGAGTAACGTTTATGTATGTGATCTAAAATGATTTCTAAAAGTAATTGACAATAAAGATCATTCAATCAAGATAAGAAGAGAATCCATTTAATAGTGATTGTTTCGTATAAAAAGTTAGCCGAAACTATATGAGAAATATATCACATAAAGAGTCATTCACATATTCAGCATAAAGAATAAATCATCATCATACAAAAGTTCCATAATGATAACTAAGAATTTAAAATTTCATACATAAATAGCTGAAAATGATTTATTTCTTGATACACAAGTAAAAAGCATTAAGAGATAGAAGTACCATTTGTAATACGTCCTACTCATGAGCTCCAGCAATATTGATCTATCTTCAAATCACTTAACATCAACTAAGAGTACAGAAGTGCAATTTCAGTTGAAGATGCTAAACTCAAATAGAAAATAAATCTCGTTCTATTAGTTTTACCAAAACCTCCTTAGTGGGGGGCAAGATGCACGTTTTGAAGAATGTTTTTGATAAAATTTCTGGACCCCTCTCTAAATGCATGAGAGGGGTTTAAATACTAATCTATGAAACTTAAAAATATATATTACAAAAATAGATGAGGAGATTTAAACGACCTGCCTCATTTTAAGCGAAAATAAAAACAAAAAATAAAATTGTCTATGACTAGTCCTGCATCTGGTCCTTTAGATCGCAAATATTCAACATAGGTTTAAGGAGTGTCAGTTGGTCGACTTCAGCTTTCAGTTGTCTTGCAAATACGACATTGGTGAGTGCTGGCACCATTTTCTCAGTGGAAGTAATCAGGCACTTTAGGGTCATCCATTGGCTGTGCGGTTTCACTAGGTACTGCTAGTATGCCTCCCAGTTCAACCTGTTTACCTATTTAATTGCCTCTGCCCTTTCCTCCGCTGCTTGTTTCCATACTGCTTGAAGCTGTTGTGCTTTTGGAAGAAAGCCAAGGGTGGTTTCAGCTACCAAATTAGCCTTGTGTAGATTTTCATTAACACATTTGATGACACTATTCACTGCTGCTGCCGCATCCTCCGTTGCTTGTTCTACCTCTTTTAGCCGAGAATCCCATTTCGCAAATAAGATTTCTTTGTGTGATTCATCAATTTTGGGCATGTCTGCTCTTTTCCCATCTTCAGATTTCTACCAGTTTAAGAAGTCTGAAACTTTCTTAAAAATTGAATCATATTCAAGTCATAATTCCACAACTTGGTTTGTTATGTTATCGCTCATTTCACAGTGAGAATTCCACTGCGAAATCTTCTGGCATAATAGTTATTCTGTTGTAAAAGCTGGGAATTGAGGCCAAGTGCCTCTGTAACAAACTGTTCAATTTTGGGATCATATTTATGCAGTTTTGTTATGTTCTGTAATTGTTCTTCTTTATCATCTAAACTACTCTGATGTGCCAACTGCATTTGCTGAAAATCTTGCTGAAGTTTTGCCAGCTATATTTCTGCTTGTTGGTTTACACTGACCTGCTGTAACTATTGTTCCAATAAAAAAATCTTATCTTTTTTTTCATTAAGCAGCAGTTGTACCTCTACTGCCTTATCAATGGTCGCTGAAGCATATGCGCCCACGACCTGTGAGATCCTAGTGAGATTAGCCGATGGATCTGTAGATGGGTCTTTCCAAAGGACATCCAGAGGTTGATCCTCAGGAGTGAGCACAGAATCCAACTTTATGTTCTATCTTTGTCTTCTAACGACAACTTTATGTTGAGTGTTATAGAATACATCTAGAGGAGGAATTTCCTATATTCTCAATACAATCTTAGATGTGGGAGTAATGGGAATATGCTCCGTTTCCTGAGTGCTAACAACCCTTTCTATTACCATTTCTGCGGTCATCTCTTGTGGGTTTGTTGGTGGCTCTATGTTTTGTTCCTCTGTGTTGAGTATCTTATTAAAATTTTCCCATTCTTCTTCTAAATCAATTACAAGTGGATTTGCTTGGTTTGTAAGGGAAGTTGAAACTTCAGCTTGTTTTACAAATGAAGTCTACTGATTAGAATCTGTTGTGGACTGGGTTGTTCCTTTTATTGACTCTTCGCTCTTGCTGTGTTCATTTTCTAATGTTTTTTTAGATTGATTGCCAGACTTTTCTGCGGATTCATTTCCAGAACTTGTTTTGGACTTCTCTTTTGAATCTTCACTTATGCTTACACTAGGAGTAGGATCTCTTGTTGGTTCAATGAGTTGTTGGTCCAATGGGACCTTAGATAACCTCTTTTTTCTGTAATCATCAAAAGTTTGGAGACCTTCTTGGTCAAAAATAATTTGTGCCATATGTTGGACTTCTTTGAAGGTGTTTTTCTACAGGAAAGCATCATCAAAGGAATCTTTTTCATGAGTGAGAACTCTTATTTTAACCATTGTGTTAAAATCTTTTACAATACCAAAGGGATCATATTGCCTTCCAAGGAACTTGGGTAATTGTAAAGATAATACATTGGCAACTTCTTTGAAGGCATGCCCTAAGTCATGCAATGAAAAAACTCCACATGTTAAAAGAAATTGAGGCCAAATGGCCTTCCTGGAATCTTTCAGTATCTTGCTCATTCCTCCCTCGCCGCATGTCTGATAGGCTATCTCCATAGCCATTAGTTTGTATGGGACATAAAAAGGTAGAAGATGGGGTGAGGCAATACTGCCAAACACTCTGATATATGTAAATAATTCTTCCCTGAACCATCTGGGTACGGGGAGAATGTCCACCTCAGCTTCTTGGGAAAACCTAAGGGCATCTCGGTTGTAAATCTTTCTGTGTATCGGAAGCATAACTCGGTGACAAATTTTGAAGAAATGTAACATGAAATTAGTTTCCCACATGACTTTGTGATATACTTGAATGGGAAGTGGATTTTGTACTCTAAAATTACAATGGCTAAGTTATCTGATAGGATTTGAGCCCAATTCATTATTGTAGCATTGACAGCTGCATCTACTAGGGGTAACCATTCTGATGGAAATTTGTTGCTGTCTGGTTTACTAAACGGTCTACATAACATAGCGGCAGCAAAACAAAAAGGGGAGCTAAGAGAACCGGTGGCATACATACTGCTTTTATCTTTCTTCAGTCTTTCCTCATTGTTAGACCAATTCTTTGTGCATTCTGCCAAGTCTTCATTTTCCTTGGCGAACTTCTCAACAAATTGCTTGTTGTAGATGGCCCGGGACTCTAGTAGATGGTACATGAGTCTCAGGTTGTCTGGAGTAAATGATCCCATGACTTCTTGGCTTTTAGTCTTGAATTCTCTGTCTGATATGTCTGCATCATCTATAATCCACTTAACCATGTTGGTATAAGGGAGTATCTTTGGTCTTGCAGCAATGCAGTGCAAGAATGAGCATGCAAGTTCAGTTAGGGACGCATTAGAAGAACCATGTCTGTCCACTGTAACTATTGTTTCCATAATTCTCGGTTGTTCCTCCTCTAACAGATGATACATAGTTTCCCATGTGGATGTCCCTACATCTCAATTACAGGTACTGTCTGTGAACAGTGGGGTCATTTCTAACTTCTTAGATGCGGGTGCCTTTCCTTTCTTCACCATTTCTTCGTATGTCCTGCATTGTGTGTTCTTCCTAAAAATTGTAAGCAGAGAGCAGAATAGGATAAAAATGATAATGAATGCAGAAATAATCAATAGAAGGACGAAAATAAGGTGATGGAGGGTCTTTAATTCTAAATCACGTTAAAAGATATCAACTTGCGTCAAATGGTCCTTCACAACTGATCATAATTGTTCTTTTAATAAATGTCCAATAATGAATCGTTATACTTAATTTTAATGTTCATAACTTCACATTGAAAGTTGGGAAATACTGTCCTAGAATCGTGAGCCCTTTGAGTTTCAATAAAAGCGATTTTGCGATTTGTTTCACAATATCGCAGATCGCTATATTGGAAAAAATTATATTCATTAAGACCCACCACCATGTGAGTTGATGCGATATGCGAGATGCTATCACATTTTGCAATATTTGCTTTATCCAGTAGTTCCGCATGGTTGAAATTGCGATGCGATAAGGTTACAGGAATATTATGGTTTCGCATTTCGCGGATCGCATTTTCAAGGGGTAACTTTTATAAGGGAGGCCTGCCGTAATTGTTTTGTGTTGCAAGAATAATCTTCTTAAAGCGGGTCTTTTCAAGGTTTATTTAAATATTTACGACTTTCTGGGTATAAAGTTATTCTTAGGCTTTTTTGATTATGTGGCACTTATTTAAGAAACTTATCATTTGTGAAGCTTTATGTGCCTAAAGTATGAAAAGGTAAATTTCCATGGTTTAGCAAGTTCCACTTTGACATCTTATTTTATTCTAAAAATAAAAAGGCATGACTAGATGCTAAGATTTGATTTTTTGAAAGGGTCCCCATTTATTAATGTTATTACTAATCATAAATCAATGGGGGGAGTTGTTGATAAGCACAATAGAACACACAACACAAAAGGACATACACAGTTTCCGGTGGAGCAGTCCACTTGGATGCTGTAGTCACAACACACAAGGTAAGATAACATGTAGAGCACTCACGGATCATTTCGAACGAGTGCAACGGTTGTTACAGCAAGGTTCATGTGAAAGATCTGTTTGGTGTTCGGCGGAGTAGTCGACACAGATGAGATGAAATTAGCAACATATGCAACAAATTTGCAACAAGATTCATATAATTGCATGTGAATTAGTTCATACAAAAATACGTAAGTTAAACAACATATATCATTAAAGCAACCAGAGCAGTCCAACTACAATAACAACATATGCATGAAAATGTGTTGGCTCTTATTATATAAAGTGTAAGTTCCAATCATACAATACATCCATGTAAACTTTCTAGCCCCATCAGTGAAATGTTACAGCCACATCCGCCTAGTCCTCCAAAGATATGTATTAGTTCTGTGTAGTGGAGAAGCCAAGGCGCATTAAAATATTGTCCAAGCCTTCTTTAAGATAGTCTTAATAGAAGCTTGGCTGACAAAAAGCCTCTACAATGAGTTATGAGGGACTATTTATAGCAAAGGGTGGGGTGACCTTTGACATTCCCCCTTGTGACAGTTCAACTATCCTCATGACTCTTCACCTACTCTATCACTGTTACATCCAACCATTGACACTTGACTTACACTTGACATGACTCAACATTACAATGCACATGTACTCATGTGAGACAACATGGCTTAAGAAAGCCTTGCAAGACATCACTGACAATTGGTCCGCTATGATGAGACCAAGTCTTTGACATGCTTGTGATGGTGAAGGTGGTGAGATGATGCCAAGCTTGGTCGTTCGTGACGGTGTGCATGCACCTCATGGTGACATCTTGTTGAAGAGAACTCTTGCCTCTATTGCAACTGTGCATTGGTTCGGCCCCTTCATCCAACTTGTTTGCTAACATGTGCATGGTCTTATTAGGTACATATGAACCGAAAACACAGTGATGCATATTCTCCATGCTCATCTTCAAGTGTGTGCTGGTGGTGATGCACATCAACTAGTTGAAGTACATGTTCAGCATGAGTTGGACTTGCTTCTTGTCTTTGCCTTGGTGAGTGTCTTGAATGGGTTGGATTGCATGCATGTGCTCAATGACATGCATGTTACTGAATCCCTTGCATGCAATCAACAACACTGCTCACCATGTTTGCTCTGTGCGAGTTTCTGGGATGGATCCTTAACTTGTACAAGCACAGTTTCATTCATGAGTGCATGTTGCGCCCACTGCTATTCTTGCTCATGTTGTAAGTCATTCGTCTTTCTATGCAACTTCATGTTCTTCCTGAGTTGCTACTTCAACACATGCAACTCCTTCTTTGTTCCATCTTTTGCCTTCGCGCGATCTTCATGTCGTGCTGTCACTTCATAGTTGGAGTCTCCAAAGTTTCTTTCATCATCAATGGACCTGCCTGAGCTTGCAACCTTGTTCCACCTCCATGTTGTCAACAACCCTCCTTTTGCATTCGTTGCATTTGGTATGTTGTCTTCAGTTGTTGTTCATGATGTTGCTCACTGTGATGCTGCTTCTGTCATATCTTGATGTCCTTGTCTATGAACAACTTGATGTCTTCGTGGATAGGCAAGTCCATGGACACTTGATCGACTGCATCCCCAAGTGTGCTATGAATGGTGTCTTCATCTCCGCTCTCCTGGAAATAATTGTACATGTACTGCTAAGAGGTAGATGAACACCTGGGATACTTGGAGACATCGAAACACTCATGGAAAGCAATCTGTCAGTCGAAAACCAAAATGAACATGAGAATTGACTTGCAACATACTTGGGTGCATGATCATGAATGTTGCACAATTTTGGCAGGCGGTCGGGAGATCAACTGCCAAGACTGCACAAGGCATAATCTAGGATGCTGCGAGATTGACTGATTGTTGGAACTGCGTAATGCACAGTCCAGTCTTGTTGCTGACTACTAGGATTGCGCAATGCACAATTCCAGCTGGGAAGGACTACTGGCCAAGGGACAAATTTGTACAATTTATTGGGCCAAGCAGCCACTATTCTCCAGAAATGCGCAAAACAGTCTTGGAGGCCAGTGCTAGGTAGGAATGTGAAAATTTGGAGAGGAAGGTGAGGCTTCCTTTCCCAGATTGCACAATGCAGCCTTGGTAAAGGCAGAGCCTGGGCCAAGGTTGGCCCGACTCGCCGACGGGAAACTGAAAGCAAGTAAGTCAGTGAATGCATGTTGTGACTAAGTGATAGCAGAAGTAATTAACAGTGCATATAAAACATGAATGAAATATTTAGCAAATATATCAACGTGCATGTGGGTGAGGTAGTTTGCCAATTGGGCGAACGTCCATGCAAAACAGTTTCATGCATGCGACAATAGTGAGATAGCAACGAAAACTGAAACAGAGCTAGGACAAGCTAGTATATATGTAAATGACAACAAGCGTTCAAAGAAATCAAGCAAATAATACTCCCACAAGTGAAAACACAAAAAGAGACAGAAATGCAGCACAAGGCATGTGAATTGGGCTTACCGCAAAACGATTGAGCTGATTGTGCCGACTTCTCCCAGATGTGATGTGGGATGTCAGAGCTGCAAGGTTGATAAGAGGAATGAGCTCTACAGTGTCTGGTTGATGAGTTTTGATAACATCGAGGTTGTGACGTGCATGCCACAAATATAGGGGAAGCGACACTTGGTGGGAGGTTTCAGAACTGTTCCTTGCATGTAACCTCCAACTACTAAACATAGATCCCTGAAGCAAAGGATGCCATTGCATGCTGTCTTGGGAGAAGCAGCCCATGGATGCAAGTTTGTTTTGCTCAGTTCCGGAGGGAACCGGTCAACTCAACTGCACATGCAAGAGACTGCTCAACTACGAGAGAAAAATGCGCATTTTTGGCTGGGAGCTGAGCTGGCTGCCCAGGTGATTTTCGTATTTTCTGGGTAGAGCAGCTGACTTCTACCCAGATTTTCACAAATTTTGGGCTGAACAGCCTTGCTGGGGAATTTTGCGCAAATCTTTGTGGGAGTGTTTGCAGGCAGGATTGCGCAATCCTGGAGCCCAGAAGGCCGCCAGAGAGGATTGCGCAATTTCTGGGGGGAAGGATGGTTTCCCTAAAAAAATGTGCAATTTTCAAGAGGAAGCTGCTCAACCTGCAGCTAGAACAAGTTTGAGTGAACAACCTGTTAGGGTAATGGATCAAGCTGTGACTGACAGGCTGCCTTTGTGCAAGAAAGACACTGAAGCTTGCGAACTTGATGAAGCAAGGCAAGCTGTTGTGAAGGTTGGAATGGAGGATCCAAAACAAGGCTAAGGAGAAAAATTTGAGGGTGGTTGTAGCCGCTACAATAGTACATCTAGACAACATTATTCCATCATGTTTGTGATGGATAGGTTGATGAAGGTAGCACACTTCATTCCAGTGAAGTCTACTTATTTAGCTAGTGATGCAACACATGTATTAAATCAGAGATGTGGTGAGGTTACATGGTGTTCCAAGGAATATTATATCTGACAGGGATGCTAAGTTCACTTCAAGGTTTCAAAAGGAGTTGTTTGTAGGTTTGGGTACAGAATTGGCCTTCAGTAGAGCTTATCATCTGTAGATAAATGGATAGACAAAGAGGTTCAACATGATATTGAAGGACATGTTGAAGATGTATGTGATGCATCAACAGAGGACATGGGAGGAGTAGCTTCCATTGGTTGAGTTCGTTTATCATAATGGTTATCAAGAGTCACTAAGGATGAGTCAGTTTGAGGCACTATACGAGCAGAGTTGTAATAATCCCATCAGTTGAAGTGATCTAGTGAGCATGGTATTGATTGGACCAGACATGATAGCATAGATAAAAAATGAAATGCAAGTAATCAAGAAGAATCTAAAGGCAACATAGGACAGGCAGAAAAGTTATGTAGATTAGAATAGGTTGTTTAAGGAGTTTCATATTGGGGAACAAGTGTACTTGTCGATCAAGCCAAAGAAAATATCCTTGAGGATTAAATCATTTGCCAAGATGACACCTCTTTTTTGTGGACCTTTCAAGATTCTTGAGATGATTGGACAGCCTATTGACTTGTACTGCCTCCGACAGTGATAGTCCATGATGTTTTCCATGCATCATTGCTGAAGAAATATGTTAATGATGGTGATCATGTGATTGACTAGTCTATATTGTAGGTGGAACCAAATGGAGAATTCCAGCCAGCGCCTCAATGTATATTGCAAAGAAATATGCGCATGCTTTGGAACCAAGAAATCGAGCAGGTTAAAGTGGAGTGGAAGCACTTTGGTCCTGATGAAGCTACATGGGAGATGGTGGATCAAATGCGAGCTATGTATCCTTCTCTATTCATTAGTTGAGTGAATATTTTTGGTATATGTGTATATGTATATGGATGTAAATACCACCATGATCTGTTTTATAAAGCTCCAATAAGCGGTATGGGTGTCATGTCATTATAGTTATTATGTGGTTATGTTGTTGTAACAACCCTCGTGAAAATTCCATGTAATAAAGTTAATAAAGGAAAAATAATAAGCACGGTTATGGGACACATATTCCAATATGAGTGTTGGGTAAAACATCCTCGTGTGGGTGTTCATTTGGTTTATTATGGCTAAGGAAATTGGCAAAGGAAACGAAAAAGGATTTGGAAAGGCATGAGGAATTAATTGACATTGTATTTATTAAAATAATGGAAATTAGGAGAAAATGAAGGCGAAAGGTCACATGTTTCATGTGAGGAGGAAAATGAAGAAAATAGAGGCCTCTTTAATTAAAAGTCTTCTGATGATCAGTTAGAACCTTTTGTTAGTTCAGTCTTGGAGCTCTCTCTCTATTCTATCTCTCAAAGTCTTGGACACTTAGATTTTTCTTGGAGCACTTCAGCATTGGATTAAGAAAAGAAGGGAAGGCAAAGGAAGGTGATGATTAAGCAAGGAAGAGCAGGATCACATAGCTACTACGATATTATTTGCAAGTATCGATTTTCATGTGTGATTTTCTTGCTATATTTGGCATGCATGGTGCATGAATGTGTGTATTTCATCCTCTTTCTTTCATTGGCATGGGTTTTCCTAGGTGTGACAATGTTCTTCATCCTTTCCTTGCCATTTTTGGATAGTCATGGTGTGATGGGTTTTCATGTTTTGGTTGAGTTGGATTGCTGAATGGATTCAAAACTAAGTGAGGTGGTCTCTGAAATAAAGAACACATGGCCTAGTGATCCCTGAATCAAACTATGGATTACAATAAAGCCTTGGCCTGGTAACCCTTGAACCTGACTGTGGGTTGCGGTAAAGCCGAATTTTGTGTTACCACAGTGGACCTAGGATCTCTTGACCGGTGAACAGAAGGATATACAGTAAAGCCTAGAGCTGGGTTCCCTTAACCAAGCATAGGAATCCTTAGCTAGTGAATGGTAGGATATACGGTAAGGCCTGGAGGGTGGAGTCTTGATTAGGCCTAGGGATCCTCGACTATTGTATGGCAGGATGTACGGTAAAGACTAGAGACTAGGAGAGAGGAGAAATCGTCATGGTGTAGGTGGAGAAATCTGGTGGCATCCATGCTTGTTTAGGGCCTAGTGATCCAATGGGGATTGTGGGAAAGACTGGTTCTATTGATGAGGGTGAGGTGGGTAGCCTCAAAAAGCCCTAGTTTATTTTGGTTATGAGTCCCAAATTCATGCTTGGAATATGGCACGGGGGTGATTGGCTAAAAGAAAGATTTGGTTCAGCCAATCTATGGCCGTGTGGTTCACGGAAGCCCCATACCTAGTTGGTTTATGCATTCATTAATAAGAGTTCCTTATCCTTGGTATTTCATGTGTAAATGTACTGGTTTATATGTGGATTTTATGGTTGTTGTATCCGTATGATTTTTTTTGTTTATATGCTGGTTGTGAGTATGTTTTATGACAATGATGATGTATGTCTCTAATCATGTTTTGATTTGTAAATGAATGAACAATGAATATATGACCCAATAGGTGATAATGCAGCTAATGTGATAAGGCATCAATGATTCTTAGCCATTCTCAGATAAGTATGAGATCCCTATGCTCAGTTCTATTGTTATGACCTGTAAAATGCATATTTGTGACATGTTTGATGGAATTCCTGTCATGGATAGTAGGGGTTCAGTCAAGTCTTGTTCAATTATTTGCATTAGTATCATTGCTACAATGTTACTTTTCATTTCTGGAAGTTCCATGGAGTTATGGGAAGTGACCCGAGTCCTAGCCTTGAAAAAGTGGCATAGAATCTGGGTCACAGGCTTAGAACTAGCAGAAAATGACCCCAATTGCTTGAATGCCCTTGATGTGAGAGCGACTAGTGGGTCCTAGTTGCATGCATGCCCATGTCATGGGATCCACTAAGGCTCTAGGTTAGTAAAATGTTAAGTTTCCTCAGGGGTTGTTCACCTGGAAAGGTTGGTTGGTGCCTCGAGGTTTTGTAGCATGTGTGGAAGGTAAATTTGGTTTTGTTTTTCCAGTTCCACTTCCTTAACTGTACATGGGGAGTTGAATCAAATCATAGTAGCCTCTCATCACATGTTTACCCCAGAAGACCAGTTAAATTGGGTAAATGTGGGAGTAGGGTGTTACAGAGTGGTATCAGAGCATGGTTCAACCCTTGGATTGGATGGGTGGTGTGTTGGTCATGCATACATATTGGTTGCATATGTGTTATTCATGCTTGTGGTCTATGAGCTTGTTGTGTATACATGCGTTGGTCATGGTTGCATTTGTGTCGACATGTGAAAGTGGATGGTGTGTTGTTGGATGTGTTTATGATGAGTATAGGTTGGTTATGCACTGGTTTTGCATTTCAGTGTTTGTATGTATCCTGTATGCATGCATGTGGTCCATATGTTGATTATGCATACATTGACATGGTTGTAGCTGTTATGCATCAGGTCAAGAAGTGCGGTTGATATGGTCATGCATTGATGACTGGACTATGGTTAGGATGATATCTATATGCTATTATGATTATGTTTATACATGTATTGTTTTAATCTGGTTGATATTACATATGAGATATCCTCCCTTGAACTATTATGTTGATTATGTTAGGTTTTGGATTTAGCTTACATGGTGTACTTGTAGGAAAGAGATCAATATGACTATCAAGATGGTAGACTACAATTCCCGAGACTCTCCCTATGGATCAGATGAGCATCATGGTGTTGGGCACTCTTTTGATTTAGCAGACACATTGAGGAGTTTGAAGGCAGAAATAAAGAGTTGCAAAATAGATAATGAGAAAATCATGTAGGCACAGGAGAAACAAGCAGAAGTCAATGCAGTAATCCTTTAGAGTTTATCATATTTGGAGAAACAGGGATGAATTTGGATCAACCATGGACAAGAGGACATAATTAATGGGGCATATGGTGGTAGATCTCATGGTGGGCACAGGTCATATCCAAATGACACGGTTATAAATGGCAGGCTCTTAAATACTTGGATAGGAGAGGTTATGGACACAAGTACTATTCTAGTTCTGGTTCTATCAGGCACTATGATCGTCATCACCTTTATAGGGGGAATGGTAGGGGATACTTGCGAGATGAGTTCAAGAAAGCTAAGCCACCTACTTTGATGGGGATTTGAAGAAGCCAGAGGATGCAAAGGGTTGGTTACTTGGGATGAAGAAGTTCTTTGAACTGCATGAGTACAAAGAGAATATGAAGGCAAAAATAGCTATCTTTAGCCTCAAAGGGAAAGAAGACATATGGTGGGAAGATGTAAAATGGGTCAGAGACATCAGGACAAAATCCTTGAGTTGGCATGAATTCCAGAGACCCTTCAGGCAGGTACTTGTTATAAAGGTACTATGATATAAAATGCAAGGCATTTTATGAGTTAGAAGATGGGATCGATGACACATGAGGAGTATATGACTAAGTTCATGGAGCTATTGAGGTATGTACTGTATCTTAAGGATGATAATGTTAAATTTCATATATTTGTCAGTGGATTTCCATTAGCATTTAAAGATCTGATTGAGTATGATGAGCCTCAGTCACTTGAGGCAGAAGAGAAAGAGAATTTTGCACCATACAAGAAGTTCAACGTAGCTAAACAGGGACATGGGTCACAATAGAAGAATAGAGGTGATGGTGTAGGACAGTTGGAGTGTTGGACATGTGGTAAGGAATATCTAAGAGATATTTTCCATAAAATCAAGGTGGTAGGCCTCAAATATATAGTTCACAGGAGGTGAAAAATGTTGGGGATGTTGAGTAGAGCATTCCTTGTATCTATGAACCACTGGAGAATAGGCAAACATTTCACCAAGCATCTATCATTGAGATGGACTATAAGCTTTGTGATCAAGTTGTTTCTATTTTGATTGGCCCCGGATCTAATTATATTTATGTTAATCCTAACTTTTTGGATAAGTGTGGTTTGAATAAAGAATTTCATGAAAAATCTTGGTTAGCACAATTGGCTACAGGTACAAATAAGAGTGTTCATCACTGGGTAAGAACTTATTCTTTTGAGTTGAATGGCATTCCTACCTCAGCACATTTGAATGTATTGTTGTTGGGATCATACAATATGTTGTTGGGTATGGACTGGTTGTACCTTCATATGACCAAAATGGATTGTTATGACAAATCCATTGAGTGCTTGGATGGCAATGGAGAATAGAGAATCTTACAGGGTAAGAAGAAGGAAACATCAGTTAAAATGGTGACAGTTATGCAGGAAAAGGGAAATCATAGAAAAGGGTGTGTGTTATTTTCAGTGCATATTCCTAGTGATAAAGGTAAGGATGTTGAGGATGCATAGGTATTGAGTAGGTACCCGATCTAACAATAGTTTCAGGATGTATTTACCGCAGATATTTCAGAGTTTCCACCTCATAGGGTAGTGGATTTTCCTATTGAATTGGTACCAGGGGTAGCGCCAACATCAAAGGAACCTTACAGGATAAGCACACTGAAGTTATTAGAGCTGAAGTTGTAGTTGAAGTAAATGCTTGACAAGGTATACATTAGGCCAAGCGTATCACTTTGGGGTGCACCGATATTATTTGTAAAGAAGAAGGGTGTCACTCTGAGGTTATGCAAAAATTATAGGTAGTTGAAGAAGGTGACCATCAAGAACAGATATTTGTTGCCGAGGGTTGATGACTTGTTCGATTAGTAGTGTTCTCAAAGATTGATATGATGCCATGATATCATCAGGTACACATTAAAGAAGAGAACAACAAGACAACTTTTCAAACTAGGCATGGACATTATGAGTTTTTTGTACTTCCATATGGTTTGACTAATGCTCCAACTACCTTTATGTGCTTGATGAATAGTTTGTTGTGTCCTTATCTATACAATTTTGTTGTTGTATTCATTGATGACATCTTGAGATATTCTAAAAATGAGGAAGAACATGTTAAGAATTTAACATCATTGTTGAGATTTTTGAGAGAGAATCAATTGTATGCTAAGCTTAGCAAATGAAGTTTCTTTCACACAAAGGTACATTACTTAGGGCATGTGGTCTCCAAAGAAGGTATAACGGTGGATCTAGAGAAGATAAGGGCTATCATGGAGTAGGCAACTCATAGAAACATGGATGAGGTAATATCATTTAGAAGGCTATTATACGAGGTTCATTAGGAACTTCTCTCATATTGCATATCCTATTACGTCATTGTAGAGGCAAGGTAAGAAATTTGAATGGACAGAGGAAAATGTAGCTAGTTTTGAGCAGTTAAAGTAGTTATTGCCAAATGCTCCAGTTTTAAGATTGCAGATCCAAAAAAAGAGTTTGTAATATGTACAAATTCTTGCAAGAGAGGACTTGGTGGAGTTCTTATGGAGGAAGGATAGGTAGCATGCTATGGATCAATGAAATTGAATTAACACAAGAATAATTATCCAACACATGATCTTGAGTTGGCAATGATCATCCATGCTTTGAAGATGCGGAGGAACTATCTAATGGGCCTCCAAATTAGACATAAATTAAGGCCCATCTGACCATACTCCAACACATTAAATGTTGAAAATAGCAACAAGAAATGATAAAAATAGAATTGCTAAAAATAGCACTGCTATAAATAGTAGAATAGCCAGTGTTGATCTTAGCAACAATGGATGGAAAAAAGGAAGTGCTAAAAATAGCATTCTATAAATAGCATTTTGGTATACCTTCCTATTTTAGTCAGTCCCTAAACTAAAATAGTGAAGTAAAATTCGAATCTGATCTTAATAGTTGTTTGTAAAATAATTAATTAATTCATCTTGAGTTAATTAGTTAAGGAAAATCAAACATGAAGTCTATGTGTGGACATGCAACAATTTCTCCATTAATTGAGGAATTTATCCATCAGTTAAAGAGATAAGGATGATTTGTAATTAGTTGACTTAGTTAACTGAGTCAAGTCCAGTTAGATTAATTCAAACAGTTTGTTGAATTAATGTAAGTTAAATTAGTTAATGCTTGCATGCATGTAACTGCTGCACTTCAGATAACTGAGTATTCTCTCATAAATAAGTCATGCATGTCAGTTTAGACAGAGACCCAGTTGAGATCAGATGGAGGGGCAGTGTACTATTAGTTGCTAGAATATTCCATTGTGAATATTCCTTACATGCAAAAGGAATTATTTCCTTTAGGATTGCGTAGTTACTTCTTCAAGTTTAGTGAGTGTGATGCGGCAAATTCACACATGTGGCTTCACTGGACCCCAAGAAAAATTGTGCAAGGAAATAGGAGGCTTGGAGGGCTTGAGGAGGACATATACTATGTCTATTTAGTCTGTGAGCAGTATTGTTTGATTGTAGAGAGAGCAGGATAGGTTGAGAGTCGATTCTTTTTGTAACTTGAACAAGATTTCCACTTGTATGATAATATAGAGTTGGGGTTTTAGGCTGAGGCTTTCCCCAGGTTATTTCTTCTGTGTTATGTGTGATTGATTTCTCATTCTCAGTTATATGTTCTCTTGATCTTGCTCAATTAGATTAAGCTTACGCAACGTGTTGTAGAAGTAGATCTTGTATTGTGTTTTAGTATATTGCATAATCTATTGATCTACAATGGGAATTTATACATGGTATCAGAGCAAAGGTGATCAAGGTGAAGAACAATATACAAGAAGGAGAAGTTCAAAGTTTTTGGTTCTTGAATATAGAAATCGAGTTCTTATCACATCTCAATTTCACCTATGGCATTGAGTGGTTTAAGACTCCAGTATGCCCTTGATGGTAGCTCGAATTATATAGCCTGGAAGGATCACATGGAGGTAGTATTATAGGATAACGGTCTAAAGGACTTCATTGATAAGGAAGCCTCCAAGTTGACTGATGCTACTCAACTGGTGGAATGGAAGAAATCTGTGGCTAGAGAAAGGAGAATCCTCTTGGCGGGAGTTAGAGACCATATTGTTTCAAGCCTCCATGGGAAGGAGACACCATTTTCGATGTGGAAAACATTGAAATATTTATATTAGAACAACAACGATCAGAGGAAGTTGGCGCTGAAAGACAAGATTCGTAAGATCAAGTGTGAAAAGGATGACACAATCTCTACATATTTGAACAAGCTCACCACCTACAGGGATGAGCTTGGAAGTGTAGGTATCACGACTGCTGATGATAACATGGTGAGTCTTGCACTCCTTGGTCTTCCTAGGAGCTGGCATAGCTACTAAGACTCGGTTAATGGAAGAGAAAAACTGCCAGATTGGGAACGACTTTGGCCAGATCTGATGCAGGAGGAAATAAGAAGAAGCACCAGAGATGGATCCTCATTGAAGCAAGATGATGAGCAAAATCTAGCCTTAGAGAGTAAGGTGAGGAAAGGGAAAGGGAAGGCGTCCCATCCCAAATCCAGATCTTCCCATGGTGGGAATAAGATTGACAAATCGAAAGTGTGATTCTTTCATTGTCATGAAGTGGGCCATTATGCTAAGAATTGTCCACAGAAGAAATCCAAGAAGGGTTCCTCGAAGGGATCTGATGGTGAGGCACTGGCCTCACAGTTTGAGCTGGATTTCTCTCTTACCGCATGAATGGTTTCATCCATGGTGGGATGTGTGTGGTAACTAGATAGTGGAGCTTCATTCCACATGTCAGGTGACAAGAATCTTTTCAGTACCTTGGAGGAGAAGGATCTCCAGATTTGGATCGAGATGGGCGATGATGGAAAGTACTGTGTTTTAGGTGAAGGTACTATTGTTTTTCAGAGGGAGAATGGAGCTGCCCTCACCCTGACTGATGTAAAGTATGTAACAGGTTTGAAGAAGAATCTTGTCTCTGTCACTATGCTAGAGGATAAAGGCTATGATGTAGTCTTTAGTAAAGGAAAGGTATTCCTGAGGCATATCGGTACTGGATAGACAAAGCGAATAGGGATTCGAGTCAAGAATCTCTACAAGCTAGAGGTAGATAACTGTGCTGCTCTGAGTTCCAAAGTTGAGATGGTGCAGGGCCAAGATGTTAGCGAGCTATGGCATAGAAGACTTGCCCACTTCCACCATGGAGCCCTGAAGATCATGCAGCAGATTTATACTGGATTACCCAAGGGAAAACTTGAACAGACGACTACATGCAAAGGTTGTACCTTGGGTAAGTATTCGAAATCTTCCTTTCCGGATTGAGATAGTAGAGTTGGAGAAATCCTGGAGCAAGTTCACTCAGATGTTTGTGGACCCTTCTCTATAGCCTCCACCCTAAACAAAGGTACTATGTTATTTTTATTGATGATTTTTCTTGTAAATGCTAGATCTACTTTATGCAAAAGAAGGATTAGACCTTCTTGAGGTTTTGTGAGTTTAAAGCCTTGGTAGAGAAAGAATCTAGTAAGAAAATAAAAGCCTTGCGTAGCAACAATGGTGGAGAGTATGTCTCCCAATAGTTTAAAGACCTCTGTGTCGTAGAAGGTATTAAATGGGAATTGACAACACCCCATAACCCACAGCAGAATGGGGTGGTCGAAAGGAAGAATATATCGATTGTGGGAGCAACTCGAGCGATGTTGCATGACCAAAGCCTACCACTACATTTGTGGGTTGAGGCATGCAATATAGTAGTATACTTGCAGAACAGAAGCTCGCACTGTATACTGGGAATGAAGACACCTAAGGAGGCCTATTCTGAGAAGTGACCTGATGTAAGTCACTTTCCAAATCTTTGGATCATCGGTTTACTGTAATGTGACCAAAGATGCCAGGAAGAAGCTATACCCAACAGTTGATTTGGGAATACTTGTGGGGTACACGGATACACCCCACAACTATTGGGTGTACCTGCCTTCCACCCAGAGGACTGTGGTACACAGGGATCTTATGTTCGATGAGTAGAAAGCCATGCACTTACCACTTGAGAGGGTGATCCGGATTTAAACAGGAACGAAATAAAATACAGAGATAACCATAAAGATAGATATGTAGCGGAAACAATACCTCAATTCATTACTGTAAAATACTGAAATATGCTTACAAACAGAAATGGAAATAAACCAGCTAGGGCGATGGTAGCTTATCTCTGAGAAGAGATGTGGTGGCTACATGCCTCTGAACTGTCTTACAATGAGGCTCGGAGGCCTATTTATTGTTGAGAAACAATGGAAAACCCTTCACATTCCAAAACCTAACCCTAGAAGATGAAACGCCAAATTGTGGGCCCCGTTTTTGGGTAAGTTGGTACATCAACTTCCCGGGGTCGCGAATTGGTCGTACTATCTCCGTTTGACGTGCATGATAGCCCGTTGGAAAGATCTCTCCGAGGACTACAACAGAAAAGATGATTTTTATCAGAAAAATCGTTGGCGGTAGATTTCCCAAAAAACGTCGTTTAGGGCCTCAAAACGGCTCCGGAAGTTTAGGACCCGAAAAACTGCTAAAAATAGTAAACTGTGCTATAATTAAGGAAACTGAAAAAAAACTGTAAGAAGCACTAGAGGGGATCCAAGTGGAATTAGCGGGTGGCCACCAATATCCACCTGGATCATTCCTCCCCCATTAGGAAGCAATGGTCCCCATTGCGTTGAGTTCCTCCATGAGATGAGGGAACTTCTGCTGCACTTGGTCCCTGGTGAGCCACTTGCCCTGGTGAAGGAGTTGTCCTGCTTTGACAACTCGATACAGTTGGATATTCTGCTGGCGAGTGTGCTTGATCTGTGTGTCCATGATCTGATCAGTTGCAACTTGTTCCATGCAAGCTGGATTTAACTCTGTGGGTGTGAGTTGTTCTGCAATGTCGGACGTGTCTAGTAATGGTGGAAAGTATGGCCGGAAGCGGTTGACATTGAACACCGGGTGCAGGCCAAGGAATGGGGCAATGATGAGCTCAAATGCATTGTCTCCCACAGCCTTGGTAATGGTGTAAGGGCCATATCGAAGTGGTCTGAGTTTCCGATAGGCTCTGGTAAGGCGTTCCTTTTGCAAATGCAACCAGACTTTGTCGCCCACTTGAAACTTGTGTGGCACCTGATGTTGATCATGTCGCTGCTTGTACTTGGAATTTGATTTCTCCAGAATGTCATGGACCTGCTGGCGAATATGTTGGATGTGCTCAATGAAGCTGTTTGCCTTATCTATTTCAGACTGGACATGAGCAGAATCTGCGTGAGTAGCTACAAATGGCATGGCCACATCGACGGGACATAGTGGCTGGAATCCCAATCCCACCTGGAAAGGGCTGTGGCCAGTCGAGCTGTGGAGAGCCCGGTTGTAGCTGTGCTGAATATAGGGAAGGCTCTCGTCCCATGTGCGTGGATGCTTTGAGTTGTACATGCGCAGAATGTGTACGATCATCCTATTGACGACCTCAGTCTAGCCATCAGTTTGAGGATGGAAGGCTGTGGACTTAGTGAGTTTGGTGTCCAGCATCGACCAGAGGCTAGACCAAAATGTACTGAGGAACCTGCTGTCCCGATCTGAAATGATAGACTGTGGGATCCCAAAGTGTACCCATACTCGTTCAAAGAAGAGTTTAGCAGTGGCTTCTGCTGTGATATTCTTCTTGCAGGCTGCCATAATGGCCATCTTTGAGAACCTGTCGACGAGCACAAAAACACAGTCATTTCCATGCCTAGTGGAAGGGAGGCCTGACATGTAATCCATGGAGATGGATTCCCAAGGTTGACTAGGGGTAGGCAGCGGGGTATAGAGGCCTTGCTTCTTGATGGTCGGTTTGGCAATGGTGCAAGCAGTGCAAGATCTGATGTACTTCCCGACATCCTGGCGAAGATTCGGACAATAGAAATATTTCTGCAGTACTGCCACGGTTTTTTCGACCCCAAAATGCCCAACGGTCCGACTGTAGTGTGCTTCCCAGATCATCTTGGCACGCTCGCTTGAAGGAACACAAAGGTGGCCCAGGTGGCATAACAGGTCATCCTGGAGGTGAAAATCTGGAACATGTTGACCCTCCAAGAGTGTCTGGTATGTGTGGCCGAATTCCGGGTCGCTTTTGTAGAGCAGTGTCCAATCAGAAGTCTCGTGCCCACAAGAGTTGAGCACGGTGGTTAACGCCATGATCGGTGGTCGACTGAGGCAATCTGCAACATTATTGGTGCTGCCCTTCTTATACTTGATATTCAAATGGAACTGTTGCAGGTATGTGGACCACTTCTGATGGCGATCATTCTGCAATTTCCATTGGGTCTGTATGAACTGCAGGGGTCGGTGGTCCATGTGGATGACCGTTTCCTTCCCCAAAATGTAATGCTTCCATTGTCGGCAGGCCTGCACAATGGAATACATCTCTTTGTCATAAGTGGGATACTTCCGGACTGTGTCTGAAATTGTCTCACTGTGATATGCCACTGGATGCCCGTGTTGAGTAAGGACTGCCCCAATAGCATAGTCAGAGGCATCTGTCTCGACCTCAAATGGTTGTTGCAAGTCTGGTAATGCAAGAACTGGTGCTATGCAGAGTCTATCTTTCAACTCTATGAATGCCTTCTGTTGAGATTCAGACCAAAAAAAATTTGCTTTCGCTCCTCCCTTGGTGACCTGACTCAAGGGCCAAGTGATATGAGAAAATCCCAACACGAACCTGCGGTAGAAGTTGGCAAGGCCTAGAAAGCTGCGAAGCTCTGTCAGAGTGGTTGGAGATGGCCAATCCCGAATGACTTGGATCTTTGCTGGATCCACATGCACCCCTCGTTCATCAATAATGTATCCCAGATACTAAACCTGGGTCATGCCAAAACTGCATTTCTCCAAATTGGCACATAACTTGTGTTGTCGCAGTGTTTGGAGAACCTGTCGGATGTGGTGGAGGTGCTCTTCCCAAGTCTTGCTAAAGATCAAGATGTCATCCAAGTATACCACTACAAATGAGTTGGTGAATGGCCGCAAGATGTCGTCCATTAGCCTCATGAAGGTTGCAGGAGCATTCGTCAATCCGAAAGGCATAACCAACCATTCGAAAAGGCCCTCCTTGGCTTTGAAGGCAGTCTTCCACACATCGGAGAGTTTGATTGGTACCTGGTGATATCCTGACTTCAAATCGATCTTGATGAAATATTTTGCCCCCTTTAGTTGGTCCAGGAGGTCATCAATCCGTGGGATTGGGTACCTATTACGGACAGTGATCTTGTTCAGCGTCCGATAGTCAATACAGAGTCTCCAAGTCCCATCCTTCTTTTGTACCAGCACGATCGGGCTCCCACAGGGCGATGAACTCGGACGGATGTGACCTTTTTGCAGCAGCTCTTGAATCTGCCTCTTGATTTCATCGTTCTCCAGAACAGAGCGCCGATAGATTGGTCCATTGGGCAGCGACGAACCTGGGGTCAGATCAATGGAGTGCTTGACTTGACAGTGCAGAGGAACCCCTGCGGGGGAGGTGAAGATGTCCTCATACTCCTCCACGACCTTGTCCATCTGTAGTTGTCGTGCGGAGGGGCCCTGTCAGGAGGTCGTGGCCACCGTCTTCTTCCTTTCTTGAGGGCGTATCATCAGGAAAACAAACTTCCAAGTTTTGGAAATGAGCTTACTGCATTGTTTTGCAGTAACCAAAGAGATGGCGGTAGGCGGTGCTACCTCTGGTATCCTGTACAACTTATTTCCCAAAGTAACAATAACAGCACGGGGCCTTGACTCATACACAGCATGTCACTTCCACAAGTATGGTTGTCCTAATAACACATCACAAACTTCAAGGGGAGCAATGTCACACAATACCTCATCCGTGAAGGGCTTTATGTTGTATGGAAGGCGACATTGTTGGCTCACGCGAAGATCCCATCCTTGGTGCAGCCACCCAATGGTGTATGGTTGTGGATGTGCTGTGGTCGGTAAGCCCAGCCGTTTCACGACCTCTGCCGAAATGAGGTTCTTTTGGCTCCCGCTGTCGAAAATGAACTGTAGCGGGGAGCCCTTTACCCACATCTGGGAGTGGAAGAGACGCTCCTCCTCCTCTGGATCTTCAGGTTCCTCCTTCTGGATCTTCGTGGTGGTAACGGTGGCGTTGGGCTCCGCATCGATAATCTACTTCCCTTTGTCGTTCCCCTTATCGGGTTCTGACTCAGATTCAGAAAATGCATCTGATTCTGAAACCTTTAGCTCGGCCACCAGTGACTGCTTGGCCCGACACTCACTTGTGTTGTGAGTGGAGCTCTTATGGAACTCACACCACTTTCCGGTGTCCTTTTTCGGCTTCGCGGCGCTGTTCTTTGCTTGCAGCTTTGGTGGGTTGTCTTGGGCCGCCCCGCCTTGGCTTTGTCCTTTGTTCTGCGGTTTGGGGGCACCTTTCCCTTGTTTCGGATTCGCAGACCCAAAGTCTCGCTTCTTCTGTTTAAACTTTTGCTCGACCTTGACGGCATATCGGTATGCCATGCCAAGCGAGGAGATGTTCAGGAATTCTATTTCTTCTTGGATGTACTTGTGCAGGCAGCCACGATATTTGAGTACCAAATGCTGCTCTGTATCTTTGATACCCAACTTTGTGCGAAGGGTATGGAAAATATTGGTAAACTCTGGTACATCTTGGTCCCTTCCCTACCTTAGCGTGGTCCACTTTATGTATTGATCCTCATAGCTTCCGACAGGGTAGTACTGCTCCTTGATGGCATCTCGGAATGAATCCCAAGTCGGTGCGACTGAAAATAGTGAGCCTGTACTTTTATCCTTCTTCTCGTAGCAGGTTTCCCACCAATCCTTGACGTGGGGGGCTGCTTTGAGAAGAGCGAAAATAATCTTTTCCCGACTGGAAAAATCATGAACAGAAAAATAACCCTCTAGCACATTTAACCATTTATTGACGGCATCTGCATCTATCTGACCCTCGAATATGGGGATTTCAAAATTAACTTGTACCTTAAATGGTGTGGCATTTCCAGAGTTGCTATTGGAAGCCGATGCGTCGCCCCTGGGTCGCCGCTGAAGGATTTGGGCAAAGTTGTCCATCATCGCGTTCCTTTGTCGCTCGAGGGCTTCTTCGAGCAAGATTTTGATAGGATCTCCTGCCTCCTCGTCTTTCTTTTCATCCGCCATGGGAGGCCGTCGGGATTTGCGAGGCTCGTCTTGCAAAGGTTCGACCAGTTCAAGCCCTAACTCCTTATATCCCGACCTCGTTGGGGACATGCAAAGAAAAACAGAGAAGAAAAGCAGACCGCTCTGATACCACTGATCCGGATTTAAACAGGAACACAATAAAATACAGAGATAACCATAAAGACAGATATGTGGCGGAAATAATACCTCAATTCATTACTGTAAAATACTGAAATATGCTTACAAACAGAAATGGAAATAAACCAGCTAGGGCGATGGTAGCTTATCTCTGAGAAGAGATGTGGTGGCTACATGCCTCTGAACTGTCTTACAATGAGGCTTGGAGGCCTATTTATTGTTGAGAAACAATGGAAAACCCTTCACATTCCAAAACCTAACCCTAGAAGATGAAACGCCAAATTGTGGGCCCCGTTTTTGGGTAAGTTGGTACATCAACTTCCTGGGGTCGCGAATTGGTCGTACTATCTCCGTTTGACGTGCATGATAGCCCGTTGGAAAGATCTCTCCGAGGACTACAACAAAAAAGACGATTTTTATCAAAAAAATCGTTGGCGATAGATTTCCCAAAAAACGTCGTTTAGGGCCTCAAAAGGGCTCCGGAAGTTTAGGACCCGAAAAACTGCTAAAACTAGTAAACTGTGCTATAATTAAGGAAACTGAAAAAAAAAACTGTAAGAAGCACTAGAGGGGATCCAAGTGGAATTAGCGGGTGGCCACCAATATCCACCTGGATCAGAGGGAGCTCGAGTTGCATGTAGATGAGGAACTTTTAGTTGCTGAGGAGGAGCCTCATATTGATGCGGAACATCCGCAAGCAGAGGATCTGGGAGTGGAGACATCCACTCATGCTGATACTTCTAGAGATGGGCGGAAATGCTCAAGGGAAGCTGATAGGTTGATGCTGGATGTGCGGGAGAATGTGGGACAACCATCTTCTTAGTGTAGACACAGGAGGTCGCCTGACCAATAAACTGGGTACATGGCCTTGGTTGGTGAGTGTGTACATACTGAACCTTCTTCATTAAGGAGGCAGTTCAACAACGAGTCTGGGTTGATGCAATGGTAGAGGAGTATGACTCTATCATTTAGAACAGTGTGTGGGATGTTGTCCCAAGGCCTCAGGGCAGGTCAGTGGTGAGTTCCAGATGGCTTTACAAGGTAAAGCAGGTAGTTGATGTTAGTGTTGAGAAACATAAGGCAAGGTTTATTTCCCGGGGTTTCTCATAGGTCGAGGGGATCGACTACAATGAGAATTTTTCTCCCGTAGCAAGGTACTCATCGATTAGATTGATGTTGGCACTATCAGCTCAGATGGGGTGGAATATCCACTAGATGGATGTGAAAACAACATTCCTCAATGGGAAGATTGATGAGGAGGTGTACATTGAGCAGCCAGAGGGTTTCGAGACCTTCGATCATGAGGCGCATGTGTACTGACTCAAGAGGGCTTTGTATGGGCTAAAGCAGGCACCCCGTGATTGGTACACCAGGATCGACAACTATTTCACTGTGTTGGGCTTCACCAAGCGTGAAGCAGATGCGAACCTTTACCACATCATGGTAGAAGGTAAACCATTAATCATTGTTCTTTATGTCGATGATTTGATTATGACAGGTGATGATCAGCCAATACAGTCTTGCAAGGATGACCTTGCAAGAGAGTTTGAGATGAAGTACATGGGCCTTATGCACTACTTTCTAGGCATGGAGGTGTGGAAGAAAGATGGGGAAGTATTTGTGTCTCAAGGCAAGTATGCCAATGAGATACTTAGGTGCTTTCACATGGAGAAGTGTAAGCCCATGCAGACTCCTCTAGCTGGGAACTGGAGGAAGGAGGATGCTACTTCAAGTGAGGTAGTAGCTGCTACTGTTTATCTGCAGCTGGTGGATTCACTTATGTATCTGGTGAACACATGAACCGACTTATGCTTTGTGGTGAACCAGCTGAGTCAAGCTATGGTTCAGCCTACCAAGCTATTTTGGAAGGCAATGAAGCATGTGCTAAGATACCTCAGAGGCACATCTCAGTTCGGATTGTGGTACAGATGAACAGAGGGAGTGAAGCTTTAGGGCTTCATAGATGCGGATTGGGTAGGGAGTCCATCATACTGGAAGAGCACTTCTGGAGGAATCTTCAACCTTGGTTCAACTTTAGTTCCCTGGTACAACAGGAAACAGAGATCAGTTCCAATTAGCTCAGCAGAGGCTAAATACATGGCTGTTAGTTAGGTTGCATGTGAGGCCATTTGGATGTGGAAGATTCTAGTGGGATTGTTTGGTCAGAGGATGGATCCCACAGTGATCTACTGTGATAACTAGAGTTGTATCAAACTCTCTGAGAATCCAAGTTTTCATGATAGGTCCAAGCACATAGATATACAGTATCACCATCTTCGAGACTCTGTGGTCAAGAGGATCATGTTGTTGCTGTATGTTTCAACCAAGGAACAAGATGCAGATATTTTGACAAAGGCATTGTCAAAATGCAAGTTAGAGTTCCATAGAGACAGGATTGGGGTTACTGATAATCCCTTTCTTGTTAAGAGGAAGTGTTGAAAATAGTAACAAGAAATGCTAAAAATAGCACTGCTATAAATAATAGTTCAACTAGTGTTGATCTTAGCAACAATGGATGGAAAAATGGAAGTGCTAAAAATAGCATTCTATAAATAGCATTTCAGGATACCTTCCTATTTTAGTCAATCCCTAAACTAAAATAGTGAAGTAAAATTCGAATTTGATCTTAGCAGCGGTTTGTAAAATAATCAATTAATTCATCTTGAGTAAATTAGTTAAGGAAAATCAAACATGAAGTCTATGTGGGGACATGCAACAGTTTCTCCATTAATTGAGGAATTTATTCATCAGTTAAAGAGATAAGGATGAGTTGTAATTAGTTGACTTAGTTAACTAAGTCAAGTCCAGTTAGATTAATTCAAACGGTTTGTTGAATTAATGTAAGTTCAGTTAGTTAATGCTTGCATGCATGTAACTACTGCACTTCAGATAACTGAGTATTCTCTCATAAATAACTCATGCATGTCCGTTCAGACAGAGACCTAGTTGAGATTAGATGGAGGGGTAGTGTACTATCAGTTGCTAGAATATTCCATTGTGAATATTCCTTGCATGCAGAAGGAATTCTTTCCTTGAGGATTGCACAGTTACTTCTTCAGGTTTAGTGCATGTGATGAGGCAAATTCACACATGTGGCTTCACTGGACCCCAAGAAAAACTGCACAAGGAAATAGGAGGCTTTGAGGGCTTAAGGATGACATATACTATGTCTATTCAGACTGTGAGCAGTATTGTTTGACTGCAGAGAAAGCAGGATAGCTTGAGAGTTGATTCTTTTTGTAACTTGAACAAGATTTCCACTTGTATGATAATACAAAGTTGGAGTTTTAGGTTGAGGCTTTCCCCGGGTTATTTCTTTTGTGTATGTGTGATTGATTTCTCATTCTTAGTTATATGTTTCTCTTGATCTTTCTCAATTCGATTAATCTTCTGCAAAGTGTTGTAGAAGTAGATCTTGTATTGTGTTTTAGTATATTGCATAATCTGTTGATCTACAGTGGGAAATTATACATTAAACCTCTATTTTTCTCATTATATAATGTATTTTTAACTTTAATATGTTCATTAGGAAGGTTTATGGATAATTGTATATTTGTGCCTAATATTATTTATGTTTGTGGAATATTATGAGACTATTGGGAAGACTATGGAGATTTGGAGGAGGAGATAATCTAGGGACCTACTCCCTACTATAGGAAGATGAATATTAAAGAATAAGTCAACAAGATATTCTGGAATTATGGCACAGATTCTGGAGCTCCAATAATTAAGAAAATCTAGGAATGTGTTCCCTGCCATTTAATGCAAATTCCTAGTATTGGGAAGTGTTAGCCCTGAGGTGCAGTGCTGCTATTTGAAGACTAAAGGAGGGAAATGGTCCATTCTGCTGTCGTGGAGAGGTTCCCATATGGTCCATCACCTCAATTTCCTCACTCTTCCACTCCCATCCACGTTCACTCATGTCCTAACCCAACCCTCACATCATAACAAAACTCACTTTCGCCTTGACCCTACGTGAATTAATTCATTTTTCCCCCATATGTATTATTATTTTTTAGAGCACATGTAAACATGCGTTAATGCGCAAAATCCCCTGAAAACCTTACCTTTCCATCCATATGTGCCCCTTTACACATTTCTCGAGGTCGTCCCATACCTTCGTGTCCCCCGTCGTCGATCTTCCCATTGATTTGACGGTCCACACTTCATTCGACCAACGTTATACGCTCGCCCGCTTCGACCAATCACCACCATTAGATAATTTCCACCAATCTAATGGATATCGCACGTATCTCTCAAGAAACAAGAGAGAGGGATACCCACCCGATAAAGCGGTTTCCTCTCTCTCCTCCATTGCTACGTGGCGCTCGATGAATGAAATCGGGTAGGCTCCGACCTTTACCACTTACTGCCCGATGACCACCCCATATATAAACCATTTCCGCTTAATTAAACCGCTCCCGGGCGTTATCCTTCGAGCACCTCCTCTGCCCGATAGCTGTTCGATCTACCCATCTAAGATCTGATGGCTCAGACTTATTTCGCTCCCGTCACGACTTCAAGCCTCTGGCGATTGATCTCCTCTACCCATTCCTCCTGATCCAATGACCCTCGTTCACGATCACCATAGTTCATCCTCTTCTGCCTGACCAACATCTCGATCGTCGATCCACACCATCCAATGACCCACGTGCCCCCGTACCTCACTTCCCACCAGTCACCCAGGGAGGAAATTTGTTGGCTTTGTTAGTGCTTTTGACAGTCGGAAAATTGAACTGAAATAATAGAATGCATGGCCAAAAGGGAAAAAAACAACAGCACGATGTAGCCGAACCAACAGAAATGATCATGGAACATCGCTGGCACGAGCGAGCCACCTGACAGTGCAGCGAAATTACCAGAATTTGATTACCATGTTTGTTAGAAACAGAGCTCTCTGAGCTCATGTTTGTCTAGTTATGGCATCAAGTAGTTAGAAGACAGAGGGGATAGATTAAGACATCTCGAGCCTTAGAGAGTTCGAGAGTATTGTAAAAAGCCTATAAATGGCTGAAAGTTCGAAGTAATAGGGGTTCAACTTTTGGAGACTGTGGATACTCTGTTCCTCCCAGCATCTCATCTTCATTCCAGTAATACAAGCTTCTTTTGTTGTTACATGTTCAATTGCCATCTTCTCCTCTATTCTAAGCTTGCACTTGAATAGGTTATTCATGTTTTCTTCTGTGTCTAATGCCAGATAACTGTCATCTTATCTCTGCATTGATAAATTAGATTTGCAAGCTTCATTTACTTTCTGTAGCTAGCCATTCATATGTGTTTATGTATGTATCTACTGGTACAGTCGAGATTCTCCACCTATTCATTGAATCTATAAACTATTGAGCATTAGTTGTTGAAAGCCTTGTCAGGCTGAGGGTGTTCATGCATGTCTTGAGTGAAAACAGAGTTGAAACAATCATTTGACTTGATTTGAACCCCAGTCCATTCCAATAGTTCAGAGAACGATATTGAAGATTTATATGTTACCAGGCATCTCTGAGCTACAACCTAGGAGAGTGTCCTGGAGTGCTAACATAATTGGCACCATTTCTGGGGAGAGGAGACTGAAGCTCAACTTCTCTAGGGAACAACACAGATCCAGCTTTGATGATAGACAAAGTTTGGACACTATTTGGGTTGTAGTCATCTATCTGGTGACTCTACTAGAGGACGAACCTCTTGGCGACTCCACTCCATAGTTCTGGCTTAGTTTTTGAGGCATACTCAGAGAAATCCTCAGAAGCCAGGAGATGACCTAGTACCTAACCCTAAAAGAATCATCAGAGAAAGAAAGGCATTGCAAAAAGGAGCATCAGGTTCAGGTAGCTCTAAACAATATTCTATATCTCTTCAAGAAAATCCTATAATAGAACAAATACATGTTGAGAGTATAGCATCTAATACTAGCAGTGAAGAAAAAATCTCAGAGATTCATAGAGCTCCTTATTCTTTAGGTTCTCCTTTCATTGTAAGCCCAAAGGAAGCCTCTCCTCCTATCCATCATACTCCTTTAGTACTATCAGTCACTCCTCAACCCTCTGTCATTCAGACTTCGAGTACCCTTATGGCCACCACAGCTATGGCATCACCTACCAAAATGGAAAGAATCATAGCTGCTAGGTATGGACCTCTAGTACTGCCCACTCCTTTGAATGCCATTCCTACTGAAGAATATCAGAAGTATATCCCTAAGTTTACTGGGACTGAAGGTGTTACAGCTGAGGAACATCTTGAATCATTCTATAGCTATGCTGATAACCTAGACATTAGTGAAGATGATGTATGGATAAGAGTCTTTGTCCAAAATCTAGATGGAGAGGCTAGGTAATGGTTCAGAGAATTGACCCCAAGGTCTATAGCAGATATTGAGGCTTTAGATGATGCATGCCTAAAGCATTGGGGGGATAATAAGGATCTACTCTACTACCACATCGATTTTGGGAACTTAAAGAGGGAAAATGGTGAATTGTTGTCTGATTTTAATAAGAGGTTCAACCGCATGTACAACAAGATATCAGCTGAAGTAAAGCCCACCACTACCTCTGCTAAAATCACCTATGCCAATGCCTTTGATTTTGACTTCTGTCTACTGTTGAGGGAGAGAAAATGTGCTACCTTGGCTGATATGCAGGATGCAGCCTTGGAAGTAGAATCAAACATCATGGCTGTAGATAAGCTCAAGGGGAATGTTGATAGAAGGAGACAGAGGGGAAAATATTCATCATCTTCAGATCCCAAGATAGATAAAATGACCAAGATGATAGAGTCATTAGCCTCTGTAATCTCTAAATTAAAGGTTGAGCAACACCCTGGGAAAGGAAGAGTTCCTAAGACCTTTTCTCCTAGAAACCCAAATCCATATAGAATAGCTAATGAGTAGTTGCAGATTCTACAAAGAAGCAAAGATGCCAATGAAGACAAAAGGGTGAAGACCCCTTTCCAAAATGTAGGCATGGAAGAAGAGTAGTTTGAAGAAGATGATGAGATCCATTGTTTGGAAGACAAAGGCAGTGACTCCTTTTTGACCTTAGCTGCCTATGAAAAGTCATTGTTCAATGACCAGATCAAACAAGAGTGGGATGGTGGAGCTGTTCTGCAAACTGATAACCAACACAAATATGATCTGAGGTCGAAGATGAATAATGCCAAGGAAAATCCTGTTCATAGAGCTGTTGTCCCTTCAATACAGCAAGCTAATAAGCAGAAATGACTGGTAGTTGATCCCATCATGCTCAAAGCTCCAGCTCACGAGGTAAGAGGCCTTGACAAGTCTCCTTCTCCTTTCAGTTTTGAATCAAAAATTCAGAAGTTAAGAATACCTATACCTTTGATTGAACTAGTGAAGAATGAGTCCTTCAAGAGATCTATCCTCGAGGCCCTTGAGCCTAAATCCATCCAAACCTCCACTGATTATGTAAATTTGCAAGATGACAAACCAACTATTGTTCTCAGCCCAATGATTGAAAATTGTGATGACAGCTCCCCATAATTCTATGTCTCTTTGACTATTCATGACAAAATCCTTCACAACTGCCTTCTGGACGTTGGAGCCAGCCATAATCTAATGCCCAAGGCTATCATGGATGAGTCGGGTCTTGACATTACCAAGTCTTATCATGACCTATTTTCTTTTGACTCTAGAAAAGTGAAATGTTTGGGATTAATCAAAGACCTAGCCATCACCTTGTCTCAGCCGCCCATGAAGAGCATGATGATGGATATTATGGTAGCAGATGTACCCCCCACGTTTGGCATGTTTCTTTCCAGAGGTTGGATCAAGAGATTAGGTGGAACGTTGCAAAATGATCTGTCCTATGCTATTGTCCCAGTTTTTGGAGGTGAGAGTAGGAGATTATACAGAGAAGCTCAGTTGGCTTATATCATTAGTGATGAAAGGAATCCCACTAATCATCCCATCTATGCTATCGACACTAATTTTGGAGCTTGTATTCTTTAGATTGAAGAATCCTAGTTGGCCTCCATGCAGCTTAGGAAACCGGTTTGCCAGATCATAGAGGAAGAAGGCCCACAAATTTGGGACATGTTCTTTGATGGAGCTTGCTCTAAGGAAGCTGTAGGGGTAGGTATAGTCCTGGTGTCCCCCACACAAGAATGCATTCATTTATCTTTCAAGTTAACTTTTCAGGTCACAAATAACATAATAGAGTATGAAGCCTTGATATTGGGCTTAAATGTTGCTAAAGAAATGGGCATCAAAGGTATGAAGGTGTTTGGAGATGCAGACCTTATCATTCAACAGGTGAACAAAACTTTCCAAGCAAAGCATCCAAGGTTGAAAGCATACAGAGATGAGGTATAGAAGCTCAAGGGTTCTTTTAATAGTTTCAGCATTTCTTACATCCCTAGAATGAAGAACCAACTTGCTGATTCCCTTGCTGTGCCTGCTAGCACGTTTATTCCTCCTTTGCCTCCTAAATTGACTTATGAATTTCAGGTGAAATATAGACCATCTCTGCCTGACAATGTCGAATGCTGGAAATTTTTTGAAGATGATGATAAAATTAATAGGTTTTTACAAGTCATTGATGAATTTTATTGAATGCACATTGACCAAGAAAACAAAACCATTGAAGAATGCAACCAGTCCAAGCTAATGGATGAGATTGGTCAGGATATCATTTTTCAGCTACCTAGTAACCATATACCCAAAGGATTGGTGCCCCTAGAGAAGCTATTTGATCATAATGATGTACCTTATAAGCCTGCCAAAAAAGAAAATGAGTTTGCAGTTCATAGACATAATGTAGGGAGCCCAGCCCATCCAAAGTACATAAATTTGTCCACTCACTTGTCTTCTACCCAAAGTGTTGAGTATTGCACCCTGATGAAACAATTTGCTGATATTTTTGCTTGGGAGTACAATGATCTTAGGACCTATGACACCAGCATCATTCCGCATAAGATTCCATTGGAGAAGAACACCATCCCTTTTAAGCAAAAACTAAGACATATTATCCCTCTCTTATTGCCTTTTATTGAAAAGGAAATCAAGAAGCTATTGGATGCCGAGATCATAGTTCCCCTAAGGTATTCAAAGTGGATAGCTAACCTTGTGGTAGTAAGAAAGAAGAATGGAGAAATCAGGCTTTGTGTTGACTTTAGGAATCTGAACAAATGCTCTAAAAAAGACAACTACCGCCTGCCTAAGATGGAACACTTGCTGCAAAAAGTTTTAGGGGCTAGAGTCATGTCATTCTTAGATGGATTTTCAGGTTACAATCGGATTGCTGTACATCTAGAAGATCGGGAAAAGACCACCTTCACTACTCCTTGGGGCACTTTCATGTACTCCAAGATGCCTTTTGGATTGATGAATGTTGGGTCTACTTTTCAGAGGGCCATGGCCATAGCCTTTGTGGGAAAGAAGGACAAGTTTGTCCTTATTTACCTTGATGACATAACAGTCTTTTCCAGTAGTCACAAGGACCATTTGGAGCATTTGAAGAAGGTTTTTGTAAAATGTAGACGGTTTGGAATTTCTGTGAACCCAAAGAAGTCACAATTTTCTTTCGAAGAAGGCAAAATTCTAGGACATATTGTTTCTGCTGAAGGTGTGAAGATCGATCCAACAAGAGTTCAATCAATTCAAACATTGTCCATCCCAAGATCAAAATGGGACATTCAAGTTTTCTTGGGTAAGATTAACTTTGTGAGGAGGTTTATTCCAAACTTTGCAGAGCTAGTGAAGCACATCACTTCCATGCTGAAGAAAGGATCATAAATAAAATGGGCAGATGGTGCAAGAAGCTCTTTTGAAGCCATCAAACAAGCTATCATAGAAGCTCCCACTCTAATCAGTTTAGATTATACTAGGGAGTTTTATATCTTCTCTTTTGCCTCTTATGATACATTTGTAGCAGTTCTATTGCAGAAAAATGATGAAGGTGTAGAGAAACCTGTGACCTTTTTCAACAAAACTTTGAGGGATGCAGAACTAAGGTATGAACTTATTGAAAAAAAAAGCTTATGCTCTCAGAAACTATTTAAAGGCATTCAGAATTTATATTCTGCATTCCAAAGTGGTTGCGTATGTACCTTTAGCCTCAGTAAAAGATGTCCTAACTTAGCCAGATATTGATGGAAAGAAAGATAAATGGATTGCAAAATTCATAGAGTTCAACATAGAGGTGAAGCCCACCAAGCTTGTCAAAGGCCAGGGCTTGGCTAAGCTTATGGTTGAGGAAAATTGCAATTTGTTAGACATCAATTGCATGGGTTCAAATTCAGGTGGTGAATGGACAGAGGAAGCAACAGAAGAGCAAGAGCAGAATCAGTCTTACGCTGAAAATCTAGCCACCTGTGAATGGTATTCCAGTGTTCATTTTTTGCAGAACCTAGAAGTCCCTCCAGGGCATAGCTCAAGTCAAGCCCAAGCCATTAAGCTCGAATCAACCAAATTCTGCATTAATAAAAACCTGCTTTATTGGAGAGACCCATCAGGGATCCTCTTGAGATGTCTAGACAAAGGACAATCTGTGGAAGTCATGCACCAATTCCATTCTAGCATTTGTGGAGGGAATCATTATTGGAAAACCACAGCCCACAAGATCCTGAGAGCTGGGTATTATTGGCCTACTCTATTCTCTGATGCGTTTTCTTTTGTGAAGTCTTGTGACAAATGTCATAGGTTTGCAAGAAGACAACAACTAAAATCTCTGCCCTTGAAGCTAGTACATGCCAATGGTCCCTTCTAGTAGTGGGACTTGGACTTCATAGGTGAGATCAATCCACATTCTAGTGGCCAACACAAATGGATCTTGGTAGCCACTAATTATTTCACCAAATGGATTAAGGCTATACCCACTAAAAATGCTAATCATCAGTTTATCGTAAAGTTCTTGAATGAGAATATTTTTACTAGATTTGGTTGCCCAACCAAACTAGTCACTGATAATTCAACAGCTTCCAGGGCAGAAGAATTGGTGGACATGTGTGAATCCATGGGCATTCAATTGGTGCATTCTACCTCATATTATCCTCAAGCAAATGGCCTGGTAGAATCATTTAACAAGAGTCTTGTAAGGATAATAAAAAAATTGTTGGAGGTCAACAAAAAGAGCTGGGATTCCAAGTTGAAGTTTGCACTGTGGGCTGACATAGTTACCAACAAGAAGTCCATAGGAAATTCTCCATTTAAGCTGGTTTATGGTGCTGATTTTGTTTTTCCTATCCAGCTGATTCTCCCCGTGGCCAAATTCTTGCAAGAAGAACAGGATGAAGAGAATGACATGGCAAGGAGAATGAGTAACTTGGTTGAATTATAGCAGATCAGAGAACAACTGGTTGAGAAGTATAGAATTCATCAGAAGAAGAACAAAGAAACCTTTGGTAGAAAAGAAAAAATGAATAGTTTTAAGGTTGGTGACTGGGTTCTCAAATGGGATGCATTGAAGGAAAAGAAGGGCAACCATGGTAAATTTGATGCCTTATGGACGGGACCATTTGTCATTTCTCAAGTTCAGAGGAACAATACTTTCATTCTACATAATTTGGAGGGGCAAGGTGTTTTTGATGGCCTAGTCAATGGGTGGTTTTTGAAACTTTACTTCATATAAGGCTTTAAGGCCTTAATATTGTAATAGGTTTTTCAGTTTTTGTTTTCTATGCAAATAAACTCCATGCCCAATGGAACACTAGTACATAAGTTTGTTTTGGTTATTACTGGAAAGGCAGTAGTCTGTAGTTTTTGAAACCTCACAAGGATGCTTTCATCCCCAAAAGCAGCCAGTATTAGCCCTAAGGTGCAGTGCTGCTATTTTGAAGACTAAAGGAGGGAAATGGTCCATTCTGCTGTCATGGAGAGGTTCCCATATGGTCCATCTCCTCACTTTCCTCACTCTTCCACTCCCATCCACATTCACTCATGTCTTAACCCAACCCTCACGCCATAAAAAAACTCACTTTCGCCTTGGCCCTACATGAATTAATTCATTTTCCCCCCCTATGTATTATTATTTTTCAGAGCGCATAAAACATGTGATAATGCGCAAAAGCCTCCGAAAACCTTACCTTTCCGTCCATATTTTCCCCTTTGCACATTTCTCGAGGTCGTTCCATACCTTCGTGTCCCCCGTCGTCGATATTCCCACTGCTCTGACGGTCCATGGGGTTTGCCATTACTCCTGAAAACCTTCCTATTGAGAAGATGATTTGTAGCATAGAGGAGGGGATTAATAACCTTCCTTTGGAAGATAAAGAAACATTAAGACAAGAATTTTCTCTCATTATGAGGAAAGCCAAAACTCCCAAAAGCAACTTAAGTAAAGAAGAGCAAAAATCCTTCAAATCCTTGCGGAACAATGACAAGATTGTGGTTCTTAAGGCGGATAAAGGAGGAGAAGCAGTCATCTTGGATAAAGAAGACTATGCTTGCAAAATGAATGAACACCTAAAATGTGGCAGTTATAAGAAACTGAACAGTAATCCCATCCCCAAAATTATGAAAGATGTAAAAAAGATCATCTCAGATTCCAACCTTGACGATAAATTGAAGAAGAAATTAATCCCTTCTTGTGAAACTATCCCAAGAATTTATGGATTACCCAAGATCCATAAAGAAGGGGTTCCTCTTAGACCAATAGTTAATACTATTGGTTCCCCAACCTATGAGCTTGCTAAGTATGTTGCTAAAATTCTTAAGCCCCTTGTCGGAAATACTGATTCCTTCATCAAAGACTCCCACGACTTTGTGAATCTTATTAAAAATGAGAAGATAGAGCGTGATGACATTCTTGTTAGCTTTGACGTAGTATCCTTATTCACCAAGATTCCTCTTGATGAAGCCATTCAAGTTATAAAAGATGTTACTGATCCAGGGACTGCAAAATTGGCTGAAATCTGCTTGAGGTCAACTGTGTTCACCTTCCAAGGAATATTTTATGAGCAGACATCTGGTGTGGCAATGGGATCACCCCTTTCGCCAATCGTGGCCAACCTATACATGGAATACTTTGAAAAGAAAGCCCTTGAATCATACCCTTTAAAACCAGCCTGGTGGAAGTGATTTGTCGATGATACCAATATAAAATGGACTCATGGTAAAGCAGAACTTGACAAGTTTTTCATGCACCTAAATTCTATCTCTCCTGAAATAAAATTTACTATGAAACTTGAAGAAAACATGAGCATCCCATTTTTAGATGTTCTCATCATCAGAAAAGAGGATGGCTCTTTAGGGCATAAGGTGTTCAGGAAGTCAACCCACACAGAAAGTTACCTCCATGCTAATTCCCACCATCACCTGGCCTAAAAGTTTGGTGTTCTAAACACTCTTGCTATCAGAGCCCTTCGAATTTCTGACTCTGAGCATATAAATGAAGAAAAGAAGCATTTAGCTTCAACATTTAAGAGTATAGGCTACAAAGAACAAGAGATTAAAAGATCCATAGAGAAAGCTGAGAGAAGGTTGTCATCTCATGAACCTAAGGCTCAAGACCAACCTCAGTGTGGTAAAGTTTTTCTACCTTATATCCATGGAGTTACAGACAAAATCACTAAAATCCTAAAGAAGAAAAACATAATCATGCATTTCTCAGCCCCTGGAACGATTAGGCAAGGTATGAGGTCTGTAAAAGATGATATTGACAAACATCAGCTTAAAGGAGTCTATAAAATAGATTGTTCATGTGGAAAAAGCTACATTGGTGAAACAGGTCGCTCCCTACAGACGAGGCTCAAGGAACATGGCGTCGATATTAGGAATGAAAGGTCTCGTACTTCAGCCTTGGCAGAGCACTCCTCAAAAACTAAACACCATATCTGCTTGGAAAGCGCCTCAATTGTTGCAAGGGAAGAGCAACATCATAGACGAAAGATCAGAGAAGCACTTGAAATTATCAAACATCCTCATAATCTGAACAGAGACAATGGTGTGGAGATTAGCGGGAGCTGGCTTCCCTTAATCAGGGAAATCAAGATCACCAACACGTCCCAGGTATAGCATATCTTCTACCTTATCTATTAAAATTTTATTCTTAACTTAAATAAAAAATAATAACTATAATAATAAATAAACAAATAAATTTATAATAAATAAATAAATTCTTAATAAATGAATAAATAAATCTTAATAAATAGTTACTATTTTATTTATTGATATTAATTATTAATGATGTCGTAATATTAATTAATTTTAATTATCAAGTATTAATATTAACTTCTGTTCATTAATTATTAAGTGATTAATTAAGTATTATTAATATTTATTAGCGCTATTAATATCCATTGTCATTAATAATATTGATTTATTAACACTATTAACATTTATTAATATTAATTAGTTTAATATATTAATTAATTTATATAGAAATTAATTAATATATTATTTATTATTAATATTAATTAATGTTAATTAATTATTAAGTGATTACTAATTTAATATATTAACATTATTAATTAGTTATTATTAATATTTAATAACTTTATTAATTAAATATTATTAATATTTTAACCCTATTAATATCTATTAATTTTATTAGTATTGATTATTAACATTTATTAATATTGATTAATTTAATATATTTATTAATTTATAACAATTAATTAATATATTAATTATTATTAATATTAATATAATTTTAAATCAAATAACTTTAAATATTGATACAATATGCTTATTTCTCTAATTTTTAATACTATTATATATAAAAATAAATAAACATTTCCCAACTAGAATCATAATTAAATAAATGAATAAATAAAATAAAATTTATTATATTATCATATATTAAATAATTATTATTATTACCATTTAGGTTTTGAATTTTAAATTAATTTATTAACTCACTTGTAAAAATTAATATATAAAACTCAAAAATAAAAATAAAAATAAATAATTGAATGAATTATTAATTAATAAATAAATCAAAAATAAATATTCAGCCGACATTCTGCTGATCCTAAAAATTTATTTTCCTCATTATTATTTATTTCCTTCTAAGCGGCTCTTCTTTTATCATCATTCATAAGCCCTGATGATGGATCCTAGTTGGGATTTGAAACGTTGGCATAAAAATGTTCATGCTATGGATTCTCCGGTAACTGAGTCAAAAGATACAAACCACAGATCTCTTAACTCCAGGTCCACACTTCATCCGACCAACGGTATATGCTCACCCGCTTCGACCAATCACCACTATTAGATCATTTCCGCCAGATCTAACCGCTATCGCACATATTTCTTGGGCAACAAGAGAGAGGGATACCCGCCTAATAAAGTAGTTTCCTCTCTCTCCTCCGCGGCTACGTGGTGCTCGATGAAGAATCAGGTGGGTTTCGACCTTTACCACTTACCGCTTGATATAAACCATTTCCGCTTGATTAAACTGCTCCTAGGCGTTATCCTTTGAGCACCTCCTCCACCTAATAATCGTTTGATCTACCCATCTAAGATCTGATGGCTCGGACTTATTCTACTCCCGCCAAGACTTTAAGCCTCTGGCGATTGATCTCCTTTGCCCATTCCTCCCGATCCAACGACCCTCGTTCACGATCACCAAAGTTCATCCTCTGCCACTTGACCAACATCCTGACTGTCTATCTACACCAGCCAACGGCCCACGTGCCCCCGCACCCCATTTCCCACCAGTCACCCGGGGAGGAAATTTGTTGCATTTGTCAGTGTTTTTGACAGTCGGATAGTTGAATTGAAATAACAAAATGCATGGTCAAAAGGGAAACAAAAACAACACGATGTAGTCGAACCAATAGAAATGATCATGGAACATTGCTAGCATGAGTGAGCCACCTGACAGCACGACGAAATTACAAGAATTTGATTACCATGTTTGTTAGAAATAGAGCTCTTTGAGCTCATGTTTGTCTAATTTATTGCATCAAGTAGTTAGAAGATAGAGGGGATAGATTAAGACATATCGAGACTCAGAGAGTTCGAGAGTATTGTAAAAGGCCTATAAATGGCTGAAAGTTCAAAGTAATAGGGGTTCAACTTTTGGAGATTGTGGATATTCTGTTCCTCCCAACGTCTCATCTTCATTCCAGTAATGCAAGCTTTTTTTGTTGTTACATGTTCAATTTCCATCTTCTCCTCTGTTCTAAGCTTGCACTTTTATAGGTTATTCATGTTTTCTTCTGTGTCTAATGCCAGATAATTGTCATCTTATCTCTGCATTGATAAATTAGATTTGCAAGTTTCATTTACTTTCTGTAGCTAGCCATTCATATGTGTTTATGTATGTATATGATGGTACAGTCGGGATTCTCCACCTATTCATTGAATATATAAACTATTGAGCATTAGTGGTCGAAAGCCTTGTCAAGCTAAGGGTGTTCATGCATGTCTTGAGTGAAAACAAAGTTGAAATAGTCATCTGACTTGATCCAAACCCCAATCCATCCCAATAGTTCAGAGAACAATATTGAAGATTTATATGTTACCAGGCATCTTCGAGCTACAACCTAGGAGAGTTTCCTGGAGTGCTAACAGGAACCATATCCACTAATCAAGGGATTTTGGTGGGGAAAGCTTCCTCCTTTCATGGGGAATGATTCCTAATCATTTTGTATAAGTATCAAGTCAAATTTTCCTCTAGGGGTTGATTTTTCTTAGTCTTCTTGTGGAGAGAATTCATGTTTTTGCAGCTCCACTTTCATTTTCTACAGGGTTGAAATTGTATTGATGGAAATAATGAATATTGGTGACATCTTCAACTTCTAAATCTTGGTCTCTTTCATAGGACTCTGATTTTCCTTGGGATTGGCCATCCAAAGAGCCTCAAAGCCCTTTTGTATCATTTACATTTCTTCTTTTCACTTGTTATTCACATGCATCTCTTGTTCTTGTATTTTTTCTATTTTTGCATTTAGTATTAATGATTTCTTGCTGTAGAATTGGGTTAAATGGTTGAAGTAAGTTATTTTGCAGGATCAAAAGCATAATTTAATCATTGGAACAACTTTGGAAGGTCATAGTAATCATTGAGCTACTTTGATTAGTTTGCTTATTCCCAAATCTAGATTTCTAGAAGTCCCTTGTTGCAAATAACAGTAAATTTCTACTATTTTTTAGAGCACGCTAACGAGCTTCAATCGAGCTTATTCCACTTGAATTAGATCATAGAAATATTCTATTTAATAACAAAAATTACCCCATTGCATTTTCACTTGATTAGGTTATGCATTTGATAGATTTACTAGCTCACTAGTTCTCAACTTTCTAGATTAACATAGTTACCAATCAAACGAGAACTGTTACTTCAAAACGGGTACTCTAGCCCAAAAACCCCCAAAAACATGAAGAAACAGGCTGAAAACGAAAAGTGTTGATGCTAGAATATGGTAGATTTTCATCATATTTTAAAATGACAGTAAACACCAAATTTTTGTGTGCAAAAAACACCCTGAAAAAAAAATAAAAAATGTTCATGCTGGAATAACGTCTCTTTTTTTCAGGGTTAATTTTCAACATTTTTTAATAATGACGTTAAAAATAAAATATCATGACTCTGAAAATCTTTAAATTTCCAACAATTTTCAAGCATGAACTTGAGAAAAAATACTTATAACTATTTTCAACCATAACATTAAACATAAAATATTCATGACTTAAAACCATGGAATTAAAACCAAAGATTATGACTACGAAAAGAATTAAGTTTTGAAAATATTTCAAACATGACATTATGGAAAAAAAATATGACTAAAAACCTTAAAAAAGAAAAGAAAAGAAAAAAACAATAAAAAAGCAATATATATATATATATATAGATAATTCAAATATTCAAAAAAAAGCCACAAAAGTTAATACAAGAAAACAAAATTTCAAATATTGCAAAAAAGTAAAAACAATAAAAAACAAAATAAAAAATAAAAAAATTAATAATAACAAGCAATAAAACATAGAATAAAAAACATAATAAAAATATATCAAATATCAAAAAAAAAAATCAAAATTTACCTGTAAAATTAAAAAAATAAAATGGAATGGAAAATATTTCAAAAATTTAACACAATTTAAGCAAAAAAAACAAAAAACAAATAAAAAACATTTTTTTGAAGTTAAAAAAATAATAAAATAAAATAGAAACAAAATAATTAAAAAAAATGAAAATGAAAATAAAAACAATAACAAAATTAGAATATAAAAGAAATTTAAAATAAAACATTAAAAAAAAATTATAATACAAATCATTAAAAAAAATTGAATCAGCCCATGCCACCCTAGGGCCCGTTGGGTAGTGAGAGTGGGCAGGGAGGGAGCTGCACGCAACTCCCTTCCTGCCCATTCCCGCGGCCCAACAAGCCCTATGGTGGCAGGGGTCGATTCCCGGAATCGACCCCTGCCACCCAGGGCCTTTTTTTATATATATTTTTTAATGAGTTTATTTATTTATTTTTTTAAATGATTTATATTCTAATGTTTCTGTTTAATATTTAATTTTTGTTTTTTAAATATTTTTTTATTTTAATGTTTTTTTTAATACTAATTTTTTCTTTTTCTTTTTAATTTTTAATTTTTTAATTATTTCTTTTAATTTTATTTTTTTAACTTCAAAAATATTTGTTTTTTATTTTTATTTTTGTTAGTTTTTTCATTTTTTCTTAAATTGTGTTGTAATTTTTAAATATTTTTCTTTTTTTATTTATTTTATTTTTTTGTTTAAATTTTTAAATTTTAGGACTATTTATTTATTTTTTTATATTTTATAGTTGTTTTTCTTTTTTTTTATTTGATTTTTTTTGGTCATGTGTTTTATTTTAATTTTATGTTTTATTACTTGTATTATTTTTGTGTTTTTTTATTATTTTTATTTTTTTAAATATTTGAATTTTTTGATATTTTTTATTGTTTTTGTTTAATTTTTTTTACAAGTTAATTTTGTTTTTATTTTTTATTGTTTTTATGTATTTTTTTATATTTGATTTTTTTTTGTCATGTTTTTTTATTTTTTATATTTTATTATCAACATGAAAATCACCAACATTAAAAAAAATATATCTACACTGAACACATTAGAACATTTAAAGTGGAAAAAATAAGCCCTCTAAACAAAAAGGGTTGATATTGCATTAAGACTTTTCAAAATCAAAATGTAAATCACTAACAAAAAAAAATGTTCATATTAAATACATAAAAAAATTTGAAGTGTAAAAAATAAGCTCTCTAAAAAAAATTGTGTTGATGTTGTGTCAACACTTTTCAAAATCAGCATGAAAATCACTAACATAAAAAAATTGTTTATACTGGATACATAAAAAAAATTAAAGTGTAAAACATAAGCCCTCTAAAAAAGATTTTGTTGATGTTGCATCAACACTTTTCAAAATCAACATGAAAATCACTAACATTTAAAAAAAATGTTCATACTTGACACATAAGAAAATTTAAAGTGCCAAAAATATACTCCAAGAAAATGTTTATTCTGAATCACCACTTTTTGAAATTGAGTGATTTTTTGCTACCTCAAAAAAACGGGTACTAGGTCATTTTCTTGTTTGATCAGTAACTATGTTGATTTTAGACTAGTAATTTTTTGCTATTTTTTAGCATGGGTTAACAGAGGTATTTTTGAGTGATTCCACTTGGAAAGGGACCTAAGACATTCTATTCAATAAAAAAAATTGTCCCATCCAATTTGGATTTGATTTTCTTGGTCATTCGGTGAATTATATTTTCCTGTAGTAAATCTGTTGTTTCCTGTAGTACTCTTCCAACATGTATATACTTGCCCAGATTTGCTCAAAAAGATTGGTTTTGGTCCCTTAGGATTGAACCATGACCCCTAGGCTCTAAATAAATGGTTGAGGAAGAACAAAAACCAATTAGGACATACCTTTTTACAAAGTAGATTATGCCTATTTATTTGAATTCATGCTCTTAGGATTTCAATTACAATGTGTTGTTCTTGCTTAACATTAATTTCTTTTCCAAAGTAAAATTTCCATTTATGAAATTAGTTTAGGATTTGATGTCCTTACATTCACTCTAGTACATCATGACATCAAAAGAAGAACACATTGTATGTTACACATATAGTGTCGATACCTCTTAAGTTTGTAAAAACCCCGTGTATAATTAAAGTTGGTAGCCTTGGGAGTTGCAACATTCTTGTTGCAATACTGAGGGTTATCACTATCTTCTTAGCAAGAGGTTTGTATTGATGAGTGATCACAGTGGGTTGAGATACTTGTTTGATCAGTCGAATTTGAATGCCAGGCAAGCTAGATGGTTGGCCATGGTCAGTGAGTTTGAATTTGAGATCAAGTACAACAAGGGTAAAGAGAGCAGGGTTGCAGATTATCTTAGCAGGCGGATACAAGAAAATAATATACCAACTATGAGTTCTTATGGGGTGTATTTACAGGATCAGATATTGTAGGTAGGACAACAGGATGGCAGGTATAGGGAGTTTATGTACAAGTTACAATAGCGTACAATTGAGAAGGATGTGGACTATCATCTTATAGTAGATGGTTTGATCAGATTTAGGGACATGATACATGTGTCAAACAACCATGAGATCAAGAAGACTATATTGCAAGAGTTTCATGCAAAAATGTATTCAAGGCACCCAGGATACGAGAAGACCTTGACAACAGTGAAGAAGTTTTATCATTGGCGACATATGAAGAAGGATGTGGATGAATTTGTGGCTAGATGTTTGGACTACCAGTAGGTGAAAGTATAATGTAAAAATTTAGGTGGACTACTATATTCGATTCCAATTCTAAAGTGGAAGTGGGAGGTCATTTTGATGGATTTCATCACAGGTTTGTCAAGGACATCTAGAAAGCATGATCCCATCATGGTTGTGGTGGACAGGTTGACAATGGTAGCGCACTTCATTCCAGTGAAGTCTACTTATTCAACTAGTGATCTAGCACATGTCTTCATCAGAGATGTAGTGAGTCTTCATGGTGTTCTAAAGAAGATTGTGTCAGACAAGGATGCTAAGTTCACTTCCAAGTTTTGGAAGGAGTTGTTTTTAGGATTGGGGATAGAGTTGGCCTTCAATACATCTTATTATCCGCAAATAGATGGACATAGAGAGTGGGTCAATAGGATATTCAAGGACATGTTAAGGATGTATGTGATACGTCAACAATGGAAGTGGGAAGAGTGTCTTCCATTGGTTGAGTTCTCTTACAACAATGGATATCAGGAATATATGAGGATGAGTCTGTTTGAGGCATTGTATGGGTGGAGTTGTGTACTCCCATCAGTTGGAGTGATCCATTGAACAGGGTGTTGATTGGATTGAACATGTTGGTAGAGATGGAGTAGGAAAGCAGGTAATCAAGAAGAATATGAAAGTAGAATAGGACACGAAGAAAAGTTATGCAGATTGAAGCATGTTGTTTAAGGAGATTTAGGTTTGGGAACATGTTTATTTTCCCATCAAGCCAAAGAAGAGTTCATTGAGGATTGGATCATGTGCCAAGATGGCACCTCAGTTTTGTGGACGTTTCAAGATTCTTGAAAGGATTGGACTAGTAGCCTATCAACTTGCACTACCTCCAAAAGTGAAAGTCTGTGATGTTTTCCATGTGTCATTTCTTAAGAAGTATGTTAAATATGTTGATCATATGATTGATTGGTTTGTATTACAGGTGGATCCAGACGAAGAATTCTAGCCAGAACCTTAGTTTATATTGCATATAAATATGCTCATGCTCCAAACCGAGCAATTGAGAAGGTTAAAGTGCAATGGAAGCACTTTGGGCATGATGAAGCTACATGGGAGATGGCAGATAAAATGTGGGCTATGTATCCTTCACTATTCATTGGTTGAGCAAATGTTTTTAGCATATGTTGTGGTGTGATGTTTCGGCATATGTATATATGTATATGGATGTAAATACCTCCATGAGTTGTGTTATAAAGCTCCAACAAGCGGTATGGGTGTCATGTTGTTACGTGGTAATGTTGGTTTTCTTTTCAGCAGTTTGATCATTGTAAATACTACATAGAGCTAAGTTATAAAGCTCCATGGGAAGTATTTTTTGCTTTCAGTAGTCTTGTTGGTTGAAGGTATCATTGAGCACCAAGGATGGTGTTCCCGCAAGGGGGAGGGTTTTGTAACAACCCTAGTGAAAATTCCATGTAATAAAAGTTAATAAAGGAAAAATAATAATCATGGTTATGGGACACGTATTCAAAACTGAGCGTTGGGAAAAACATCTTGGTATGGGTGTTGATATGGTTTATTATGGCTAAGGAAACTAGCGAAGGAAATGTAAAAGGATTTTGAAAGGCATGAGACATTAATTGACATTTTATCTATGAAAATAATGGAAATTAGGAGAAAAGGAAGGTGAAAGGTCACAGGTGGCATGTGAGGAGGAAAATGAAGGAAAGTAATGTAAAATGAAGAAAATAGAGGCCTCATTAATAAAAAGGATTCTGAGGATTAGTTGGAACCTTTTGTGAGTTTAGTTTTCAAGGTCTCTCTCTATTTTCTCTCTCAAACTCTTGGGCACTTAGAGTTTTCTTGGAGCACTTCAGCATTGGATTAAGAAAATTAAAGAAGGAAAAGGAAAGCGGGGATCGAGCAAGGAAGAGAAGGATCAAGAAGCTACACATGATTATTTACAGGTATCGATTTTCATGTGTGATTTCCTTGATAGATTTTGCATGCATGGTACGTGCATGTGTGTATTTGGTCCTCTTGTTGTTGTTGGCATGGGTTTTTCCATGTGTGACAATGTTCTTAAGCTTTCCTTGCCATTTACGAATGGCCTTGGTGTGATGGGTTCTCATATTTTGGTTGAGCTAGATTGCTGGATGGGTTTGAAATTGAGTGAGGTGGTCTCTGAAAGAAAGAACGCATGGCCTAGTGATCCTTGAATCAGACTGTGGATTACAATAAATCCTTGGCCTAGTAACCCTTGAACAAGATTGTGGGTTGCAGTAAAGTTGAATTTTGTGTTACCTCGATGAGCCTAGGAATCCTCAACCAATGAAAGGAGGGATCTATGGTAAATACTAGAGCTGGGTTCCCTCAACCAGGCCTAGGAGTCCTTGGCTGGTAAATTTAGGGTAAATCTTGGAGGTTGGAGTCTTGATTAGGCCTAGGAATCCTTGACCATTATATGGCGAGATGTATGGTAAATCCGAGAGACTAGGAGATAGGAAAATTCCTTGTGGTGTAGGTGGGGAAATATAGTGGCATTCATGCTTGTTTAAGGCTTAGTGATCTGGTGGCGATTGTGGTAAATCCTAGCTCTATTAATGAGGGTGAGGTGGTGTAGCCTCAGGAATCCCTAGTTTATTTTGGTTATGAGTCTCACATTCATTCTTGGAATATGGCATGAGGATGATTAGCTTAAAGAAAGATTTGGTCCAACCAATCTCTGGTTGGGTGGTTTGCAGAAGTCCCATACCTGGTTGGCTTATGAATTCATTAATAAGAGTTCCTTATACTTGGTATTTCATGTGTAAATGTACTAGTTTATATGCGTATTTTATGGTTGTTGTATCCTTATGATTTCTGTTGATTATATGTTGGTTGTTAGTATTGTTTATGACAATGATTATGTATGGATATCATCATGTTTTGATTTGTACATGAATGAAAAATGAATATATGACCTAATAGATGATAATTTAGTTAATGTGATAAGGAATCAATGCTTCTTAGCAATTATGAGATAAGTATGAGATCATTGTGCTCAGATATGTTGTTATGACCTGTAGAATGCATATTTGTGACATATTTGACAGAATGCATGTCATGGCTAGTAGAGGTCTAGTCAACTCTTGATTAATTATTTGCATTACTATCATTGTTTAATTTCTGGAAGTTCAATGCAGTTCTGGGAAGTGGCCTGAGTCCTGGCCCTAAAAAAGTGGCATAAAATTCAGGGTTACGGGCTTAGGACTAGCTGAAAAGGACCCCAATTGCTTGCATGCCCTTGCTATGAGAGCCAATAGAGTGTCCCAATCACATGCATGCCCATGTTATGGGAGTTACTAAGGCTATATGTTAGTAAAATATTAAGTTTCCTCAGGGGTTGGTCACCTAGAAAAGTTGGTTGGATTCTAGATGTTTTGTAGCATATGTGGAAGGTCAGTTTGGTTTTGTTTCACGAGGTCCACTTCCTTAATGGTACATGGGGATTTGCATCAGATCATAGTAGCCTCTCATCACATGTTTACCCCAACCAACTGGTTAACTTGGGTAAAAGTGGGAGGAGGGTGTTACAATTTTCATGTTGGTTTTCTTTTCAGCAGGTTGATCATTGTAAATACTGCAAAGAGATAAGTTATAAAGCTCCATGGGGAGTATGTTTTTCTTCTCAACAATTTTGTTGGTTTTAGGTGTCAATGAACATTGCGAACGATGTTCCCCCAAGGGGGAGAGTTATATAATAACCATGGTCAAAATTCCATCTTAATAAAGATAATAAAGGTAAAATGATAACCACAGTCATGGGACATGTATTCCAAGATGAATGTTGGGCAAAGACATGTTAGTGTGGGTGTTCATTTGGTTAACTATGGCTAAGGAAATTGGAAAAGGCAATGACAAAGGATTTGCAAAGGCATTAGACATTAATTGGCATTTTATTTATGAAAATAATGGAAATTAGGAGAAAAGGAATGTGAAAGGTCATAGGTTGCATGTGAGGAGGAAAATGGAGGAAAATAATGGAAAATGAAGAAAATAGAGGCCTCATGAATAAAAAGGCTCTTGAGGATTAGTTTGTAACCTTTTTTCAGTTCAATTTTTGAGCTCTCTCTCTATTCTCTCTCTCTCTCTCTCTCTCTCTCTCTCTATCTCACTCTTAGACACTTAGATCATTCTTAGAGAACTCTAGTCATGGAAAGAAAAGGAATGACCAAGAAGGAAAAGGAAAGGAAATATCAAACAAGGAAGAGCAGGATCGAGTATCTACATGGACATTATTTGCAAGTATCGATTTGCATGTGTTATTTCCTTGCTAGATTTGGCATGCATGGTACATGCATGTGCATATTTGGTTCTCTTGCTATCATTGGAATGTATTTTACCAGGTTTGACCATGTTCTTCAGCCTTTCCTTGCCATTTCTAGGTAGTCATGGTGTGATGGGTTCTCTTGTATTTGTTTGAGCTAGATTTCTAGATGGTTTTCAAATTGAGTGAGGTGGTCTCTGAAAGAAAGAACACATGACCTAGTAATCCCTGAACTAGACTCAGATTGTGGTAAATCCAAATAATGTGTTCATTGGTGGGCCTAGAAATCTTCGATCAATGAATGAAGGGATATACAGTACAACCTTGAGGTGTGTGTTCTTGATCAGGCCTAGGAATCATTAATCAATCAATGGAGGGATAGACGCTAAATCCTGGAGGGTGGAGTCTTGATCAAGCCTAGGGATCATTGACCATTGTAATGCGGGATGTACGATAAAGCCTAGAGAATAGGAGACAGAAACATTCCTCACAGTGTAGGTGGAGAAATTTGGTGGCATCCATACTTGTTTTAGGCCTATTGATTAGGTAGGGATTGTGGAAGATCCTGGTTATATCGATGAGGGTGAGGTGGTATAGCCTTGGGAAGCCCTGGTTTATTTTGGTTATGAGTCCCACATTCATGCTTGGAATATGGCACAGGGGTGACTGGCTGAAAGAAGGATTTGGTTAAGAAATCTGTGGTCGGGTGGTTCATAGAAGTCCCATAACTAGTTGGATTATGCATTCATTAATAACAACTTCTTCTCTTTGGTATTTCATGTGTAAATTTACTAGTTCATATGTGGGTTTTATGGTTGTTATACCATTTTTATTTCTATTGGTTATATGTTGTTTATGATTATGTTTTAGGAAAATAATGATGTATGTTTGTCATCATGTTTTGATTAGTAAATGAATGTACAATGATTATATGACCTAATAGATGATAATATAGCTATTGTGATAAGGCATCAATGCTTCTTAGCGATTATCAGATAAGTATGAGACCCCTATGCTCAGATATGTTGATATGACCTATAGATTGCATATTTGTGACATGTTTGGCAAAAATTCCTGTTATGGCTAGTAGGGGTCATATCAAGTATTTGCCTTAGTATCATTGTTTCAATGTTATTTTTCATTTCTAGAAGTTTCATGAAGTTCTGGGAAGTTCCCTGAGACTTAGCTCTGAAAAAGTGGCACAAAATCTGGGGTCACTGGGTCGGAACTAACTAAAAAAGTCCCCAGTCACTGACATGCCCTTGCTGGAGGAGTGACTGGAGGGTCGTATTCGCATTCATTCCCATTTCATGGGAGCGACTGGGGCTCTAGGGCAGTGAAATGTCAAGTTGTCTCAGGGGTTGGTTACCTAGAAGGGTTGGTTGGCTCTTGAAGGTTCTGTAGCACGTGTAGAAGGTCATAGTGGTTGTGTGTTGTAATTTCCACTTCCTTAACTGTACATGGGCATTTGAATCACATCATAGTATCCTCTCCTCACATGTTTATCCCAATAGATCGATTAAATTTGGTAAATGTGGGAGGATGGTGTTACACATTTCCATCGTAGTGGTCACAGACTTGCATTCTTCCATTCCATATATTTCCAACAACTTCACAACATATTTTCCTTGTGAAAGGAAAATTTCACCGTCTTTTCCACAACTCAAGCCTTAGAAAGTAGTGCATAATTCCAAGGTCCTTCATATTGAATTCAGAGGCCAACTCCCTCTTACACTTGATAATTAGGGGCTTACTACCTGTCGAGAATATATCATCAATATATAGAACCAAAATCAAAGGCATAACTTGGACCACCTTTAAGTAGAGGTTTGGACCAGTGTTGCTTCTCGTGAATCCAAGCTTCACTAGGTAGCTATATATATGGGCATACTAGGCTCTAGGGGCTTGCTTCAAGCCATAATTCCTTCTTCACCTTGAAAACATGTGTCTTGGGTTTACTTCACTTCAAATCCTTGCAGCTGCTAAACGCAAACTTCTTCTTGTAACATGCCATTAAGGAATGTCGTCTTCACATCCATTTGGTGAAGGGTCCATCCTTAAATTGTAGCAAGGGAAGCTACTAAAAGAATATAGGTTTATTGGGCCATAGGAGTAAAGATATCATCATAATGATCTCCCATTTTTTATTTCCCCTTCGGTCTCAGAATGACATCCCATACATCATTCTTCATAATTGATTCATATTCGTGCCATGACATCCTTCCAAACTTTTTCTTTCAAAACTTCTTCAAAGGTAGGCGGGTCGTATTGGATGATAGTAATCATGGTAGCAAGGTATCCCTGATACATGTATGGCTTATTTCTTTCTCTAAAAGTCCCTGTGGTGGGAATGTGTCTCTCAACATCATATAATGTGTTATGAAGCCAAAGTGGCCTCTTCCTAGCAGGGGGATCATGTGGAGGAGGATACGAGGGGTCCGTGGGCTCCATGGGATCATCAAAAATGTCTCTCTCGAATTCAGGTACATAAGGACCTTCTAGAATATCCATATCAATAGTTTTCTTTTGAAGAGGAGGAGGCAGGGGAAGGCCCCTTTCTTTCCGAATGGAAATATCTTCATCGAATGTTACATCATTGCTAATCTCAACCTTCTTTTGACATGGAATATATATTCTAAATGCTTTAGAATTTTCATAATACCCAACAAATGTACCTTTCCTTTTGGTGGCTTATGATTCTTGTTATCCTTCGGCACATGGAAATATATGGGGTAGACAAATATCTTGAGATGGATAATGTTGGGATTGACACCTGTGAATACTTTTTCAAGAGTCTTATTGTCCAATGCTTGACGAGGAACCCTATTTTGAACATATACCGTTGTATTTGTTGCTTCACTGCAAAGGAATTTCAACAACTTTTGATCATAGAGCATTGTTAGGGGAAAGTTCCACAATAGATCCATTCTTTCTCTCAACCACTCCATTATGTTTGGGATTATAGGGCACAATATTATCCTTCTTGATACCCTCCTTCTTGCAAAAGTATATGAACTAATTGGAAATGTATTTTCCTCCGTTGTCATACCTAAAGACTTCGATTTTCTTCCCTGTTTGATTTTCGATCAAATGCTTGATGTCCTTGGACATATATAAGGCCTCATCCTTATGCTTCAGGTAATATATCCATGTTTTCTTGGAGAAATCAATGATGAAATCTATGTAGTAGAGATGGCCACCAAGAAAATGCATAGGCATTGGTCCACATAGGTTAGAAGGAATGAGTTGGAGGATGTCATAAGTCTTATTCTTACTAGAGGGGAATGGTTCCCTTGTCTTATTCCCACTGACACACCCTAGACAAACTCCATCATGTTGATCTTGAACATCAGGGATTATAGAGACTGACAATGGATTCCCCAAAGTTCAAATCAAATTTCATGGTTCCAAAGACCTTGATAGGATATTCAATATTGTCTCCAAGAATAATCTTCAAACTTGTCTCCCTCTTGACTTGATTTGAGAGGACATCCTTATACCTGAAGAATTGTTAAGAGACCCCACTATCTACTAGCCTATCATATGAATCCAGAGGAGAAGAACTAGAGTGGGCATAAATAAGAATATATTCAGATTGACTAGTAGCAACATTATTTTCATACATGGAATTCATTGACTTTTTTTGAAGATTGTGGTCTTCTTCACAATCATTTGGAGCATCTCTTCTTATTCTATAATTTCTTCCATTTTGATCATTCCTTCAATCATCTCTTCCTCTTTGATTATTGAACCTGCTATTATCACTTCAATTATTGTATCTAGGAGCATTGTTCTTTTAAGGGAAATCTTGAGCATAGTGACCTTTTTTGTGATAATTGTATCATTCAATGTGCAATGATAACTTTTTCCTTCCATTCCTTCTATTAAAGGTCTAGGGAGTAGGCTTCTTTGAGCTTGAAGAACTTTCCTATCCTTGTATTTTCTTGTCACAAGAAATAAAATCATATGGCTCTCCTTCTTCATGCTTTTGAATCCTTCTCTTGAAATCATCCTAGAATCTTCTTGAGTGAATTTTCCAACAAGCTCATCAAATGCGGGAAACTATTATTACTTATGGTGGTAATGAAGGTTTCCCAAATACGAGGGAGATATTTAAGGGCTACCAACACCAACTCCCTATCAGGGGAAGTTCCCCCAACTTTATACAATTGATCTCTAAGCCGATATATCCTCATGATATAGGATTGCACAGATTCTCCTTTATTCATTTTCATATCTTTGAGTTTATCTTTCAAGGAGATGATTTCACTCAAATTGTTGACCTCATAAATTCCGAATAGCTTATAATACATTTCCTTATATTTCTTCAAGTTTGTAACATAGACAAGTAAATGATCTTGCAAACCATCAACAAAAAATTTCTTTGCTTTTAACTCACCTTTCTTGTACTTGTTTTTGGCAGCACCAGGATCATTTTCCAAGGGCTTAGTAACTTTCCCTTGCATGTACTCTAAGACATCATTATCATCTGATATAATTTTCAACCTAATATTTCAAGCAACAAAATTTGACGACTCTTCCAAATTCTAATATTCCTTGAAGTATAAGATAGTCATCTTTACCTGTTCAGATAGATTCCTTCAACTTTTCTAAAAATGATTTCTCTAGCTCTTGTCTCTTTTGGTTTTTTCCTTCACTATAGCTCTGATACTATGTAAATTACTTTAGCCCAATTAAATTATTCAATAAGAAATCTTTTCAATAACAATTAATTCTTCCAATAATCAAGAATAGTTGAAGATGGAACAGTAAACGCAATGAAAATAAGAGCCAATGAAGAGCATCAACAAGAGACACCCATTTGGTTAAAGACAAGGGGAAAACCCCACAAGGGGGAAAACCCTTTAAAAATTATTCTTCTATTATATTTTCTTCAAATGTTCAACAGAGAGTACAATGAGCCAAATATCTAAACAAGAGACAAATTTAAATATTTGACTAATCCAAACAAATCAACCAACCAAGATCTAATATTCCAACGATGAATAAGTAAAATCTAGTCAATTGTCAAAGTCTACAATTATGAAAAGTCAATAACAATCAACATTCCCTAACTAGTCTTAAGTCAATGGTCAAATCTGTCCTTTAAGAGCTCAGTCAACAACCCACAAACTTGGCCTCAAATGCTAGTAAAATTAAGCTCAAAATAGTCCAAGAAAATCTAGTCAAACTCAGTCAAAGGAGAGATATTTTCTGTGGTCAAAGACTAAAATTTATCCTTGTAGCCAACACAAGTCAAACTACTCCAAATGCCTCAGTTTTTGTGCCAAATAATGTGGCCTACCCAAGTAGAGATATTCCCAAGAAATCGAAATCAAATAGAGCCCAAAACAGTGAGGTCAGTGCTAGTCATAGTCCAGATGAACTTCATATTTTCAACCTCTTGAAATTGACCTTCTACTTGCACATATGAAGAGAAACCTTGCAATTTCAGGTTGTACGAATCAAATGAAGAAGAGATGTTGAGTTGTCATGATGTCCTTAAGCCGACCTTGATAATTTGTCTACTTGTGGGATTGAATTCAAAAATACACTTTTCCTTATCCAAATTCAATGCTTCAAAAGTCAATTTTGGTCCTCTCAGAAAGAGGAATCTAGTATAATAATTGGAATTTGTCATTGAGCTTCCAAATTAGCAAGATATGTATTATCTATTATTTCTTTTGTACTCTTCTCCATCCTAATCAATATTTCCCGTTCTCTTTCCTTCATTTCTTCCCAAGGAGTTCATCAAGGGGATCCTCCCTCCCATTTCACCTTCATCATATGGTTGAGGAGATTAGGTGGAGTCTAATTTTTTTTCTTCATTTGATACATCTTAGATGCCTTAGGATACATGATAATATTCTTCCAATATCCCATAATCAAATTGTAGAAGACACCATGCTAATGAATGACCCCACTACTTGTGAGGTTTATTCCTTCAAACAAGTTCTAGATTTCATTGAAGCCTTGGCACCTCCATAACCACCCAAATAACTTCATTCCTATTCAATTCCACATCTCTCGTATGTCAGGCTTCATAAGAACTTCCATTCCATCTAAATATATCGAAGCCCCCTAGTAGAATCTACTGCAAAAAAAAGGATTTATTTTTTGACCTTTCACTCAAATGTTTTGGCCATCTAATTCTTCTCAAATTGGTCCTCCAATCCATTCCTTTATATCTCTTCTCATCACTAGTTTCCCCTAAGTGCTTTCTCAAAGCTAACCATAACATCTAGATAAACTTTATTTGTTGTAGAGACAATGTGTCTCAAAAATGGGCCTTCTTTACTTGGGAATAATTACTCCTTTCTAAATTGAAAGGAGGACTTGTGCTTTAATACCCTGATATTCTCAACATCATCTTTATTTCCAAGCATTGGTGGATATGGCTCAATGGGAAATTAGAACTCTAGAATGAATTGTAGAAAATAAAATATGCTAATGAAGTTATCAAATAGGATTTAATCAAAATGGAAAAATACTAAACTAGGTCTTTCATATGGAAAATAACATAGTAGAATAAGTCATTCATTCCAAATCATATTTTTTGGGAAATTTGAGATGGGGAAATATAACCTTCTCTATGAATATTCATCGAAAGAACTTCCAAACCTTCAAGGCCAAACAAAAATTCTGGCTCTCAAAGGAATCCTTATTGAAATGTAAAGGAACAATGTCCATAAATATTGGGATCCCAACTACTGAAACTCTAACTGGAGACACTAGCTAGTCTACTTAGATCATCTACCCCTAATACTATGACCCAAATTCATTAATCTAGGGAATGGATCATTCAACCACTAAGATAAAGTATTAAAAAACTAGATAGATTAATATGAGGATATATCATAAGAGGGAACTTCAATCTTAAGGAATCATATGCTCTAGTTGCAAGGCATGTAGACATTTGAACAAGGAGTATTTGGAAAAATATATGGAAGGTAAATCTATGGAAAAAAGTTTCCACATTTCTTTAATTGACTACAAATGAGAATATTTTAACTTGGGAGCACTACTTTTGATGCAATTCTGAACGTCTACCTCTTTTTTTATTTTGTTGACAAGTTGGAGAATCATTGGAAAACCTTGTAGATTCCTACCCATTTAGTACCTTCCAATGGGACTAAGGAGTCAACCACTTCTATTAGTTTGACCATAATAAATATAGTTTATGGATTTCACTAATCTCACAGAGACAAAAATTATTTCAAAACCCAATCCTAGATCAGAAATGACAACTTTTCATATGTTTTTTCCCTTTTGGAAACATGGAAAGAAAGAAATTACAATATTTTTGAAAATGAAGAACACACATGTTGGGTCCCTATAATACTAGTGATTACCCCATTACTGTTGTAGTTGCATCCCTTATTAATATTTTTGTGCCCCTATTATCCCCATATTGTTATTACTATGCCCCATAGAATCCCTCTATTGTTATTTTTGTGGCTTTATATTATTATTGTTAGGTCGACTGGGTTAAATTGTGACTCCTTAGACTCCTATATATAGAAAGGAGGTTTTGTCATTTGAATCATCCAAGAATTGTTCATTTATGTAATGTAAAGGAGGTTTTCCCCTCGAAGAGGCTGAATTCTAAGGCGTTGATCTATCTTTTCTATCTTTTCTTGAGCTGGTTTCATAACATTTGGTATCAGAGCTTTGGATTCTAGGGTTTCGCTGCTCCAAATAGGTCATCGTGGCATTTTTTTCTATAAAAAAAATTTCTGCATCGTTTCAGAAGCTAAAAAAAAACCCATTTGAGAAGAAATTGTGTTGAACATCGGGTCTGAATTTCATAGCTTTTCGCGCTATATTTGTGGAGATATGATTTGAGGAAGTTGGTCTTTTTGCAGACTCCTGAATTACATTCCAAACAGGTGACCTGGGGAAAATCATCATAACTTTCTCTCTGAGAATCGGATTGAAATTTCATAAGAAGGTACAGAAAGATGACAGATTGTAGTTTCGTGTATATATTTTTCAGAGCCAAAGGTCAAAACAGTGACTCGTGGCACGTCGTACAAGTTCACTCTACTGAACTAGTATATAATCAGGTCACTGTGGGAGATTTCGCATAAATCTTCCTTGGAGAATCCAATTTGGATAAGACTGGTGGCATTGGAAAGAGGACATAGAGGGCTACTACAGGTCACAATTTCAGAACTAGATGACCCAAAAGTACAGAGATACATCAGAGGCAATATCGAGCTCCTACAAAGTGAAAAAAGGTGTGTAGATTCTTTTAAATTTTTGGTTAAGATTGGTTTGAAAATTTATTTTGAAGGAATTAAAAGGGCATAGTAGAGCATTATTATCGGTAACTGATACCCCGAGGAAAGAAAATGCAAACACCTAGTAAGCAACCTGAAAGCTCTAGCGTGACTCATGAAGAAGAGGAAGAAATGCTACATGATATATCAAAATTACAAGAAGAAGTGCAACAAATGTCACTCTCACAAAAGCTAACAGAAGCTAAGATAAATGGTGTGGAATCTAAGATAAAGGGCATGGAAGCTAATATGGATGCTTTGAAGATAGATTTGAAGAGAGACATGGTAGATTTGAAGACAGATTTGAAGATAGACATGGCAGATTTGAAGACAGATTTGACAAATTTTCTACAAGAAATACTTACTAATGGTGAAAATGTAGTAAAGGAAACTCATGATGTGAACAAAAGAAATGTTAATCATGATTTCATAGACTCTAATGTGGGATCGAAGATCCACCATATTCCAAAAATCGATATGAAGAAGTTTGATAGCAAGGATCCCGCAACATGGATATTACAGATGGAGTAATTTTTTGATCTCAATAATGTGCAAAACACACAAAAGGTATGCATTGCAACTTTATATTTGGAACCAAATCAGTTTGTATGGTATCAATGGCTTTGCTCTCATAAACAAATTATCACTTGGGCAATTTTTATGGAAGAATTGACAACACATTATGAGGATACAAAAAACAACACTTTTTTTAGCCAATTGATAAGTCTCAAACAAAAGTGTTCAATAATGAAGCACATTGAGGAGTTCCAAAAATTGAACATAAGGGTAAAAAATACTCCATAGGAGCATGGGATTGATGTGTTCATAGGGACTTTAAAGGATAATATCCAACATGATGTTCGCCTTTGGGAACCTGATTCATTAGAGAAGGAATTCAGGTTAGCAAGAAAAATGGAAAGCAAAATTATGGCAACCAGGAAGCATACCACTCACAACTATAAAGATGGAAGTGTTGTTGCCCCTAGTCTTCCACAACCTATAAGGTTGACACCACAACAACTAGAAAAAAAAAGAGCAAAAGGGCTTTGTTACATTTGTGATAGCAAATGCACTAAAGGTCATAAGTGTGCTGAGAAGAAATTATTCTACATAGATTGCGAAGAGGAAGAAGAAAAGGAGCAAGAAATGTCAAAAGAAGAAGATATACTCTAGGAACAAAGCCTATATAAAGAAGAAATGAATTCGACCATATCTTGTAATGCATTGGCTGGAATTACCACTCCTCAAACCATCAAGATAGAAGGACAAATCAAGAAGAAAAAGGTAATAGTGTTGATTGATTCAGGAAATACCCACAATTTTATTCATTGTAAGGTAGCAAAAGAATTGAATTGCTTCTTATATCCAGCACTAGAGTGTCAAGTGATGGTTTCAAATGGAGGAACAATAAATTGCTCTGGAAAGTTCCATAATATCAAGCTATCGATGGGAGAATATGTATTGACTAGCCCAATGCTTTCCATTCCAATGGGAGGTGCTGATGTTGTACTAGGAGTCTAATGGCTACAATCCTTGGGTACAATAGCTTTTAATTTTCAAGAACTTTTCATGAAATTTTCTATGGAAGGAAAGGAAGTTGAATTAAGGGGTATTGTAGGGAAACGGGGAAAGATAATCAGCTCTAACGGTATGACAAAGCTTCTAAAAAAGGAACAAAGGGGTGTAATTGCACAATTGTGTTCGCTAGATGTTTCCACATTGCAATCATCTATTTCTCCAAATCTCCAAAAAGTCTTGGAAAATCATTCCAAGGTATTTGAGACTCCCAAAGGTCTCCCACCTATTCGTGCTCATGATCATGCTATTCATCTAATTCCAGGAAGTGTTCCTCCAAACATCAGGCCGTATAGATATCCCTATGCCCAAAAGAGTGAAATTGAACATATGGTTGCAGAAATGCTAGAGGCTAGTATAATTCAACCGAGTCAAAGTTCTTTCTTTTCTCTAGTAGTATTAGTGCACAAGAAGGATGGATCATGGCACATGTGTCCGGATTATAGGGAGCTCAACAAGCTCACTATTAAAGATAAGTTTCCCATTCCTGTCATTGATGAATTACTGGATGAATTTCATGGATCAATTTACTTCACCAATTTGGATCTTCGTTCAGGATATCATCAAATTAGAATGAAGATTGAAGACATTCCAAAAACAGCATTTAGAACTCATGAGGATCATTATGAATATTTGGTCATGCCTTTTGGCCTTACCAATGCACCTTCAACATTTCAAGGTTTGATGAATTCCATTTTCAAACCATTCCTTAGAAAATTTGTGTTAGTATTTTTTGATGATATGCTAATCTACAGCAAGTCTTGGAAGGATCATGTTGAACATGTTGACAGGGTGCTACAAGTATTGGAGGAAAAATTATATGCAAAAAGATCCAAATGTTTCTTTGGAGTACAAGAGGTGGAATATCTGGGTCATATAGTATCTCATGAAGGAGTTAAGGTAGACCCTAGCAAATTAAAGCCATTAAGGAATGGAAAATCCCCACATCCATAAAGCATCTACGAGAATTTCTCAGGTTGATAGGGTATTATCGCAAGTTTTTTAAGAATTATGGGAGAATAGCAGCACCTCTAACAACATTATTGAAGAAAGATGCATTTTCATGGACTCCAGAAGCAACAAAGTCCTTCGAACATCTTAAAGAGGCAATGTGCCAAGCATCGGTCTTAGCTACACCGGACTTTATAAAAACCTTTATTGTGGAATGTGATGCTTCAGGAAATGGAATTGGTGTTGTTTTAATGCAAGATGAAAAACCCATTGCTTTTTAAAGTCGTCCAATCAAGGGAAAGTTTTTACACAAAGCTATTTATGAGAAGGAAACATTGACAATACTCCATGCACTTAAGAAATGGTGACCCTACCTAATGGGAAGACACTTCAAGGTAAAAACGGATCATGATAGCCTTAAATACTTTTTAGAACAAAGATTTTCCTCTGAAGAGCAACAAAAGTGGGTCACAAAGATGTTGGGTTATGACTTTGAAATCATCTACAAAAAAGGGAAGCAAAATGTGGTGGCAGATGCACTCTCATGAAAGGATGAGGATGTGGAAGCATTGCTGTGCGCCATTTCTATTATTCAACCAGATTGGATAAACGAAGCAAGGGAGGAATGGAAGAATGATGAAGAAGTGTGGGCACTTATTCGAAAGTTACAACAAAATTCCAGTACGTCTGATACATTTAGCTGGCAAAATGATTCTTTATGGTACAAAGATCGCTTATACCTCTGTAAGAATTCCCAACTAAACCAAAATATTCTTATGGAATTGCACACTTCTCCCTTAGGAGGGCACTCAGGATTTTTAAAAACTTACCACAGGGTTTAGAAGGAATTTTTTTGGGATGGCCTTAAATCGGATATTCAAAAATTTGTGTCGGAATGTTTGGTTTGCCAACAAAATAAAGTTGAAACAATTAAGACACCAGGTCTATTACAACCTTTATCCATTCCAAGCCAACGTTGGGAAGAGGTTTCAATGGATTTTATCATAGGTTTACCCAAGTTTGAGGGAAAGAGTGTCATCATGGTGGCAGTTGACAGGCTTACCAAGTATGCACACTTTTGTGCATTATCACATCCATTTAAAGACAGTACAGTTTCTACTACGTTTATGGAAACAATTCAAAAGCTACATGGAAACCCAAAGATTATTGTAAGTGACAGAGATCCCATTTTCACTGGAAAATTTTGGACATAACTATTTTCTTGTCTTGGTACTCAGTTAGCTCATAGCTCATCTTATCATCCTCAATATAATGGGCAAACTGAGATAGTAAACAAATGTTTGGAAGGATATCTTCGTTGCTTTGTATCTGATAAACAGACACAGTGGGTCAAATGGTTGCCTCTGGCTGAATGGTGGTATAACACTTCCTTCCATACAGCAACAAAAATGACCCCATTTCTGGAACTTTATGGATATCAGCCACCATCCATCACATCATATTTAAGAGAAAATTCTAAGGTTCAAGCAGTGGAACATCACATCGAACATCAACAACAAGTCCTCCAACTCTTAAAGGATAACCTCGTGTTGGCACAGAATAGAATGAAACAATAGGCAGGTCAACATCGCAGCGAAAGAAGTTTTGATGTAGGTGATTGGGTATTCCTATGGCTACAACCATATAAGCAAATGTCCCTCAAGCAAGCTAAGAAGGGTAATAAATTATCACCAAAGTAGTATGGTCCATACAAGGTGTTGCAAAAGATTGGTACTATGGCATACAAATTGGAGCTTCCTGCAGCTTCTCGATTGCACCCAGTTTTCCATGTTTCATGTTTAAATAAGGTTATAGGTGACAATATTGCCAGAACTTGACGAGGAAGGAAAAATTATATTGGAACTAGAAGCAGTCACAGAAACAAGAACTCAACAGCTACGAAATCAATCAATTTCGGAGTATCTTATCAAGTGGAAGAACTTATCTGCTGAAGATTCCACATGGGAGGTTGAGAATTTTATACAGAAGCATCCAGAACTACTCAAGCGTTGAGGACAACACTTTTTTGAAGGACAGAGGCATGTTGGGTCTCTATAATACTAGTGATTACCCCATTATTATTATAGTTGCATCCCTTATTAATATTGTTGTGCCCCTATTATCCCCATATTGTTATTACTGTGCCGCATAGAATCCCTCTATTGTTATTTTTGTGGCTTTATATTATATTGTTAGTTAGGCTGGGTTATATTGTGACTCCTTAGACTCCTATATATAGAAATGAGGTTTTGTCATTTGAATGATTCAAGAATTGTTCATTTATGTAATGTAAAGGAGGTTGCCCCCTCGAAGAGGCTGAATTCTAAGGCATTGATCTATCTTTTCTATCTTTTCTTAAGCTGGTTTCATAACAACACAACTCAAACGATTTTAGTTAATATTTAAAAAAATACTCTTGAAACAATCCAAACAATTCAATGGATAATAAAGGATCTCTATTGGAACAATAGAGAATAGAGCATTCATAGTGATTGGGATTTCAATCTCTCTTCTTCAATAAAAACCTCAAAATTTAATCCTCCGTTGGATTTATCTCCTACAGTGTGGGCCCCTACACCACATGATTTTTTAAAACTCAATCTTGATGGATATTGGATCCTCTAATTGTCCTCAATTTTGACATTTTTCCCTTCTTTTCATGCATCCTATATTTTTTTCATAAAATATAGGTTATAAAGTTATTTGGGTCATCCTCAGCTGTAATAAAAGGTATCAAACAATTTTATCCTATAATCTAGATTTTCTTTGTGAAAATGACTAAAATATCACTTTGGCTACCAAATTATGACATTTCCGTATTCAACTATAATTTTTGCAGCTCAATCCATGGTTAGATAGGATGCAGATACTTTCAAGGTGAACAAAAGACACGAGGAGATGCCAAATGTCAAGCCATGGACATTCACCTATTGTTCCTGCTCAGAAGATCATCAGGAATGAGAATATTCTTGGTCAAAGTATAGGTCAACGATGATCTATTTACATGCATGTGCTTCAGGGAATCAATTTCAACATCAGGTGAACATGGAAAATATGGCATCAAACGAGTGAGTATATGCATTTGAATAGCTCATGTGTAGATTAATATTATCTATATGATTTTCTACAATAGATCAAATAATGAAAGAACTATTTCTTAATCAAATTCAAACATTGTGTTGTCAATTCTAGAACTTTCCTTTCAACATTATTTTCTTTAGTTGTTAAACCAAAAATAGTATAAATATCACATTGACTTTTAAGTGGACATATAGAGAATAGCAAGGTTTTGAAGAACTTTAAGTTTGTAATCCAAGACTCCATTTTTGGAAATAAAAATAATTTGTTCCAGACTTCAGTGCAAATTCGTCTTTGATTGATTTGATCTAAGATTATACTTCCTTGCCCTCAATAGGAGAGCCCCTTGGAGACTCGTAATATATAGTAGTTGTTTCATTTTAATTCATTTTAATTTGTAATTAGTTTAATTCTACTTCTCTAATTAGTTCAATTAGTTTCATGCTTTGTCATTGATTATCACGTGATTTGTTCACTTATTGTTGATTTCATTGCCACAGGTCGAGCACTCTGTAAAATAAAAATACCAAAATATTTTCTTTCTTAGATTCTTTAATTATATTTACTGCTTAGCCTCATATTTAAATAGAGTTAATGATCATATTGGTTTTAATCACAATTGCACACATAAGTAATCTATCAAGGCTTGTAGTTTTTCTGCTCTTTAATTTGAAATTATTTAGAATAGATATGAGTTTGATTTGAACTTTCAATTCAATTCAATAGAGTAAATACAATTCTACCCATAAAATAAACTTCAATTTAGTGCAATATATTAATTTTCAATGTTGTCAATAGAATAACTTCTTTAAATGCAAGTCAATAGCATAAAATTTTCACTCTGACATTTTGAAATCCTTCTTTTAGAATAGTTTACTTTCAAAGTTATTTTAATTTCACAAGCCTTATGGAAAGAACATGTGTGTATCTTTGATGAGAATTGATCTTGAATTAGTCTAGATTTCGTTGCATTTGAATTCAATAAACTAGAATTTAAATTCTTGATCAAAAGTAAACATACTAGCATATATAGTGCACATATACTTTTCAAGTCCCTGCACCTTGGTTTGAAAATTTAATGACGTAATTTAACAATCAGTCAAATTACCCAACATTTTTGGTGCCATTGTTGAGGAAGTGTATACATGACTTTATTTTTTATTTGCATATCATACTAGATGCATTCATTTTCTAGATGAATAATTAAAATCATATTAAAATAATTTAGGATGCATGTATAAAGAACGAGATTATAAGGGCAGATTTGTAAGTAGAGGCACAGGACGTAGTTCAACACCAACATCACCAACCACCCCCGCTAGACCATGTTGTGCCATACCATCCACCTACACTCACATACCATCCATAACATGTAGACATAGACTTCTTGAAGTACAGAGTTCTGAAATTCAATATTGGGATTCACCAACTTCATTCACATAAGTTGTAGTTGAAGAATCTACATCCCCTACTGAATGAGTCATATTTATTTCTTCAACAGATGAACAACTCGTAGGAAAGGAATTGGAAGTGACTAGTGAGGAAGAAGGGGGAAATTTTTCTGACATACCATTAGTAGAGGAACCAGAGGAAGAAGTAGAAAATCCCATTGTTGAACCTTATATCAGCTCTGAGGAATCTACAATGGTAGGAGAAGTCGAAGGAGAAGTACACAATGGAGATTGTGGACTTAGGATTTGTGGAGGAAGAGGTAGAGGAGGAAATAGAGGAGGTCGAGGTGGTAGAGGTGGAAGAGGAGATGATGGAGACCATCATGAAGAAGATCCTTATGGGTTTCCTATATTAGATATAGATACCATTGCTACCATGATAAATATCTCACCTTCTATGCTTCCTAATTTTCATGGCTAGATAAATGAGGATCCTGAAACATTTGTTTTTGATTTTGAAGTATTATGTAGATTGTGTGATTATTTACTTAATACTCAAAAATTGAAATTGTTTCCAGCCACTTTAAAAGATGGATCACTTAAATGGTTCATGGGTCTAGGAATACATTCCATTAGAACATGAGATGATATGAAAAGAATATTCCTAGAAAAATAAAAATATTATTTTATGCACCCTAACCTAAAAGATAAATTCTTTAAGATGGTTCAAAAAGAGGATGAAAACCTTAAATATCTGGTGGAAATATTTTCCTACAATATCAAAAGGGATAAAATGCACAATTTAGATGAAGAGACACTAAAAACTCTCTTGCTAAAAACCATAAGAGATGAGTGGATTGATCTTTTCAACTTAATGGGAAAAGGAGATGTTTCTCAGTTTTCATTTGATGAAATTTATGAGTTGTACAAACACATTGCAAGAGGTAAGAAAAAACATGGAAAAAATCCAAGAGACCCAGTTATGTCGAGAGTAAGAAAATCCGCATCTGGAAGAGTAAGTACAGTGAAATTATGAAATTTGCTTGACAACTTTAAAATGTATACCCTTGGAAATATTAGTGAACAACTTGATACTCTAAGGATACAAAATAAGTAGAAAGCTGAGAATATTGGATTATCTATTTTCTTTCCTAGATGTAGGAAAAATCATGATTTACGTGAATGTCTTCTAGATAGTGTTGAGATATGTGTTATATGTGCATAAAGTCATGATAAAAAAGAATGTCCCTCAATACTTGGGCTTAAGGTTTTTTTAAGGATGAAGCTGGAATGAGTCAAGTTGAATCACTTTGCTTTGCTGCTCCTAAAATACATTTGCAGCCTATACAAAGAGGTATGGTACAAGATCCAAATGTGAAATATCAATCATATACACAACCAAAAAGTAATTGGAATACACCTATGCCTTGGAAAACTTGTCCACCTCAATCCCAAAACCCAGCTTGGTCACAGGATTGGTAAAATTCTTATGGTAAGAATCCTCAATATCCTCAATTCCAACAACCATACCCTCAATACCAACCTTATTATTATTTATCTAAATCTTCACAACATATGAAACCACAATTCCAGTCCCAATTGACTACATGTCAACCACTTCCCTTACCATCCATTCCATTTCCTCAAAAATCCAATTAACTACCTACTCAACCACTTCTGAATCCAAATAATAAAGCTCCTCAACAACCCATCTATAATGTTTAGGGTCAAAATTTTCAAGTTTGTATGATAGCCCCTCTAGGTCTAAATCATGTCCAACTTAGATTTGGTAGGGTTTTGCAAAAGAAGTCACCATCAATTTTCATTCAATAATTCAAGGAGGATAAAATTCTTGAAAAGGAGGCATCTCTTGATTAAAAAATGACTCCTCCAAAGGAAGATGTTCCCAAACAATTAGATGATAACCAAATAAAATCAACTTGTTGGACACCTGATCCTCTAAGGGTTGGTGTGGAAGTTGAATAGCCAAAAGGAGTCCAAGAGACCACTTGGAATATGAATCCAAGGGTCACATAATGTACTATAAATGTATATGTTTTGTTAATAAAAAATATACCCTCATGTTTTATCTTTCATATTATGTTGTTGCCATGTGTGTGTTTAACATGGTATCAGAGCCATGATGTGTGGCCTATGTAGTTTTCTTCCTCACATTTTATGCCTTAGGTAGAAAAGAAAAAAAAATGCCAAGTTATTATTCCCTGCACAGCTGGTCTGAGCTGCCTTGAATAGCGCTGGCCTGGTCTTCATTACCTGTAATGTTCCATGCATACCTAACACTCCTGAGCACTTTGCCATCCTACGACCTTCCTGCGTGTCAGATCTATCATTCCTTAGCCTCATATGCAGTGATTTTTTCCTGAGATATTATGCCTGACATGACATTCTACTGCGCCAATTGTGTTAGGTAGAAAGGAATCGACTTTATCCCTCTTTCAATTTCTGCTCAGATATGCACCCAACTGTTCATTTGATCTTACTATTTTTTTGAGAAAACAAGTGCCTATTGACCTAAATTATCACTACCACTGAGTTAAACGTTACAATTACCTCCTCCTCTCTGTCAGCACCGTGTCGTGCTCATTTTGGTATTTTGCATTGTGCTATGTAATGCTGGTCAAAATGTTGGTTCAAGTCGAATTGTGTTAAGACTGTGGTGCGTATTGAATCCAAGTTTCTTACACAACGCTCATGCCTACTATGAAAAAGGTTATGAAATCTTAGGAGCGCACATCTGCTTCAACTGGGTTTCCTAACGCTCACTGAAAATTTTGTAGTTTTGTTTTCCATGATAAACAACTGATCTCTGCAATAGAAAGGGGATTCCATATATTTCAGATTTTCAGAGCCTATTTCTGTGGCCACTTAAAAAGGCTTACACTAATTGAAAATGCAAAAGAACAAGAGATTATTGAGGTACGTCAGTGTTTTTGCCATAGATACACCCAATCACTTGCATTGTCCCCTGCCAGTACACCGTGGACGAAAGGATGCTTAGCAAATTTGGTAGGAATTGCTGTTATGAATGAGCTGTGTAAAGTTGTTGTAATCTTTGTTGATGTACATATTGCATCAAGAGCCGTGTCCATGTTACCAATGAAAAGGTATTGGTCATGCCATCCACATATTGCTCTAAAAGAAGATATCCATCTACACAGTGGGTTGTAATGGTATATAAAAGTTGTATTCCATGAGTCGAGTCCATTCGATACTCCCACACTATCATCACAACTTGTGGTTGCAAGGTAGTTTCCACTAGGAGAGAAGTAATCAAAATGCACTACCTTATGATGTCGCATAGTAGCAATGTTTTTAGTTTGCCTCTTTTGCATATTTCTCACATGCCTAGCGATAATTGTTCATTGTATTTTTTGGCTTGACTGCTATGGAAGGTCATGGCTATCTTTGTTGACTAGTGTGTGAAAATTGTACCACATGATTCTTACATCTGAACTGTATATGCGGTGTTTAAGCATCTGTCCTACGGAGGCTCCAAAGTGTTAAGGAGACTCCTCCATTTCCACAAGCTAGCCAGTTCTCGCTTGTATCAAGTGCCATGCAACTGACCCATGGAGATGTCTTCTTTGACTGTTTTGTTATTGTAGTGGCTCTGAATGGATCCAAATAGCTATGCAACATCCAATTCTGCAGTCCCACATATGGACTGTCCCATCCTCTGAACCTATGATAACCTGGTTTTGTGATGAGCGTGCAATAATACAGTGCAAGTAATTTGAATGTGTTGAATGGTTAAGGCCGTGACTGGTGTTGTGATATATATGGTGCAGTAAGTGCGGAATAGTTTGCATTATACACATAGCCATTGAAGCATTGAACAAATGTGTATGCTCAACTGTATTGATTGAATTTTGTGCATGAATATTACTTTGGGTGTTGGACAAAAGCTAGTTGAATGGTGCATTAAATTCCATGTTCAATGTCTCTATCATGACTGAGTTAAATCCTATGTTTCAAAAAATAAAAATAAAAATAAAAATAAAATTGACCTGGCTGAAGTATAAACATATGCATTGGCCTTTTACGATGCAATGGTCGTGATTCCTTACTGTAATTTTTTGAACATTGTGTAATTTGATGTGAGATGCTTGGGTGGTTGAATTGTTTACTGAAGTGAAAGAATATGCGTTGGTCATTTTTGTTAAAGAGGATGTGTTGGTTATGTGAAACCCATGAGGCCAAGGTGTATATATGAGTATTGCTTCATTGCTTGCTACTGAACTAAAGATCAATAGTTTCATTTCATGGAGAAAAGATGATTATTTCCTGTAAGGGCTGACAAAGATGTCCTCCTAAATGTGCTAAGTTTTTGTGTGCTTCCATTCACTGCAATCTTGCTTATTTTATATGAAAAAATTGAGGATATTATAAGCACTTGTTTTGGAAAAACTTGTAACAAAGTTTCACCCCAGGGTTTCAAGGGTGAGCACTTCATCATCTGCCATTTTAAAATTAGCAAATGTAAGGCGCTTCTTATGTGCTTTCAGCTTTGCAGTTTATGGATTATGTACATCTCTTTCTCTGGCGATCTGTTATCCCACAATTGTAGCTGTTCCACATGCTATCATCAATGGTTACAAGAATGTATTAGCAGTCGCTATTGAACTTGACTATTCTTTTCCACTGGCCGAGAAAGTGAAGGAGTATTTGAAGGATTTAAGCAAGTTTTCAATTGCTGTTGCCCCGGTTGTGGCATTGTATTTAAAACTCATTAGAGTTTTTATGTTCAGTATCGAATTTCCTGTAGAGTATTAAGGTATATAGTAGTTATCCCCTTATTCCAAAATTTGTATAATTTCACCATTTAGCCAAAACCTGGTGCAAATCGAAATTGGAGCAACTTCTAATATCTTTGAGATAAGTGTATTTAACAGAGTTTGATTTTTTGATAAAATGGGAAGACTTTATGAAGCATTAGAGTTACTGAATACACTAATACATTCTAGTGTTGAAAACATAGTCGAAATCAACAAAGGCTCTCTCTTTGAAATTCAAACATGTCTACAATATGCACAAGAACAGATTGATTTTTTGCAGCTTGAATCTCAACTACAGAAGGAAGAATTACAGCAGTGGAGTCATCATTCTGCACCTGTTTCTGTTTATAAGATTGAAACAAACTCCCATAAACAGCAAGACAATAACGTTACAATTCATTCAGATTTAGTACCCAATAAAGCAGCAAGGTTACATGCAGATGCAAAAGTTCAGCTTGCACCTCCCAAGCCCATCATCAGACCTTGGGAAGAGCTTGTCCAAAACAAGCAAAAAACTGGTCTTGGATATGACAAGGACGTGTCCTTTCATATTCCAGACTACTCCAAACCAGTCCAATTTCAAAGTGCTGGATTCATTCATGACAGTTCACCTGCTCCTCATGACAATTCACCTCCAGCTGTTCCAGATTCTGCCCCTCTTCCATAACAATAGAAACAACAACAGATTGTGAAATGCCAACACTGTGACCAAGTTGGCCATATGAAAGATCACTATTTTGATCTTCATCCATGTAAGCACTGTCATAAAACCAGTCATTCTTCAAACAAATGCTTCAAAAACAAACCTCCTGCAAGAACAAAGATTCATCTTGGATGGATCGTTTCTTGGCAATGGGCATCAACAACTAAGAAGATATTTCAGTCACATGTCAGAACTTGTTCAAGAGTATTGAACAGTCTTGTAGTTGAGTTTTCTCCATCATCTCACCTTGTATCTAACAAGGGGGGAAATGATGGTCATCTACAAGCTTCAAAGTCACATCAAGCGAGCCTGTGCCACAACCTGCCATACCAGATTTAGAGTTGTATCCAGAGACAAAGATACCCCTGAGCATGCCTTCAGTTGGTGATAACTCTTCAAAGAATTGGGGACACTTCCTCTAGCAGACGATTTCAGCTTATTTCCATTTTCGGAAGAGTTCTAGGAATTACATTAAGCATTCTAGAGTTGTTGGTCATCCTTAAACCATCATAGGTTGAGACTTCCCTTTTCAAGTTGAAGTTCTCCCTTTTATGTGGGGTGAGACCTACCTTTCATGGTTGAAGATTTCCCTCTTCAAAACATCAAAAGCACTTCCTCTAGCAGAAGACTTGAGCTTCATGCCAGACTTGGAAGAGTTCTGGGAATTGCACTAAGTGTTCCAATGTTGGTGGTCATCCTTAAACCACCATCCTTCATACCAACATTTCAGAGAGCACATTCAACCTAGTGCTGCCATGAATTTTTTCACGTTTTGTAATACAGCTCTCTTCTTGGACTCATACATAACCCTTAGGATTAAGGGGGGGAATGTTGGACACCTAATCCTCCAAGGGTTGGTGTGGAAGTTGAATATAGCCAAAAGGATTCCAAGAGACCACTTGGAATATGAATCCAAGGGTCACATAACGTACTATAAATGTATATGTTTTGTTAATAAAAAATATACTCTCATGTTTTATCTTTCATATTATGTTGCTGCCATGTGTGTGTTTAACACAACTCCTATGATTCCTCTAGTAGAGAAACCTTTTGTTTCCCTACAAAGACCTCCTTCTTGTGAAAGGCTTAAAATTGATAAGGGAATAGAAAGATAAGTTATTTTACCTAAATATAATATGCTAGATGAATTGAAAATTATTTGCATCAAAATTACATTACTTTAAGCTATAAAGGAAATGCCTATAATTTCAAAAACAATAAAGAAGTTGTGCATTAAAAAACCAAGAATAAAAAGGAAAGACATTAAAAAGATTTAATTAGTTAGAACGATTGGAGATATTATGATGGGGAAACCAATAGTTCAAAAATATTTAGATACAGGTAGCCCTATTGTAAAAATTCACATCAATTGTATTGAGATTCCAAACACTCTAATTGATTTAGGAGCACCCATTAATATCACGAGCAAGCAAACTATGGATCAGTTAAAGCTTCGTAATCTTCAATATACCCCAACTTTATTGTAGTTAGCAGATATATTTGTTATCAAAATTGATCGTATATTAAAAGATGTATATGTATCTTTAGACTAATGGGAGTATCCTATTGATTTTATGATTTTAACTCCCAATAATAATCTAGGAGGTCATCTATTGATCCTTGGTAGACCTTGGCAAGATACAACGGATGCATTTCTAGGTTGTAGATATGGTGATATGTACATTTATGATGCTATTTTTACTAATATATTCACATTATATCCACTTGAAAAAACAATAACTAAAATAGAAAGTGAAGTTTGGATTGATGATGGTAATGAAGACTTTGAAGATATTCAACATGCATTTCCTCTTTCATAAATATATGATGAGGATCAATTAATAATTTTGATGAATAGTAATGATTCTTCTTGGTATTGTGAACACTATCAAAGTTTTCAAGAGAAATTTAATATTTAATATTTATCATCTCGACAATCTAAAGTAGCTTTACATTCTAAGGAAAAGTTTAGCAATTATTTAGTAGAAAACGTTCAAAGCAAAACATTAAACATTAATAATAACCTAGAAGAATTCCAAAAGAAACATTTGATAAAGATGCTACAAAAACATTCCTCTCCATATGCATGGGAATATACTAACATGAACGGAATTGACCCTAATACATGTATGCATCACATTTACATTCAAGAAAATGCCAAAAAAGTTAGAGAACTTCAGAGAAGGATGAATCCTAATCTAAGAGATATTGTTAAGTAGGAACTACAAAAGTGCTTAATGTAAATTTATTTTATTTGATATTAGATAATCAATGGGTCTCACATTTAGTGATTGTTCCTAAGAAGAATGGAAAGTGGAGAGTGTGCATTGATTACAGAGAACTAAATAAGGCTACTTTAAAATATCATTTTCTACTAAATTTCATTGATAAAGTCCTAGATTCTTTCACAGGGAAGAAATATTTTTCATTTCTTGATGGTTTCAGTTGATACAACCAAATCCAACTAGCACTAGAAGATCAAGATAAAACAACCTTTACATGTCCATGGGGTACATATGCTTACAAGGTATTTCCTTTTGGCTTATGTACTACTACACATGCGACATTTCAAAGAGTAATTTTAGGTATATTTTCTAAATTGATTCATGAATGTGTGGAAGTTTACATGGATGATTTTACTATCTATGGAAATAATTTTGAAGAAGCTCTTGAAAAATTAGAAAAACTTTCTTATTAGATGTAAAAAATAAAATCTTCCATTAAGTAATGAGAAATGTTTTATGATGTTTAATAAGGGAATTGTTTTGGGTCACCATATTCAAGTGATGGAATCAAGGTGGATGCATCTAAGATAGATGTAATTTCTAAAATTTCAATGTTATAATTTTTATTTTTTTTTAAAGGGTATTATAGAAGATTCATAAAAAAAAATTCACAAAAATAACTTCTCCACTCTTTAAACTTCTTACAAAACATTGTGATTTTGTTTGGAATTCTAATTGCCAAAAGGCATTTGAACCATTGAAGCAGAAAATGACTAAAGCACCAACCTTGAGTAGGCCTAACTGTTGTCTCCATTTTCACATTTCAATTGATGCTTTAGATACAACTTTAGGAGTTGTGTCAGGACAAAATGATTTGAAAATGGAGGATGTAGTTAATTTCATCTTCTCCAAAAAAAAACAAGGACCGTTCCGATGCTTTGCAAGGAAAAATGGGTCTTAACATAAAACATGTTTTCCAAAAGTTATCTTCAAGTTATGAGTTATTTTTCACATGTAAAATTAAGCATAAGAAACACAAATCCTCCTGGGATACATCTCCGAGTCTGCCAACATAGCTAGAGCGCTCCATATATTTAGTGGGGAAAGGAATGCATAAAAGTTTTCTAATGAAACATGTGGATATTTCCCCTTCAAGGAATATTCTCCTGCCAATAACTCTCATATAAAACAAAAACACAAGATGTCTCCTACAAATACCCTATACTTCAACTGAAAATGAGCTTACATGTGCATAAGAGCACTTCAATTCCACACTGAAGAGCAAAAACAAATCTTTCCTCAACATGACATAGTGAGAAAAGTAAACCTGAGCTTAACCCTTCAAGTAATAGATGTTGCAATAGAATTCTAAAGGTAAGAAAATCCCTACAAGACCTTCTCCATGCTCAAACACCTACACGAACTTCTCCAAAAACCTGATTGGTCCATACACCACTAGACTTGAACCTACCAAAAATATCCTTAGATGTGCTTAAATCAACAAACAAAGGTCTCTGTTGGATCCATAATTTCCAAAAACCCCTAAGTTGTCTCTTCTTGAGCTCAAATTGGTCAAAATATCCAAAAGATATGGTTCTACAAGCTCTCCATGTAGTTTTGTTGTTATCTGTCCTACAAATCGGACCAACAGGCTACTGTCCCACAAATCTACCCTATTTTCCGCTAACGATGTGACTATTCTGCCCTCCAATGGTGCAATTTGTTAGACACTTAAATTGTCCAATAACCCTTAACAGAGAAAATTCAGGCTACATGGGCCATGTGGCTGTGGGTTGGGCCTTAACGCCCACCCCCACCTACCTAACTCCTTAATTATCGAGCTACGATTAAAATGGGTCCACAGGACCGAGGGTCGGGCCAATGAACGATATTTTCACTGAACCCCCTCTGCCATGGTGCTAGGTCACATTGGGTGGAACAGAACCAGGGTTGGTCCCTATTCCCAGCTTCGTGTTGGTTGCCCTCACCACAGTGCTGTGCATGCTCATGCGACCAAAGCCTAGGGCTTAACATTGCATGTTTTGTTGAAACTCTCTATCATGGTCCCATGTAGGACTATAGGACTGGGAGCTAGGTCACACCTTAAGCACCCACTCCATCGAGTTATTTTTATCTTCGTCGGTCGTCATTTAGTACTATAGGTGCCTAGGGGCCAAGGCTGACAACTCGACCCCTCCTCCCATATGGGCCCCTTTGAAACTTTATAATAATTTTTTTCTCATGGTATAATAAGCAACACCCACAGACGAGTCGTTAGAGCACTGAGCTGTTAGATTTGAGGTCAGTGGTTCAATCCCTTCTAGAAATCTGACTGACCATACCAAATTTTATTATGCTCTGGGGTGCCACGTGGCAGCCCATGATTAGGCCACGTGGCACCATTTCATTGGTCCACACCCAACTAACCAAAAACTGACGAACCAAAACATGCCACTTGGAGATATCTGGTTCATCTATACCTACACAGTCACCCTGGGTGATGTCAGTAGTATGGAATCTCAGTCAGCTGCCCAGTCAACAACTTGCTCCTTTTTTAGCTATTGGGATAAACGATCAGAACATAATAACTTGAGCATACGAGATTTGATTGAGGTGAAACGAACATCATTGGATTTAGAACGATGAGCACTTTGAATTGACGTCATTTTCAAGACTTTTCAGACACTTTCATTTTTGAGCTAAAATTTGATCACCTTATCACACCTCCCCACTAGGAACTTTTGGACTCCAAAAGTTTACTTCCCTAGTAAATAAAATGAGGTTGAAACTAAAAATCACCCAAAAACTCAATCCAAAATGCTCTATTTTCAATGGGTGCCCTTCAAGCCCCAATCAAGGCACTTCACCTATCTTCTTCATGAAGACCTACTGTCCTGTTAATAATCGAGCCGAAAATTATTATCGTTGATGCAGGAACAAAACAATGATGAGTGGATTTTGAACATTCTCTTTAATCTCATCTTTGCACGTCTAAAAACAATTTCATCTTGAAGTTAAATTGTTGAAGAAAAACTTGACTCCATCTTGGAAATCAAAAGTGACATAAAACTTGCTTTACCATCCTTAAACTGAGGTTGTACACAAAAGTACACTGCTACAAAATTTTAATGACATAATTGGATTTGCCTACAAAAGCTTAGTCATCTTGTACAATCTTAAAACAAAGATTCTATTCACAACAAGTTTCATCTTGAATACTTTCATCAGTGAGTACATGACAAACTTGTAGACAAACTTGGATGGCAACTTGTACATTCCAAAAGTCTTAAACACATGGAATTATGACAAGCCAATACCTAACATCAATGAAAAACACATACTTTTTTCACATAGTGACTTATTGTTCACTTTAAAAAAGTACCCAAATAGGTAAACAACAATGAATAAATACAAATTTACAAAGGAACTTTACAAATAGTCTATCCAATCTCTACCTATCTTAGGCTTATGGGTTCTCTTTTTGCATCATCTTTGCGTTGAAGGTTGCCTTAGGATTTTTGCGAGTCCTCTTTGCCACCTCTTGCTTCCCTTGCATTAGGTTACACAATATCTTTTCCCTTCTAGGAACGAAGCTCTTGATGTAATTTCCAACATTGTTCATTTCCATGCCCATGCTTATTGCAATGGTTACAAAATAACTTTCTCTTGCATGCTGACAAAGAAGTCCTCTCATGCGAAGGAGATTCATCATGCTTGATGCCTAGAATCTGATCCATTCTTTTAACCATTATAATGTGTTGCTCACAAACAACCACACAATGGTCGAATGCATCACAGAAAGTACAAGGGTACATGTTCCACAAGTAGTCAAAATTATAAACATTTGGAAAACACCCATGAGATTTATACCTATCTCTCGGGTTGCAACTTTGACAATGTGTGGTGGATGATGACATGTAAGGTCCCTTCAAACATTCATCTCACTTGTGAGACAAATTATCATTGTCACCACCCTCTTGGTGTGACATCTCATCCTCGGATGACTATTGTGCCTCAAATCATTTAAAGCATTCTCCAAAATCCCTTTGACCATATCCCAATCCTTAATACTTTGATCTCTCTTCAACCATGATTGGACTGGTGATCCCTTGGCCATTTATGTTGAGGCCTCCTCCTTCATAACCTATTTTAGAAAGAAACTTCATACCAATACCTTTGGTATGTTGCTCAAATACTGCAAAACATATGTTATGAACACAAACAAAAGGAATTTTACTTTAAATGCTTATTATCTCAAACTTTCCATCATCTTTTTAGCTTCTAATGATGATGAAGACATTGCAGATGACTCTAGCCACCCACTTTTACCAACTAGCATATGGTGTGAATCTCGGAGATTCTTGAAAAATGCACATGCATCATCTTCCTTATAAGGTCCATAATCGCTCTATGAACCATGGCCACATATTGGTTTCATTTTGGAGTTGTCTTTTGCTGTTACATAAGTGAAACTTTCAACAACTTGTTTCTCAAGCATGTGTTGCAACTGAAGGCACATTTGCCTATTCTCCTCTTCAGCCATTTATTGCATTATTCTCAACTAAATGTTCTCCATATGAATAGACAAATTCAGCTCTTCTAGCTCTTGGAGACTCTTCTTGCCCATTCTTGCAACTTGGTCAAACTAGGCTCTGATACCAATTGATCTAAAAATGGAAGAGGTAGTCAATTTCCTCTTCTACAAAAACAAACAAGGACCGTTCGGACGCTTTGCAAGGAAAAATGGGTCTTAACATAAAACAGGTTCTCCAAAATTTCTCTTTAAGTTATGAGTTATATTTCACATGTAAACTTAAGCATAAGCAACACAACATCACATAACTCATACATGCATACATGAAGAGTTCACCCCTCATGGGATACATCTCTGTGTCTACCAACATAGCTAGATCGCTCCTTATATTAGTGGAAAAAGGAGTACATAAAAGTTTTTTGATGAAACATGTGGCTATTTCCCCTTCAAGGAAATGTTCTCCTGCAAATAAATCTCACATAAAACAACAACACAAGGTATCTCCTACAAAGACCCTATACTTCAACTAAAAATGAGCTTACATGAGCATGAAAGAACTTCAATTCCACGTTGAAGAGAAAAAAACAAAGCTTTCCTCAACATGACATAGTGAGAAAAGTAATCTTGAGTTGAACCCTGAAAGTAATAGATGTTGCAGTAGACTTCTAAAGGTAAAAAAACCCCTATAAGGCCTTCTTCATGCTCAAATGCCTTCAAGAACTTCTCCGAAAACCCGATTGATCCATACACCCTTGAACTTGAACTTGAAAAAATTCTCATTAGATGTGCTCAAATCAATAAATAGAGGTCACCATTGGATCCAAAATATCCAAAAACACCCTAGTGGATTCTTCTTGAGCTCAATTTTTCCAAAAACTCCAAAATATATTTCTCTACAAGCCCTCCATGTAGTTTTGTTGTTATATGTCCTACAAATCGAACCAACAGACTAACTTTCCCACAAATCAACCCTATTTTTGCTAACGAGGTGACAATTCTTCCCTCTTATGGTGCCATTTGTTGGACACTTAAATTGTGCAATAAACCTTAAGGGTGAAAAATCAGGCAACATGGGCCATGTGGCTGCAAGCTGGGCCTTAACACCTGGCCCTGTTGACCTAGCCCCTTAATTGTTGGGCTACAGTTACATTGGCTCCAGAAGACCAAGGGCTAGGCCAGTGACCCGCTCTTTACACCAAGAACCCTCTTCCACGGCGCTAGGTCACATTAGAAGGAATAGAACCAGGACTGGTCCCTATTCCTAGCTCCCTACTGGTTTCCCTCATCACGGTCTTGTACAAGCTCATGTGTCCAGAGCCCAGGGCTTAACGACACATGGTCCACTAAAACTCTCTGTCATGGTCCCATACAGGACCATAGGACCAAGAAATGGGCCACACCTTAAGCCCCACACCCGCTGGTCATCTCCACTCTATGTCGGGGTCATATGGTGGTTAACGGGACCAGAATCTAAGGCTAGACTTAAGCCCCCGCTCCGTCAAGTGCTTGTTATCTTCGTTGTTGGTCATTTGGTACTGTAGGTAACTAGGGGCTGGAGACGACAGCCTGACCCCTCCTCCCATATGCATCCATTTGAAACTTCATAATAATTTTTTTCCCATGGTATAATAAGAAACACCCATGGACGAGTCAATAGAGAGTCGCACTATTAGAGTTGAGGTTGGGAGTTTGATCCCTCCTAGACCTCTGTTTGACCATACCAAATTTTATTAGTCATTGGGGTGCCATGTGGCAGCCCGTGATTGGGCCACATGGCACCATTTCATTGGTCCACACCCAACCAACAAAAAATCGACGAACCAGAACTTTCCGCTTGACGACACTCGGTTGGTCCATACCTACACAGTCACCCTGGGTGATGTCAACAATACAGACTCCAAGTCAACTACCCAATCAACAACGTGCTCCTTTCTTAAGTATTCGACCAAACGATTAGAACATAATAAGTTGAGAATACGATATTGGATTGAGGTGAAACAAACATTGTTAGATCCACAATTACAAGCACTTCGACTTGACTCTAGTTTCAAGACTGGGCACTTTCATTTTTGAGCTAAAATTTGATCACCTGATCACAAAAAGATTTGACTCCTTATGCTATTTATTACACAAGTAAAAATTTGACTCCTATAGAGTTAAATTATATAGTAACAAAAAATGAGTTTTTAGCTATTGTTCATGTCATTAATAAGTTTCGACATTATATTAGTGGTTATGAAACTTTCATTCATACTAATCATTCTGCTGTTACATATTTAATGAATAAACCAATTACTAATCGAATTATTACTAGATGGTTGTTATTATTACAAGAATTGAATATTACTTTTCTAGATAGGCTAGGAAAGGAGAATACAATATCTAATTTCCTTTCTAAGATGTAGAATGATAATATTGATACCTTGTAAAAGATATTTTTCTTGATGAATATCTCTTTGCAATGTCTACTAAAACTCCTTGTCTTTTAGATATTGCTAACTATTTGGCTACAGGAAAGTTTCCCCCATAACTATTCGCCAAAGGAAGACATAAAGTTATCAAAACCAGTGCTCCTTACTGATGGAAGAGGGAGAATTGTACCAAACTGGACATGATATGATCATCTAGAGATGTGTTCAAGAGGATGAAGTACCAGAGGTATTGAAAGTCTACCATAATGAACCACGTGGAGGACACTTTGCTGATAGAAGAATATCCTACACAATCCTCTTTTTGGGACATTACTTACCTTCTCTTTTTAGATATGCCAAGGAATTTGTCAAAAGATGTGATAATTGCCAAATAATGGGAAAACCTATTCCATTGGATGAGTTTCCTTTGCAACCTCAGGAACTTATAGAGCCTTTTGAAAAATGGGCTCTAGATTTTGTTGTCCAGTCAACCCTCCATATAAATAGAAAAGCTATATTCTTGTTTGTATGGATTATGTTATAAAATTGGTATAATCTAATCCACTTCTTTTTTCTATTGACAATTTTGTAGCTAAATTTCTTTTTGAGGATATTTTCACTCGTTTTGGTGTCCCAAGGGAAATTTTGACAAATCAAGGTGCTCAATCCGCATCCAAGTTGGTGCAAAAAATTATTGAGCAATATAAAATAAAACATCATAAATTCACTCCATTTCATCCACAAGCCAATGGAAAAGTGGAATCTACCAACAAGGCACTTGAAGCAATCCTAACCAATATTATACACTTACAGAGAAGAGATTGGGAAGAATGGATTCCATAGGCACTTTGGGCATACTGTACCACATGGGGAAACACTACTAGATACACTCCTTATGAGGTTGTCTATGGGAAAAAAATTTGCTTCCAATTGAATTCCAGGTGGAAACTTGTAGGACAACAACAAGGTTGGGGCTTGATTTATCTGAAGCTCAAAAACAAAGATTGGCAAAACTAAATGAGCTAGATGAGATCTGGCAAGTTGTTGTCTAAAGAATCAACATAGTTCAATAGCAGAGATGGAGATGACATGATAAATTCATCAAAGTTAAGAAATTAAAGCTAGGTGATTGGGCACCTCTTTTTTATTCCAAATTCAAGTGTTTTCAAGGGAAATTTCAGACTCACTAGCTTGGTCCTTAAGAGATATATACTATCTTTGATAATGGATTAGTTAGAATTAAGAATATTGATGAAGAAAATATCACTTCTCTTATTAACGGGCATAGGCTAAAGCTATATCATAAGCCCTTGAAAACAGAGGATTTTTTCAAATATTTGCAAAACAATTTTGATTTCAAGGACTTTGAAAAAAGAGATTCTTCTCCTCACCCTCTAACTAGATTGTAATTCCTTTCCTTAAATACAAGAGAGAGAGAGAGAGAGAGAGAGAGAGAGGAAAAAATAATAATAATAAGTATAGACATGAAAAACAACATTATTGGCATGTCTATACAAACAATCTTAGCTGAAAACTAAGAATTCTTGGCAGCTTATATTTTCACAACCCCATCTATTTTTCCCATTTTATTTGATTTTCCCTTCCCTTCTTTTTGCTAATAAAATTTTTCAGGTGTAATAAGTGCCTTTGAAACCTGGTTTTCCTCCAAGATTTCTCAAGAGTCATTAGCATCAATAAGGATTAACCACATAAGCATCAACAAAGTGTTCAAGAAAATTTATGAAATTAAGAAAAACAGCAACAAATTTTCAAATTTTGTAGCTCCATTCAAATTTTAGAGCTAGTGATAGACCTGCAAGGATTGTTCAGCCAGTACGCATCTTGAAGACATCATGAATGTTAAAAATGAATAAGCAACAACAGACGCTATGTACAAAGGATATTAACTTAATTTTCATTAAAGGAATTATAGATTTATGGGCTTGCATAATAATTTTGATACACCTTCCTTTTGAGTTATGACCATGTACTATAACCTTGACCACACTCACCATCCGATCTTTCTTATCATAACCACTTCATTATGATAAAATCCTTCCACCACATTCAAATGATTTAAAATATCCCAACAGTCCTACAAAAATGAATTGAATGAACTTGTGGGATATCATTAGTAAAAGAGGAGTTTCATTCATACTCAATCACCTATCTATTTTACTCATACCCTACTTGCATCAATATCACACATTCTCCACCATTATATTCACATTTAACTATCCCTGTCAAGAAAGAGGCAATTCAAGGGTGTAGCTTCTCTACCACCATTTGTGTTACTATTAGGTTTGAGCCACATTGAGAAAATTTTCTCAATGCTTATTAGAATTCTGGGTTTTGACTGTTTCATTTTCTTCTCGCATATACTTGTTCAATACCTCTAACTAGAATTTAGCTTCTTGATCAATAGTAAACATCCTAGCATATATAGTGCACATACACTTTGCAAGTACACGAACCTTGGTTTGACAATTTAATGACGTAATTTAACTATGAATTAAATTACCCAATAGGAGCATCAAAGACAAACCTAATTTAGCAAGATTTATAGGTGTATTTTGATATTCCAATAGTTAGATCCTTTTAATTTTTGTAGCCTAACTCGGCATCAATTCCAATAATGTTTTGGGGATGTGGGCTCCCATCTATAACTTATAGATAACTAGATTTCATGACTATATTAAGTTAACTGCAAAGGGATATTCTCAAATCATCATCAATATGTTAATTAGAATCAAAATGGTATCTCCTCCCTATAATATCTCTCGTAAGTGGCGTTTGGAAAATAATCTTAAGCTTCTTCTAAGTTCCATCCAAGACATTCTTGTTTTCTTTCCTCCCATGTGAAAAGATATGCCAATAATTTGCAGTCTTGTTGGCCAATGAAGGTGTCAATGGCTAAGGAATAAATATCATTTCTAACTATACTAACCTCCTAGAGCAGCCTTTGAAATCCAATTGTGAATGTCTAATACAAGTTGATCGTATCTCCCCTTATCGAGTGGTTAAAGGGGATCACAACCAAGAAATATGGTTGTATAAAATCATAAACATGCATATTGCCACATGATGGACTCAACACATCACACTCTAATGTCGATTGAATCATTATATTATTTTCATCCATATTAGTCATTTCATAGGGGGGAAATGGGAGGAATTAGCTCATATGACCATTTTTATCAGTGCATCCTAGTTTGGCGAATTGGGGTTTGAAACCTTCTAGGGGTAGTTTGAGGAATTTACACAAGCTTTTTGTATTATGAAAAATAGTTCTTTCTCTTGACCCCCTATATTTTTTCTACACTTAGATACTTTTCTAACAACATAAGAAAAACCTCGAATAAAGCTTGTATGTAAAATTTATTCCACTTAGAAGTTGACCTTCATGTTTTTACCACCATGACTCAAAAGGATGCCATGTCATCCTCATCACTCGTGAAAAATGGGCTATCCAGGTGACCATTATGAATAAGACTATAGAAGGGTTTATTTTTAACTCGTATATAAGGGTTGAATGGGTCAAATTTAACTCCTAGTTGGCTATTGAGTTGTGTTATAATTTTCCCCCTAGGAGGAAAATGGGTTTGATTCTATTCTAGTGCATTTTGTTCCATACTTTAGCATAATAGCGGAGATTAGATAAAGATAGAGAAGAATAAAGAGTGTCTATGTTTTGTATCACCCCATGGGCCGTAGGTCTCACTCCTTTGAATTTTTACCATATTCAAAGAAATACATAACAGAGAAGCCTCACCTTCCAAATGGGTTTTCTCCTGAAAGGGTTTCTCAAATCATATCTTGGTGTCTTATGGTTTGTGAGTGTTTTTTTCTATTTTTTATCTATTTTTTTCATTTTTCATATTTTACGTGCATAATAAGAACACAATAACTTAATACTAAGGAAAAATAAGGAAAAGTTAACCCTAATAGTGAATATTTTAGATTCAATAAATTTACATTAGATATATTGTGACAAACTATCTAGTGGAATATCCATTGTAGATTACATATCATATTGGTATCCAAATAGGTTTCTTTGGGTATATTATTGGGCATTGTAAGGGATCAAGTTTGGTTAAGTTGAAATCCATATAACCCTAAATATGGCCAACGAATATTTTAATAACCCTCAAGATCCAAAACATGAGATATTCGCAAAGTTGGAAGAAAAGGTTGTAGATATCAACCATAATATAAAGGTTCCAACTCGGAGGTCAAATAAGAGTGAAAATTGGGGGATTCAGAAGAACCATAAAAGGAGGCTAAGGGATAACTCAAGAGAGAAAAACCTAGATTGAGTTCCATGAACCATTCACAGTTTCTGTACAAGATGGAATTAGAGGTCGACATCATGCCATATCAAGGTGATTATGACACTTTGAAATTAAATTAATGGTTGCAGAAATTAGAGGTTTAATTTAGCATTTATCACATAGAGGAAGAACAAAAAAATTCTTTCACTTGTTTAAAACTAGATGTCCATGCCTTGACGTAGTGGGAAATACATACATAGATTGTAAGGATCAAGGGGGATGATATAGTAAGTAAGTAGGAGGATTTCAAAACTCTCATAATGTCCCAATTCTACTCTATCTGGTATGTAGAATACTAGTGGATTCGATGGCATTGATTTAGGAACAAAGAAGGGAAGATTGTATAGGAGTACACCATAAAATTGAGGAAGATAGAAATAATGTTGGGTACCTCTACCAATAACCAGATGTACTCCTTAAGTAGTTTGGGGGTCTACACAACCATTTGGAGAGGAAAAAAGATGTTGTTCAAGCCTAGAATGGTGGATGAGGTTTGTGTGCAAACACATTACCTAGAAAAGACAAGCTAGGAGAAAGGTAAATCACAGTGATCAAAGTAGAAGGAAAAATAAGAAGCTTCCAAGTAAGGGAAGAATAAATGGAAAGAGGGGGAGGAAGAAAGCATAGAAAATACAATGTATTAGTGAAAGTATATCAAAAAATATTATAATAATTGTAACATTGATGGTCAAACATAAGATAAGTGTTGAAAACTACATCTAGAACTCAACTTGATGAACTAGAAGAAGGAAAAGAAGAAAAAGAATACTATGGCCATAGATTCGAGTAATCAGGTTGAAAGAAAATTTGATGTGGATAGGAATCTAAGTAGCCTTTAGAAATAGGAAGAGAAGGATATGACCAAACTTGTCCATATAATGATACAAGTCAAGAAGATAGAAATTGCCACTATGTTAACTTAGGATCACAAATGAATATCATTCAAAAAGAGTTGGACAATAAATTAGGATTAGAGGTTTGATATTATCCTAGCCCATATCCATTGGGATAGGTAAATAAGATGCATAAATAAAGGTAACTAAATAGTACAAAACCTTATTTGCTATTACTGTTGATTTTATTGATCAAGTAGAACAAGATGTAGTTTCACTTGATGTATGTGGAATGGTGTTTTGAAGTCCCTATATGTACATGCAAGATGTAATTTTCATCTAGAGAGCCAACCAATACCACCTCATCAAGAATGGAAAATCTTTCACTGTCAATGTGCACAAGGGAAAGTCTAAAATTTCATTGGTAAGTTCCAACCAAGCCAAGAAAATAATCAATCATTACAAAGAAGTATGCTTTTTAATTTTAAGAGAAATTCAATCTATAGAAGTGTCAGTGAAAGAAAAGTCTCCCTTGAGGGGTGTACTAAGGAATAAATACAATTGGAAGAGCTTCTATAGGCATTTAAGGGACTGCTCCAAGAGCCTAAAGTGATACCACCCAAGACATAGGTGGAGTGCAGGATCCAAATATTGTTTGAATATCTATTTCCAAACTATGGGATATAAAGATGGTTTATATAGAAGCTAAAAAGATGAAGAAGCAGTTGGAACAATTAATGGTGTAGGGTTCCATTTGACCAAATACCTCACCATGTGGATCATCTATTTTATTTGTGCCTGAAAATGATGGGAATTTATGAATGTGCATTGATTACAGAGCATTGAAAAAAACAATGCTCAATAATAGGTACCCCTTACCAAGGATAGATGATCTGCTGGACCAATTATTTGAAGCAAAATACTTCATGAAGATGGACTTAAAATTAGGGTAGCACTAGGTTTGAGTCAGAGAATAAAATCACCTTCAAAACGAAATAAGGTTTGTATGAGTGGTATTCATGTTGTTTGGTTTATACAATACACCAACTATATTCATAAGCAAAGGAAATTTTAGGAGCTAAATTTCATAGATGGGCTAATATTTCATGTTTTTTTTCCAGAAAAGAATTCTCCAATTTCCATTTTTTCTAAAACTAATTCACCCAATTTTTTTAGCAAAAAATTATTGTAAAAAATCACCAAAAATTTATATAGGTTACATAAATCATTAGAAATTTGATTTTTTTACAAAACAAAAATCACCAAACATTTCGCAATTCACATATTATAGACTAGTAGGATTCACCAATTTTTCTACAGTTCAAGATACATTTCCATCCTTAAAATTTTGCTTGTTCATAAGGTTAATAAATGACATGTTACACCCTTTTCTAGATTGATTTTTTATTTTTTATTTGGATGACATATTGGTATACATTTAATGCAAGTTCTAGAGACATTAAAGAAGCACTAGTTGCAAGAAAATCTCAAGAAATGTGTTTTTTCACAACAATTCTTGGTGTATTTAGGATACATGATTGGTAGAGGAGAAACGAACATAGATATTTTCAAGATGGAGGCCATCATGAAGTAGATGGTGCCTACCAATGTGTTTTAGTTAAGGATTTTAGTTGGGGAAACATAGAGCCTAAGCAAATTCATAGCCTCATTTTAAATAGTAGAAACACCACTCCATGTCAAAACAGTAAGTGGCAAGAGTTTCTAGTGGAAAAAGGGTCAGCATAGGGACTTTGCAAAGTTAAAAGAAAAAGATCATTAATGCACTATTTCTTGCATTATTAAACTAGCAATAGCCCTTTGAAGTGAGAAAAATGTGAGTAAGTAAGCCATGAAAGTGGTGTTGAGGTAGGTATGAAGGCCCATATACTACCATTTTGAAGTATTTCATGGGGTGGTTCTCAACTACCCTACCGATGATAAGGAGCTTTATGCCTTGGTATAAGTTGTCAAAAAGTGGAAACACTATCTTATGTGAATGGAGACAATAATCCAAATAGATAACCAATCATTAGTGTACATGCAATCCCAAAGTAAGTTACAACAAGCCAAGCCTTAGAAGAGGATTATGTTTCTAAAGTTGTTTCATTTAGTGATCAATTACAAGAAGGGAAGAAAAAAAAAAGTTGTTAGACATGCTTTCAAGGCTACCCACATCAATAATTACAACGTTGGGAACTCTAATGCACAAGGAATCTTTCGCCCATGATGCATACAAAGAGGATTACACAAATAATGAGGACTTCAAGGAGGCATTTCAACAGCTACAGATCTATAATTGTGCACATGATGGTGACAACATGGTTTACTACCATCTCTATAATGTGTTACTTTACATGCTAAATAAGTTATGTATCCGTAAAGGTGAGTGAATATAACTAATCAGAGAGGCCCACACCTTCAAGGTTGCACGGAATTTTTTAGTAGGGAATGAAATGGCCAACTTGTAGAAGTATGTTTATTGGCTCAGGATGAAAGAAGATTTCGCTAGGTTTAAAAGAGAATGTATGCTTTTCTTTACCAATAATATCCCCTACATGTGCCTACTCATCCTTGGGAAAGAATTTCCAAGAACTTTGTGAGAGGATCACCTAGAAACAAGATGGGACATGAATACCTATTTTTGATAGTTGACAGGTTCAAAAAGATGTTGATTTTCATGACTCATAAAAATACCATTAATGGGGAAGAAGCCAAAAAAAAATGTTCTTTAGACATGTTTAGATGAAATTGGAATCTCGAGGAGAATAATTTCAAATATGGACACAATATTAGTGTGTTTTGGACTACATTGTGGGAGAAGATGGACAAGAAGTTAAATAGATCTACAATATTCCATCCATCCATATATATATATAGATATCAACAAACAAAAGTAATCAAAATGAATTTGGTGCAACTTTAGAGGGGTTACAATCAAAAGTATCTATTGTTAAAATTGTTTTGTGTAATTTCCACCTTCATGTCTGGATATTGCATATGGAAAACAAGGAGGAGTGAGGGATGATATTATATGAGATGTCGAAAGGGAAATAAAATTGTTAAGAAGATCAGCTAGATCAATCTATAGGTATAGGATACATTGCATAAACCATGCAAGAAACACAAGGCTAGGCATGCTCAACATATTGACCTAGATATAATCTAGGATACACAAAATCTAAACACATTAACCGACATAATCATTATATTCGATATTTTTTTGCAAATAGTTTTATTTATTTGGAGTATTGTGCCACTAAACAATAAGAAATTGATATCTTCACCAAATCCATGATAGAGGCAAAGTTTGAATTGACATAATGGCATCTTCCTCCATAAATTTTCCATCTCCATAGTCACTATTAAAGGGGAGTGTTGGAATATGTCACTTTGGAAGGTAATAATGTCTATGTTACGTTAGAATAGACTTCAATTTTATGTGAAAAAGGTATATCCCACATTCATCATGGAGTAAAATACCCTTGTAATATTTGTTATATAAATTAGTGAAATTATATTATCCCACATGTACCATGGGAACCTAATTTCTTAATAGCTCTTAGTACATAATATAGATTAGGGAGTCTCATAAGTCACACAAGAAAATATATGATAGTCTTATCATTGTATAGTGGTGAAGCATTTGTGATGGTGCTCTTTGTAAGATTGGAGATTTTTGAAGATAGTAAAGACATTATTACCTTCTCATACATTTAGCATGTAAATATGGTGTGCCCTATATTTTTTCTCTCCTTCATTATATTCAATAAATATTGTTATGTTGATAAGAGGTTAGATTAGTAAATATATAATTTGTTTATATTACTATGTGTATATGGATATTTTCAATATTCTAATAATTTGGTTTTTGGCTAGGTCCACATGTACCCCATGTTCATCCATGACATATATGAGATATTGGATTCTCTACATGACAAGCCATAACTTCTCTATATTGGCATACAAATTGTGTTGCTACATGGTGCTCATGACCTATTGCATGTGCTACAATGTTCCTCCTACATGTTGTTAAAAATTAGGATGTCATCCAAATATATGACCGCAAAAGAGTTTGTGAATGGCCATAGGATATCCTCCACCATCCTCATGAATGTTGTTAGAGCATTACTCAAGCCAAAATTCATGACCAACAACTCAAAAAGGCCTTCTTTAGATTTGAAGGATATCTTCCATACATCAATTTGTTCAATTGGACCCTAGTGGTAGCCTAATTTTAAACTAATATTACTAAAGACCCTTATGTTTATCAAGATCATAAATCTAGGGAATATGGTATTTTTTCTTGATAGTGATTTTTTTCAAGGATCTATAATCAAATATAAAGTATACATAACCCATCCTTCTTCTACACCAACACAATTAGGCTTCCACAATGCAAGGAACTTGGTTGAATGTGGTCTTTTTCGATTAGCTCATGAATTTGAAATTTTATTTCCTCATTCTCTAGAAGAGAGAGTCTATATATTTAACCATTAAATAAATGAGCACCAGGTATGAAGTCAATTGAATGTTTGACTTAGCAATGTGGATGCAATGACAAATATATCGCTATATTCTTATACAATCTTGTCCACATACTTTTTATGTGTAGAGAGGCCCCATGTTGAGGCTGTGGTGGTTGCAATGACCTTCCATTCACCTTCTAACTATACTATGAAAAGGAAATACTTTGTAGTATGAGTGATTACCTTTCGAAACTATTTTACTAAGATCAAGGAAATTGTGGTAGTTAGAACTACTTCTGGTACCCTATAAAGATGACCTCATAGAGTAGCAATGGAACTGTGGGGATGAGTCTCATAAAAAACATGACATTAAACATATAAGGTTATCCTAAATAACATTACAAAATTTTATTTGAGGGACATCACATAATACCTCACTTTTGAAGGGCTTGATGTTATAGGACAAGAAACATTGTTACCTAACATGAATGTCTTGTACTTAACTCAACCAACCAATGTCATATGGTTGTAAGTGTGGAGTTATCAACAACTTCAATCTCATGATGACCTTGGATAAGATTAAATTATTTGTATTTTGTTATAAAAAATTAAATGTAGTGGGGTCCCTTGCCACACATCTATGAATGGAAGAAGCACTTCCCCTCCTCTAAGTCCTTAGGCTCCTCTGAATCTTCTAGATGGATGTTTATAATTGTAAAGGTAGCATTGAGTTCTGAATTAATGACCCACTTTCCTTTATCGTACTCCAAATGAAAATATAAGTTAGATTCCATTTCTTTTTCTTTAAGATCAAAAAACAATTTTTATTTTGAATGGCATTGATCAATGTTATGCTAGGGCAATTTGTGGAATTCACACCACTTTACACTTTTCTTCTTTGACCTATATTTAATCTTTGCATCTTATATTTAATTTCTTGAGGTTGATTCTACTTTATTTGTCCCTTATTGAAGGAGTTAGGTCCACCTTTACCATTTTTTTTTTGTGGTGGATTTGTAGACGCATACTCCCACTTATTTGTTTTCATGAATTTTTTCTTGATTTTTCTATCATATTGGTAAATAGCTATTATCAAGGACTTTTCCAATAAATCCATCTCTATTTGGTTCTACTTAAAAGCTAGGTTCCACTTAGAGTCTCCAATACCCAACTCTAAGTGTAAGGTGTGGAAGAAATTGGTGTACTCTAGCACTATATAGTCTCTCTCCTAATGCAAAGTTTCAAATCTTATGTATTGGCCATTGGAGCTACCAAAAGGGTATAATTTTTCCTTGAGGATGTCAAAAATAGTTACCCAAGTGTGTTCTACTTTGTGTTCCATAGAACCATATCTTTATGTCTCTCCTATTAACCTTCCCTCCAATATTTCACATGGGGAAGGACTTTATGGAGCCCAAAAGTGATATTCACAATGATGGAATAGTTTTAGACAAAATAATAACCCTTTAATAGGTTTAATCATTTAACCAAAGCATTTTAATCTATTTAGCATTCAAATAAATGGATATCAAAGTTAACTTGTACATTGAAGGGTGTTTCACCTTGAAAATGCTTGCTTGTGGAAGGTTCCTAGGCCACCATTAGTAATCATTGAAGTTTGTCATGCGAGGTGATTCCTTGAGCAATAGCTTGATAGGATATCATAATCCATAATATCTCTTTTTTACCACCTTGGGAGGTATTTTGGGCTAAAGAGAGTAGTCATACTCAAGTGAAACTAACTCAAGACCCAACTCTCTATACCATGACCTCTTCAAGGACATATATTGAGAAATAATAAGGATTCTAGATTTTGTTTATAACACTGACCCAATTCATGTAGAGAATCAAATGAAAGGCATGAAAATTAAAGGAGAATACAAAGAGAGAAATACAATAGGGAGCTCAATAATGTATTGAAAACCCAATTTCTATTAATACATAAAATAGCAAGACATGATAGGACATAAGTTGGTTAGAATGGTCGTAAGTTATCTCTATGAGAGACACATGTGGGAAATTCTAATTTACAAGAAGCCATTAAAGGAGGTTAAAAGAATCAAATTTTAACATAAAGAAAGAACCATAATGGTACAAAACCCCAACACTAGAAGATGAGGTTCCAAAAAGTTGGTGAGCCTCAAAGTGGCTAAGTGACCAACATTTGGGGGTCTCCTCGATATGAAGTCCCAATTAGACCTCATACCATTTGGAGTAGGAGCCCCATTTGGAATACAACCTGATTGCTGAAGCAATGGGTTTTAATGATGTGCCTTGGCTACAATAACACATAGAGTGGTGTATTCATGACTTTGGTGAACAAGAGTGTGACTCTGCGGAGGGTCAAGTGAAATGCATGAAGGTTCAAACACAACAAAGGGAAAGTGAGTGAGCCCCTTAGAAGTCTGTAATAATGCACAACTTGAAAGGAACACACGAGTATAAAAGACATCATGAGTTAGCCTACAAAATAGTTCACAAGTTAACCATGATGAAAATAAACAACAACACGTAATCAATGAGATTCATACTAATGGAAACGAAATAATTCATAAGAGTTAGGAAAAGTGAAATAACATATATTGCAAACATAACCATAATAGTCCTACTATGTTCACAACATATGCATGAAAATGTGTCGGCTCTAATCTTTTATTAAAGTGAAAATTCCAAGCATACATATACCATTGACGAACCACTAGTCGTAATAGTGGCCCATGAATTCTAGACTTGCTCCTCCAAAGGGAGATACTCCCTCTATTCTACGGAGAAGGCAAGGCTATCAACAAAACTCACAGGCTCCTGATCGTAAGCTAAAATCCTAGCCAAAATCTTGGCTCCCAAAATCCCTTTACATGAGTTATGAGGACATGTTTATAACAAAAGGGGTGACTATTCATCTCCCTTTTGTGACTCTTGGACTTCTCTCATGAATCTTCGACTTCATTACAAAATGACTCTTCACATTACACAATTGACACTTGGAATTCTGCTTACAAATTAATTACAAAGAATATTACAATATAATCGTACCCATATTGGACCAAATCGAGTAGAGCCAACTAGATAGCCTAATAAGAAAAAGCAAGTTAAGATTGAGTTTGGGGCAACTCCAGCTCAACAAATTTGACTTGTAGGTTCTCGATCACATGATGTTGCCAAGTTTCATACTGCGCAATGACTTCCCCAAACTATGCGATGAGATCAAGATGGAAGCGAACTGTAACCTCCATGTCATCCAGGTACATGGATTTGGAACCAATCTGAGTTTCCTTCTTAAGCATGAAAAACATGATATTGATCTCTATAGGTCCACCAATGTACTTCTGCATGTTCTCCCTGTTCACTTCAAGATCTTGTCTGGTAGCGATTTGTCTAAATTGTTCCAAGTATTCTTCAAACTCCTTCCTAACCCAATTCCAACATTTGGATTCAGTGATTGAGCCAACTGATGGGATCTTGTGTGATTTCACCATAAATCCACAATGTTGTACAATCATGCATATGAGGCTTGAATATTTGATCAGGTGCTTAGTTTTTAGCTCAAAATTCAAAGTTCTAAGATTGGCTTGAAAACTATATGGCCGTGTCTGTCTCGTTAATACGATCGTAATGCAATTAGTTTTGTCAAAAATAGAGTTCGAATGAAGGCAAAAAGGCTCATTGTTCATTTTCCTAAACAACTAAAAAAATGCAGAATGGGACATAATGAAGACATGGTAATCCAGTCAACAGTCCAATCAGCAAGGGGAATCTTCTTCAGTTTTTTCCCAATGAGACTATGACAAGTGTCACCTACGGATTTGCCAATGTAGTTGTGTGAAAGGAAATTGCCTAGTTGGCTCCAAGGTGGAATTTGAATTTTTTTTAATTATTTAAATATTAGATATATAATTTTTATTTTATATTATATAGTTTTTAAGTATATATTACGTTATAATATTATATATTAAATATATTAAATTAATTTAAATTCGAATTGACCAAAGTTCTAAACTATAATATATGTAGCATATATTTAAATGGCAAAAAACCTGTATAGGTTAGGGAGAGGCGGGTTTTGAACACATAACCCCCCCCACCCGAAGCCTATGTTTTACCATTGTACTATATAAGCGCTGTTGTTTAAGTAATGCCACAAACATCTATTTAGTGCAATACAGAGCTGACGACGAGATTGGAGTCAGCCCTGCAGGCCAGCGCCCACCCGATGTGACCATGCGCTAGAATTGGGGGCTAGGGCTAGTGCTGAACGAGCCCCTAATCTTGCTTAACAACTAATTAATAACTTTTAAGCCTAATTAAACCCTTTATTAAGTTGGCAGAATTTATGGCAGAGCCACCATATCCGGAACTGCCACCAAACTTAGCAAACTTAACTGGAGTCTCCAGATTTAGCAGAGGTTTTCTAGGAAAAACTATTTGAGCCATAACTTACTCAATTTTTGACCAAATTGAGATGAGAAAGAAGTGCTATTAGCTAATTTGGGCGTTCTGAACTGTAATGTCCCTTAATAATAAATAATAAATAATAAATAATATAATATAATATTAAATAAATAATAAACAATAAATAAAAAATAGTAATAGTAATAAATAATAAATTAATTACATGCTCTAAATAAATATGAATAAGAATAAAACAGAAAAATAGTAAAAATCAGTAAAGCTATCAAAAAGTAAAAGCAAAAGAATAAAATAAGAAAGCAGTAAAGTTGCATGTTGACACATGGAGTGTGTGCATGTGGTTCCCCTTCCAATGTTTTCTCTATTTAATAGATGGTGAGGAAGATGATAGGCATTCCATCATTCCATGATTCCACCATCCATTCTCTTGGGAGAATAGTGTTATGAGACAAAGGATACCCTAGCAATAGTACGTTGATTGAGGGCTCCGGGGTGGCCAATTGTAGCAAGATTTTGTGCAAATGAGCCTACGGTTGGGTGTAGAGTCATCCCCAAGACTTTGCTATAGGTAGCAGAATTCAACTAAGCGTTCAACTAGTGTTCCACAGGTAAGTTGTCTCTCTTCACTCATATTTTTGTAATTGAATGTTAACTAGTTGATAAATTGCTTGTTGATTACAAATCACTTGATTAATATAATTAATTATGTGTTGTTATTTTGGGGTTGTTACATATGGTATCAAAGCTTCGGTTCAACTCTTAGGGCCTATAGATATTTTAATGTAGAAAAATTCAATCTAAATGATTTAACGAAAAAGAAAACTTTTGACTGTGGCTATGACTTGAAGCTTTTGACTCTAGTTGTGACTTATCACTCACATAATGTGGCTCTGCAAGTTGCGGCTACAACTTTTCTCATTGTCCCTCTTTGGCTTTGGCTCTATTCTCAATTCCGCCAAAAGTGCAGGATCTGCACATGCGGGAATTCCATTGACTTTATTGAAAGAGCACAATACACTGCTCACACCTTCATCCTTAATGCACATCTCACATGGTGGTTGGAAAGTATCCGTTATGTCTTGTTAAGTAAACATAGCATCAAAGTCAAACCGACTGAAGCTCTACCCAGAGTCAAGATCATAGGCAATGTAATGTTTGAATAGAAGACGTCATTTGGTGCAGCTTCAAGCAAACCCCTTTGCCTAGCTTAACATCGGCTAGTCGATAAAGCTAGTTTACACTTAGCTTCATGTGACCCTCTTTATCTAAAGTCAAGCAACGAATAATCCCAATGAAAGGCGATGCATTACCAACCTGAAAAAGTGCACAATCTCCGATGCTGATTTTATGGGCATCCTTAGAGAAAAAATTAATACTGGAAGAATCGCCAACTGTACCGTGACTTGGGACAGACAACATGTGCTGCTACAATTGTTGCACTTCACTCTGCCGCCCATGCATAGCCTAGCATCTTACCAATTTTCTCCTTTAAAGGAACAACATTATTATCTTTTTTTTGCATTAACCTTCTGAATTTTTTTTTTTGTTTCCCGGCTTAATAGCCTCCATTCTTCGCTAAACCAACTAGATCATAGCAATTCTCGTGAAATTTCACAAAGCAATTAAGAAAAGATGGAGAGAAAAAAAAATTCCTTAGGAGTATCAAAACGAGCTCGTAAATTCAAGATTTGTAAGGTTTCCAAACGGGAAAGAGAACGCGGAAGCTTTCAAAACCTAATCGAGTCGCAAATTTCTCCACCGACCTCAAACCTATGCCATTCAGGCAAGATTTTTTGGGGTTTCTCTCTCAAAAAAACAAGTGCTAAAGCTTTGAAATATGATCGAATGGTGGATTTCTTCAAAAATCTCGGTTCTTAATGTTTTCTACGTGTAGAAGATGCAATAATAGTACACCGTCTTTGAAAATCTACCACAAGGATAGATTTTGAATAAATCCCCAAACTGAACAAAATTTTTAACGGCGAGCTTTGAAAAACGGCTCGAATTGATCAGCATGACGACTCGATGCCAGATCCATGAAAACACAGCCGATTTCGCGGTGGATTCAACAACCTTTAAACAGTGTTTTATCTTCCCCTTTCTCTTAGGTTTTCAATTTTTAAGTTTGCCTCGCGTCTGGGTGATCTCCATGCCATGAATAGATCCTATAATAACCAGTGCCCAAAGTAAAATTTTGAGGTTGCTTTACACTAAACTCACAAGATTAACTGTGAATACAAGACTTGTGGAAGATTCCAAATGCCTCTGGTTTTATTTAATTGAATGTTCAGATTCCTGTTTGTTTGGTTAAATTGATGTATACATAATTAAAAAAAAAATACATGTTGAGCCGATCCACACAGGTTTTAATTTCAAAATTCGAAACGGGTCAATCTAAAAACGAACCCTCGGGTTTGGCATTCCCTCTTACTAATTCGTAGAAGTTTTACATGGAATTCATCTTTTAATTCCTCTACATCAGAGACATCTACATCCTTGATAGTGATGTTGATCTGAAAATCACTCGTGAATGATCTCAGTTAATTAATGAAGGTATTACAAACCCATGTGTTGGGGTGTGCCTATGTTATTTTAAGCAATGGATCAATAAGATTGTGAAATACCAGACATTTGAAACAGTAAGAGAAGCACAGTAAGAAAATACAAAAACATAACAAATTTAATAAGGAGTTCACCCAATCCTCCTGGGCTATGTCTCCTGGTCCAGCCTTCAGTGGTAGCCTTTTCTATTGTGTATTAAAGCAAAGTTTTTACAATGAGGATCTCAATTTGAGTCTCTCTTAATGGATGATGCTCAGTAGGGTGGTACTTGGATTCCCAAAGCCTATAGAGTACACAAACTCCCCCTTACCGAGTCTTGACCTTAGCTGGTCTCAGTGGTATGAGTCTAATTTGGTACTCAATACCTGACAAGTATACCCAGAGGAGTTGCTTGAACCTCTCAAGCCTTCTCTGGAGTTTACAGACTCTCGAAATCTCTCTGTTCTGTCTGCTCGATGCTGCCTTTGCTCTGCAGGTCAGCTCGGCTTCTCTGTTATCTACAATTCACTTCTTTCTCTATTCCTATCCCCCCTCTGCTCTTTGTTTGTTTGTGGCTTAAAGCCAATCTGGTCTTTGACTATTCGTTTCTGCTTCCTGCCTCTCTGGATATCCCGCCTATGTCCGCTAGAATTCCCCTGCTCTACGTCATCATCATTGTAAGACTTCACCGAGAGGCGGCCACCTGATTCCTCACGAACTGAGTGTTAGGTCTCTTTGAATGGTCATTGTTTCCATAACTTCAAGCTTGCCTACGAAACTGATTCTTCTGCCAGCTCAGCGGTCATGCCGGACCTCAAATCTCATGTACCTCAATCTATTTCCTCGTCAAATCCGGTCTTCCATCAGGTTGATTCTCTGTCGTTGATCTGGAGCCTCCAGATCCTATGCTCTCCATCTATATCGCGTGGGTAAGTTGCTCAACCATTACTCACGCAATGTAAGTGGTTTTCTCTCTCATCCACTGAACACGCGTCACCCAGTTTGTGGCATCACGCTGAACTTGGCAAAACCCGCTTACCACTCGAAGTGCACGTGATATCCTGCTGGTTTTGGGTACGGGACCCGCCTTCTGACAATTTCCGCATAGTTCCCTGTATTCCTCATGACCGAGCGCTCGGGACTTTCCTTCACTGAGATTTTTGCCCTGCGATACGTGATTAGCGCATATCAGAAACTGCCTCTGTTTTTGGATCTGGGATTCCAATTGCCAATTTTCATCCATGCGTAGTGTCCATGGGCCAACGGTCAGTGCGCTTTGACTGAGGGTCCTTGTTGTTCCGTGCTGACCACAAATCACCATTGTTCAGAAGTCATTTCTGATAAGCTCATTATTCATAAGATTTTGAAGCTTGACATAATTTGAAACAGTCATGGAAATGTTTAAGGATCCAATTCGGATCACGGCCTTCCCACTGAAAAAAATTTTGGACCACCAAAATTTGGTTTTCAAGCATCGACTAAGTGAGGGTATAGCTATCTCACTTGTCCAATCTCTATCCATTTTGCACTGCTTGGGTTCGAATCCTTGAGTCTAATCCTGAGGTACTCAACATCTCCCCTGTGCGTCATCCTCACCTTCCTGTCCAGAACTGTGTCGCCCTGCAATTCATTGAGATATTCAGGTAACAGATCATTAACAAAAGGCAATTGACTCTGCTCTTTGGGATCTTCAATTAGTGAAGGTTCAAATAGTCTCTAGCTATCTGCATTAATGACTGAGTAGATGTGCATGTAAGCTGGTAAATCAAGGTGAAAAACATTCTCACCAATTTTCTCAAGTATCTCGAAAGGTCCATACCTTATTGGCTTTAGCTTTTTGGCTTCACCTTGCATTCTTTCCTTGCTGATATACAACCAAACTTGATCACCAACTTGGAAACTATGCTCCATTCGATGCTTGTAATGCCTTGCCTTGTATTTGGCTTGTCTCTTTTCCAGCTGTTCCTGTACTGCCTAGTGAATCTCTTGGATTTTTTCAATGAACTTGGTTGCCTTGTCCACATTACTATGTCCATCAACTGCTATGTCTTTACCAAAGACAAAATCCAAGGGAGACCTTGGTGTGAAACCAAAACAGGTCTCAAAAGGAGATCTCTGTGTAGAAGAATGTTTTGCTCGATTGTAAGCATGCTGCACATAACACAATGTTCATCCCAAAGTTTGGGATGCTTGCTGCAATAGCCTCTGAGCAACTGGATCACTATCTTGTTGGCCACTTCTGTCTGCCCATCTGTTTGTGGATGAAAAGCTGTGCTTTTCTTGATTTTTGTGTCCATCAGTTTCCACAGACTTGACCAAAACTTCCCAACAAATCCGGTGTCTCGATCAGATACAATGGAAGTGGGTAATCCAAAATGAACCCATTCATGCTGAAAGAACAACTTTTCATTTTGTTCAGTTGTAATCTGTTTATTACAAAGTATCAAAATACACATTGTGCTGAACCTATCCACAACAACATATAAATAGTCATGACCTTTCCTAGATTTAGGCAGTCCTCCAACAAAGTCCATGGAAACACTTTCCAAAGGACGAGAAGGAACTGGTAGTGGAGTCTACAAGCCCAATTTTCTATTGCTGGGCTTTCTTTTAGCACACATGGCACACCCTCTTACATATCTAGAAACAGTCTCATTCATTTTTGGCCAATAACAAAATCTTTACTGTTGTGCAACCATTTTACTTATTCCAAAGTGACCTGATATCAAAGAAGTGTGTTCTTCTCGAATTATGTTTACTCTTTCAGTTTGTGGAATGCATAGCTTACCACAATGAGACAAGAGTCGACCCTTAACATGGTAATCCAATTCTTCTATTCGTTTGCATTGACTTAAAGTTGCATATACATCTTTAAAATCTATATTTTGAGCATATTGTTCAATGTAGCTCTCATGCAATACTGATTTATGCTTAAGTATAGTAGATGCATTTATAATAGGTCTAGATAACATATTTGCAACTTTATTGTGTATGCCCTTTTTATATCTGATGACTAAATGAAACTGTTGTAGAAAACCCATCCATCTATAGTGTCTTGAATGCTGCAACTTAGTTTGGGAGTGTAGATATTGAAGTGGTTGATGATCAGTGTGTATAATTGTCTCTTTGCCCATTAAGTAATGTTTCCACTTTTTCACACTTTGTACTAATGCATACAATTCTTTATCATATGTGGGATAGTTAACTACTGCAGAATCAAATGTCTTAGAATGATAACATATGGGTTTACCGTGCTGCATCAACACTGCTCCAATGGCATAGTCACTAGCATCTGTTTGGATCTCAAATGGTCTTTGAAGATCAGGTAGTGCTAGAATTGGTGTTGTACTAATATTTTCTTTCAAGGTGTCGAAGGCTTTCTGCTGTTTGCCTCCCCACTGAAACACCTTGTTCAATCTTGTTAAAGCATGTAAGAGAGCTATAATTAAGGAAAAGTTAGAAATGAACTTTCTCCAATATTGTGTTGCTCCTAAGAAGCTTCTAACTTCTGTAGCAGATTTGGGTTTAGGCCAGTTTACAATGACTACCACCTTAGAGGGATCTATCTTCAATTCACCACCCCCTACTATATGTCCCAAATAATTCAAAGATGTTTTGCCAAATTCACATTTTGAGAGTTTAACGTAAAGTTTTTCTCTTTTCAAAACATCTAGTGTCTGCTTAACATGCTTTAAATGTTCTTCCCATGTTTTGCTAAATATAAGAATGTCATCCAGATATACAATAACAAAATCATCAAGGAAAGGTCTGAGTACATCATTCATTATTCTCATGAAAGTAGCAGGAGCATTAGTTAAGCCAAAAGGCATAACCAGCCACTCACACAATCCCTGTTTTGTTTTGAAATCAGTCTTGCATGCATTTTGTTCTGCAACTCTGACCTGATGATATCCACTATGCAAGTCTAACTTGGAAAAATAAACAACTTCTTTCAATTGATTTAATAGATCATCTATGCGAGGAAGGCGATAATGATTTTTGATCGTTATATTATTCAGTGCTCGGTAGTCAATGCACATTCTCCACGAGCCATCTTTCTTTCTCACCAAAATGATTGGAGATCCACATGGTGATGTGCTAGGTCTGATGAACCCCTTCTCGAGCAACTCCTGCACCTTCTTCTTGATTTATGCATTCTGTAAAGCGGACAACTTGTACATTCCAATGTTAGGCAATGGAGCATCTTGCTGCAAATTAATATCATGCACTATTTCCTTTTTGGGTGGCAGACCTTTAGGTTCTTGAAACAAGATATCATATTCTGAAACAACTTTTTCTAAATGAGCTTGCTGTTTAGCATCACAACCCTCAAATACATTGGTTGTATCAAGTTTCTTTTCCTTTACAACCATCAATAAAAATTGTTTTCATGAATTTACAATTCGTTTCATCTACCCTGAGTTTATGAGAGTGTAATTATTCTTGAGCTTATGAGCTCTTACAAAAAAATCAATTCCATCTTTAACGAATAGATACTTGTTCTCAGCTCTATAGAAAATAGATTTTCTATCATACAAGTAAGGACTTCCTAAAACAATTCCACATATATCTAGAGGAACTATATCTAACTCAACCTCATCTACAAATGCTGACCCAAAAGAAAACTTAAGTTTGCATTGTCTAGTCACTTGTAGTTGTGCCTTATCAATTAACCAACCTAATGGGTATGGTTTCTTGTGAGGTGTAGTCAGTAATCCCAACTTGTTTACAATTGCTTCAGAAATTAAATTTACTTGTGAGCCACTATCAAACAAAGTATCAATCTTTTGATGCTTGGAAATAACTCGAATATGGAAAAGCTCATGTCTTTTTCTCTCATTTTCTTCATCATTAATAGATTGTGTAGAATTACTAGTAGATGATTCAGAATTTTTACCTTTTATACCTGTGGCTGCAATGGTCGTTTCATCTCCTGAGTCTGACCCCAAATCTTTCTGAATAGCTACAGCAGTATTCTTCTTCTTGCCCTCGAACTTCTTAGGTCTCAGCTCCGAATGCAGAATCCAATAGTGCTCATCATCATGCCCATCCTTCTTACAGTGAGTGCATGAAGACCTGCTCTTTTTTGCAGTGTTGGCCTTCCTCTCTTTCCATTTCTGTTTTCTTTTCTCCTTATTCTTTCTTGCAATGGGCTTGGATGATCCTCCAACTTCTGGGTTCCCATTCTTTCCTCTAGCTTCTAGATGCGTAGCTTGAACAGATACCTCATCTATACTAGTGGGATTAAACATGAGGATAGTGTGCCTCATGTAGTTGTGTAGACCACCTATGGACTTCAACGGAGTCTCAAGTCAGTCTAATGAAATTCCTAGAATCAAAGCTCTCTTCCTAAATTATTGGGTGTAACCTTGTACACTTTGCCCTTTCAGTTGGCGAAGAGTTTGCTAGCTCATCATGGCTTGTTGCATGTAAGTTAGTGGATATAACTGCTTTTTTATTGCAGAAACAAATTCACTCTAGACAGAAAGAATCTTACCATGTTTCTTCATGTTAGCTTGGGTCTTGCCTTCCCACCATACCAAGGCAATGCCTCCAAGGCATAGGCTGGCTAGCTAAATCTTACTCTTGTTTGAGTCGATACTCTGCACTCTGCAATAAACATCAATTTGTTTGATCCAATTATCCAGCTTCTCTGCATTCAACTCTCCATCATATATTGGTAAATCAAATTTAACATATAATTTAATAAAAAATGTCTTCTTTTTATGTTCAGAGCTATTAGGAGGTGTGAGAAAGTTTTCTTCTTTCCCTTTTCCTTTTGAGTGGTCATGGAGGAGAGACTCTTCTTCTCCTTTATCTTGTTTGGAGCTTGATTAATCTTCATCTTTATGTTTTCTAAAGTCCTTATACATTTTCTCTACCATGGACCTCATGGCTAGGAAACTATCTATAAATTGAGGGTTTGGCCCCAAGGGAATTTCTTCTGACATTTTCTTCTAAGGATAGACTCTTCCAATTTCCAGGTTAGTTTCGACCAACTATCCTTCTCCTAATTTAAGCTTTGATCTAGTTAGCATTCAACAACAAAATCTAGCTCAAGCTTGTCTAAACTTAAAAAACCTAGAAGCTCTGATACCACTTGATTTGAAAATCACTCGTGAATGATCTCAGTTAATTAATGAAGGTATTACAGACCCATGTGCTGGGGTGTGCCTATGTTATTATAAGAAACAGATCGATAAGATTGCGAAATACAAAGACATTTGAAACAGTAAGAGAAGCACAGTAAGCCAATACAAAAACACAACAAATTTAATAAGGAGTTCACCCAATCCTCCTGGATTACGTCTCCTGGTCTAGCCTTCAGTGGTGGCCTTTTCTATTGTGTCTTAAAGCAGAATTTTTATAATTAGGAGCTCAATTTGAGTCTCTCTTAACAGATGATGCTCAGTAGGGTGGTACTTGGATTCTCCAAGCCTCTAGAGTACACAGGCCCCCCAATACCGAGTCTTGACCTCAACTGGTCTCAGTGGTATGAGTCCAATTTGGTACTCAATACCTGACATGTATACCCAGAGGAGTTTCTTGAACCTCTCAAGCCTTCTCTGGAGTTCACAGACTCTCGAACTCTCTCTGTTCTATCTGCTCGATGCTGCCTTTGCTCTGTAGGTCAGTTTGGCTTCTCTATTCTATGCAATTCACTTCTTTGTCTATTCTCGTCCCCCCTCTGCTCTTTATCTGTTCATGGCTTAAAGCCAATCTTCTCTCTGACTATTTGTTTCTGCTTCCCAGTTCTCTGGATCTCCTACCTTTGTCCACTGGAATTCCCCTACTCTGCATCATCATCACTATAATGCTTCACCGAGAGGTGGCCACCTGTTTCCTCACAAATTGAGTGTCAGTTCTCTTTGAACGGTCGTTGTTTCCGTTACTCCAAGGTTTCCCACGAAACTTATTCTTCTGCCAGCTCAGCGGTCATGCCGGACCTCAAATCTCATGTACCTCAGTTTATTTCCCCGTCAAATCTGGTCTTCCATTGGGTTGATTCTCCGTCGTTGATCTGGAGCCTCCAGATCCTACAGTCTCCGTCTATATTGCGTGGGTAAGTTGCTCAACCGTTACTCACGTGGTGTAAGCGGTTTTCCTGGTGTGTGGCATCGCGCTGAACTTGGCCAAACCTGCTTACCGCTCAAAGTGCACACGATATCTTGCTGGTTTTGGGTGCGGGACCCGCCTTCTGACGATTTCCGCATGGTTTCCCTATTTTCCTTGAGACCGAGTGCTCACGGCTTTCCTTCACTAAGGGTTTTGCCTTACGATATGCGATTAGCGCTTTGCCGCTAATCGCGTATCAGAAACTGCCTCTGTTTTTGGATCTGGGCTTCTGATTGCCAATTTGTGTCCATGCGCGGTCTCCATGGGTCAATAGTCAGTGCGCTTTGACCGAGGGTCCTCGTTGTTCCGTGCTAGCCACAAATCGCCATTATCCAGAGTTCATTTCTGATAAGCTCGTTATTCATAAGATTTTGAAGCCTGACATAATTTGAAACAGTCATGGAAATGTTTAAGGATCCAATTCGGATCAGATGTAAAATAGTCCCTTCGAATAACTTTTCATCGTTCTTCACCAAGTTCGTTAAATTACTCAAGGCAGCATTTAGGACTGAGAGTAGCATATCTTCTTGCTCTGTTCTCTCAAAACTCCCCAATCCCTCAAAGTCCATCAGTACATAGAGGCAATTTGAATCCATCCGCACTGTCATCCACACTCCATCAGTGCATCTGCCCCCTGCTACATCAAGAAGGGAGCCAGACAGATGGTTTAGTAAGTAAGACTTGCCGCTACTTTGCTTTCCCATTGATGAGATCACCATGATTTTACCATCCCACTGACTCAAGACAGCGTCATATAAGCCAAAGCGGAGCAAGTTTGCTAGCGATATGCTATCTGCATAAGTGTGGTGCAGAGGTATCAGAAGTCCATCAAGCAACGGTTGGAGTCCATTGTTTCCAGCCCGAGCTACTTGGATGGGTACAAGACAAATAACTTGATAGATCCAGTTTCCCAGCAGCCTCTTTTTATAAGAAGGGAACAAGACAACTACACCATTTGAGTCCCAGCTTTTAGACATGATAACTTGAAACTGAATCTTGAGATTTGAAAAATCTTTTCCTTTTTGTTTCTCTAATTGCTCAATTAGAAGCTGAAAGTATTCTTCAGATTTTCTTTGCCCATCATCTTTTCCAAGCATATTTCTTGACTTCAACAAAACATGTGTCAGGCCAGGGTAACTCCAAAATGAGCGGGAGAGAAAACTAATATTATTATTCATTAGCTAACTCATATTTATATACATAAATACAACGGATCAGTTCATCTTCCTGATGACTGTCCAGTTCACCCATCCGTTTCGGATTAGGTGTCAACATTCCCCCCCTTAATCTGAAGGGATGTTGGTGAGTCCAAGCATCGTTCTGAATCTTTCAAGCTTTTCTCTTCCAAGCGCTTTGGTGAAGATGTCTGCAATTTGCTCGTTTGTGGAACAATGACGGAGATGGATTGTTTTGGCCTCAACATGATGTCGGATCAGATGATATTTAGTATTGATGTGCCTAGTACGATCATGGAACTTTGGGTTCTTGGCTAACTTTATTGCAGATGTGTTATCAATCATGAGTGGAGTTGATTGTATTTGTTTTACTTGCAAATCTTCAAGAATTTTCCTGAGCCACACAATTTCTTTCGTTGCTTCAGCTGCTGCCACATATTCTGCTTCTGTTGTGGAATCTGCTGGTACTGATTGTTTGTGTGATCTCCAGGAGACAGCTCCCGATCCAAGACTCATAGCATATCCTGAAGTAGATACCCCAGTTTCTTTGTCTCCATCGGAGTCTGAATCAGAGTATCCAATCAAGTTGAAGTTGTCCACCTGTGTATACTTGATTCCAAGGTCTTGAGTTCCCTTCAAGTACCTTAGAACTCTTTTTGCAGCAAACCAATGTCCCTCACAAGGATTTTGCATAAACCTGGAGAGGATTCCAACAACAAATGAAATGTCTGGTCTGGTAGTAGTGTGGTAGATGAGACTTCCTACAAGCTGTCTATACTTTGTTGCATCCTCAAATTCCTTTCCTTCAATAGACGTGAGCTTCAAGTTTTGTTCCATTGGAGTACAAAGGGGATTGCACTCTGTCATGCCAAATATGTTTAACAAATCTCCAATGTATTTCTTTTGAGAAAGAAATATGGACTTTGGATGTTGGGTTACTTCAATGCCAAGATAGTAATGAACATAGCCCAAATCAGTCATTTCAAAAAAAATTCCTAATTCTTTCTTTATGGATGCAATATAGCTTTCATTGTTCCCTGTCATTAAAACATCATCTACATATACCACAAGATATACAACTGTTTTGCCAACTTTCTTGATAAATAAAGTTGCATCATCAAGATCAAAATGATTGAAGTTGAGTTTCAGAAGATGCTCAGCTAGTTTTTCATACCAGGCTCGTGGTGCTTGTTTGAGGCCATACAAGGACTTCACAAGTTTGCATACTTTGTGTTCATGTCCTTTCATAGTAAATCCTTCAGGCTGGGACATAAAAACATTCTCTTTTAGATCTCCATTCAAGAATGCAGTTTTTACATCCATTTGATGGACTTTCCAACCGTTCTGAGCAGCTAGTGCAAAGAGTGTCCGGATGGTGGCCCATTTTGCTGTGGGGGCAAAAGTTTCCTCATAATCGACCCCTTCCTTCTGTGCAAAACCTTTTTCCACAAGCCTAGCTTTGTGCTTGTCAAGTGAGCCATCAGCTTTGTACTTGTTCTTGTAGACCCACTTGCAGCCAATTGGTTTGGTTCCAAATGGAGGATCAACCAGCTTCCAAGTGCCATTCTTTATGAGGGCATCATACTCCTTCTGCATCGCTTCTTTCCATTCATCATGAGAAGCAGATTCTTTGAAGGAAGTTGGTTCAAAATCTGTAGACAAGTTCAATTCACAATCATAAGTAACATCCATATCAACAGGTAAATTAGAGTTATCTACATCACCTCCATCTTGTCGGTTTGTATTTCTGGTTCCTTTTTTTCCAATTTCATCAGGATGAACACTTTCAAGTGTCTTTGTCAGCCATTTTGGGGGACCTTTCTGAGATGGTCCAGGCTGCTTTGTTGATTGAGTTGGGTCTGAATCAAGATTGAGTCTCCCAATTCTATCAATTACATCACTTAAAGCATCATCCGTTGTTGGAGTGTCATGCAGGGGAGATTGTTCTTCAGAAGAAGATTCCACATGTTGATCTAGTATAGGAATCCCCCCTTCAAGATGTGGAATCTGATTATCGAACTCTTGAAATGATTTCGGTTGTGTGAATCTATCCAAGCGATCAAGTTGCCGCTCAACAACACTGTCAGATTTGGATGATTCAAGAAAAATGACATCTCTAGATAAAACAAACTTTTTATTTACTTCATCATAGAGGTGGTATGCTTTAGATGTGTTTGAATACCCCAGGAAGATACACTTACAACTTCTAGCACCAAGTTTGTTTCTATGTACCTTTGGCATTAAAGCATAACAGGTGGAACCAAAAATCCTGAGATGTTTTACCGAAGGAACATGTCCATACCACAATTCATAAGGAGTCTTGTTTCTTATAGCACTAGATGGACATCTATTCTTTATATATGCAGCACATAGAACAGCATCAGCCCAAAACATTGTCTTTACATTTTTGAAGAAAAGCATGGATCATACCATATTCAAGATTGTTCTATTCATTCTTTCTGCTACACCATTCTGTTGAGGATTATAAGGCACAGTTGTTTGATGTTTAATCCCATGTTGGCGAAGATAGTGTTCAAATTCATTTGATGTATATTATTTTCCATTATCAGTGCGAATAGACCCAATATGAGATTGTGCATCATTTTCAATCCATTTATGAAAATTCTTGAATGTTTGAAAAGCATCAGATTTGTTCTTCAATAAATAAACCCAACACATTCTGGTGTAATCATCAATAAATGTCATGATATATTTATTTCCATTTGCAGAAGAAACAGGCATTGGACCACATAAATCTGAATGAATGAGTTCAAGCTTCCTATGTGCTCTTGAATTTGAATCATGAAAAGACTGTTTGCTATGCTTTCCTAGAATGCAAGCATCACATTGCTTATGTTTTCTAAGAATTGTAGGCAAACCAGCAACACCATTTTTCTTCAACAAACGGAGACTATCATAGTTTAAATATCCAAATCTAGCATGCCATAATAAACTTGATGGAAGTGTACCTTCTTCATGATGAGAAATATATGAAAAATGTTGTGCATGAGCAGAGGTTCCTTGCAGTTTAAGAAGTCTTTCTTCTTCTATACCCCTCATGACAAGTGAATGGTCAGATGCCTTTCTTACCTCAAGCTTTCCATAAAACATATGAATGGAGTGACCTTGCTGGCGGATGTGGACCAGGGACAGCAAGTTTCTTTTGAGCTGTGGGAGATATAGAACATGATCCAGAAGAAAGTCTGGAAGACCAGGCAGTTTAAGCCTGATTGTGCCAAGCCCTGATGGCTTGATTTTTGACTGATCTGCAAAGTATACTGCTCCATCAACATTATCAGTGAAATCTTCAAAAAAATCTTTCCTATGAGTCATATGACAGGTTTCTCCTGAATCAAGCAACCAGGCATTTTTCGAAGAAGAAAGTGAAGCATTAAACAAATCTTCATTTACTCCAATGTTACATTGTGCCTCAATATAGTGAGCGGATTCAGGTGCTTTACCTTTGTCTGTGTCATCCGTTTTACCTTTCTGTTGATTTCTTCTCTGCTCAATTTTGTCCCATGGTAGCTTGCATGTAGAAGCATCATGTGATCCATTTCGTTTGCAGCGAATGCAATGGAGATCTGCCTTTTCTTCTTGAGAATGTCTGCCCCCCCTGCCTCTGAAGTATCTTCCTCTTCCTCTTCGTCCACCTCTTCCTCTTGTAGAATCTTGAGCAGGATGCTTTTCTTTATGAGCAAGGCAAACAGTCTCTTCAAAAGATTCAGGGACTGTTTTCTTTCCAAAGGCTTTCTCTCTTTCAGCAAACTTTTTCACAAGAGACTCAAAGGTTATGTCTTTAAGATTTCCATTTTCTTGTAAAGACTCAAGATAATTAGAGTAGGTAGGATAGAGTGCTTTGAGAAAGGAAATAAGAGAGATATCCAGCTCAACCTTAGTGGATTTAATATCATGCATTATAGACTTTATTTCAGATGCAAGAGCAAGGGGATCATTATTTTTCAGTTCAAGAGTGAAGAGTTTAATCATGAGCTGAACAACTTCAAGTGCAGAATGAGAATCATAGAGTTCTTTCAGCTTTTGTAAAGCTTCAAAGGCAGTGGAATAGGATGAAATATGACAACTTACTTCTTCATTTACAGATGCTGCAATCAATGCATAGGCTTTGCTGTTCTTGTTTTCCCAAATGACAAGTTCTTTATCTGATGTAGGCTGCACAGGGTCTTTGTCTTCTTCTCCGACACACACTCCTTTCCACAGCTCATTGTAGATGAGGGTGTGTTTTACCATCCGAGACCATTCAGAATAGTTCTCCTTGCCAGTGAGAACTATTCCGACCATAGAGATGATTGAATGCATTCTGTAAAAAAATATCTCTGCTGATAAAAAAAACTTTCCTCACTTCAATATCACTTTAATGCTTTAACTTTTCAAAGCAGCATTATCATTCAAATGATAAAAAAACTGTGCAATATTACAACTGCTTTGAATGAACAAAACTGTGCATAGGCATTCAAATCAAAGGCTGATGATTTTAAATCCTTTCATCAGCATCTCCAAGTCTTAAAAAACTATAATCCTCTGAAACAAATGATGTGTAGACAGGCTCGACCCCCTTAAACAATGTACATATATAAATGCTGCACACATTACAGGAGTTTTCAACGTTTCATAGATAAATGCTGCACCATCCAAAATCCTAGATGACCTTCTCAATTTCTAAGTCAATTGGTTTCTTAGCTCCAGATCTTTAATTCGGCATCCACATTAACATGTAATGCAACTCAGAATGACAGGAACAAAATGAATGCTTTCTCAAATACAATGAAGCTCTGCTTGGAAATGTGCTCATAACGGAAATCTTCAAAATCTAAGCTTTAAAAATGCAGAAGAAATTGACATGAAATAATCCGATCACTTATAAAGTTTCCAGACTGATATTTCTGGTTTCTGGAGATTTAAAAGCTGTATCAGATTATTAATTTGTTTTGAAAGTGTACCAAAAGCAAAATTTCCAATCTTGCTGCAAAGGAACTCTTAGATCTTCTACCGCCAAATTATGGCCCGGCTCCACTCATAGAGAGTCTATGGATAAATAGTTCATTCAGTACCTTACATTACAGTAGAGAACTAAGCCTGCAATTTTGAAAACAACGTAAAATATTTAAGCCAGACATACCCAAAACCGGAGCAGGCTTACACCAACAAAAGCTACAAACCACGAAATCTTGGGAAGGCGTGAGTAGCGGTAGCGGGCACAACATTCAAAAACGCTGAAGTAGAACGGTTCTGGTGAAGGTTAGGCATATCGGTAGCCTGCCCTTCCTATCTTCTCTTCAACGCAGACCTTATCTCAAAAAACGGTTACTGTGGGTGATTACGGACAGTCGGAAATTTTGAAACCCAAAGCAACAGAAACAATGTATATACGCAGAGCTATCTGGAATCACCAACCGTGAGCAATCGTTGGGGCGTACAGACATAACCAAGCACATTCTTCATCTTGAAAAAATTAAAAACAATCACAAATGCAACTGCGTAAAGTATTTGGGAATGGAGTCCGAGGTTCACGTCCGTTTCAGGCAGTATGAACGCATCAACGCTTATGGTGCAGTCAGGGCAGGCAGAGGCATTCAATATCAATTCAAAATCAGAAACGCATCAGGGAATCAAAGTCAGAGTAGCGCTCAGGATGTCAGAGCAGAGCAGCGCTCAGGAGAGAGCAGCGCTCAGGTATGAGCAGCTCTCAGAACAGCAGGAGTTACAACTATTTCTGGGACCTGTGCTCTGATACCATGTCAGGCCAGGGTAACTCCAGAATGAGCGGGAGAGAAAACTGATATTATTATTCATTAGCTAACTCATATTTATATACATAAATACAACGAATCAGTTCATCTTCCTGATGACTGTCCAGTTCACCCATCCGTTTCGGATTAGGTGTCAACAACATGGAAGGTAAGATCCCTGATACTTCCTCTACTGAGTGCAGAACTAACAACATACTTATCAAAAATGTGATAGATATAGTCTAAGTAGCACATGTTTTATGAGAGTCCTGGTCCATGGAATCTTTTCAATCTCTTTCCGGATTTGACTTGAGTTTAGCTAATTCTTGAAACTCCAAAACTTCTGTAGCTAAAACTAGATTCAATATATTAGAAGAAAGAAAGCCAGTGACAACATTGGAGTATACAAGGTGAATCTAACAACCATAGTATACAAGCTTCACCTTGAAATCAGCAACTTCTTCAGCAATTTTATCCAAGGAAGTGTTTTTCAAAAAGGACATGGCATCACCTAGCATGTAAACATTGAGCTCAAATTTTGATGAAGCCTTGCATAAAGCTTGAGAAGTTTCTTGAGAAGAAGATGAGATAATCTCCTCTTTGTGGTCTGAACACATTGTAGATTTCTGAAAAACAAAGAGAAAATAACCATCCCCTGAAATGCATCCATTTAAAAAAACCTGAAGAGAGAGTAATGTACTTAGGCTTCATCAAAGGCTGATGATGAAGTTCTACCACCCTAACCCTATTCATGTCATCAACTAGAAGCAATTTTTCTTTCCCAGGAATACATTGCATTCTATTATATTTGTATTCCCAGAAAACAATTCCAACATAATTTCAACACCTGTCCAGTGTATATTCTAAAATGATTCACCAAACCTGTATATTAAAACCTTGGACACTTGAGCACCATATAAAGCCAGGAATCATGTACCTTCTTCAAAAGCTACCAAATCAAAACCCCGTTTAAATGTGCGAATATGATTGCTTCCACACAGAAATGGTCCTAGCTTTGGGGAGATGTACAAGTTCAGCCCATTACGTACTTTGTCATGGATAAAAACCAGCAACTCACCAGATCTCAGAAATGCCACCTTTTTAAGATCTTCTATCTCAGGATCACAACACACTAATTCAAATGGTTCTGAGAAAGATGGGATAATGCAATGCATAGAATTTGAATTTAACTCTTCCAAGTCTTTTTTCTTTGGTGCCATCTCTACAACCATCCATTGTATACTGGGCTTTTCCTCTTCTTCACTTGAAAATTTCAAGCTTGCCTCCAAATTTCCAAGTCTCATAAATGACCTTCCAACAGAGAAGCTTTCAATATACGCACGTCTTCCAACCACTCTTCTTTGGGATAGATTTTCCTTTGTTCGAGTAAGAAAAAATTCTCGTTCATTTTTGAACTGCTGCTCCTGAAGCTTTTCCGCTGCCTCCTTTTCAGATTCAATATTTTTCTTCAGCCAAGGTAGCATCTATTTCCTAATCACTGACCGGACACTCAAGCTGAATTCTTCTTTCCCATCTCTGTAGATGGATGAACAAAGCTCTTTCTATGTGTCAATAGTAAAAATAGCACTGCTCGAGGTCGCGTCAAGGTTAAAATTAGAAAACTTTCTTTGGCATTGCAGATAGGAATATTGCAACTTTGGTGAAAGGTTTGCTTTCACATATTCTAATGCAGCCAAAACAATATCAAGGCTACCAGAAGTAAGAAAAGTCTTAACATCATAAATATCAAAATTCTTTTCTTGGTCTAAAGTGTCATCGCTCACGAGGAAAGCCAACAGAAGCTGTTTTTCAATGAAATATCCTTCAGTGATCAAAAGTTTCTCCATGATAGGCTGACCAAAGCTCTTCATTTGGTCCAAAATGCCATTGCTCACAAGGAAAGCTAGGAAAACAATATTCTGTGCTACATTTAGTAATTTTTTTAGGAACCAAAGGTTTTATCCAATCATGGAATGCATTGTCTGAAACACGGATGACTTCTATAACCCCGCGTAACGGCTTTATGTTGCTTCCAAATTGAAGAAAAAGATGCTCACCAGATACTACAGTGCGTTTCCTTATAGATCCATCTTTTGTAATAGGCAAAATCTTTGCCTTCTGGTTTGTATTGTCACCTTCACCTATGTGCCTCAATATAATCTCTTCTTCAAAGAAAATTAGGTGGCCAGACTTTTCATATTTTTCAATGATAAACTGTGATTCCATCCCAGTGGAGGGTATTTATTTGAATAGGAATTTCATCATCTCCAATATGTTCCCTGTCTCTAGATCTAGATGTTGAGTCAGGGATATATCAAATGAATTTGCAGTACTCAGGTAGAACTTGGAGAAAATTCTGCAAGATTTGCTCCTCTAATTCATTAAGCTTTGATTTGATGTTGCACTTCCGTCTTTCCCTATGGTGACCTTGAATAGTATTCTCCAAGAAATCTTAGTTCATAGTTGAATGTTTGTAAAGTAAATGAAATCGATTTTTCTGATGAATCATGATAAGAATGCTTATAGAGTATTATTCTATATTTGATAAGTATTGAGATGTTTCTCATATTGATGATGTTTCATCATATGATGGTATGAGGGTGATCATGCACATGTGGTTCATATTTATATAGTTGTTACAATAGTGATGATGTATCCTTATGATGATGCTAATATGCATAGGCATTATGATGTTATGTCAAGTTATATTAACATATTCATTTACTACGTGATGATAGGTATTTAATGTTGAATACTCATGATAGATATGATATGCATAACGTGGCATAGGAATTATGATGCTATAATATGAGGTTTCTTGACATGTGGTTCATTTATTATGTGAAGTCATGATATGTCTTTGATGCAAATAGGTTGATGTATAACTTATGATGGTATTTCATGAGGTGAAGCATGTGATAGTTGCGTACAAATTTATGACATGCATGAGCATGCATTTCGATATTAGTCATAATGTTATGATTAATAATGATGAATGTTACATGATGACATGCAAGACTCAGCATGTGGATTATTTTCTATGATACTATGATGCTATAGATAATGCATTGGTTGCATGTTGAGGTGTGATGATTGACAGGACTCCACAAATGGGCCGAGAGGGCTGGTTTATTTGATGATCTCGTGTGAGCCCATACGCACGAGGGAGAATAAGTAACACCATATGGGCTAGGGACAAACTCAATCAACACTACATATGCCAGTGGTTCCTTTGTCTTGTGTATCTCTTGTAGGGCTATGGGACCATCTTGAGGAGGCCAAGTGCCTGATGTTCTAGGCTAGGCACCTAGTATTGTATTGGGATGCCGAAATCTGGTAGGGGTGTAACGACTTCGATGCCTAGGGTTGTGTGCGTTAGTAAGTTGTGGAGGTAGTGGGTCAACCTTGCGAGATGCCCAGAGACATTGAGCACTGTACCGGATGCCTGCTTTGGGGCCTTGGGGGTAGATGAGGTCTAAGTCGAGATCAAGCCTTGGGGCCAGCCTTGGACTAGGATACAGACCGAGGAGGCTTATGCCTAATTCTGAAAGTGGGAAAAAGGACAGAGATTCCTTGGGATTTCCCGGGTGTTGTGAAACTTTTGATGCCTGCTGGTTATACTAGTTCAGCAGAGCATATTGGGACTATTACATGAAGTAATAAATAACAAAATAAATGTAATTTCCCTTAATAATAAATAATAAAAACTTAACTTCGGGATGAAGTTCCTTAAAGTGGGGAAGTATGTAATGTCCGTTAATAATAAAAATAATAAATAACAAATAATATAATAAAATATTAAATAAATAATAAACAATAAATTAAAAAATAGTAATAGTAAATAAATAATAAATAATAATAAATTAAGAAATTAATTACATGCTCTAAATAAATATAAATAAGAATAAAACAGAAAAATAGTAAAGATCAGTAAAGCTATCAAAAAGTAAAAACAAAAGAATAAAACAAGAAAGCAGTAAAGTTGCATGTTGACACATGGAGTGTGTGCTTGTGGTTCCCCTTCCAATGTTTGCTCTATTTAATAGATGGTGAGGAAGATGAGAGGCATTCCATCATTCCATGATTCCACCATCCATTCTCTTGGGAGTATAGTGTTATGAGACAAAGGATACCCTGGTAGTAGTATGTTGATTGAGGGCTCGAGGGTGGCCAGTTGTAGCAAGATTTTGTGCAATTGAGCCTACGGTTGGGTGGAGAGTCATCCCCAAGACTTTGTTGCAGGTAGCAGAATTCAACTAAGTGTTCAACTAGCGTTCCATAGGTAAGTTGTCTCTCTTCACTCATATTTTTGTAATTGAATATTAACTAGTTGATAAATTGCTTGTTGATTATAAATCGCTTGATTAATCTAATTAATTATGTGTTGTTATTTCAGGGCTGTTACATGAACACATTGGTGCAGGTATCAAGAGCCATAGATCTTTTTAAACAATTGTTTTTTCCACATTGAGCTAATACATAGGCCCAAGCCATGGAGGCCGGACCAAGGAGATGTAGCCCAGGAGGGGTGAACTCCTTCATAAAAAAAACTATTTTGATGTGTCTCTTTGATGGTTTTCTACACTGTACATGTTTGTTGTTCATTATTAATTTTTGAAGCTATTTTTCTCATGAATGTCTTGTTTAACTTAAGGAAATTTACCTGTTTGTAAGTACCAACAACTAAGGAGACCTCAACACAAAAAGCAAGAAGCAAGCACATGTTTATTAATCTGTAATTCTTATTAGCACAACAAAACTAATCATACAAATACAGATCTAGTTGGTATTAGAGCTCAAGGTTGAATTGCTTGCTTGCTTGACTTTGTGCATGTAGGGTTTTAATGGTTGTAAAATTGTGATGCGTACAAGGTTAAAGTTGCATAGAGGAGAAGGGAAGCTATTAGTTGCAACTCTTGAGGTAATGGCCAGAGGAAGAAGAGCCACAAGGCCACAACCTCCAACACCCAAAGTTCCAATTCCAGCAGCACTTGAAGCTCCTCAATTTTTGCCTTCAATTGAGATTGAAGAGGTACAATCAATACAAATTTATGAGCCTGAATCCATAGCCATTATGTCTGGAGAAAGAGATCCTGGAGGTCCCTCTTTAGAAGAGGAAGAATTCAAGAAAGATTTCTACACTTTGACTGAGATGGTTAAAGTCCTCTTTGAAGAGAGGAACACCAGAATGGTTGGAGAGAGTTCTAAACGTCCACATGGAGAAGGAAGTTCAGAGGACAAAAAAGATGGGAAGAAGGATTCCAAAAGGAATGGTGGAAAGCCACCTTCATCTCCACCATCCTCATCATCTTCCTTATCATCTTCCACTACCACCACTTCCCATACTCATTCAAAAACCCCAAAAGGAAAAACTCCATTACTAAAATTGGACATAAAATTTGAACCTCCCATGTACAACAGAGAAGTGAATGCAGAAAAGTTAGACAATTGGATTTGACAGTTGGAGGTATACTGCAGAATTCAGAACCTTCAAGAAGATGACATAAAGATCCAGTTGGCTTCACTGAGGCTAGAAGGAGTTGTACTAGTTTGGTGGGAAGAAAATACTCAAGAGGAAATGAGAATCCATGGTAAGATATCTATCACTTGGGTTGAATTTGTTTCTGCAATTAAAAGACAGTTTAATCCTTTAGCCTATATGCAAAAACCCATTATGAATTTTTAGGCAGCTTAAAGGCCAAAGAGTCCAAGATTATACAAAGGAGTTTATAAAAAGGGTTTTGTTATTAGGAGTGAATTTGAATTCTCAAGATACACCGCTAAAATATATTGGGGGTTTACATTCCTATCTTAAACATACTATTCTTATGTTTAATCCAAACAATTTAGATGAAGTATGTGTGCAAGCCACACATCTTGAATCTAAAGGAAAGAATAATTATGAAGAGGATAGTAATAAAAATCCACCTAAGGGTAAGGAGAAAGAGAAAGGAGGAAAATGGAAGGGAAAGAATAATGCAAGTGTGAAGAAAGAAGGGGAGAAAATCACATGCAAACACTATTCGAAAGAGGGGCATGATGAAGCCCACTGATGGAAATTGCATCTAGAAATGAGACCAAATAAGTTCAGCAATAAAGGGAAACATAAAACCAGTGCTATCACTCAAGAAGATTTAGGTTCTGAATCAGGTGATGAAAAAAAAATCACTGTCATGGGAAGCAAAGGAAAACAAGATATTGCAAGGACTAGTTCACAAAACTGTAACACTACTACTACTCTAGATGAAAAGAGAAGAATTGAGTTATTTCATGTTAGGGTCATATATAAACACACCAATATTGACACACTATTCAATAGTGGGTCACAAGCGAATCCAATATCTGAAGACGTATTCAACAGATCGAACCTTGAAACTATACCTCACCATAAACCATACCCTTTTGGATGGATAACAAGAGACACAAGTTTATAGGTTACAAGAAAATGTTTGTTTAAGTTTTCAATCACTGCAAATTTTGTTGATGAAGTAGAGTTAGATGTGGTACCACTTGATATTTCAGGGGTGCTGTTGGGTATTCCATATTTGTATGACTGGAAAGTATTATTTTACTGCCATGAAAACAAGTATCACTTCTTCAAGGATGGGGTGGAGTACATAGTGCGAGCCCATCATAAAAATCCGAACATCTCTTTGGTTAATGCAGGGGAGGCAAAAAGACTAGTGAATTCAAGTAAAAGTTTAGTACTTCTCATGTTCAAGCCAAATGATGATATTGTTTATGAAAATGTTGTTGCATGCAATGCAAGTTTCAATTTTGATTTGGTTGGTTAAATTCATCAGAGTGATAAAGTATTTCAGGTTTTGAAAGAATCCTCCTTCAAGGAGGAAGAAAATTCACATGAAATATCTTTGCAGCAAGAGGTTTCTCTTTGTGATGTTAGCATGCAAGGGTTGAAAAAATTGCAAAGTTTAGAGACACCAATGCAATGAAAAAGTTTGCTAGACAATGGGATTATTCAAACATCCCTTAGGCCATGTTGTGCACCGATGGTTATGGTGCCAAAGAGGAATGGTAAGTATTTCAAGAAAGATGACAAAAAGAGTAGTTTTTGCCAAAGCAAAGTTGTAAAAAGAGGTCAGTGCAAGAATATACATAAAACCAAACAAGAATGGTTTGTATGGCTTTTAATGTTGTGTGTTGTTTGTAGCACTTCCACTACATACATGTATTTGAATTATGGCAAAAAAGATTCCCTTCTTGAAGAAATTGTCCACTTGGGTGACATAAACATGTTGAGAAAGTTTTCTTATGCACATGTCATATATGAAGGAAAATTGTTTGATGTTTTCAAGATATCAAAGTACAAGTTGGGTTTCACTTCTTTGATGCATTTGGGCCATGATATTGGAGGAAGTAAGTTGAAGGCAAGCGTATCCAAGTTGGATGCCATTGTTGATTGGTCAACGCCCAAGATCGTCATTTTGATAAGAGGTTTGTTGGCAGCAACTGAATGTTGGAGGAGAGTTGTTGTTGACATTTCTTCTTTCGAAGCTCCTTGGCATGCATTGTCATGTGTGTGCAAAATCTTCCAGCGGGGAGGCAAACAGCAAGAGGCATGTGTTACTTCAAACCAAAATATGAGCTCAATTCTTTTTTATGGTCTTTCAAACTTGAAAGATTCATTTGAGTTTTACGTTTATGCAAGCAAATTCACCATATTATTTCATTAAGAAGACTTCCATGGTGTAAATATTAAGTTGCAGCGATCCATGCACTTTCATTGGATGGATACTTGTCAAAAATTTCACTTGGTTCAAAGGTACAAAAGAGGTATAAGTAGCAAAGTCATTGTTATGCCTTTTAGGCCTATTGGTTATGTTACCATTGTATTCAAGCGTCATTGTGTTTTACATGAAAGTCATGTTCATAAAATTTCATACTTTCAAGATGTACAATTGGGCTTGAGTCATATAAACCAAGTAATGAAATTTGTCATCCATTTGCATTATATTTTGTTAAGTTCTCTTGGTAAGAAGGATGTTTATTTTGATGGTGACATGGACAAAACCATGAGTTTTTATGAATGACTGAAAATGGTGCAAAAAACAGTGCAAGATCAACTTGAAAAGGGCAAAGACAAGTACAGGTATTATTTCAATCGCAGGTTTCAAGTCAATGTTTCAAGCTGGTGTCAGTTTTCCAAAAAGAGGCTTCAAGTTGTTGAACAAAGAGAGAATGTTCAGATTTCACATTCTGAATACACTCCTACAGAATTTCTGAATCAGTTTCAACAATACGCCATCCGTGATAGAAGAAAGGGTTCCTCAAGGCAAGTGAATGTTGATTTCCTTAGAGAGGAGCTCAATGAAACAAATTCGTCAAAATCCAATTGGATCGAGCTTGGAAAGGTGATGGGGTTGTACTCTCATATACTTATCAGATAATAGTATCTTTTGGGGTCCAAAAGGCTTCTAGTGGGGAGGAATGATCAGGTGCTCAGTGTTTAGCTCAAAATTCAAAATTCTCATATTGGATCGAAAAATATATGGCCGCATCCGACTCGTCAAGATGATCATAACGTAATTTGTTTTGTAAAAAACAAAGTCTGGATGAAGGAGAAAAAACCTGTTGTTTGTTTTCCTAAACAGCGAAAAAAAGTGCAGAATGGGACAGAATGATGACATGGTAGTCTAGTCAGTAGTTCAGTCAGCAAGGGGAATCTTCTTTAGTTTTCACCCAATGGGGCTGTGACAAGTGTCACCTTCAAATTCATCAATGTGGTTATTTGAGAGGGAAATTGCCTAATTGGCTCCAAGGAGGAATTTGAATTTTTTTAATTTGAAGGTGTGTGTGTATATATATATATATATATATATATAGATAGATAATTAATTTAAATTCGAATTGACCAAAGTTCCAAACTATAATATATGTTGCATATATTTAAATGGAAAAAAACATGTATGGGTTGGGCGGAGGCAAGTTTTAAACCTGTAACCTCCCCCACCCGAAACCTACGCTTTACCATTGAACCATATGAGCGCTTGTGTTTAAATGATGCCACAAACATATATTTAGTGCGATACAGAGTTGACGGCGAGGGTGGTGGGAGCCAGCCTTACAGGGTAGGCCCCACCCCATGTGACCATGTGCCAAAACCGGAGGCTAGGGCTAGCGATAAGTGTGCCCCTCATCTTTCTTAACATTTAATTAATCACGTTTAAGCCTATTTAAACCATTTATTAAGTTGGCGGAATTTATGACGAAGCCACCAAATACAAAACCACCACCAAACTTGGCAGACTTAACTGGAGTCTCTCTAGATTTAGCTGAGGTTTTCTAGGAAAAACTGTTTGAGCCATAACTCACTCAATTTTTGACCAAATTGAGATTAGAAAGAAGTGTTCCTAGCTAATTTGGACCTTCTGAACACATTGGTGTAGGTATCAAGCTCCATAGATCTTTGAAAACAACATTTTTTCCACATTGATCTAATATAGAGGCCCAAGCCATGGACCAAGGAGATGTAGACCAGGAGGGGTGAACTCCTTCATCAAAACACTATGTTAATGTGTCTCTTTGATGGTTTGATACACTATACATGTTTTCTATTCATTATTCATTTTTGAAGCTATTTTGCTCGTGAATGTCTTGTTTAACTTAAGGAAATTTACCTGTTTGTAAGCACCAACAAATAAGGAGACCTCAACACAAAAAGAAAGAAGAAAGAACATGTTTACTAATATTTAATTGTTATTAGAACAAAAAAAACTAATCATACAAATACGAATCAATATTGGCAAGTTGTTTGTTACTCTGAATGATCATCCGCACTTGTGCTTTCTCCAACTCCGCTTGTTGCCTTGTTTTCGTCGCCAATTTGGACAATGACCCTTTGTATTGCATTGACCATTCATGTACAGGACAATGGATGTATGGATAACCTTGAGGGCTTTAGCATTATCCTTCACTTTTGTTGCATGTCGTGCAAGAAAATAGTTGCTTTATGCATGGTGACAAGCTCTTCATATAGGCTCCACATGGTTTCTCCTAATGTCGATACCTCACTAAGTATGGCTGCCTTAAGTTCTTCCAGATACACTTGCGCAAGAGCTGCATTGTGGACCTTTACTCAGATCTATTCAAATTCTTGCCTCGCAGCTTGTAAGTTCTTTTCCAATTGTTTTTTCTCGGCCATAAGATACTCCATGTTTGACTTTATAGCACCTCCAAAGACCAAGTTGGCTATGGCCATGGCATTTGGATTCCTTCTGGTATCTGTCACAATCACGTTTCTCTCATGAATGTAGGAGATGCGAGATCGTTTGAAAACAATTTCTTCCTTGTTTGTACAATCTTCTTCTGAACCTCCTCGTAAGTTAGATTGTACATGTCCATGACTAGACCCTCATCAAGAGGAACAATTTCCTCTTCCTCACTTGGAGCTTGCTCTGCTGTTGGAGGAGGGGGAGACTGAATGGTGACCTACTGAGTTCTTGGCATCAAATCAACATCTTGGTTCAATGGCTCTGGTTCCACCTCCATGTCTTGAATCACAATCAACTCCTCAATTTCTTGAGTGATTTCCCTGTGCTATAATTGTTTTCTCTCCACTTCTGGTAGTTGTTTCTGCTCTTGTTCCTCAGCTTATTTCCGTGTTGTTTCTTTTTCTTCTATCTTCACCCTTTCTTCTTCTTCTTGTATTTATGTTTATTCTTCCAATCTGCATCTTCTCTCTCTCCTACCTCCTTTGTTTCCTCTTCTTCTCTATTGCTATGGTCACATTATGGATGATTGGAACTTCTTTCATTGCTCTTTCACTAGACTGTGCAAAAATTTCCTCTTGCCCTTTTCACACACTAGGTTGTGCCTATCCACTGGTACTCCCTCTAGAGTGACTTCCTTTTGCGGAGTAACCTGTAATGTTCTTGCGAAGCTCACTAGTTCACGAGACATGGATGCATTATAACAATTCTTCATATCTTCCTCCTTGGGCCTGCAAAATGTCCCACTTGGCCATTGAAAATGAATCCTTACACAATGGTATTTATAAACATTCCTAGGATCGTATAGATTGAAGTCCAAATGACCGAATGCAAACTTTTCTATGTCCTTTCCTTCAGTATCTGCAACTTTCATATTCTTGATTTCATACAATCCAATATGCATAGGAAGAGCGGGTCAAGGTTATTTCTTCTTCATATGCATAACTACTAATAACCCTATGGAAAGGTGGTAGAAATGTCTTACATTATTAAATTATCAGTGGCATACCTCGGTAGAAGATGCGACGACTTCTGTCTGCCAAAAAATCTGAGGAAAGAACCATCCGGTGAGGCAAACTAATCTGCTATTTATGAAACCACTTCCATTGCCCCACGAGACATGGAATGTGTCTCTTCCTTAAAGATTAAATTGTATAATGGAATGAGGAAGTGATTAGTCAACTTTTCCATTACTCCTCTGTGGCTACACTCTGAAAGCATCTTACAATAAATGTGCACAATAGGCTCTCTTGGTGTCCATGTCAGCACATATTACATCCAGTAGGTAGGGAGACATGTAAAATTTAGCTTGCTTTCCCTTGGGAGGATTATGAGCATTAGCTACATCAATCTTCAATTGTTGAGAAAACAAGTGTGACCAGTTAAATGGTTTTCCTTCGTTCACAATCTGGTTCAACAAGAATGCCCATTCTTCGGGAATGGTCTCAGTACTCTACTAAGCATATATCCTGCAACATAGAATTATAAAGTACTGATAATCCTTCCTGAGAGACATTTTCTTGTAGGTCTTGGTGGGTGTCTGACAAAAATTTGTTGGCTCTTTCACCTAGTCTTTGACAACCTCCTTTCTGCTCAAGTATTTGGTGGCTGCATAAAAGTAAGAATCCATGAGCGATTCTGGCTCCGAAAAATGGTACATGATATGGTAATCTGGTGCCAGAAAAGAGGAAAGCCTTTGTCCTTTGGCACTGTGAAGAGTCATAGTCTTGGAATCTATATGATAAATTATCCAGCTGATAATGTCTGCACATGGGAAAGTCAGAAAACTGCATGAAATCTTGTGTAATCCTAACCTTTGGACAATGATATGCACCTTTCGGTCTTCAAGATATTATTTGAAGACTCTTGCTCAGAATTTCTGATTTACTTTGTGCCATGTGATGTTTGACTCTTTCTCTATAAATAGTTGAGTATCTGAGAAAACTAGCAAGTTCATTGGAGTACTCTTAAATTCCTTCTCGGTGTTGCTTTTTGTAGTGTCCTTTGAGGTAGATCTCTTGGGGACCATGGTAATCATAACTGATCAAGAGAAGTGCTCAAAAACTGCAATACATGTCAGAGGAAAATGCACTCATGGAAAACATGAATTAGTTTCAGCGAAATGACTCACAAAGCAAGATCAAGGCAACAACCACAACACTGAAGGGAAAAATTGCGTAATTCCTGAGCTAGGGGAAGGGACTAGCTCCAAGAATTGTGCATTGCATAGCCTCAGTAGCCATGGGAGAAAATTGAGGCTTGAGATTGTGCCATGCACAGTCTCAACCTGGGCAGACTTAGGAAGAGGATGCACATTGCATAGTCTCAGGGGCCAAGCATGAGGCTTGAACCCTATAACTGCACAATGTGTAGTTGGGCAAGCCAAGGACTATGCATTACGTAGTCTCAAAGGCCAATCATGAGGCTTGACCCTTGGACTTGTGCAATGCCCAATTGAGGAAGGAAATTTTTGGCCAAGTCAAGGGCATATCTGCCTGGAAAGAGGATGGGAAAGAGCAAAATATGAGTAATAGTGCAAGTTAGAGTGCATATATGACTAAATAAATATAGACCAGTGCAGATCAAGTGTAGAAGATCATCATGTATAAGGAAAAACAAACATGCATAGGGAGTCGTTGAAACGACGACCATTGATGGACAAAAACAAGAGAGTTGATGTGACAAATGAGTAATAATAATTTTTCTTCCTCCTAAAATAAACCCAACTATATATATAACAAAAATAATGCTAATGTCAAATATAAAAAATTAGAGAGGTATTGCACACTGTGAGTGTATCATGAACAATTGATTATACATAGTCTTTGGTTATTTAAAGACTATCTTCAACATCATATGGTTGAATTATGTGTCTCCAATCACTAAAATATGAAATAAGATGCAGCATACAACCTTCCTCTAATTATTTCAAGGTTACATTTTCATCATGCATAACTCTCACAACTAATATAACATGCATAGCTAATTAGCTAGCTTTCAATGGCCTTCAATGAAAGTTCATATGGTAATTTGTCTCTGCGCACAAGAAAATAATCTCAAAAGCATAACTCCATTTAGTATTCTAGTAAAATGAGTATAGATAAAAACCCTAGTGTCTACTTTCACATCAACTACTGACACTATATGGTCGTTATAGTGAGAGAGATATAGAGAGATTAGGCTCAACCAGATACTTACCAGAAGTCAACAACCTTCTTCAGTACTTTCTAGAGCCTTAAGGCCTTAAGCCCACCACCCGCAGGAGGAAATATACATGGGTAGTATTGGCAGCTCTTTCTTATGGAAAATCCCAAGTGCTTTTAATTAATTCCTCAGACCAAATCTTAATATTACTCGCATTGAAGTATTGTAATGGCGAAACACAATATATCAAGTGTTCCCATGTTCTATGTATCCCTAGTGCCAAGGTCAATTTTGAAATTGAAACTGCCCATATAACCACTGAACTGGAGCTAAAGAAATTGGTCACACAAATTTCCTTTTTTGTTGGAAATATTAATGCCAACCATCGCCTTAAACACACTGACAACTAGCATGCTTGCCCTGTCAACCACTAAACGGTTGCGATTTTGTTTGCAGGTGAAAGGACTGAAGTCAGAGAAGAAGTACAACCTTGACCATTCCACAACACAACAGAGGAGTTTAGGCATTTAATGAAGTTTATTAAATAGATATGGGCAAACATTCATTCCATGACTGTTTCCCACACTCCACAACACCTTCAAGTTCAGAAAATCATTTACTATGTAAATTCGCCCATGTTGCGTATTAAATATTTTCTCTGTCATGTAATTAATGTCAAATTCATATGTTAGGATAAATATGCAAGTATAAGTCATTTGTAATGATGGGCATGTTGGGCAAGTTAGGGAGCGAGAGTCTGTGAGGTAGTGAGGAGAAAATCATGGAGGAAATTTTGGTGGGCGTGTGAAAACTAGTTTTACGGAGTTTTATAGAAGTTTACTCTACAACCCAGTAATGTGTAAATCACAGTAAGTTTGTTGTGTTTTTCACTTGGAGCTGCAGCCTCCATTTATCACACAAATGTAATTTCTTTATGTTTTGACATATAATATAAAGTGTGGTTAGTTGCGTTATGGTTTTAATTTTACACAAGTAAATTTCTGCAACCTCTTTTATTTTACTCTGTTTTTCTGTGAGTGAACTTTGTGTTTTAATTAAGTCCCTGTGTGGTTGCGATATCCTTACTGCAACCTAAGATTTACCTTTCCGCAACTGAAGTTGACCTTTCCTACTTCGCCGCAACCGAATTCTGACCTTCTCTGCCCTGTAAAAAATTTTCTAACATGGTATCGGAGCGGGTTAAATATTGTTAGTCTAAAAACAAGTGTTTTTACTAGCAATTGAAAATTGTTTTGAGGGTAGATTGTTTTCTCCTTTGGAGCGAATTTACCAGCAGGTAGAAAGTTTTATTTACACTCAGAAATGGCAACATCAAGCACAAGCTTGAATAATCCTCAGATACCTAAATTTAATGGAAAAAAATATGATTATTGGGCTATAACAACGAAGACCTTGTTTTTGTCTCAAGACATTTGGGATTTGGTGGAGAATGGTTTTCAAGAACCAGCAGATGTAGTAGCATACAATGCCTTGTCTCAAGCAGAAAGGGATTTGTTAAGGGACAACAGGAAGAAGGATTCAAAAGCCCTATTCTATATTTTCCAAGTAGTTCATGAAAGTATTTTCCCAAGGTTGCAGCAGCAATGAAGTCCAAGCAAGCATGGGACACCCTCTAGACAGCCTACCAAGGCATGGCAAAAGTCAAGACAACAAAATTGCAAATGTTGAGAAGAGACTTTGAAACACTTTGTATGAAAGAGTCTGAGAATGTAGACTCGTTTTTTACACATGCAATTGGGCTGGTTACTCAAATCATGTCTCATGGTGAGACACTTGAAGAAAGAAGAATAGTTGAGAAAGTTTTGAGAAGCCTGCCAGCAAGGTTTGATGCCATTGTTGTGGCCATAGAAGAGACAAAGGATCTCTCGCAGTTCTCAGTGGATGAGCTTCATGCATCACTAATTTTGCATGAACATAGACTGAATAGAGCAACAAACTCTTCATTGGAGCATTCCTTCAAGACACAAGTTTCCTTTGGTCAAGGTCGAGGCAGAGGAAGATCATATGCTAGAGGAAGAGGAAGAAGCCCACACAGAGGTGGAAGAAGCAGCCCTTCAAGCTCAAGTGGAAGGGGTAGCAATCAAAATCCAAGTCAAGGCCCAAGCCAAAATCAAGCACAAGGTCAGAGGTATGATAAATCTCAAGTCCAATGTCATTACTGTAAGAAGTATGGTCATTATGCAAATGAATGTAGAAAGAAGCAATATGACATTAGTAACAAACCAAGTGTAAATTTCACAAAAGAAAATCAAAACCATGATAGCATGTTTTTAGCTTGTAATGTAGCACAAGAAAAACAAAGTGATATATGGTATCTAGATTTAGGGTGTAGCAATCACATGTCAGGGAACATAGAAATGTTTTCCAATCTAGATGAAAGTGTGAAATCTGAAGTGACATTAGGGACTGATAGCAAAGTCTCTGTCATGGGAAAAGGAAGAGTTAATATCCTAACAAAGAAGGGGGAGAAGAAGTACATCTCATATGTTTACTTTGTCCCTAGTTTGAAGCATAACCTCATAAGCATTGGACAACTCATGCAAAAGGGCTATAATGTCTTCTTCAAAATGGATGTATGCACAATTTTGGATAGACCTCCAAGCAGACAATTGATTGCAAAGGTTTAGATGACAAACAATAGAATGTTTCCCCTAAAGATAAGATCAAATTTGAAAGAAGAAGGTGCACAAGCACAACTATCAATGAACTCACAAGAGGATGGAAGAAAACATGCAACTGTCACACAATTAAACTATCAAGCAGAGGTCAAAGATGAAAACTGGTTATGGCATTTGAGATTTGGACATCTCAACTTTTGAGGTTTGAATTTGCTGCATAGAAAAGGCATGGTGAAGGGTTTGCCACTCATAGAAAAAACGAACAACCTATGTGAGGGATGCATCTTGGGCAAGCAACATAGAGATACATTTCCAATAGGAAATTCAGTAAGAGCGAAGGCACCTTTGGAGGTTGTCCACTCATATTTATGTGGACCAATGCAGACACCATCAATTGGTGGCAACCACTCCATATTGACATTCATAGATGACTACACAAGGAAGACACGGGTCTATTTCTTAAAACAAAAAAGTGAAGTGTTTGAGCACTTTCACCAATACAAGGCTCTTGTTGAGAAGCAAAGTGGACACTACATCAAAGTCCTCAGGACTGACAGAGGTGGCGAATACATCTCAAATGACTTCCTTCGATTTTGTAGGGAGCATGGAATTCACAAGAAATTTACAACAAGATATACACCTCAGCAAAATGGTGTGGCGGAAAGGAAGAATAGGACCATTATGGAAATGGCAAGGAGTATGTTGAAGGCAAAGCATTTGCCAAATGATTATTGGGCTAAAGTTGTCGCATGTGCAGCATATATCTTGAATAGATGTCCAACCAAAAGCGTCCAGAACGTAGTTCCTAAAGAGGCATGGAGTGGAAGAAAGCATAGCGTCACTCACATGAGAGTTTTTGGATGTGTGGCTTATGCACATGTCCCGAATGAGTTGAGGAAGAAGTTGGAAAACAAGGGGGAGAAATGTATATTTGTTGGATACAGTGATGAATCCAAGGCTTACAAATTCTATAATCCATTAACCAAGAAGGTGATAATTAGCAGAGATGTGCAGTTCATAGAAGAGGAAGCATGGGATGGAAGTTTAGAGAAGACAGTCAATGTGAAAACATGTATACCACATGAGGACAAAGAGGAATTAACAGCAACAAACAATTCCTCAATAGTGACTCCCTCTACTCCTATTCAAGCGCAACAAAACAGGCAGCAAGGAACACCGTCAACAAATAATAGGATAGTGTCACGCAGTCAAGCAAGTGCTTCTTCAAGCACGCCACAAAGCACAACACCAAGTGACATGTCAAGCCCATCTTCAGCAAGAATAAGAAGACCAAAATTCAAAAATTTAAATGAAATTTATGAGAAGGATGAGGTTGATAGTAGCACTGGTCTGAATTCATTATTTTCTTTGTTTTGTCATGTAGATGACCCAATCCATTTTGAAGATGCAGTGAAAGAAGAAATATGGGTTGCAGCAATGGAGGAAGAAATATAAGCAATAGAAAGGAACGACACATGGGAGTTAGTGAACCTTCCGCAAGGAAAATAAGTCATTGGAATGAAGTGGGTCTATAAGACCAAGAGAAATGTCAATGGGAAGATTGAAAGGCACAAAGCAAGGCTAGTTGTCAAAGGATACAAGCAACAACATCGAAGATATTATGAGGAGACGTTTGCACCAGTCGCAAGGATGGAGACGGTGCATAGAGTTGTGGCAATTTCCGCACAACATAAATGGAAAGTGTATCAAATGGATGGAAAGTCAGCGTTCTTGAATGGAGTGTTGAAAGAGGAAGTGTATGTTGCACAAGTGCCTGGTTATGAGGTAGAAGGCCAAGAAGACAAAGTGTATCGATTGAGGAAAGCTCTTTATGGGTTGAAGCAAACACCGCATGCATGGTACATCAGGATAGATGCTTACTTGTTGGACAATGGTTTTGACAAGTGTGACAGAGAGCCTACCCTCTACATCAAAGAGAGCGATGGTAAGATTCTTATTGTCATCTTATATGTAGATGATTTAATTTTTACAGGCAATGTTGATTTCCTCACCACTGCTTTCAAACAAGTCATGAAGAATGAATTTGAAATGATTGAATTAGGGTTGTTAAGATATTTTTTGGGCATAGAAGTAAAGAAAACAAAAAATGACATTTTTATCTCCCAAGAAAAGTATGTGGCAGACATTTTGGAGAGGTTTAAAATGCAGAACAACAAGCCCGCACCAACTCCAACTATCATGGGATTGAAGTTGAGCAAAGAAGATTGCAGCAACAATGTCAATCCGACATTATACAAAAGCATGATAGGTAGCTTGATGTATTTGACCACCACTAAGCCAAATATAATGTATGCAGTGAGTTTGGTTTCGAGGTTCATGGAGACACCCAAGGAGACACATTGGCATGCAATGAAAAGAATTCTATGGTATGTCAATGGGACAAAATAGTATGACATTTTTTACACTGCAATAGATGATTTTAGGTTGGTTGGTTACACTGTAGTGATTGGGCAGGAAGTGTCGATGACAGAAAGAGCACGTCACGATACATTTTTCATTTGGGCTCTGGAGCCATTTCATGGGCCTCCAAGAAGCAGCCAATAGTTTCATTGTCAACAGCAGAAGCTGAATATGTCGCCGCAACAACAGGAACATGTCAGGCAGTTTGGATGAGAAGGATGTTGAGGGATCTTCGCCGTGACCAAGAGAGAGCGATAACTATTTTCTGCGACAACACATCCGCAATTGCATTGTCAAAGAATTCGGTCTTTCACAATAGGACCAAGCATATTGATGCTAAATATCATTTTTTCAAATAATTGATTAGCAATGATGAAATTGTATTGCAGCACTGTAGGTCAAATGAACAGTTTGTTGATATTTTCACAAAGCCATTAGAACGTGAAAAATTTGTTTATCTCAGAGATTGTTTGGGAATTGTCAATGGTAGCAGTTGTTATTAAGGATGAGTGTTCAAAATATTAATGCCAACCACTGCCTTAAACACACTAAAAACCAACATGCTTGCCCGGTCAACCACTGCACAGTTGCGATTTTGTTTGCAGGTGAAAGGACTGAAGTCACAATAGAAGTACAACCCTGACCATTCCGTAAGAAAGCAGAGGAGTTTATGCATTTAATGAAGTTTATTAAATAGATATGGGCAAACATTCATTCTGTTGCCCACACTCCACAACACCTTCAAGTTCAGAAAATCATTTACTATGTAAATTCGCCCATGTTGCGTATTAAATCTTTTCTTTGTCATGTAATTAATGTCAAATTCATATGTTAGGATAAATATGCAAGTAAAAGTCATTTTTACTATTGGGCAAGTTAGGCAACGAAAGGTAGTGAGGAGAAAATTGTGGAGGAAATTTTGGTGGGCACGTGAAAACCAGTTTTAAGGAGTTTTACAGAAGTTTACTCCACAACCCATGCGTAAATCACAGTGAATTTGTTGTGTTTTTCACTTGGAGCTATAGCCTCCATTTATCACACGAATGTAATTTCTTTATGTTTTGACATATAATATGACGTAGTGAGGAGAAAATCATGGAGGAAATTTTGGTGTGTGCGTGAAAACCAGTTTTAAGGAGTTTTACAGAAGTTTACTCCACAATGCTTACAGTAAGTTTGTTGTGTTTTTCACTTGGAGCTGCATGTTTTGACATATAATATAAAGTGTGGTCAGTTATGATTTTAATTTTACACAAGTAAATGAGCTCCTTTGCCCCCTAAAATTATTTTCTAACATTTTTGAGGTCCTACCAGTCCCCCGTTTACATAAGCATAGATATGATCACACACTCAATTCTCACTGAGTGTTTTAACACAAAGTAAACCCCTTAGGTCTTCTCTCCTAGGGATTTGGATCTACAAATAGTTTTAGAACCTTTGGGACAGAAATTGGTCGCGCAAATTTCCTTTTTGAGGTCCCGCAACTCCCGCTTTTACAGAAGCACAAATATGATCACACACTCAATTCTCACTTAGGGTTTTAACACAAAGAAAACCCATTAGGTCTTCTCTCCTAGGGATTTGGATCTACAAATATTTTTAGAACCTTCAGGTATTCATCAGACTCTGTTGTGCCATTCATATATGTAATTCCTTTGGTAGCAGTTATTAACAACAGACACTTTTGTTAGTTACCTTCCCATTTCGGTTATCCATTATTGGGTGTGTCTTTGTTGGCTCTGGGTGTCTTTATTGCAAGCCTCGTTTCACTTCAAGACATGGTGGCCTTTTCCTTTTTTGATGATTTCGACTCTCTCCAACGTCTTCCCACGATTCCTATGGCAACTTGACTCCAATTTAGATTCAGAATAGCTATATTTGCCATGAATTTGCAGAGTTTTGTATGGACTCAAGCAAAAACAAGGATCAAAACAATCTATTGTGACAACACCTGAGCTAGTGCGCTATCCAAGAATAGTGTGTTTCATCAAAAGAGAAAACATATTGATACAAGACATCATTTTATTAGAGAACATGTGAGCAACGGAGAAGTCTACTTGAAGAATTGTAAATTGGGTGATAGATTCACTAAGCCATTAGAAAAATATGTATTTGAGTTCCATAGAGGAAACTTGGGTGTTTTAAGCCTAGCTAAGACATAGACCAAAATGAGTGTTGAGTTGTCACAAGTCATGTCGTAATTTAGCAGTCGTAATTAAGGGGGAGTGTTAAAGATAGCTAATTACTCATGCATGCAAAGTTGTCTAAATTTAAAGAGTCAGTTAACTAAGTCAAGTTGAGTGACTTCGAGTTAAGTCATATTTTGGGTAAAGTCAAATTCAGTGTGTGGTTGCATGTCAAAGTTATTTTGAGTGAGTCGATAGTCGAAAAGGTTAAATACCCCTCACCGGGTTCATTATAATCATCAAGTTTTTGTGTGATCAATAAAAGAGGTCCAACTCGTGTTATTGTGTGTAAATTTTGTGCCTTTACAACACATGGAACATGGCGAGAAGGGAGAACATCACTCATTTTGCAGCCACGGGAAACAGAGAATTGGCCGTCCAATTTTTGTTTCCATAACACTAATAAACAACGAAGTCAAAAATAAATTTGTACCCATGAAATTTATTCTAAAAAAATTTAAACATCGACTAAAATTTGTTAAAAGAAAATAACAATTACAAATTATTTAAGCTGAACTCGTTTAAATCAAATAAGCTCTCACAAAAAATCATCGAGCTAATAAGTGTTTTCTATTTATAAAATAATGGAATTTAAAATATTAACACTAGTATTAAAATATTAATATTGTTGGACAATACGAAATCCATTCTGGTTTTCTCTTTCCAAGTCTCTATTGTGTGGTGGAATTGAAGCTTTTATCCCAAATCCAACATTGCTTCTCGTGGAGCAGGCATGTAGATTTGTTTCCCTTAAAAGCATCATCGTCTTACATCGTCTTATTGAAGACATGCAGTTGTTTCCCTTATAGACAAAAGCAACCGCTAAACATGTGTATGCATTTCCACGACAATTATGTTGAACTCCCATAATCGCCTTAACACCGATGATGCGAGCAATCATGCTGCACTTGATATGAATGGATATGATGTTGCGTATAACTAGGCCAAAAGAATCACTGAGAGCAATGACAGTGATGGAAAGTTTCTAAGTCTGGTTGTGGCTTAGAATTTGGCGGATAGTTCATTAAGTTCTAATACTAGCACAACCACATTTACCAATGTGGTTTATATATGCGGATAGGCATATATGAAATATATATACTAATACAACCACATTTTCCAATATGGTTGATATACGCCGATAGGCTTATATCCACTGAGTTAATAGTTATTATGTGTATTTTTTTAAACGCCAACTATCTATCATTATTAATAACTATATAAATAATAGCAACCATAGTCTTCTATATTTATATATATTATTATATGATTAATATATTATAATATAATGATTATTATATTATAGTGATTAATAATATTATTATATTATTATAATAATATAATAATTATTATTATAATATTGTAATAGTTATTATAATTATAATATTAATATTATGATATATTAACTATAATAATAATAATTAATAATAATAATAACCCATAATAATATTATATTATTATTATTATTATTATTATTGTTATTATTATTATTATTGTATTATTATATCATTATAATAATATTATGATATAATAACAATCATGATCCAATAGTAATTAGAATTGTGATAAAAAAATTATTATGTGTATTTTTTGAAAGACGAATTATTTATGAGTATTAATAACTATATAAATAATAACCATATTTTATATATTTATATATTCATGATTATTATATTAATATAATAATAATAATATTAAATGATAATAACATTAGTAATATTAATTAATTCATAATAATAACATATCATAATATTATAATAATATTATATTATTATAATGGGGAGCTATATTATTAATATTAGTGTTGTTTAACAATAATAATATATATATTAATAATACATATATTATTAGTAATGGTGGGGTATATTATTAATATTAGTGTTTAACAATTATAATGTTTCATTTCTATCTATGACACACACTATTGATAAATATATAATAAAAATAATAATAATAATTTATTATTCATTTTTTACAACATGAAAATAAATTATTACTTATTTTATTTTAAAAAATTATCTTATTTTTAGAAAAAGTATAAATATTTTTAACCAACCATGGTTTTCCATGGTTGGTTATGGTTGATCATGGTTGACCATGATTGATATCATAAAACCAAGTTAATAATAAACCAAAGGGATTGATATTACGAACACAAGGGAAAAATAAACCCAAGGTTAATACTAAAACCCCAAGGGATTATGAAGCCAAGGGGATAATATTAAACCCAAGGGACTAATATTATAACCGCAACATTGTTAAACCCTAATATAAATATTACAAGCACTAAAATAAACATAGTTTATTTTCATAGTGAGACAATCCCAAAGGATTATGAACCCAAGAGAATAATCTTAAACCCAAGGGACTAATATTATAACCCCAATGTATATAAACCCTAAGATAAATATTATAAACTCTAAAATAAGCATGATTGACCATGGTTGATTTTCATATTGAGACAATCTTTATCACAATTCCATGTTGGACCATGGTTGACACAATTGATTTTCATATCAAGACAATCTTTGTCACAATGTGACGTTGCACCATGGTTGATCATAGTTGATTTTCATATGGAGACAATCTTTGTCACAACGTGACATTGAAACATGTTTTAGAACGATTGACCATGGTTGACCATGATTGTCCATTATTTTTATAACAACCATATTCTTATATCCATATCGTATCGCCATGGTTGAACATGGTTGGCTATGATTGACCATGGTTGACCATGATTAATATTATAAACCCAAGGGAATAATAAATCCAAGGGATTAATACTAAAACCCCAAAGGATTATGAACCCAAGATAATAATCTTAAACCCAAGGGACTAATATTATAACCCCTAACGTATATAAACCCTAAGATAAATATTATAAACACTAAAATAAGCATGATTGACCATGGTTGATTTTAATATTGAGACAATTCTTATCACAATGGCATGCTAGACCATGGTTGACATGGTTGATTTTCATGTCGATACAATTTTTGTCACAATGTAACGTTGGACAATGGTTGATCATAGTTGATTTTCATATGGAGAGAATATTTGTCACAACGCGACGTTGAAACAGTGGTTTAGAATGATTGACCATGGTTGACCATGTTTTATTCTATAAAACATGGTTTACCATCACCAACCATGGCTCACCATGGTTGACCATGATTGTCCATGATTGACCATGATTGTCCATGATTTTCCATTATTTTTATATGATGACAATTTTTGTCATAATGTGAGATCTCACCATGATTGACCATGGTTGGTTATGGTTGATCATGGTTGACCATGATTGATATTATAAACCCAAGTTAATAATAAACCCAAGGGATTGATATTATGAACCCAAGGGAATAATAAACCCAAGGGATTAATACTAAAACCCCATGATTGACCATGGTTGACAATGATTGATATTATAAACCTAAGGGGATAATAAACCCAATGTATTGATATTATAAACTCAAAGGAACAATAAACCCAAGGGATTGTGAACCCAAGCAAATAATATTAAACCCAAGGGACTAATATTATATAACCAAGGTATAAAAACCCTAATATAAAGATTAAAAATACTAAAATAAACATGGTTGAGCACAAATGATTTTCATATTGAGACAATCCTTGTCACAATGTGACATCGGACCATGGTTGAACATGGTTGATTATGGTCGACCATTGTTGAATACTATTAAACCCTAGGAATATGAACCCTTAGATAAATAAACCCAAAGGATTGATATTATAAACCTAAAGGATAAAAATTATAAACCCAAGGTATATAAACCCTAACACGAATATTATAAACCCTAAAATAAACATGGTTGACCATGGTAGATTTCTATATAGAGACAATCCTTGTCATAATGCAACGTTGGACCATGGTTGACCATGATTGATTTTCATATCGAGACAATCTTTGTTAGAATGAAACATTGGACCATGGTTGACCATGGCTAATTTCCATATCCATATGGTTTGACCATGGTTGAACATGACTGGCTATGATTGACCATGGTTGACCATGATTAATATTATAAACTCAATGGATTGATATTATAAACCCAAGGGAATAACAAATACAAGGGATTAATACTAAAACCCCAAGGGATTATGAACCTAAGAGAATAATATTAAACCCAAGGGACTAATATTATAAACCCAATGTATATAAACCCTAAGATAAATATTATAAACACTAAAATAAACATGATTTGACATGGTTGATTTTCATATTGAGACAATCCATATCACAATTCCATGTTGGACCATGTTTGACCATGCTTCATTTTCATATCAAGACAATCTTTGTCACAATGAGACGTTGGACCATGGTGGATCATGGTTGATTTGCATATTGACACAATATTTGTCACAACGCAACGTTCAACGTATATAAACCCTAAGATAAATATTATAAACACTAAAATAAGCATGATTGACCATGGTTGATTTTAATATTGAGACAATACTTATCACAATGCCATGTTGGACCATGGTTGACATGGTTGATTTTCATGTCGATACAATTTTTGTCACAATGTGACGTTGGACCATGGTTGATCATAGTTGATTTTCATATGGAGAGAATCTTTGTCACAATGCGACGTTGAAACGTGTTTTAGAATGATTGACCATGGTTGACCATGTTTTATTCTATAAAACATGGTTTACCATCATCAACCATGGCTCACCATGGTTGACCATGATTGTCCATTATTTTTATATGATGACAATTTTTGTCATAATGTGAGATCTCACCATGATTGACCATGGTTGGTTATGGTTGATCATGGTTGACCATGATTGATATTATAAACCCAAGGCATTGATATTATGAACCCAGGGGAATAATAAACCCAAGGGATTAATACTAAAACTGCATGATTGACCATGGTTGGCAATGGTGGACCATGATTGATATTATAAACCTAAGGGAATAATAAACCCAATGGATGGATATTATAAACCTAAAGGAACAATAAACCCAAGGGATTATGAACCCAAGAGAATAATATTAAACCCAAGGGACTAATATTATATAATCAAGGTATAAAAACCCTAATATAAAGATTAAAAATACTAAAATAAACATGGTTGAGCACAAATGATTTTCATATTAAGGCAATCCTTGTCACAATGCAACATCGGACCATGGTTGAACATGGTTGATTATGGTCGACCATTGCTGAATCATATTAAACCCTAGGAATATGAACCCTTAGATCAATAAACCCAAGGGATTGATATTATAAACCCAAGGGAATAATAAACCGAAAGGATAAAAATTATAAACACAAGGTATATAAACCCTAACATGAATATTATAAACCTTAAAATAAACATGGTTGACCATGGTTGATTTCTATATAGAGACAATCCTTGTCACAATGCAACGTTGGACCATGGTTGACCATGATGGATTTTCATATCGAGACAATCTTTGTTTGAATGAAACATTGGACCATGGTTGACCATGGCTAATCATGACTGGGTATGATTGACCATGGTTGACCATGATTAATATTATAAAATCAATGGATTGATATTATAAACCCAAGGGAATAACAAATCCAAGGGATTAATACTGAAACCCCAAGGGATTATGAACCTAAGAGAATAATATTAAACCCACGGGACTAATATTATAAACCCAATGTATATAAACCCTAAGATAGATATTATAAACACTAAAATAAACATGATTTGACATGGTTGATTTTCATATTGAGACAATCCATATCACAGTTCCATTTTGGACCATGTTTGACCATGCTTCATTTTCATATCGAGACAATCTTTGTCACAATGAGACGTTGGACCATGGTGGATCATGGTTGATTTTCATATTGACACAATATTTGTCACAACGCAACGTTCAACGTATATAAACCCTAAGATAAATATTATAAACACAAAAATAAACATGATTGACCATGGTTGATTTTAATATTGAGACAATACTTATCACAATGCCATGTTGGACCACGGTTGACATGGTTGATTTTCATGTCGATACAATTTTTGACACAATGTGACATTGGACCATGGTTGATCATAGTTGATTTTCATATGGAGAGAATCTTTGTCACAATGCGACGTTGAAACGTTATTTAGAATGATTGACCATGGTTGACCATTTTTTATTCTGTAAAACATGGTTTACCATCATCAACCATGGCTCACCATGGTTGACCATGATTGTCCATGATAGTCCATTATTTTTATATGATGACAATTTTTTTCATAATGTGAGATCTCACCATGATTGACCATGGTTGGTTATGGTTAATCATGGTTGACCATGATTGATATTATAAACCCAAGTTAATAATAAACCCAAGGGATTGATATTATGAACCCAAGGGAATAATAAACCCAAAGGATTAATACTAAAACCCCATGATTAACCATAGCTGACCATGATTGATATTATAAACCTAAGGAAATAATAAACCCAATGGATTGATATTATAAACCCAAGGGATTGATATTATAAACCCAAGGGAATAATAAACCTAAAGGATAAAAATTATAAACCCAAGGTATATAAACCCTAACATGAATATTATAAACCCTAAAATAAACATGGTTGACCATGGTTGATTTCTATATAGAGACAATCCTTGTCACAATGCAACGTTGGACCATGGTTAACCATGGTTGACCATGATTGATTTTCATATCGAGACAATCTTTGTTAGAATGAAACATTGGACCATGGTTGACCATGGCTAATTTCCATATCCATATGGTTTGACCATGGTTGAACATGACTGGCTATGATTGACCATGGTTGACCATGATTAATATTATAAACTCAATGGATTGATATTATAAACCCAAGGGAATAACAAATCCAAGAGATTAATACTAAAACCCCAAGGGATTATGAACCTAATAGAATAATATTAAACCCAAGGGACTAATATTATAAACCCAATGTATGTAAACCCTAAGATAAATATTATAAACACTAAAATAAACATGATTTGACATGGTTGATTTTCATGTTGAGACAATCCATATCACAATTCCATGTTGGACCATGTTTGACCATGCTTCCCTGACGCCCGTGAGTTTTGGTCCACAACCCTTATCAGAAGCATTCCTTAACCCTAAGCCTTTAAATGGCACTTTTACATTAAACGTGGACCATATAACTTTCATAGGGCATTAATTATCGTGATTTTCTTCAAAGCCCGGAGCATCAAAACTTAACCGCAATACACAGAAACGTGAGAAAATTCCGCTCCCAAACATATAGGCGAATCTTAAATATTATAAACCCACGCTCAGAATTGTCATCGAGTCCACTCCTTATCGCTTTTCGCTGCCCTAATCCTCCGACCTCCAATCAGCCCGATCACTGATCACCAATCGACTTATCGGCGATATTGCAATATAGGCCATCGGTGTATCGTCATTCCACAGACCATTGTCCCTTGACCTCCCCGATATGCGATCACCAATTTCATCTAAACCGTCGATTTGGACCCTCGATCCGACGGTTGTGATTTAAATCGCATATCACTATCGCTATATTGAAAAGGCTGGTTCCGATATCATTATAATGGTTCCGCCGATGTGATAAAGCTCTGTCCCTCAGCGACATCATCTGGACCGTTGATCATATTGATCCAACGGCTCCTGTGTATCGTTCCACCAACCTCCTCTTGGACTTAATATCTTTCAATTGATGGATTTCTGCGTTAAATCCACAGTTTCTGCCATACTCCGCTTTAGACACACGACACACAGTTAACTCATTTATCAATGGATCGCCATCGATCCTTAAGTGATTGATGGTCGATCAACATTACCTACAAATCGAATTTAAGTCATTCACACATATATACAACATAATTGAACAAAATTATAAACATAGGCGCACGAAATTCACAGAACACATAATCTATACATTATAGAATATTGAATACAGGCTAAGGCATTTCAGCCTTAGATACAAGTTCTTATCTAAACTTATTTTTTTTAAATTAATAAAATTCATTTATATTAAATTAAATTAGTTATTCACTTTCACCTCAAACAAAACAAAAGTAATAAAATTACTAGCACAGTGAAATGCATTGATAATAATATTAACAATATTACTTTTGGGCTTGATTACTCCATTACGAAATCTACTTCCGTTGGTGGTTTCAATACTATATCAAGAATATCATAACATCGAATTTTCATTTGGAGAACACCGAGTACTGAATGATTAAGAGTATTTTCCTTTCGTTTGGAAACAACACGCGAATCAAAGAAAACAAAATTATAAAATATATAGTAAAAATTTAAAGGAATGCACTGTATATTACACTGGAGAATTGGAAAAATTTATAGGTATGCACTATACATTTGCTTGCTTGCTCACTCTATATCATTTTACAATGTGATAATACAAAACTTAATGATAGAAATTTACAAGTATTGAACCTACCATCTAGTTTTGAAAGTTAAAAAAATATATCAACACAAAACATAATCATAGAAATCCAAAGTATTGAACATTAATATATCTGGTTTTGAAATCTTGAGAAAAAAGATAATAAAGGAGCTGTTACAGATCTGGAATAAAATTTTAAAGCCTGTTACAATCAACTATTACTTATTTAGCTACAATAATTGAAAACCCTTAAAGAGGTTTGAATAGATAGAGAAATTAGTAAAACACTTAAATCTATGATATCTTATCCCTTCCACAGACAAGACTGTTTCAGCACTATGCTCCTTTTCCATATAGAAGGGGTCGTTACGACTATAATCTTCCCAATTCTGTAGTCGCAACATGCAGAAGTTGACTCCATGCTATCCACTGGTTTCTTTCCTCTGAAGAAGTTGTTTCCATGTCGTCCACAGTTTGGTATATTGTCTCTCTAAAACAGCCTTGGGTTACATGGGGCTGATTGCAGGATTTCAGGGTTTCTTCGGCACTTAAAACCCTAATAACTTCCCTGATCTCAAGGTTTTCCTCCTGCATAACATATGGTGGGCTCCAGTATTGTAGCAATAATGCTACAACTCCTGGAGCTTCCTATCTCTAATTTTATCAACTCGGTAGTTCGTACAAACTTGGAAGCGACGGTGCTGTATGCACAAGTACTAGCTCTTGTCATAGCTGTCACTTGGTCAGCTGGCACAAGTCCGCTAGGGGCTCAAGCCAACTTCTATGAGCTCTTAGAAGAAGCTTTTTAATTGATGGATGAAAGCTAACTCGAAGGAAGCTAATCTAATTGCAAAAAGAAACTGAAAGCCAAAAAGAAATACAAACCCTAGCAAACCCTAATTCTACCAACTAGTCCTACTGATGCAAAAATGAGAATGCAAACTACGAGAAGAGATGCCATTACTTCTAGGAAGGTAAAATGCATGTGTCTAAGTTATCACTATCTGAAGAAAACATCTTTTTGTATTTTTGCTTAAGTTGTTGAAATTACCATGCATGTGCTTCTAACTAGTTTTCCACTGTGCAGGGATGGATCAAGGGATGAAATGCATGGAAGAGGTCAGGAAGGTACAGAGAGGGTCTAAGGGATCCCTATCATCCTTTCAGAGAGTTTCACAAAGTCAGGATGCCATGCAACCGTGTTTATGAACTTCTACAGGAAGTCTGCAGGGGTTCTACAGGATGTTCAGAGATTTCTACAGGATGTTCTGAAATGCAATTTCGGAGCATGGGTGAGTGAGGTAAGGTGCATGAATGGATAGGGAGGTAGGGTAGGGGCCTGAAATGACCCAAGGACTGATGGATAGAGTTGATGAGAGGGTGTGGAGGTCTAGCTTGCATCAAAGAAGGTTTAGGCAATGGAAAAGCAAGAAGGTAGGGTTACGTGGCAAAAGAGCAGATGGGAGATGAGGAAACAGACTTGGTGATGGAGGAGCTGATCTGGATGAGGCTCAGATGAACGAGGAGGTGATGAAGGTTCCCTGCATAGTGCTTCCAACTGAACCAACAAAGACATGCAAGAAAACAAAGATCTAGTTATGCTACCCTAATATGATCTAGCTAACAGTAGCAAGAATGGACAGCAACTTTATTTGCAAGGAAACCATGTACAACACGTGAGCAAGAACAGTCCAAAAGATCTAAGTTCATGACTGAATCCTACCACTCTATTCCAACCATAAAAAGCTACTTTAACCATCAAAAGAAATCTAAATAACAAAGAAAGATCTAAATCTAGATAGCAGATTTTATTTCAAGAACGCAGCAAAACACATAAAGATAAACAAGGGAGGTACTGGGCGCTTGAGATGGGCCCAACCCCAAGAGCTACAGCCTCCCAAGAGAGATTTAGAGCTGGTGCAAAGCTGGATTCATCTTTATTAAACAAGAATGAAGAGTTACATCAAAACTGTCCACAAGGAGAGCTTGAGAATGAGCTGAAAGCAAAGCTAATCTATTGCATAAAAATCGAACTACAAACTAGCTAACTAATGGCTAAAACAAAATGACTAACTGGCTAACCAAATTGACTAACTGAAATGAGGCCTTAAGCCCTCTTATTTATACAAATTAAGGACCCAACAGTCCTCCTAAAATTTAGGGACTTGGCTGCCCAAGACTTGTAGTTAACAGCAGTCCTACTTGACTTGCTTGGCTGCCCTTGTGCTCATTGATTTGGTGGCCTTTGAACTCCGAGCTGATGGTGGAGAATTCAAGGTAAGGGCCCATAAATGAGGGGGACACCTTCCTACAAATCCTCTAGCTTGTTCTCCCACGAATTTGGCTGCCAAGTGCTCATTAAGACCTTCAATTTTGTCTCCAAGTTGACCAAAAGGGCTACACAAAGCACCCATTAGACTTTTTGGCATAATGACTAACCAAATTCACTCTATTAACATAAAAATAATCAAAAACATGCAATAAACCAATGAGAATGGTGGATTAAGTCAAATTAGGAGGTTGAATGAGCCCAAATAATTGTCCAGTTTTGGGGCTCATCAACATACAACGTATATCAATATGGATCAATATTGTCTATATTCAAAAAAAGAGATCAAAGAAACCTAATGATATGAAGAGGGATTCAGGAAACAAACCGAAGGCACTAAAGTCCAATTTCCTCCTCCTCGCCATTCTTGAGCAGGACGCAAGTTGGATCGAGGAAAAGCCGTTCATTTATGAGATTTATAGAATCAATTAAAAATCAATGTGATTTGCCGAATTAAATTAAAAATTAAAACATTTACACATGAGAAACACACCATAGTGGATAAAGGCCAACCCTCTCTAAGCTGCAAGTACTATCGCGCCCTACTATGAGGTTCGAACTTTTGAAATGTAACTAAAAACTCAAAAACCCTGGTGGAGGAGAATATGAATAGGCAGAACGTTTCATATTTCGATTGTACTTAACTTAATGATAGAAATTTACAAGTATTGAACCTACCATCTAATTTTGAAAGTTAAAAAAAATATATCAAGGCAAAACATAATCATAGAAATCCAAAGCACTGAACATTAATATATCTGGTTTTGAAATCTTGAGAAAAAAGATAATAAAGGAGTTGTTACAGATCTGGAATAAAATTTTAAAGCCTGTTACAGTCACCTATTACTTATTTAGCTACAATAATTGAAAAACCTTAAAGAGGTTTGAATAAATACAGAAATCAGTAAAACCCTTAAATCGATGCTATCCTATCCCTTCCACAAACAAGATTGTTTCAACACTATGCTCCTTTTCCATATAGAAGGGGTCATTATGACTATAATCTTCCCAATTCTGCAGTCACAACATGTAGAAGTTGACTCCATGCTATCCACTGGTTTATTTCCTCTGAAGAAGTTGTTTCCCTGCCATCCACAGTTTGGTATATTATCTCTCTAAAGTAGCCTCGGGTTACATGGGGTTGATTGCAGGATTTCAGGGTTTCTTCGGCACTTAAAACCCTGATAACTTCCCCGATATCAAGGTTTTCCTCCTGCATAACATACAACGTATATCAATACGGATCAATATTGTCTATATTCGAAACAAGAGATCAACAAAACCTAAAGGTATGAAGACTGATTCAGGAAACAAACCAGAGGCACTGAAGTCCAATTTCCTCCTCCTCGACATTCTTGAGTAGGATGCCAGTTGGATTGAGGAAAAGCCATTAATTTATGGGATTTACATAATTAATTAAAAATCAATGTGATTTACTGAATTAAATTAAAAATTAAAACATTTACACATGAGCAACACACCATAGTGGATAAAGCCCGACCCTCTCTAAGCTGGGAGTACTATCGCGCCCTACTATGAGGTTCTCACTTTTGTAATGTAATTAAAAACTCAAAACCCCTGGTGGAGGAGAATACGAATAGGTAGAACATTTCATATTTCGATTGTACTTAACTGAATTAAAGAAATGTTTCATCGATCGATGCCTACATACCTCATTGTCGTGGTTATTGATGATTGTTGGGCATAAATGCTTCAACTGTCATTGTAATGGATTAAAACATGTCCTTATTACTTGAATTTATGCCCACATACCTCATTTTCATGGTTATGGATGATTATCGGGCATAAATGCTTCAACCGTCATTGTAATGGATGAAAACCTGTCCTTATTACTCAAATTTTGAACATTCATACATTTCAGAATACAAAGAGACCACTTTCAAAGGCACTTTCAAAGACGGGTGTTTTACACTAATTTTTTTATTTCATTTTTTCTTAATCCTACATACATGGTTATCAACAAGAGGCACAGTGAATTTTTAATCATGCTTGGTAAAAAATTAATTTAAGTATGGTTTAAACATGTGACCTAGACATGCAAGAAAGTTACTGTTGCGAATTTCATTCATTGATTTAGTGACGACTACAAGAATATACTGGCATATTTCAATTCAGGTCATCTTATCGAAAAGATTAATTAAGAAAATGATTAAGTTATCGATTCCGATAGGGGGGACACCTATCGGCGTAATTAAGTTTGAAATAATATCTTTAAAATATGAACCAATAAGACCATTATAAATTAGTTGTTTTAAAAATTTTAAAAAATATTTATGTTTTTTTTTTAACTATTATAAAAATATTAGAAAATATATTGATCAAAACTCAAAAGAAAATTAGTCTTGCTTCTGCAGGACTAATAAGAAAAATCACCAAGATTTTTGGGAGAACAAGAGAGCAGGGACACACAGCTAGGGTTTACAGTCTTTAGCAAGTGTTTAACTCCATGGAAGGGCGCAAAGGAGGGAGCTCCACTCCCTCCTACAAGCAAGCCATGGCCAGCGGAGGTAAGAAACCAATAGAAACTGCCATAGGTCTTGCAGAAGAAGAGAAAAGGAGCATGGAAAAGGAGCAAGAGGGAAACAAATCAAGGTAGAATGATAGCAAAAAACAAAGGAGGAAGAAGACAAGGAACAGGGAGCAAAAAACAAAACACAAAAGGGACCATGTAAACCCAAAGCTGAGGTCACTCCCAGAGTAGTTCTGAATGACCCATCTCTACAGGCATGCAGGGACCACATGCGGACATGTGCTATCATTTATAAAGTCATGGGATTATGGCCCACTGAAAAGGCATTACAGACATGGATTAAATACCACTAGAAACCAAAAGGAAGCATTGACCTACATCTTGGGTCAAAGGGATTCTTTACTGTGGTCTTCACCAATATTAAGGATAAAGATAGGGTGTTTGAAGGAGGGCCCTACTTCTATGCATCAACAAGCCTTTACATGCGGCCGTGGATGATGAACTTTGTCCCAGAGCGAGAGACTTTCACTTCGGTTCCGGTCTGGGTAAGACTCTACTCACTCCCTCTTGATTACTGGCAAACAGAATCATTAACTGCCATAGGAAATAAATTAGGGCATTTTGTCAAAGCTTCTAAGGCCACCAGAAGGGGAAAATACACTTCCTTTGCACGAATTTGTGTGGAGATGGATCTCTCCGAAGCTCTACCAGATGAGGTTATCTTGGAAGTTTTTGATGAAGAATGGGTGCAAATAGTAGATTATGAACATATTCCTTTCAGATGTTGTAGATGCCATGAGCATGGGCACCTATTCAGGGACTGCCCTCTCAGTAAAATAGAGAACAAGAGTAAAGCTACCACAATGAAAGATACTGAAAGCTTTCATAAAGTGAATCATAGAGGAAAAGGGGGAAAAAAGGGACTAAAGCACATCAAGCAGAAGGGCTACAGGCCAGTCTGAACAGGTACCAAGTACTTGAAGAAGAAGAAGAGATAACAAAAGCAGATCAGGGAATGGAGGGAAGTCCAGCGGAGAAGGAGAAAGAAGAAGACAATGATCAAAAAAAGGATATCAATAAACAAAAAGAGACTATGATGAGTGATGTAGAACTGGAGATGGACTAGGAAATGACCCAGAGTGAGATGGAAATGGAGGACCATGAACTACAAGAGATTCTTGATAGAGAACACCTAGATCTGCAAGGGTTCTTGAAATAGGGAACCATGGGAGGGATCAACTTGTTACCTCAGGAAGAGTTCACTAGAGTACCCCAGCTGTACATTTGGAAAACTCAAGCTAAAGGGCTAGATAGGTAAAGAAAAACTGAAAGACAGGGTAACGAAGGTGTGAAAACTTTGAAAAACACACCAAGATTAGCACCTAGGAACCTAGGAAAGAAAAGAGGCAGGAAAAAGCAGAATGAGATATTGATGGAATGTGGAAAGCTAATGATTGATTTAGGTAAGATGAAAGACCTAACCAGCTATTCCTTTACAAATATTTTATGATGAAGTTCACTTCTTGGAATATCAGGGGTCTAGGTAGTAAAAGAAAACAAAGATTACTTAGTAATAGAATGAAACAATAAGCTCCAGATATGATCTTCATCCAGGAAATTAAATGTTCCATTCAAAAAATAAAAGAAATATATAGCAAATGGCTCAATCGATATGAGCTTTTAGAAGTCAAGGCAGAGAATACAACAGGAGGCATACTAACTCTTTGGAACCCCCAAAAGATTGGCATAATAGATGTTGAGGCTTCTAGGAATTATTTATCTGTGGTTATTCGGCCTGTGGGGGATAAGGAGACCTATCTGGTCACAAATATTTATGGCCCTTATAGAATGGATGATAAACTCAGGTTTCTAGATTATCTTGTGGATCTCAGAGAGAGACATGTAGAAATACCATGGATCATGGGTAGGGACTTCAATATGACCAAATCACTTTCGGAGAAAAAAGGGGGAACCAGAAATCTACACAAAAACTCTTTAGCATTTCAAGCCTTTATGGATAATATGAAGCTAGTTGACATTGATTCAAGTAACGGTCTCTTTACTTGGAACAATAAAAGAGGAGGAGAGTCTAAAGTAGCCTCAAAGTTAGACATATTCATTATCTTAGTGGACCTTATACTCATCGATAAGGAAATGGTAGCGAGAATTCTCCCCTTTGGAGGCTCAGATCACTGGCCGGTTCAACTGGATATTCAAGGCATTGGTACCCCCAGGAACAGACCTTTTAGATTTGAGAATATCTAGCTCACCCATCCAGATTTCATAAGCAACATTGCAAATTGGTGGTCTGAAGATTTGCATATTCATGGTACAAGAATGTTCCTACTACACAAAAGACTAAAGCACATCAAGCTCAGGCTTAAATATTGGAACAAGAATGAATTTGGCAATATTTTTGAGGGGAAAAAATCTGTTGAGGATAAATTGCAGGAACTCAACCAAGACCTTATCATGGTTGGCTTTGATAAAGTCAAAAATTATCAAGCTACTAAATATCAACAAGAATGGGAGAATTTATGTAAGCAAGAGGAAATATTTTGGACACAAAAATCTAGAGTTCAATGGCTGAAAGAAGGAGAGCAAAACACAAGATTTTTCCATAGATCCACCTTGGCAAACAAAGCTCATAATAGAATCTTCTCGATCAAGGATGAGGGAGGGCAACTTCTTAATTCCCACGAAGACATAGAAGTTATGTTAGTTCAGCACTTTAGTGGTATAGCAAAGGAAACCATTTCAGATAGAGAGTAATCCATCAAGGACTTAACAAGACATATACCTAGGCTAGTGTCTAGAGAGGATAATTTTAACCTCAATAGGCCAGTGACTAAAGAGGAGGTTAGTGAGGTCCTCAAGGAAATGCAGAATGGTAAAGCGCCAGGCCCTGATTGGTTCAATGTGGATTTCTTTAAAGCTTGCTAGAGTATTGTAAAACAAGATATTCTAAATGTAGTAGAAGATTCCAAGATGAATAGAACTATTTTGAAAGTGCTCAACACCTCCTTCATCTCCCTGATCCCTAAACAGGACATTGCTCAAACTCCAGATAAGTTTAGACCCACATCTTTGTGCAATGTGGTTTACAAGATAATATCCAAGGTTGTTGCCCATAGACTCAAACCTCTTCTTCCTACTCTTGTGTCTGGGGAACAATCTAGTTATGTGGAAGGCAGGAAAATTCTCAATAACATCATTCAAGTGCATGAGGTGGTGCACTTACTGACTAGCAATAAGAAGGCTGGAATGATCATGCAACTGGACCTAGCCAAAGCTTATGATAAGCTGAATTGGACCTATATCAGGATGGTTCTTATTGCTTTTAGGTTTGATCATAACTGGGTTAGATGGGTCATGGCCTTGGTAACTTCTTCCAGCTTTTCAATTTTGGTTAATGGTTCTCCCTCCAAGACTTCTATTCCTTCAAGAGGCCTCAGGAAGGGAGATCCGCTCTCTCCCTTTCTCTTCATCCTCATGATGGAAGGACTTGGTCAGTCTATCAAGCATGCAAAAGAAGTCGGCAATATCAAGGGTCTCCAACTTTCTGAGAATGGACAGGCCTTAACTCATCAACAATTTGTTGATGATACCACGCTGTAGGGTATCCCCATGGTCACAAGGTATGACTCTTGCTTCAGCAAAAAAAATAAGAAAAATCACCATTCTTGTCACAACTAATAAAAGAAACCACCATTTTTATCTACAATGCTAAAATAATTTTGAATTAATGAAATTGAAAATATCAACTATTTTCTTCCTAAAATAAATAATTATACAAATATAAATGTTGAAAAGCATATTAAATAGAAAAGCAATTTCCACTTCCAAATTATAATTTCATAATTAATATAAATGGAGTTGTCTTTAGTGCGACTTTTTGGACTTTACGGTTCCTGGTTAAAAAAATTGAGGTGAAATCTTGATTTGTGTTATTTAAATTGGTTTTTTTGACTATATATATATATATATATATATATATATATATATATATGTATATATATATGTATATATATATGTATATATATATATTTAAATTGGTTTTTTTGAATATATATATATCTATATATATATATATATATATATATATATATATATATATATATATATATATATATATATATATATAGATGTATATATATATGTATATATATATGTATATATATATGTATATATATGTATATATATATATGTATATATATGTATGTATATATATATATATATATATATATATATATATATATGCAACACCGTGAAAAACCTTTAAGGCACTTTGATTGTGTAGGGATTACATATGAAACTTATGATTTCAATAAATCCTGTCAGATTTTAGAGAAATTAGAGTGGAAAAACCCATTGGAAAAGCTTCCAAAAAATAACATTAAAAACAACTCGAATACTAGAATTTATATATTATTTTGTTAATATATTTTTCCAATAAATCATAATCATTATTAATATAAATATTAGATTTTATATAATTTTTGTTAATAAAATTTTCCAATAAACTATAATTAAAATAATATATAAAAAAACTATCTCATTTGAATAAAATTTTAAATTTATCTTATACCTAAGAAATTTCGAAACATTTATAACATAACAAATCTAAAATAAATTATTAAATACTGAACTTTATCTTATAACCAATAAATGTTGAAATGCTTATGCCCAAAAAAAATCTCAGAAAAACTGATGTGATGAATTTATGTATCTTGCAACTTATTTCCTCCCACCACAATAATAATAATATAAAAACAACAATAAAAAAATAAATAGTAATAAATCAACAAAATCATTTGCAATTAAAAATAATTTCAAGATTTTTTTTCTTTTTGCACTCAAGATCAAGATGAGGTCAAACCTTTTTTGATCAGTAAGGTGATGGCGGAGCGAACTAGAAGCATGGTAGGTTAAGGTTTCAGGGAGCCTCGACCTAGCCTTGACAAACCTGCAACAACAGAACCAAACAGAGGCCTGCACCCTGACGAAGACAACGACTGAGAAATGGATGAGCGGCATGATAGGGGGGAGGGGAGAGATCCCCACCTACAGGAACATTGCAGTAGGAAAATCAAGCCAATACAGCGCAGCAAGTGGGAATGGGGGAAAGGGCAAAGGGATCCCAGTTTTGGGTGCCAAATAGCAGGAAAGACTGGGTGGGAGATGTCTGCTAAGAGCTGTAAAAAAACCCAGATTCGTCATCTCGAATAATAAACTGGAAAAATACAGAAGGTACATGAAGGACCATGCTCTCATCTGCAAATTTATAGGGGCATGGCCGACAGAGAAAGAATTGATAAAATGGATCCAACACCGATGGCAGCCAAAAGGGCACACAGATCTCAAGCTAGGAGTGAAAGGATTCTTTACAGTGATCTTCTCAAACCTAGAAGACAAAGAGAAGATATTTGAAGACGGACCATACTTCTTTAACAATGGCGACCTCTTCATGAGGCACTGGGAAGAATGCTACAACCCTGACCATGAGAAACTCTTAGCAGCGCCAATATGGGTTCAACTTTTTGGTCTCCCAATGGACTTTTGGGATCGAGAGATACTAGAAGGCATTGGAAACTCCATCGGCACTTTTGTAAAGGTTGCAGACTCGACATGAAAGGAGCGATACACCTCCTACACCAAAATCTGTGTCGACATGAATATTATGGAACCACTTCCAGACTACATAGAGCTAGAGTACCACAATGAGGTATGGCCACAACCGATCAACTATGAGCACATCTCATTCCGGTGCCGTAGATGCCATGAATATGGCCATCTGTTCTGAGCTTGTCCCCTAAACTAGGTGGGTAACCACTCGATGGAGGAAAGGGATGGAGACCATATGGCGAAAGTGGAAGGAGATGGGTATAAAGAAGTGCAAAGGAGGAAAAGAACCCCGAGACAAGTCGGGAATCACAAAGAACACCAAGCAGAGAAGGAGCAAAGGCTGTAGAACATATTTTCAGCCCTACAAGAAGAAGATCTAGGGGCAGAGATGGAGGATAACTCTCAGGCAAAAGAAAATCAGGAAGACAAAGGAATATAAGGGAAAAAAAGAAAGCAACGATGACTGAGGTAAAGCAAAGACCTGAAGATAACATGGAAATGGTGGAAACCCTAATGGAGATTGACAATCAGAAAGATGACCTAAGTGTAGAAGAACAAGTCATGAAGAGGCTATTGCAGGAATGGAGACACTTGGATGAAAGATTCATCCCGAAAGATCAGAAACAACTCTACAAAGAAACCTTCCAAAGATATAGAGACAAGAAGGACTTAGCGATCATAAGCCAACCTAAATAGCTAGGGGCCCAAGCAAATCAAGGACAAGAGACAGGAACACAAGGAAAAAGGGGGGGAAAAGAGGCAGGAATATGATGAATGAATCCATACAAATGGCAGGGGAATTACTTGTGAACTCAGGAAGAGTAGTGCCATTGTCGGAGGTTTTTTATCAGCCGATAAAACTCTTAAAATGATCATTACAACTTGGAACATTAGAGGCCTCAATAGCAGGGACAAACATAGGTACCTTAAGGAGAGACTGAAAAAGGATAATCCAAGCATTATGATCAAACAAGAGACTAAAATTAGTGAAAAAAGATAAAAGACATAATGGAAAACTTCAAGATAGAATACCAAGTCATGGCTCAAGATGCAAATGGGAGTGCAAGTAGATTGGTGATCCTATGGAATCCGGGAGAAGTGCAGTTCCACGAATGGGTAAGGATACCATGAATTATCACAGGAAAATTTCGAAATCTAGGCTCTAGTGAATGGGATATGTTGTCAAGGGTGTATGGTCCACATCTCCCAAGTGAAAGAGGAGCCTTCCTTCACAATTTGAGTGACCTGAGGAATATACACCCAGACGAGCTATGGATAGTAGGGGGGGACTTTAATATGATCACAACCCTAGGGAAAAAAAGGGAGGAATGAGAAGAGCAGATCCCGATATGGAAGCCTTCAGTGAAACCATTACTAATCTACGACTAGTGGATATAGATACAATCAATGGGATTCATACCTGGAACAACAGAAGAGGAGGGGTACACCAAATAGCAAGCCGCCTGGACAGGTTCTTAATCTTAGAATAGCTGATGAGTAAAGATATCTTCATAGAGGCAACGATACTCCCATGTATGGGGTCGAATCACTGGCCAGCCTGCCTGGAAGTGGATCTAAAAGATCAACCTAAGAATAGGTCATTTAGGTTTGAATCATTTTGGCTTAGGAACCCTGATATCCTAACAAAGATGGAGGAATGGTGGACACAAAGTGCCCAACAGGGCTGCAATAGGATGCATACCTTCCAACTGAAGCTGAAAGAACTAAAAAAAAGGCTCAGAAAGTGGAATAAGAAGGAGTTTGGTCATGTCCTCAAAGACCAAATCGATCTCAGCTAGCATATGGCAGATGTCCAACTAAAAATGAAAAAATATCGAAGAACAGGAGACCTGGTGCAGGAAGAAGGATTACTGATCAATCAGATAGAGGAACGAAGACAACAGGAGGAAATCATGTGGAAGCAAAAATCACGAGTTCAGTGGCTGAGGGAAGGAGAACGTAACACAAGATTCTTCCATAAAGCTATGGTGAATCACCAACAACACAACCACATTTACTCTCTTAAAGATGCAGAAGGACAACGTAAAACACAACATGAAGAGATGGAAGGACTACTGGTCAACCATTTCAAAGACCTACTTACGGAGAACGTGGAAAACAGGTCGGAAGCCGTCCAAAGAATCACGCAGAAAATTCCCAAGATGATGACCAGAATATGGCACTAATGCACGCGGTTACCAAAGAAGAAGTAGAGGAAATAGTGAAAGGAATGCCAAAGAATAAAGCCCCAGGTCTAAACAGATTCACTGCTGAATTCTACCAAGCTACTTGGCCATTCATGGGGAAAGACATCCTAGAGGTTGTGGAGGAATCAAGATGTAATCAAAAGGTATGTCCTAGCCTCAACTCTACATTCATTGCTTTAATTCCTAAGTCAGCTAAATCCCAGGATCCCCAAAAATTTCGGCCAATTTCCCTCTGCAATGTCATTTACAAGATTTTCACCACTCTAATTGTCAAATGCCTAAAACCACTTCTCCCCAGAACAAACAGGCTTTGTGGAAGGTTGCCAAATCCTCGATGGCTTTATCTCCTCGCAAGAGGTAGTCCACTCCCTCAAATCCCATGAGCTCTTGGGCATGATGATAAAACTAGATCTTTCCAAATCTTATGACAGACTGAGTTGGGGCTACCTTACGAGCATTCTCAAAGCCTATGGATTTGCCCAAAGATGGATCAACTAGATCCTATCTATGATGTCCTCTGCGGTCTTCTCCATCCTACTTAATGGAACCCCCACGACAACCTTCAACCCATCCCGAGGTCTGAGACAAGGGGACCTGATTTCACCCTTCCTGTTCATCCTAGCAGCGGACAGGCTGGGCCGATATATAAAGCAATAGGTCCACACCTCCCAGCTCCAAGGGCTAATAATTTGGGGTAATGACATGCCTATCACCCACCAGCAATTTGTGGATGACATTATGCTCTTCTGCCAAGCCAGCCTTAGGGAAGCCCGAAGCATAAGAAATATTTTTAGCACCTTTATGGAATCCTCAGGAACCATGATCAATAATGACAAATCCTGCATTTTCTTTTTCAACACCCAAGGAAATGTTAAGACCTACCTTGATAGAGTCCTTGGTTTTAGCTCTGGCATCCTGCCCTCTAAATACCTGGGTATGCCTCTCTCCGATAATCCTCTAAGAAATAACTGCTCACAAAACAGTCTCCAAAAAGTACAAGCCAAACTCAAATGCTAGACCTTTCGATCCCTAAATATTATAGGAAGAACAACTTTTCTCAAAGCAGTTCTTCAGTCAATTCCCATATACCAACTATCTAGAATGGTGGCCCCAAAAGGAGCATGCACCAAGATGGTCAACATTTTTAAAATAATCCTATGAGGAGGTGCCCAACAGATCAAGAAATGGGAATTGGTGTCATGGCAGGGCCTCACCAAGAAAAAAGAGGAAGGAGGATTAGGACTTAGAGACCCATACCTCCTGAACCAAACCATGGGAGCCAAACTATGGTGGCGATGGATGAATGGGGGAAATGATCTATGGAAACAAATATGGACTTACAAGTATAACATGCCCACGAGAACTGAGGATATCCTTAGATATCAAGACCGTCCTAGGTGCTCTACGATCTGGAATCTAGCGCCTAACAATAGACACCTCATCCAACAACATGCCTTCTCGGAGGTCCGCAATGGAAAAACAACCTGCTTTTGGATGGAATCTTTGCAACAAAGAGAGAATCTGGGTGAGAAACATGAGATCAAGGAAATGTATTAGCAGACCCAGAATAGAAATACATCGGTAGTGAATTAATACTGGAAGGAGGAGCAAGGAGAGGAAATTTGGCAGAGATGGAAGACTAGAGAAGACTGAGAACAGATGGCAAACACATATCAATGGGGCAACTTAGATAAAGAATTAAGGACAAGTCAGATAATGATTCATCAAGACCTAAACATTTTGAGATGGGGCCACATCACCAAGGGAACATTCTCCATAAGCGAAGCATATGATATCCAAATCTGGCAGGAACAGGAAGGACAAGATATAATATGGAAAAAGGTTTGGAACGTGGGATGGTGGCCAAATGTAACCCACTTCCTCTGGATGGTCAACAAAGGATGCATCTTGACCTGGGATAAGTTACAGAAAAGAGAATTCCAGGAACCCTCCTTCCGCGGGCTATGTTGTCAAAATGGGGAAGACATGGAACATATCCTCAACAACTGTCCATTTGCGGAGCAGAAATGGAGACAAATGCGAGGATTTTTTGAAAGGATGGACAGAGACCAAAACAATATCAAAGGAACAATCCTATTATGGTGAACCCACATCTATTCCAGCCCGGTAGTAAATAGGGCTTGGAACCTAGGCCTTGGATTCACCCTATGGGTCATATGGAAGGAGAGAAATCACAGAGTTTTCAAGCACAAAACAACCTCGTAGTAAAAAGTATGGGAAGGTATTGTTCAGAACATAAGGGAAACAATCTTGGCAGAACCATGGCATGAAGAGGACTAGCAGATGTCGCCCCAAGAAGGTCAAATATTACAAAAAATGTTGGAAATAATACTGAGAGGGGGGGTGAATCATTATTAGTCAATTCAATAATCTTTTTCTTTTCATACTCAAATTTGTATAGGCTACTTCCATGTGGGTAACCCATGTGTACACGCAACTGTGCTTAAGGAAACAAGCGTATATCTAGCAAACTAATGATTCAGTTAATTCATCATATGTTGATCTTTAATCTATGCATCAATACTTTATTAAACATTAAACGGTAACCATATGAATTTAATAATAGAGTGAACCATCACACATAAGAAACACACATGAACACCAACATTTAAGGTGGAAACGCAATGTGGGTGAAAACCACCTGCTGTTGTTGTCTCTGTCTTCTTTTAATAATAAGAAAATCTGTTTACAACATTGTACTGGTGCAGACTCGTACCAGTACGCAGTCTTCTACCTGCAGAAGGCTACAACCTTCTCTTGTTCTCTAGCTTCTACTGGAAGGGAGCTACAACCCCCTAGCTCTTGTACTAGCCGATATGTTTACTAGTACGTAGGCACCGACCTACAGAAGGCTACAACCTTCTCTCTTCCTCCAGGGACCAAGTTTCATCAATTTTCAGACTGGATACTCCTGGAACACAACACCATAGTATGAAGGCCATGTTTCATCCAATTTTCATACTAGACACATTAACAACATTGAAGCACAAAATCAATCATCACTACAATACAACCATCAACTATATTTGCATCAACTAATCACTGAAACTCAATCATTACTTTATGAATCAACCAAACTCAATCAATTACTAACAACCTTTGAACCTCTGACACAACTAAATCAACCATTCATTCATACTTTAATCAACTTCAATAAATCAACTGGAACAGAGAGATCACTGTAGCCAGTACACAGATTTGTACCCAGAACACTGCATCATCATTCAGAACCAGCTGTAACCTCAAAAACATGCATCAAAGTGTATACGCAACTTGGAAGAGCTGAACCAACGTGTATATGCAACTTCATCAAAGCAAACCAATGTATATATCTGCAAATACTTACTTATAACTTCATTGCACTTCCCGACTTCAGACATACCCAGATCCTCACATATAAAGGATAATACATGTGTTAGCAACCAGATCTAGCCCATCGGATCACATAATGATAAGTGATTATGATCTTGATGCATTATTAGATCTCATCCATCATCATTGAAGCAAATCACAATCAATCAATCTGAACACTGTTACCAGAATGCAGTCACCAGAACTGTTGAAAATTGGCAACAAGAAATTGCTAAAAATAGAAGTGCTAAAATTAGCAGTTTGGGCATCAGTGCTGGATTGGGAAATAGGGAATGAAAAATGGAAGCGCTAAAAATAGAATTTATGTTTTTAGCAGTGTAGTGTGGATTCCTATTTTTAGTCAGTCCTTGGACTAGAAATAGGAAGTAAAATTTGAATTTGGTCTTACCAGCAGTTTGAATATTAATTAATTAATTCAGTTTGAGTTAATTAGTTAAGGAAAATCAAACTTTAATTATTTGTGAGAACATGCAATAATTTCTCCACTGATTGGGGAATGTGTCCTTCATTTGCTCCAATGATTGAGGAATTAAGGATGAGTTCTATATTGAGCGGATCAATTGACTTAGTTTAACTTAGTCAAGTTCAGTTAGATTAATTTAACAAGTTGCTAAATTAATGAGATTCAGTTTGTTGATGCTTGCATGCATGTGACAACTGGTATTTTCAGATAATTGAGTATTCACTCATGGATAACTGATGTATGGCAGTTCAGATAGAGACCCAGTTGAGATCAGATGAGGGAGAGTGTACTATCAGTTTCTAGGATATTCCTTGTGAATATTCCTTGCATGCAGAAGGAATATTAGTCCTCAAGCATTGTGTAGTTGGACTTGAGGTTGATAGCAGGTATGACTGGGGCCAATTCACACATGTTATGTAATTGGACCCCAATCAAAATTGCGCAAGGAAATAGGAGGCTTGGAGGACTGAGGAAAGGCATATGTTGTGTCTATTCAGTCTATGAGCAGTGATTGAGGGATTGTACTAAGAGTTGGATAGCTTGTGAGCTAAAGCTTTGTGTAATCATGAGATATTTCCACTTGTATGATAATACAGAGATCGGGGTTTTTAGCTGAGGCTTTCCCCAGAGTATTCTTCTGTGTTCATGTGTGATTGATTTCTCATTCTCTGTTATATGTGTTCTATTTGATCTGTCTCAAAATCGATTAAGCTTCCACAATTTTGTTTGTAGAAGTAGATCAAGTATTTTTCTTTAGTATATTACATTATCAGGTGATCTACAGTGGGAATTCTACAAGAACATAAAGAAAAAACCTAGAACTCTGCATAAACAACCAGAACCAACTGTAACTTCAAACATCATAGTTCATAAGGTATGTGCTACTTCGATGTGTCGAACCGGTGTGTATAAGCGCTTTTACCAAAGCAAAACAACGTACATATCTGCAAGTACTAACTTAAAATTTCACAGACATTCCAAACTTCATTCATACCCAAATCATATCATTTACAATATAAAACATGCATCAGTATTCAGATCTAGACTGTCCATGATTAAACCACATAATGATAATACTTTTAGGGCTTTATTATCTTGATCCATCGACCATCATCAACCACATAGGTGCATCCTTAGATCAGATCAAGCAACGCATCAAAAGCTCATAACCTGCATATATGATCTAACACTTCAGAAGATATTCAATACTTCCATACACTGGCCTAATGATCTTCTCCTCCTTTTATAGTTTGTAGTCCTTTCTCAATACCATGGACCAAAACCACGTAGGACCAATACCTTGGACCAAATACCTAGGGTCAATACCTCAAACCAGATACCTTGGACCAATACCATGGATCAAAATACCATGGACCAAATACCTCGAACTAGAAACTTAGTTTTCCAAGGTATATGCGCATTTCCTTCTGTGAAAGTGCATGTGTACATATACATGACTTGTATATAGTGAACTTGCGTGTATATGCAGCTTGGTCAATGGTGAACCTGCGTATACATCTCTTTCTTCATTCTATGAAGACTGATCTGTAATTCTTTGCTGCACTGTGAATTGTCATCTGAGAGAGTTTCCATTGTACATTACTTCTGAACTGATTCCTTTGAACTGCCCTGCATTTTGTCACCACTGTCATGCATTCTGTCACATCTGATATCTCTACTGTAGATTCATCTAGTTACCATATACAAGTGAGTTGTTCTGCTACAAGTGGGTTGCCATCAAGTACAACACATGCATCATAATGCCAACAATATCCCCCTTTGGACTTGATGGCAACAACAACACCAATTCACTCTCCCCCTTTGACATCAAGGGCAAAGGTCGAACCAAGATATTCTCCCCCTTTGATATCAAGAGAAAAGGGCAGACCAAAATGAGGACTTTCATATCTGAATAGTTGAGTATTAATCATCCTCCCCCTGGGCACATGCTGAATTCTCTAATTGAACTCCCCCTTTGCTCATGTTGAGATGTACTGTATCATCCATGCTCCCCCTGAGCACATGAAGAGTCTACAAATATTTTCAAGAAAAAATAACATGACTCTATAACTCAACTATGTGAGTTTTACCTTCCTATCACCAATGACTCATACATACATTCATTCTTCCAACCAAGTGGGGATGTACTAAACTTGACTTGTCCACCCAACCAAGTGGAGATATACCAATTGTTTATACATGACTGAAATATTACATCGTCCTTCCCATGCATAGTGGGGATACAGATTACATCATATGACCAAAAGGGACTCATCAAAAGACTACAATAGACAGAGACAAATTATTACATCATGGGTCTTGATATGACCTTTACATCGAATGATATACATGACATTTATAACAGAGACCAAATATCTAAACAAGACCATGATAGTCATCAGCAACTATCATACACCATGTATGATCTACTCCATAAGCATATGTCAACAACATCCAGACCAGAAACCTGTATATGTCCATGACAGTGTAAATATTATGAACCTGTGACAAAGTATGTCTGCATATAGATATCAATTCATCCTCTTGATCTCATCAAGATCGACTTGTTTCGTTTCCTTAGTTGAAAGAGCCTTATCATAACCTTCCATGAATCAACTTAGCATATGTCATATCTCCAAGAAGTAGCACAAAATCATTCACATCATATCATATGTATGTGAAAACACCATAATCATCATCTATGATCATACCATCATCATCAAGAACTGCATGATCTTTCCACAAGACCCTTCAATATATCAATCATGTATCATCACTAGGTAACATCCCACATCTGATACGCATCAACCATGATAATCAACATATGTGAGTATCAACCTATAATCATAATGTAAGAACTCATCATCATTATGTGACTAAGTAAGCCATATCTTCAAATAGATATGTCTTCATGAGACCTGCAATAACACCATTCTCTTGGCCAACCAACAATATTTGTCAATATGCAACTTAAGTAATCATCCATGTATCCAGCATAGCTCATGGTCATTTGTCAAGATTTCTTGATATCATCAACAACAACAATCCTCAACCATGTGAGAGCCAAGAACTATAGAAGTCATAACTACACCATATGAACTTTATGCATCTTTAAAGGCATGATGACAGCAACATAAAAGAAATGAGTGGCTCATCATCAAATAATGAAGTTGTGTACTCAAGCTTTGTACTTCTCTTTATCCTTATGAAGATCACCATGTAAGAAACATATATGTACTATATTCATAATCAAAAAGTCATTCACAATCATCCATAAATATGATCTGAATACCAACTATGTGACCCCAAGTATCATTGAGATTTTATCATGGACAACTCATAACAGTAATATAGCAAGATGTATCATTTAGCCACATAAGCTTCATCATCATTGATTAGATACCAAAGACTTCTAAACATAATGCCAACAATGCTTTATTAGAAGCATAGCATGTTCTCCCTCTAACCCTGTTCCACCTATTCACTATCAGATCTGATTATTGCATATATCAGTAAAAAGTATTAAGGCATCATCATCAAGGCATCATCATCAATCAGATATACATCAAGTTATCAACAACTTGTGAGGATCAAAACACTTCTAAATAACATAGACAGACTGTAGTTATCTATGACAGAAGAGATAACTAATAATTGTCTGAATCATATCACATTAGTTTTTATGAGACTATCCCACAACATTTTTCTCAACCTACATATACGCAACTGTGCAGCTTTGAACTCACGTATATACGTGACTTGTCTTCATGAAACTTGCGTATGAGATTTAGAACATTGAAGTTTCATACTTTCATCTTCCCTTGAGTCTGTCATGTCTGTACACTATGTCATGCCACATTTTTCTGACTGTACTTCCTTCTTCTTCCATATCTTCAAGTGTGATGATGTTTTCTCCTTTTGGTATGGTGCCCAAAATTTTCCCCTGCATTCCTTTGCTATATGTCCAAACTTGCTACATGCATAACATCTTACATGTTTCATATTTCTTCTATAGAAGTCAATGGCTTTGTGACCAAACATATTGCAAGAAAAACAATATCCTTTAAAATACCTCGAAGCTGATGATATTTTTGTGTGATGGTCTTGAACCATTCTTCTTCCGCATCTCGTTGCAACATGTCTAAGATTATGACATATAAAACATTCAACATTATTCATTTGAGGAAATAACTTATTATCACTTCCATTGTTAGGAGTAAAATATTTTCTTTGAATAATTTCTTTCCTTGGTTGTTGATGGGATTGACCTCTCATCTCCTTGTTGAGCATTTCAGATTTTGCATTAGAGTTCCTTGCCTCACTTTGTGAGCTAGATTCACCTTCCACAAATTCATGAAAACCAAGAGCAGTTTTGATGGCAGGAGACCTTTGACTACTGAGAATATCATCCAAAATCTTAGTATTATCTTGAAATCGTAAAAGCTTATCCTTTTCTCCTAATTTTCTTTTCAGGATATCTACCTCAACCTAATATTGCTCTTCCTTTTCAAGATACTGCTTCTTCATGATTTCTTCAGCTTTTCTTCCTTCTTCCACTTGTTGCCTTAATTCGAGAACTTTGTTTTCTTGTTTCTCAAGAGCTTGGAGCAGTTCTTTATTCTGCTTATTTGATTTTTCAAGATCTTCTTTTAGAGAGAGGATCTTAGCTTCAAGACTTTCACAGTAACTCGATCTATCTTTGAATTTCTTGATTGTTTTTCTCCTTTTATTTACTTCATTTCTTAATGATGTCACTTCATCCTGCAACTTTTGACATTGATCTTCCTTTTCCTTGTACGGCTTCCTTACTTTGATTCCTTCCTCTTTTAGTTTGGTAGCTTCTTCTTTGAAGGCACACTCCCTTTTGTCCAATAGATCCCGTTGATCTCTAATTTTTTCTGTGAGCCTTTTAAATTCTACCTCTATTTGATATCTTTATCTTTCACCCATAAGAGCAAATTCAGTTGTTTCGCTATCACTTTCATAATCTTCAAATGGATGGAGAAATGTATCACCAGAGGATAACAAATTCATACCTGATATTTCTTTTTCTTGTTCATCTTCATTCTGAGGTGATTTTGAATCTGAAGAGTTGCTTCCACATAATCCCCAATTGATTCTCCCACTGTCATACTTCTTTCGATATGTCTTCTTCTTCTGAGGCGCTTTCTTCTTTAGCTTCTTTCCCATTGTTCTATGGATCTCCTTCAAGCGATCAAGCTTCTACCAAAGGACCTGCTCTGATACCAATTGTTGGAAATAATACTGAGAGGGGGGGGTGAATCAGTATTAGTCAAGTCAATAATTTTTTTCTTTTCATACTCAAATTTGTATACGCTACTTCCATGTGGGTAACCCACGTGTACACGCAACTGTGCTTAAGGAAACAAGTGTATATCCAGCAAACTAATGATTCAGTTAATTCATCATATGTTGATCTTTAATCTGTGCATCAGTACTTTATTAAACATTAAACAGTAACCATATGTAGTTAATAACAGAGTGAACCATCACACATAAGCAACACACATGAACACCAAGATTTAAGGTGGAAACCCAATGTGGGTGAAAACCACCTGCTACTATCGTCTCAGTCTTATTTTAATAATAAGAAAATTTGTTTACAACATTGTATTGGTGCAGACTCATACCAGTATGCAGGCTTCTACCTGCAGAAGGCTCCAACCTTCTCTTGTTCTCCAGCTTCTACTGGAAGGGAGCTACAACCCCCTAGCTCTTGTACTAGCTGTTTTGTTTACTAGTACGTAGGTGCTAACATACAAAAGGCTATAACCTTCTCTCTTCCTCTAGGGACCAAATTTCATAAATTTTCAAACTGGATACTCCTAGAACACAACACCAGAATATGAAGGCCACATTTCATCCAATTTTCATACTAGACCCATTAACAACATTGAATCTCAAAATCAATCACCATTGCAATACAACCATCAACTATATCTGTATCAACCAATCACTAAAACTCAATCATTACTTTCTGAATCAACAAAACTCAATCAATCACTGACAACCTCTGAACCTCTGACACAATTGAATCAACCATTCATTCATACTTTAATCAACTTCAACAAATCAACTGGAATAGAGAGATCATTGTAGCCAATACATATATTTGTACCCAAAACACGGCATCATCAATCAAAACCAATTGTAACCTCAAAAACATGCATCAAAGTGTATACACAACTTGGAAGAGTTGAACCAGCGTGTATACACAACTTCATCAAAGCGAACTAGCGTATATATTTGCAAATACTTACTTATAACTTTGTTGCACTTCCCGACTTCAGACATACCCAAATCCTCACATATAAAGGATAATACATGTGTTAGCAACTAGATCTAGCCCATCGGATCACATAATGATAAGTCCTTATGATCATGATCCATTATTAGATATCATCCATCATCACTGAAGCAAATCACAATCAATTAATCTGAACACTGTTACCAGAATGCAGTCACCAGAACATAAAGCAAAAACCCAGAACTTTGCATCAACAACCAGAACCAACTGTAACTTCAAACATCATAGTTCATACAGTATACGCTACTTTGATGTGTCGAACCAGTGTGTATACGCTCTTTTACCAAAGTGAAACAACGTACATATCTGCAAGTACTAACTTAAAATTTCACAAACATTCCAAACTTCAGTCATACCCAGATCATATCATTTACAGCATAAAACATATGTCAGTATTCAGATCTAGAATGTCCATGATCAAACCACATAATGATAATACATTTAAGGCTTTATGATCCCGATCCATCAACCATCATCAACCACATAGGTGCATTCTTAGATCAGATCAAGCAACACATCAGAAGCTCATAACCTGCATATATGATCTAACACTTCAGAAGATATTCAATACTTGCACACATTGGCCTAATAATCTTCTCTTCCTTTTATAGTTTGTAGGCCTTTCTCAATACCATGGACCAAAACCACTTAAGACCAATACCTTGGACCAAATACCTAGGGTAAATACCTCGAACCAGATACCTTGGACTAATACCATGGATCAAAATACCATGGACCAAATACCTCGGACCAAAAACTTAGTTTTCCAAGGTATACGCACGTTTCCTTCTGTGAAAGTGCATGTGTACGTATACACGACTTGTATACAGTGAACCTGCATGTATACACAACTTGGTCAATGGTGAAACTATGTATACATCTCTTTCTTCATTTTGTGAAGACTAATCTGTAATTCTTTGCTGCACTATGAATTGTCATCTGAGAGAGTTGCCATTGTACATTACTTCTAAACTGATTCCTTTGAACTGCCCTGCATTTTGTCACTACTGTCATGCATTCTGTCACATCTGATATCTCAACTGTAGATTCATCTAGTTACCATATACAAGTGAGTTGTTCTACTATAAGTGGGTTGCCATCAAGTACAACACATGCATCATAATGCCAATAAAAGATAAATTTAGCACCTGGGATGATCGACAACAAAGCATGGAAGACAAGAAACAAGGGCATGAGCTCTAGGTCCCACTTTACCCCTCCGGCAGAAGGATTCATAAAACTCAAGTTCGATGGGGCCTCCAAAGGCAACCCAGGAGAGGCAGGCCTTGGGAGCCTATTTCGAGACTTCCAGACCAATACCCATCTCATCTATGCAGAAAGTTGTGGCATTTCCAACAACAACGAGGCGGAGTTTGCTGCAGTTAGACAGGGCCTCTTAATAGTTGTTAGAATGGGGTACAGAAACCTGGAAGTGGAAGGGGATTCAAGCTTGGTAATCAATACAGTGGCAAAATTAAACAATGGCACTAAGTGGGACAAACTTAGCCAGAGTTGGAGAACTGCAAGACTAATCCAGGAGATAGAAATAATCATCCCCAAATTTGACTACATTCAGGTCAAACATGTACGAAGAGAGGGAAACAAGGGGGTTGATTTCTTGGCCAACTGGGGATGCAACCACCAGTAGGATCGGATGGAAAAACAATGGCCAGTTCGACCAAGGGACACAACCCTTGAAGCCTTGGAGGCAATCTTGGAACAAGATCTCAGGCAGAGCCAGGAGAGACGCAGCCAGACAATCCAAGCTCCCGATTGGGATGAGAGAGGGTGTCAGAGGCGACAAGCCCTTAGGTGACATGGTTAGTACAGCTGCGATTATTACAGTCGCCCCCACATGCTCAAGGCAGGGAGTGCAGTGTCCTTAGCCTTGAATGCATGGGAGGTGGGCTGGCAAGGTGGCAGAGGGAGGAATAAGGAAGGGTGGCAGAGATGGGAAGGGTATTCGACGTGCTGGGCAGGTGAATTTTGCAGTGGAGACGGAAGGCAGTGCAGAGCAGAAGAGAGGCAGAGAAACTACATTTGCGAGCTAGCGACAGCTCTCTAATATGTAGTTTGGTCTCACCCTCGTTTAATTCATATGTTCTGGTCGGGTTCTTGTGGTAATTCCATGCGCTAGTGGGGGTTCCGCTAGGGGGGAGGGAGAGGCAAGAGGTTGCCCCAATGGGGCTTAGCTCAGCCAGGGAGAAACTAGGGGAGGCAAGGGGGGGCCATGGCTCGGCTCTGTGTTGTATTTATATTGCTTTCAAGCAAAATTTTTGGCACTGGCATGAACAATACTGGGCTGAGCCGAGATACAGGACCCTACCTGTATGCTTAGATTGGGGGTATTGGGGCTAAAGGGAAAGTCACGCTGAGGGGACCGAGTGTAGCCGAGCGAGGCAAGGAAGAGCTATAGGCAGGGGGACGGGACATTAGCAGTGTGGGAAATTTGTCGAGCGAACCCTGGCATTTGGATATGCATGGTAGTGAGAATGCAGTTAGGGACCCCGAGTGGCATGAGTGGCAGAGGGGTGAGCAGAACCTATGCAGGATATTGCTAGGAGAGCGAGGGGCATGCGGGTATGATATCACTTGCAACGCTTGGCTCCAAATGGGTCTGAAGGCCTAGTTACAACCGCAAGGGAATGACCAACAACCACAACATAGTAAGGGGGAGAGGCATGGTGAAAAATTGGGTGAACCTCGCTCGGAACCCAATTCCCCTGGCCACTTGTGGGCACAGGGATACCTTAACCCATCATAGGCCAGGCAGGGCAAAGAAGCAAGGCATGAGTTGTCACGTCAGGTTGAGGTGAATGGAAAAATGAAGCTAACGATGTTGGAATGTCTACAATGCACAAAGGAACAGGGCATGGCTCCAACAAAACGTGGACGTGGCCGAGGCAGCAAGGGCCCGGACCCCCAGGCAGCTAAAATACCAAGAAAGACAGAAGGCCACAGGTGCCGCAAGCCTGCTGAGCACTTCATAGCAGAGGCAGCCGCAACATACAAGGATGAAACAAATGAAGGTATCCGCAAGCTGATTAATGACTGGGAAGATTAGACAAAACATGAAATGGAACTGGATGATGAGATAGAAGCCTGGAGGACGATGGTTCTTGACCCAGGGAATACACAAGGTAGAATTACATAATTCAAACACACCCTGTATCTGTATTTTGTGATGAAAAGTTTGCCTGGTAAAACAATCGAGCAAATTTCTGTGGGGATAGCAATTACAATGCAGGACCTACCCAATTACAAAAAAGACATGGACAAAATCCTATTTTAGTTGCACAAACAGGACATCAGGATGGACCGTATTGACCGTCACATCCCTTGCATCGTGGAGCTATATGGAATGCCAGAGGAAACTTCTGAAGATCCTACCCCTGTAGCCTCAGACTCTGAGGAGCAGAATGTCAAGAAAGATTGGTTTCCCTAGGCTTAGTTTTTGTTTATGCAGATAGCATTTAAATTTCCATTTGCTTATGTCAATTGTCATAGTTATATAGTATTTGGACATGAGACTGAAACTTGCCTAGCCTTGCTAGAAACACTGAAGCAATTTTGTTTTTGGATGGCGTATAATGCTGATCAGTGGCCAACAGACTCGGTTTCCCCTCGAGGCGAGTTGAGGCCATCTGGTAAAACTGTGTGGTGTAAATTTGCCTTATACAACTAGCCTTGCTAGAAAGACGGAAGCATTTTTGTTTTTGGATGGAGTATAACGCTGATCGGTGGCCAACAGACTCAGTTTCCCCTCGGTGTGAGTTGAGGCCACCCGCTAAAACTATGTGGTGTAAATTTCCCTTATACATATAATAGAAAATGGATGGTCCCTCCAAACATTACAAAAAAGAAATCAAACTTATCTCAGAATAATTGTGAAATACTAAAACTTATCTTATAAATAAAATACTAAAACTTATCTTATAAATAATAAATTTTATTGTGAAACGCTAAAACTTATCTTATACCTAATAAATTTTAAAATATTTATGAGAAAACAAATCTAAAATAAATTACGAAATACTGAACTTTATCTTATAGCCAATAAATGTTGAATGCGTATGCCCAAAAAAAATCCCGGAAGTACTAAATCTGATGAATTTATCTGTCTTGCAACTTATTCCTTCCCACCACAATAATAATATAACAACAATAACAAAAGGGATCATAACTAAAGTAACACATCAACAAACTCATTTGCAGTTAAGAATAATTTCAGGCTTATGTAAGAATAACTGTGAAATACTGAACAAACTCATTTGCAGTTAAGAATAATTACACCGTAAGGCGTTCCCCTCTGAAATGAACTCCCCCAAATGCCTTTCTGTCTTAATCGTAGCCGTTAGATCTTTTGTTAGACGATTGAACAAAAATCAGCCGTCTAATTTAATAAGAAAAATGTTTTAAAACATTAAAAAAACCTTAAAAAAACGTAGGGCGCTTTATGTCCATTGGTTCGGCTCTTGGAATCCGGGAGCTCGTTGTGTAAAGAAAAGGCTGTGGCGGCCATTGGAGGGCTAACGAGCAATGCAGAAAATGCTTATGGTGGAATTGAGGCTTATGGTGGGGTTTCAGTTCTGATTCATATTTGCAAATCGGGAACCTCGGCTGCACAGGCCATGGCTGTAGGGGCGCTGAAGAATGTGGTTGTTGTGGAAGAGACAAGGAAAACGATGGCAGAAGAAGGGGCGATTATTATTCTGCTCAATATGTTTCTTCTGGTATACCGTCTGCGCAAGAAAATGCAATAGAGTGCCTGCATGCAATGGCTTCCCAAGATGATAAAACGCGTCAGTTGATTGCCAAAGAAGGCAGAATTCAAACCTTGTTACGTCTTTTAGAAGAACCCACTACGCCCGAATCGTAGGAGCTCCTTGTTTAGGCTCTGTTCTGCAAGTGAAAGTCTCCATCGGATTTGAAATCGGGAGATAAGTTTTACGAGTTGATTTTTTCCAAGTTCTAGGTTAAGTGGTAATATGCAATTGAATTTGTTGGTGACTCCCATAGCTCACCACCATACCAGCTCTGTGTTGTGTTCTGTTAAACGTGTATAAAATTCTAACTTATTTGGTGGTTGTGGATAGATGCATTGTTTTGTTTATTTATTTATTTATTTTTTTCCTTCCAATTTAGGGTACATAATCTTGCCTGGGATTTGGGTTACATAGTCTTGGAGCTACCAAGCCTGGTACATAGTCTTGTGTGGGATTGTGGGATTGGAGCGAAGCCTAGGGTACATAGTCTTGACTGGGATTAGAGTGTCCAAACCTCCGCACTTAAGGGTTGAACCACATACTTGGACTGTACCACGTACTTGGACTTTTTGTTTAGGAATTTATGAATGTACTGCAATAGATATTGGCAAATCATTAAACAAAACAAAAGAGGTTTTCCACTTGATTATGTCCTCTAAGGGGTTTGAACATGGATCTCATTTCTGAGAACCTAAGATTGTGCTTGGCCATCAGTATACCCAAATTTCCTACCCCTTACCTACACCTGCAATTGGGGTATTGTGCATGAGCTCTTGATCTAGTTTGTAGCTCATTACAATCTTCTTTCAGGGCAATCCGACATGCCAATCTTGCATGAGCCCTTGCTCTTACATCTAGCTTATTACAATCCCTTGTCAAGGCAATCAATCAGATATGCCAACATTGCATGAGCTCTTGTTCTTATATCTGGCTTATTTCAATCTCTTGAGGCAATCCAATATGCTAACACTGAGTAGTTGGAGAATCTAAAACAAACATTTATAAGAGAGTGACCATCAGTATTACTTGCTAAACGCCAGTAGATTTGTGAAGTAAAGATACTTGTAAACAGATTTCGTATCCATGACCAGATATTCTTATGAAGGATGCGCCTCCAGAAAACATGCCCAACATGCGTTAAGTTCCCACAATAGCTGCAATATTGGGGTTTGTTAATCTGTTTTATGGACCCTGCCTTTATTTGGTAGAGTCATGTACAAAATGAAACAGTTAAGGTTCCCTGTTTTTAAGGAATCCTGGATACCCTGAATAGTTTGCACTTTTTGTGCTATGTTATGTTTGTCAATGATTGAAAAACCACCTTCAATTATGTTTGCTTTCGATAGAAACATTGAGGATCATCTTCTCGATCAAGTCTTGTGTAATGTGCAAGACTAATCTTTGTGGGGAAATCACCGTTGTACACTATGATCCTTTAGAGCCTTTCAGGATTTTAGACTCTCTTTCAAAATGTTGGTATTTATATCGGGGCCTACCTTCTAAAGAGTGGTTGTTACCGACGGAGTCACAGATGAGGCTTTCCCTCATTGCACAGTCCAGTTGAGACCATCTGGCGTTTATTCTGGAGCTGCAGATCTACATGTGCCACAATGGGGATTTCATTTGGATTACCTGGAGATGCATATTTTTCAGTGATGTCCACTGGCTTGGTGATGACTATTCATTTGAACTACTTCACTTTAGAGGGTTCGGCACTGCATACAAGTTATAGACTCTGTATGTATTGTGGAAACTTTGCTGTAAAGTACCGATTTTGTTTCCTCTGTTCTTCTCTTTACAGAGAGAGGCTAAACTTGTCTTGTATATTGAGACAGGTGCTCAAGAGTTCCAGTTTTAGTCCTGTTGATTCTGGAACAGAGCAATAAGCCCAATCTTAGTCTAGTTTTCTATTCTTTAAAGACACTATAAATCTCCAAATTAAATTATCATAATAATATAATTTTAAGGTCAAGGCCTATTCAGATATCAATTATTTGAATAATTATAGGAATGATATAATTTTAAGGCCAAGGCCTAGTCAGAGGCCGAATTAACAGATGAAATCCCTTTGTTTATGGGACAAGAGATGACCTCTGTGCAGTGATGATTTGACTACATAGTCTATGCAGGTGTACATACTTTACCCTCGCTAGACTCAAATTGGCCTAGTCAGACACCAAATTAATGGATGAAATCCCTATCACCTATGCACAGTGATAATTTGAGTCTATGCTGGTTTACATAACCTCTCCCACTAGACTCAAACTTGTGATCTCCAAAGTAGTTGCCACTCCTTGATAGTATGAGATTTCTTTGCTCCTGGTTATATCTTTCCTGAGAAACGAAATTTGTTCTCAAAGGACAGAACACATGATCTTAATTGATAGGTCCACTCTATAGAGTAGCTGCCACTCCTTGATAGTATGAGAGTTCTTTGCTCCTGGTTATATCTTTCCTGAGAAACCAAATTTGTTCTAGGTACTGTATTATGTCTAAACTTGCAAATATGTCTTGGGGTTTTAGTTTGTGTATTTGAATTTCTAAGTGCGAATATAGTGAGAATTATGCAGTGGATCATGATCGGTTCAAACTGACGTATTGGGATTTTCCTAAACAAATGCTGTAAACTTCATAAGATAGAATTAATGGCAAAATTTCTATGTGCAATGTGCAAGCAAGAACACATACTAAACAATTTGTAGACTTGGATTGCAGGTCATTGGAGATATTCATTGGTTGTTAACCAAAAAAGAAAAGTCTCATTTTTGTGTTCTGAACTGAAGCCCTAGAGTATGTGGATAACTGCAGAATTTCTTTGTAAGAATATCCTTAAAAAGTTCTATCCAATAAAAGCTGGTACAATGAAATTAAAGCCTTGTGGTTCTTGAAAATGTCAAATTAGATTTCCCAGTTGTGGAGTTAATATCTTATAAAATTTAGGAACCTGACTACATTCATATTACATGTCTGTATTGCAGAATGGCTCGTTCAGCAGAACCAGCCGACAAAGGTGCATTTCAAACCCAGTTCAAAATATCATGTGAAAGAACCGCATGTGAACAGAAAGGAAGCCAGTATATATGAGAAGCAAAGCTCAGGGCAACTGGCTGCGGCCTTTAGTAAGCCACCTATGCCTCCCCTGTTTGGTCCGTTATTTGTCTTCTCTATTCTGGAGATGCTACTTCATACAGAGAATAAAAACGAATGATTTTCTACCCTTCTATTTGACTGCAATGGCCCCAAATGCAGCCAACATAAATAATGTATATAGAGTTCAGCTTCTTGCGTAGATATCGATGAGGAACACCTTATTAATTTCTATATGAATCTGTATGTTCTTGAGGGGAGGATCTTGCTTGCTAATGAATATTCTAGTCACAGAAACAAACATTGCAATGGGGTTTGTCTTTCTAAGTCTTGAGTTTAGAGCGAGACGTGTAACTGTACCTTGCATACATTAGTTTCAATAAATAAAAAAACAATGATAACTACAGGATTTTAAAGAAGAATAATGTGAAGAGCGTTAAAATTTTAAAGCATAAGTGCTAGGGTAGCTAGGATAGACAGAGTCGTCCGGTTACAAACATGCCCATGCATTTGGTGTGGCTCTCTAGTTTTGCAATTGAAGTTCTGTAAAGCTATCACAGGTGATAGCCATTACCATCAAAAGAGAAAGGTCACTTTGGGAGGAAGAGCTTTAGGATCCTAATGCTGGACCTAGTCTCCCAAAGAGTTCACATACACTTAAAAATGTACAAATCTTCCACATCGTGGCAGAAAGTATCTTGAACAACTGGTTGACATTTTATCTTGAGAAGAGGTTGAGTTGAATAAGCCTCTTCGACAACTATGTTTATTAGGATTTTTTTTGCTGATTGTGGAAATCTTGTATCTTCATATGATATAGGTATTTCCTCTGTTCACCAGGGCTGAGTTTGGCAATGTGAAAAATGAGGCAAAGATGCGAGGCCAAATTTCCATAGTGTGTTTATTTTCTGTACATTGGTGCCAAGTTCCATCCTGTGACGCTGTCCTGTATGCTGAAATATGCATTTGTTCCTCTACAACTCCAAAATTAATAGATGAAACTAATAAAGGATTCCCGAGTTGAACAGTTGTGCTGTATTCTACGTAAAGCCTAACCCTCTTTGTGAGGAGGGGGGACTAATTAGTGCTTTCAACCTATTGTATTTTTCTTTAACAATTTCATATTGCCACTTAGCAAGAGTTGTTAGATCGAGTTACGCTGGGCAGACATTTATAAATTGTACTTCCAATTTTTATATGCAAAGGCATCGATCTTATTAGTAAACCTGGAATTGATCAGGGCAGCGGTATTGATAGTGGTGCTGGAATTTTTATGGTTGTTGTTGGTAATAGGTGAATTCAAAATTATATTTAAAATCAATTACACGTTTACAAGATTTAAAGTCAATATTTATCAAGGCATTATATCTCATCATCATCTCACAAATAAGAATTTGGACAAAAAATAATCCATGACACCCCAGTTGACTGATAGTAAAACTAGAATTAACATCAGTGTTCTAAGCATCTAGATTTTATCTTGAAATCACGATTTCTTGGCCTAGCTGATGTTTTCGGATTTTTACAGATATTTTGATGGTATCTTGATTTTACCAATGTTTGTCCATTTTTACCTGATATTTTTCCGATTTTTAGGATTTTTTTGGTGTTCCCAACCCTTACTAATTTTATCCCCATGTCTATGTTAGCAACCATAATTAACATGAATAGAGTGAAAATATATATCCTTATTTACCTACTATAGCTTAATTACCTACCATATTCTGTTAGACTTATTGTTACCATGGAATTATATTATAGAAGGCATCCTTGCATCTTTATGAGTATTTCAAAGCCTTAAACTAAACAATGGCATTTTTCTGTTTCCGTTAAAGATTATAAAGTTTGGAAATGAATTGAAGATAGGGTGTAGCTAAATCTTTGTTGTTAATTGGGTTTAGCTAGGGTTGGAATTATATTATAGATGCTTTTTTTTATGAGTATTTCAAAGATTTAAATTTAACAATGGGATTTTTCTGTTTCATTTAAAGATTATAAAGATTGGAAATTAATTCAATAAAGGGTGTAATTAAATTTTTGTTGTGAATTGGGTTTTAGTTAAGATAAATCGACGAAATGTTGTTGTTTTCTCTATTTCAGTTTTATCTCTTTATGTGTCATGTTGAGTTCATATTTGTTATGATGGAATTATACTAGCAATTGCATCACATGTCGCAAAGGAAACATTGTAAGGCAGTAGCATAGGAAAGAGTAGCATAGAAAAATGAACTTAAATTTTTATGTAATTTTGTTTCTTTATTGGTGTTTCAAAAAAACTTTGAAATTTAAACTTTTCATATTTGAGCTACAAAAGTTAGGAAGGATAGGTGTTTGAAGAATCCCATCAATATCTGCTTTTTTAGAAGTATGTTCATTGATAATGTGTGCTTCTTTGAATGTCTCTAATATGTATTTGTCGACTGCAGAAACCAATACAACTATGTGATCTCTTGTGGTACAGGGGATCTCGGGTTAGTCATGTCTCTTGCCTATTGATTTCTCTAAATGTCATCAGTTGATGTCGCCTAATTGTGAAATTCTCCACATGAATGTTGAATTTATTTTAGAGTCGAAAACCAATCTCATTAGCTTAATTGTGAAGAATGGGTGATGCAAAATCTAATGAATGGGTGAAATAGGAACAAACATAGAGTCCACGAGGTAGGTAAAAGAAGACTATGGGCTCGTCGCTCCCATCATATGTGCACTACAAGATTGAAATGTCTTCAAGAAAAAGGAGTAGAAATCAAGATATTGCCATAATATATTCCATCATTGATGCACAATCAAAAGTGAGGTATAAAATAGGTATCTTATTGTTATGCTAATAATTGATGGTGGGAAAATGGTGGGATGATAAAACGAAGTCTTTCCTCTTGTGTTTACGTCTACAATTTGATAGACTCTCAGTTGAGCAAAGTTACTCAAAGAGAAGCAGAACAATTCCTGGGGGAAATGGGGTGCACACAAGGGAAAAGTAAAGGAGGACATCTGCCATTAGTTTATGTTAGGACTTTAAATTAATTCCACTTGTTGTGTCAGGGTTTACTAGAGAAGCTTCCCAGCTAGATGAATTAGAGGACATTGATGAAGAAAACGATGAGGATAAGGAAGTCGATGGTGAAGATGACAACGCGGATGAAGAATATTTAAAGCCAAGAAATTCAAATCAACTTGCATCTAAGAAAGGAAGCATTGTACAAAGAATTGGACCTGTTGGAGAGCATCTTGTTGGCTGCAAGCAACAATAAAGAATCAAATACATCCTATACTATAGGCTAATGTGTGTGGTCATATATTTGTGATAAGTTAAAAATCATTACTAAATAGTCTTTATCAATTAGATATTTATGGACAGTTATTTTTTTAGTTTCCTCAGAATACAAAAATCTTTGCCTCAGTGCACCCGCAGACAGGAAAAAGAGCAGAGTTATCTTCTTAGTGGCTTGGATATTGTTTACTTTAATGCAAAATGTAAAAAAATGGAAGAAAGCAACTTATTGTTTGTGCGTTCAATGTACAATGTGTTTTTTGTGATGTGGTTTTGCTCCAAGTGGTATCCAAGCTCATGTCTTGCGTTTGAGAGAATTTTATATTGCTTTAGAGAACATATATTGGAATTTATGTAAGGATTTTCTAGCAAGATACCACCAAAGACAATGAAAGAAGCAGCAAAAAAAGTAAGTGCATTAAGGACTAAGGTTGCTTCCACGCATGGAAAATCCTACAAACATAAAGATGGTTTTGTACTGGTTTACTAAGCCCTAAGAGTTAATGACAGTATACTTGTTGATTTTAAATGTCCACCTAACAATGCATTTCATAACAAAATGGAGCTGTATTTCATATTGAAAAACTCTTCTTAAAGTAGCTTATATGTAATGCCTTGCTCTATCATCTCTAAAACATCTACCAAACAGTGATTTGCTCTATCAGCTCTAAAACATATACCAAACAGTGCCTTGCTCTATCAGCTCTAAAACATATACCAAACAATGCCTTACTATATCACCTATAAAACATCTAGCAAATATTGAGCCACTTTTGGCAATGTTGTGATACACATTTCCAATTCAACATTGCTTATCATCATCAAAGGCCAGGTAAAAAGAATAGATGAATAAGGATGTAGTCTAATGCGAATATTTTTTTGGTCCTTTTCACCGGAATCTAGTAATACAATTCTTGGTGAGATCACAATATTTTGTCATTTAAATTGTAATTTTAAATGCAAAAATGGATTTAGCACCGTAGAAAGTCTTTAGAAAACATATGTTGTGTAGACTCAATAACTTAAAACTACATTTTTTTAGATTTCTGACAGGATTTTAAGAAAAATCTACTAGAATATCTACACGAAAAAAAGACTAAAAAGTCACCTTTTTAGCCTATGAACTGTATAACAATTTCTAATCAAACATCAACCAAAGAAATGGGACTCGATGCTTCCTCATGCCTCTATTCACCAAAGTTTCAAGGGAAAAAATGCAGGGGATGACTGGGGGCAATTATAAGCCACTCCATTAAATGTTATGAATTTTGTTTCTATGCTTTAAGGGATTTGGGAGAGTGAGGTCTTTTAATGGGAAAAGGTGGCTTGAAGTAAAATATAAGTTAAAATAATAAGCATTTTAATGATGGCTTCCTTCCACCAAAGTTTAAGCTTCTCCAATAACATATCCATACTGATATGTGTGCTTATGCTTACAAAAAATAGTAAGACCTGCAAATCCTTCAAAACTTTGGCCGAATAAATACACCACTAATAACCTCACAATCAAGAAAATCTTGCTCATGTTAACCAGTGGTTGATTAAAAAACATTTTTTTAACAGAATCCCATTATAGCCATTTGGCAAGGACAAACCCCTGACATTTGGGACGTCTCATAGACAGTCTTCCATCATAGGTGGCATATCCAAGGAATCCATTGACAACAAACAACACTAAAAATGACCCTACCTTGTTTCCCTATCTGTAGTGCACAAGAAAAGCATCCCCATGGCACCCTACAAACTCGAGTAGGGTTCTATCAGCTCTAAACTGGACTCCAGATAATGGGCTTGATTGTTTTCATAGGGCAAATAGAGAGAAAGCGACAGAAAACAATTTGATCAGAAAATCCTTGATCATTGAGAACTTTGTAACCATCTTTGTTTGACTGAAATTATGTGTTTTGTTTTACCATAAAATGCTTAGGGTGCCAGTGTGTTATTGAAGAACACGATAAATCTATTGTGGATGCAGCAAGCCATGGCGGTTTTATTTGCTACACATGCAGACCTCAAGTCCCTTATTACAGATCTCCAATTTCCTATAGCAGAATGGGATGAGAAATGGATGGACGAATACCTGGATGACACTGTAAAGCTTTTAGACATTTGCCTTGCATTAGATGTCGAAATTTCAAAGCTGGGATGAGAAATGGATGGACGAATACCTGGATGACACTGTAAAGCTTTTAGACATTTGCCTTGCATTAAATGTCGAAATTTCAAAGCTTGAATATTTCCAGCTTCTTGTTCATTATGCTTTGCATTTGCTGGAATTTTCAGATGGCGTTTGGTCTAACGACAAGCTCTTCCGTGGCAAGACTGAATCTCGAAGTATTTGTGAATCTCGAAGTATGTGTGGAGCTATGACTGGAAGAAGGCGACTGTTACTCAGCCAGGTATGCTGCATTTACTTTTGCATGAATATGTAGTACTATTTTAGTGTGGCTATGATAAAAAATAAAGTAAAATAAAAACAAACAGGATTATATATTAAGTATATTAACAGCATATAAAACAGAAAAGCAATGCCCATAACCATTAAATTTCTTCAATGAGATTAACCCGAAAGTTATTTCTACCATCTTTACTTTCCATATTCACCTTGAGCTTTGAGAGCTTCTCCATATTAAAGGCAGGCGCAAACATTCGGTGTTGGTAAGACCATTGTTCACCATTAACAACAAACGCACTTCTCCCAACCACAACAAACAACATTTTCTGGTCCAGAGGAGACTTTCCACAGTAATTCACGTGCTTGGAAGATAGAAATTGCCGGATCAATTCTGCATCAGGTCAGAACAATTCTCAGTTCGTAACCAAATCAGATCACAAACTTCTCACCTACAAAAAGTAATTGAATTTCAAATCTATAATTGCAACAAATAAATAAACCAATAATCCATAAGCAGCATATGCCATAAAAATTACTTGTGACAGTATCATATTTCCTGGACCACTCAATCATATAAGGGAAAGCACTCTTTCTGAAATCGTGATGTATAAAGGCCATGTCTATGCACAACTCCTTCTATATCTTTCTCGCAATATCCAATAGATTGTCGATCATAAATCGTGGGGTAAGGCCCTTGAATCCCTGTTTTTTCTACGATTGGAATCACTGAATCTGTATCTCCACTGCATACCAACAAAACAATATCGAATTTTCTGTAGTAGATTTTATGATGGAAGATAATAGCAAAAGTCCAATCAGAAACATTCTCATTGTTCTAAGTGCCATGTTCTGATTAAAAGAAATGATATGCACGGTGAGTTGTGACCTGAACATCCAAATGCGTAGTCCAACGTTTATGAGCTCTAGGTAAATTGGCAACATAGATCTAGGGGAGTCTCCCCAGTGAGCAGAAACTTCATCACATAATAAAGCAAACAGACCAGATTGATGAATGAAGGTCCTTTATAAATGCAAAAGAAGCAGCACCAGATAAAAAAAAGTTACCATTTTAATAATAAAACCACAGACCTGCAAGTAGTCCAGTTATAAGGAATTCCTGTAACATTGGCATGAAGAGCCTTTTGTACTTCAGGTAGATTGAAATAAATTTCAGAATGCTTTTCAGTGCAAGGATCATACTCCACAAACAGATGCCTCCATGGCTGCAACAAAATGCCTCTGTGAGAAAGAGAATGCAGTAGTGCTCTTATAGCTGATCTGATTATCCCCATCTACAGGTGATGGATATCAGTCATTTAAATTCACCATGCAACAAATTTTGGACCTCAATGGCACGCAAGAATGTGTTTAATTTGAGAAAAAATGACCTCAATCATCTAGTCTGGTCTTTATTTTACAGTTTACCATGTCAATGGGGAAGAGACTACCAAATGCAAAAGATATAGCATTGGACTTTAAGCATACCTTCAAACTGATAAGCTGGCATATAGAGTGCTTAATGTATCTAATATTCTTACACATCTTTTTCTCTGGTCTTTATTTTACAGTTTACCATGTCAATGGGAAAGAGACTACCAAATGCAAAAGATACGAAATTGGACTTTAAGCATACCTTCAAACTGATCTGCTGGCATATACAATGCTTAATGTATATAATATACTTACATATCTTTTACTTTGTTGTTTTCTATATGTTCCAGTACTATTCAAACAAGGACGGGTGTAGATACTGTATGGATCGATATTTCCCATTTCCACATCAGCACGATCTAATACCTTATTACATAGAGCTGATGGATGCACAAGAGATGAAAAGTCACAGTGAATATTGGGCAACCGATAAGTGTTGTCTGATATCAAACCATGAGACCACATAAATTCAAAAATCCCTACAAGATCATGGAAATCGTCTGTAAGTGCATTGCCCACCTGCAAGAACCATGATTTTCCGGATGTTAAAACACAATATAGAAATATAATCGCCCCTTTTCATTCTATATGATCCTATTTAGAACAAATGATTTATTGCCATCTGTCGTCCATTTCAAGTGTTGCTCATTATATTTTAATGCCCATACATTCATAATGACAGTATAGGGTCTTACCATATATCCTTTCAGATTAATGGCTGGATTTTCAAGGTCCTTGTTGTGTCTGTAGATGACTTGAGCTAACTAAGGAACATAATGGCTTGGAAAAAACAATATTGGAGAAAAATCCATTCAGGTTAATTCATCTATGTTATGGGATGGATCCAAACTTGTATTGGTAATGAAGGAAACATCCTCTAAACTCTACTCAAGATCAGAAAAAGCTCAAAATCTTAATTCAACAGTGTCTTCATAAAAAACTCAAGAAACCAGAACTTGCATCATTCAAGGTCAAATTAGGTCGTATTAGTAGACATCTAGAACCACAAAATATAGTCAAACTCCTTCCATCCATGTCTAACTTTCATACAAAAGCATACCTTCGATTCTTAGTGATGGCATAAAAATGAGTGTGCTTTTTGTGATAAGTTAAAAATCATTACTAAATAGTCTTTATCAATTAGATATTTATGGACAGTTATTATTTTAGTTTCCTCAGAAGACAAAAATCTTTGCCTCAGTGCACCCATAGACAGGAAAAAGAGCAGAGTTATCTACTTAGTGGCTTGGATATTGTTTACCTTAATGCAAAATGTCAAAAATTGGAAGAAAGGAACTTATTGTTTGTGCGTTCAATGTACAATGTGTCTTTTGTGATGTGGTTTTGCTCCAAGTGGTATCCAAGCTCATGTCTTGCGTTTGAGAGAATTTTATATTGTTTTAGAGAACATATATTGGAATTTATGTAAGGATTTTCTAGCAAGATACCACCAAAGACAATGAAAGAAGCAGCAAAAAAAGTAAGTGCATTAAGGACTGAGGTTGCTTCCACGCATGGAAAATTTTATAAACATAAAGATGGTTTTGTATTGGTTTACTAAGCCCTAAGAGTTAATGACAATATACTTGTTGATCTTAAATGTCCATCTAACAATGCATTTCATAACAAAATGGAGCTGTATTTCATATTGAAAAACTCCTCTTAAAGTAGCTTATATGTAATGCCTTGCTCTATCAGCTCTAAAACATCTACCAAATAGTGATTTGCTCTATCAGCTCTAAAACATATACCAAATAGTGCCTTGCTCTATCACCTCTAAAACTTATACTAAACAATGCCTTACTCTATGACCTATAAAACATCTAGCAAATATTGAGCCACTTTTGGCAATGTTGTGATACACATTTCCAATTCAACATTGCTTATCATCATCAAAGGCCAGGTAAAAAGAATAGATGAATAAGGGTGTAGTCTAACATTGTCGATGGAACAGAGAAAGTGGAACATATCAGAATTGCTATACAAGAATTACAACAAAGTGCACAATTGCTTGCCCAGAGGTTAGGTCCTCTCTCTAAACAGGTTAATGACTTCTTTCATGTTATTTTGAGTGGAAGGAATGCATTGCTTGATAGTTTCAGGTTATCCGCAAAAGGCACACCCATCAAAGATGATCAGTCATGAATATATCAGTAACGCTGACCAGCATGAAATGTTTCTTGGTTTAGAGTTTCTTAGGGTTTTTCATTTTCTTGGTTTAGGGTTTCTTAGGGTGGTTCATTTTTTTGGTTTAGGTATGGAACTCAAAAAGTTTTAGGGCTTTTCCAGTTTATGATCTCGAAAAAAATCAGTTAATCTGTTACTTGTGCTCTTTGATGGAAGTTTTGTAATGCATGACTGAAGAATACACGGTGAGAGAAAAATACATATTATGGTAATTGAGGAATGTTTTTCACTTGTTGAACTTATGGTATTTAATTTATCACACTAGCACTTTACAACAATGAACTACCAATATTCATGATGAAAATAGCAATATGGAAGATTTTTCTGCATAATGAAAAAGGCAATATGGGAGATTCCAATCACGTTCCAAGGCATTTTTTAAAATGTGGATGTGACAAAAGGTTGTTGTGGAAGGTGCTGTTTGTATATTTTAACACACTAACACTTTACAACAATGAACTAACAATATTCATGATGAAAATAGCAATAGGGAAGATTTATGTACAATATGGGAGATTCCAATCATGTTCCAAGGCATTTTTTAAAATGTGGACATGACAAAAGGTTGTTGTGGAAGGTGTTGTTTGTATATGGGAAATTTCTTGATCATTGTGTATAATCCTAATGTTGATAGATATGTCTACTAAGTGGTTCCAGTTAATGGGGCATTGATGTTAGTGGTCAATATATTTTTATTATTTATCAAAGTAATTTTGTGTTGTATTTGTGTTCTTCAATTTATGCCTTACGGGCTTTCCTTTGCAACATCTGGTGCAAATGCTAGTTTCAGGCTTATGTAAGAATAACTGTGAAATACTAAACTTTACCTTATGGACAATAAATTTTAAATTTTAAGATACTTATGGCCCACAAAAGTTATCTACACAGAGAGCTGAATCTGAGAACTGAATCTGAATTTATCCCGGACCTAACTTATTACTGAATCTGAATTTATCCCAAACCCATTTATAACAGTAGAAGGGCAGCTCAGAGGATTTGATATAAATAATTTTATCGTTGGACTTCAAAATGCTTACAATATCATATATGATGATGGATGCAACTAAACATCACGCGACGGAAGAGATTGAATCCCGGAGCTCTAGTTTCACTCCCGACTGGGTCAGTCCATCACGCTGTGCTTTCTCAAACCAAATACCATTCCCGTGACATTTTCACTGCAAAACTGTATGTTTTATACCTCCTATATCCCTGCATGACATTCTATTCATAATAGCTTCCAACGTTTACGAACGGAGACAGGGACAATCATACTCTGATCCCCACGACCCAATTCCACGTCTGCCCAATAATTGTCAGGATCTCTCAGGCAGGCATTTTAATGATTCTACAATCTCCTACATAAGAGATTGGAATTAGCCCTCTTCATGAATGACATCACATGAGAGATTAGAAGCCCTCTTCATGGATGGTCTCAAGCTTCCTTCTCCAGGGGCCATTGAAGGAGGCCTTATTAACCCTTTTCCGCTCGGACGCTGTGCGCTGCAATTTAGAGTGGCCAGGCCGCGGCATCAAACCAGCATCCACTCTTTTCCATTTTCTGAATTAAATCCATCGCCCTTCAACTCTCCCCCCAAGCAGAAGACATCATTTGAGGATAAGTCTGGCGTCGATGCAGATGATTGATCTTAACTACTTCTTGTTCCATCATTATCACAACCGGCGTGATTTTGGAGCCACGTCGTCGCCCTAATTTCCTGTGGCGATGGCGCCTCCGTTCCATGGCAGCGCTTGCTTCCACAGCTAATGCAGCCATGTCAGTGGCGGACAGAGGACGACAGAGTCTGGTTAGAGGAAGCAGAAAATAGAGATGCTCCACTTGCAGTTCCTGCTCTGCAGAAAGGGGAGAAATATACTCATCGTAACGCATCGAATCGGCATGACAGACGAAGAATCCGGGTTTCTCTCTTAAGATTTCCTCTACCTTCACATGTTCTGCAAACTCTCTAATCAACCCATCCGTCTCCTCTTCAGTAACCACTAATTTGGCAGTAGGAAGATCAGCTGATGTACGAGATTGACAGCTTCCCATCAAATTCTTAGAAGGGCGTATAGATCCAGAGATTGGGTTCAGTAATGACAAGGGCCTGCAGGCTGCTTGTATGTATGTCCTGCGGGATAATAATGAGAGATTTAGCTTCTATCTGTTGGGGATTAATAATAAGATTTTATAGAGAGGAAGCCACGGCCACCACACTATTGCACTGCGTAAGGGAATTCGTCACGTAAGCAAAACCAGAGACCAGAGAACATTGGTTCTTAGTTCCGGGGACAGTAATGCAATTTTATCGAAAGGAAATGCTGGGTGCTGCCTACTATTGGAATTCGTCAGCTAAGGCAGGCGGAGGTCCCAGGGTGACCAATGGTACTTGCTTCCGAAGAAAGGAAACATAACGGAGTAGAGACGATTCCGCCGCCAATACTGAAATCCCGTAAAATGGATGCTTGGGGTGGTTGGGTTTTTTATTGAACATTAAAAAAGTAGTAAAAAGAGCGGAGTCTTAACAGATAATTTTCTATGTTTGATTTGTCTTTGGGTCAGCGCTTTGAAAAACTTTTTCGGTCATTTAGATGGTGTAAATTATAACTTTCAAATTATATATAATTTTAAATTTAAAAAATATTAATGTATAATATAAATTATATTTATAATTTTTTTATATTAATTTATATTTAATAAGCATTTTAAATATTTTAAAATGATATTTTGAAGTTTAGTGAGGGTCTAGTCGAACATGATAAGGTGTTGTATTAAGTCACTTCATGGTGTAAAGGTTATAAGTTTTAAAATTTTTGAGAAAAAAATCCACCCATGTAAGGGTTGGTGCTCCTTAGGATGGGTGCATCCCTGGTTAATTTTGAAATTTTGATAGCTTAGTGCTCTTTAGGATGGGTGCATCCCCTCTGTAATTTGAACAGTTTAAATGCCTCAGCTACAACATCAACTTATATCCCCCTGGTGTAGTTTAGATGCCCAGCTTAGATTCTCCTGGTGTGGCCTAAGATGAGTGCATCTATGGGTAATTTTGACAGCTTAGATGTCTCTGGATTTTAGTCATACTAGCCATCTTAGAATTCACATAAATTAACAAACAATAATTTATTTATTTATTTTATATTAAAATAACTTTAAACATTTTCCATATTTAATTTTTAAAATATAATCAATTGAGATTCATCTAAATCAAAATCTATATTCCAATAAGGTGAAATCTCCCAAAATACAAAACTTTTTAAAGTGTAAAATATTATTAATCAATTAATAATTTATTATAATTAATAAATTAAATTAATTATTTTTCTTAATTAATATTATTAATAATAATAACATTAATTTTTCAAAATTATAATAATATTGTTATTTAATCAACAATAACATGATTGAGGTATCATATTCAAGTCTAAAATCCATAATAATTTTGGATATTAAATACTAGTGAAAGATAAAGATAAAAATAATCTTGTTCATTCTTGATGCTATATTTAGCCACTTGGAATTCAATTTAAGATATTTTTTATGAACTTCATAATGATACTTTTTAACATGTTAAATCATTTAAATTATTATCCAACATCAACAACTCTAGTTTCTTTTGTAATGTTCCTTAATAATAAAAAATAAATAATATAATATAATATTAAAATACAAGAAGATAAATAATAAACAATAAATAAATAAAATAGTAATAGTAAATAAATAATAAATAACAATACTAAAACTCTAAATAAATATAAATAGAAATAAAACAAGAACGCAGTGAAAATCAGTAAAGCCATCAAAAAGTAAAAACAAAATAAATAAAACAACAAAGCACTAAAGTTGCGGGTTGACACATGGAATGTGTGCATGTGTTTCTCCTTCCAGTGTTTACTCTATTTAATAGATGGTGAGCAAGATGAGAGGCATTCCATCATTCCATCATCCATTCTCTTGAGAGAATAGGGTTGTGAGACAAATGATTCCCTAGTAGTAATACGTTGTAATACGTTGATTGAGTGCTCGGGGGTGGCCAGTGGTAGCAAGATTTTGTGCAATTGAGCCTACGGTTGGGTGGAGAGTCATCCCCAAGACTTGTTGCAGTTAGCAGAATTCAACTAGCGTTCAACCCCGAAATCACAAGTGAGAAACACCATCGCCACAAGTAAGTTGTCTCTACTCATATTTTTGATATTAATTAGTTGATAAATTGCGTGTTGATTATAAATCACATAATTAATCTAAGTAATTACATGTTTTTATTTCAGGGTGATTACATATAGTATCAGACCCTAGGTTTAACTCTTAAAGCCTATAGAATTTGAATGTAGAAAACTTCGATCTAAATGATTTAACAAAAAAAATTGCAGTCATTCTATCCCCTTAAAAAGAATATTACAGTCAACTTCAAAATAATGTTCGTCCTTCCTTCTTGCGTGCTTGGCTTAATGACTTCTTGTTAATATTTACCCCTTTGGTCTACGTGACATTGCGTTTTCATCATTAGCTTAGTAACATCTTGTTAATATTTACCCCTTACCCCTTTGGTCTACGTGACATTGCATTTTCATTTTACTTGTTCCAAATCCAAGGCTTCCTTATTATCAAAAGCATGTGGAAGACCAAGAAATAAATTCCTAGTTTGGCACACAGGAACTTTTCAAGGATCAAGTGTTCCTTATTATCAAAAGCATGTGGAAGACCCAGAAATAAATTCCTAGTTTGGCACACAGGAACTTTTCAAGGATCAAGTGTCTTCGGAATCTTGCCTGGTACCCGATTGGGATGTTAGAACTAAAGCATGGGTGGAGGGGAGAAGTTTACCCGGGCAAAACTTCTACGCAGGTTTATATTTATATTTTTGGAAAAAATCAATTCAGTGCAGAGTAGCTTATCTTAAATTAATTCGGCCACTTTTTAATCCCCACCAAACGTCTGCAACGTATTTGCATTAATACGTTAAGCATTTTTTAGATTTATGAAAAAAATTGGGCAGATACATCCGCGAGTTCGACGCAGAATTGCCCATTTTTGAAGCTTGCTTCATGATTCTTTGAAAATGGACTTATTTCCATAGCCATGTGGCATTGGAAATCCCACTCTTGCAGCGAATTCTGGTTCAATTTAAAGGCAAATTGGTGGTTGTTGATTCATTTTGAGATCAATCTATATGTTTAGCCTCAAGAACCCAGTGGTTACCGAGTCGAAACCGGTCCTGTCAAGAGGTTGAACGTTGAAATTCATTGCCCAATGAACAAATCGAAACCATTCAATGAAATTAAGGTTCCGTTCCCTGCGGGAAAATCTAGTTTAAATTTGGTCACCATGGCGATGATGGAAATAGAACATGAGACATCTATTTGAGCTTTCAGAATTTTGGTTTTGTCGATAAAGCCCTCTTCGGGGAAATTTTTATGTGCTTCCATGTATTGAAAAAACAGGGAAGCGTGAAAAAGAAAATGCTAATTGTTCGATAAATTTATCTAAACAAGGGGGGTAATTCATCAGACTGTCAATTCTGAAAGATATGTTTAAAGGCATAAACTTATAAGTGGCTAGGTGAAATTCTCCCTATAGTCATTAAAAATTTCATCAAACGTCATAGTTCGATCATAGTTCTGTCTGATCGATGAAAATTTACACCATGAAATTTTATCATTTATGAAAATTTAGACCGGAAATCTTGTCTTTAAAAAAAAAAAAAAAAAACGAGTATTGGTGATTAAATGATTTATGATTGTCTTTAGGTAATGGATTATATTTAAGCTTATGGTCCTCGGAATCAATTTAAGTGGAGTTCTATTTTCATATTGTTCAAATTGATATGATAATTGGAATATATATATTTATATATGCTAATCGTTATCTTCCTATTGGTTATAGCATGCCCATTTCAACAGTCCGTTTTCTTATTATAGTTTATTTTTATAATTGAAATTGAAATGGTGGTGTGAGATTTTCTTTATAAATTTTTTTATTAAATAATTAAATGAAAAGATTAAATAGTATTAAAATATTTATATTCTTAATTTTACTTTTAATTTTATTAGATTCAATGTGAACATTGTTAGATTTCACTCTAAAATTAAAAATAATAAAATTTAATCTGTTTATACTTTTAATTTTATTAGATTCAATGTGTACATTGTTAGATCTCACTCTAAAATTAAAATTAATAAAATTTAATCTGTTTATTTGTTTAAATTTTTGATACATCTAAATCATACATTATGCTGGAGGTTTAATGATACGATGGTATGAGGATAATGATGCACATGTGGTTCTTACTTGTTTATTTGTTAATGATACGATGGTATGAGGATAATGATGCACATGTGGTTCTTATTTGTTTATTTGTTACGATATTGATATTGTATGTTCATAATGAATACGATATGCATATGGATTATGATATTATGATTTGAGGTTATATTGACATGTGGTTAGTTTATTATGTGATGTCATGACATGTCTTTGACGCTGATATGTGGATGTTATAACATATGAGGGTATTTTATGTGGTAATCACATGAAGATTTTGTCGCATGCATGAGCATGCAGTTCTTTACTATTCAAAATGTGGTGATTAACAAAGATGTTATGTTATCATGATGAAATGAAAGAGTTTGCATGTGGATTATTTTCTATGATACTATGATGGTATAGCCAATGCATTGGTTGCATGTTGAGGTGTGATGATTGACAGGACTCCACAAATGCGCCGAGAGGGTTGGTTTATTTGATGATCTGGTGCAAGCCCATACGCACGAGAGAGAATAAGTAACACCATATGGGCTGGGGACAAACTCAATCAACACTACATATGCCAGTGGTTACTTTGTCTTGTGTAGCTCTTGATGGATAGCTCTTGAAGGGCTATTGGACCATCTTGAGGAGACCAAATGCCTAATGTTCTAGTCTAGGTGCCTATTATTGGATTGGGATGCTAAAGTCTGGTGGGGGTGTAAGGACATCAATGCCTGGGGCTGTGCGCCTTAGTAGTTGTGGAGGGAGTGGACCAGCCTTGCGAGATGCCTAGAGTCATTAAGTACCGTACCGGATGCTTGCCTTAGGGCAGATGAGGTCTGAGTGATGCGCGAGCCTTAGGGCCAGCCTTGGACTAGGATACAAACCGAGGAGGCTTACGCCTGGTTCCGAAAGTGGGAAAAAGGATAGATATTCCTTGGGATTTCCCAGGTGTTGTGAAAACTTTCGATGCCTGTTGGTTATACTAGTTCAACAGAGGGTGTAGGGCAAACATGTAGTAATAAATAACTAACTAAATAAAATGTTAAATAATTCAACTTAACTTTGGGATGAAGTTCCTTAAAGTGGGGGAGTATGTAATGTACCTTAATAATAAATAATATGATATAATATTAAAATACAAGAAAATAAATAACAAACAATAAATAAATAAAAAATATTAGTAAATAAATAATAAATAATAATAAAATAATAAATAACAATACTAAAGCTTTAATTAAATAGAAATAGAAATAAAACAAGAAAGCAGTAAAATTCAGTAAAGCTATCAAAAAGTAAAAACAAAATAAATAAAACAAGAAAGCAGTAAGTTGCATGTTGACACATGGAGTGTATGCATGCGGTTCCCTTTCCAATTTTTGCTCTATTTAATAGATGGTGAAGAAGATGATTCCATCATTCCATCATCCATTCTCTTGGAAGAATAGGGTTGTGAGACAAAGGATTCCCTAGTAGTAGTACGTTGATTGAGGGCTTGGGGGTGGCCAGTTGTAGCAAGATTTTGTGCAATTGAGCCTATGGTTGGGTGGAGAGTCGTCCCTAAGACTTGTTGCAGCTAGTAGAATTCAACTAGCGTTCAATCCCGAAATCACAAGTGAGAAACATCATCGCCACAGGTAAGTTGTCTCTACTCATATTTTTGAAATTTGATGTTAATTAGTTGATAAATTGTGTATTGATTATAAATTTCATGATTAATCTAATTAATTACATGTTTTTATTTCGGGGATGTTATATCCTTTAAGGGGACTATAAGTAACCGTAGCATATAAAGTAGTATCTATTATTGTATGAAGGTATTTTGAGATGATACAAATTCAAATTTACATTAAAAAAAACATTACTTTTAAAAATTAAAATAATATAAATTTCAAATAATTAATTATAGAAAATAAATTATTAAAAATTAAATAAAAATTTTAAATTTATTTTCATAATTTAAAATTACTAAATTTCCATTTCAAAAATAAATAATTTATTTTGATCTCAATATACATGTGTCAATTTCACATTAAGAACTAAATCACGCATCAGCTTAATATTAAATATAAAATACACCTCTCTACATAATAATTTTAATATAAGTTTATTTTATTTTAATTATAATTTTCAGGTCGAAAAAATCATAATTGTATTGTATAAGATATATAATGAGACAGATCAGTACATTGACATGTAGTTCTGCATATGGCCAAAATATAGATCTGAGCCAGAAAGTATCTAGATGAGATGGGAAGCATAATCCCAGCAGAAAGATAAGATTTCTGGAAAAAAAAAAAAAAAAAAGACAGTCCAAAGAGCTGTTACCAAGATGCAAAATTTTACATTTCTAGAGAGGAAAATAGAAGAAATTAGAGTTTCAAAACGGAAGAAGCACTAAATAGGAGATTCACTTTATATTTCAACAAAATTCGGAAGGCAAGGGGACAAAGAAAGGAACAAAAAGACAATGCATACCTGAGGATCAACAAAATTTTGAAGTTAAGAATCTCGAAGGGAAAATTCTTAGATAGAGAAAAATTCCCCTTCAGACTTTACCTTCATATACCAAAAACCTGGTTTCAATAGAAGACCCTCCTTTGATAAAGTGTCTACTTGTTGGTTCTGTGCCCTGTCGATATGGTGAATGGTGCAACCTTCCATCCTTCTCCAAAAAAACCTAAGTCTGTCCATCCAACCTACAAGGTGAGGCTTGCAGATATTATTTTTTCCTGACACATAATCCACCATAACTTTGGAATCTCCAAAAATTGAGACTGCCTATATGTTGAGGAAAGAACAAAAATTTAGGAGGCCTGCAAAAGCCATCGCCTCAGCTTTGCTATTGGAGCCCATTCCCCCATTCCAGTTGATGAGATATTGTACATTTTCATTTACTAATATCTGCACTCCGCAACCACAGTAACCATTCTACGCAACTCCGTCAAAATACACTCTTGGAAGCATTGTGTGAGCCTGAGCATGCTCTTTAAGATCATCCTTTTTTTGCTTGTGAGTCTTTTGCGGTAAGGAGTCATAGAGAGATACGATATTAGGTAAAATTTCCATGAAAGGCTCTTTCTTGTCATTGAAGATAACATTGTTTCTCCATCTCCAGATGCTCCAGATAGTGATAATAACTATCAGCCTCCAAGATTCCTTCTACCCGCTCCACCAGAAAAACACTTCTTTTATGGAAGCATGAGAAAAATGTGGAAATCCATAAGTATTTTCAAGAGTTTGCCATAATTGATGAGTTCTCTGGAAATTTAAAAACATGTGACAGTTACTTTCCTCCGTAGATTTGCATGTTAAACAGATACTTGGTCCATGCCATCTCCTCTTTTTCAAAATTTCCAATGATAAATTTTTGTTGTGAAAAGTCAACCAGGAAAAACAAATCATTTTGGGAGGACATACAGACTTCCAAAAAACTGTATGAAATATAGGACTAGGAAGAGCACCCTTTAGACCAATCATATTTTGATAAATGTCCTTTACAAGAACCAGTTTTATACCTTTAGAATCCTTCCAAATAAGAAAATCAAAAATCCGAAGAGCGGAATAGGCTGCAGCTCCTCAGGCAGCCTCTGATGTTTCTCCACATTTGGGATAGAGTATCTGGCATTTCCATATTGTCTGCCTCTTTCCATAGAGGGATCGGGCCCTGCCAATCTGAAATCAGTTTGTCCCAATAGAAATAACCTTTCCTATGGAAAAATTTTATCAGTGCTTCAGGCACAATGATTTCCTCCAGACCGCTCAGAAAATGATCTATTCCGATGATGATCTTGCTACCAGATTGGAAGCACCATGCTAAATTCTTCAGGAAATAACCTTCTATCTTGCGGAAGCTCAACCATATTGCTGACCCATATGAGGAACCAATCCTTCCCAACCTGTACCAGTGTGAGATATCCTTACTGCCCATATATTTCTTTTGAATTGTGTTGCTCCATGGACCCTCTCCATAAATCCCTCTCCACAATGACTTACATAAAAGTGCCTTTCCGAAAGTCCTCAAGTCCAGCAGGCCCCACCCACCAAGGTTCTTTGGTAAAGAGATATCAGATAATTTAGACAGATGAAATTTTCTTTTTTCTAATTGGCCACCCATATAGAATTCACAATTAACTTATTCAAGTTTTGAATGATACTTGCAGGAAGAAAGAATAAATGAGCCTAGTATACTGCAAGTTGAGTTAGAACTGATTGAGCCAAGATCACTCTTCCTGCCAATGATAGGCACTTGTATTCCCATACTGATATCTTTTTATAGTATCTATCTAGAATCCATTGCCAGTCCATTTTGGAATATCCCTTCGCTTTTAGCTGGAAGCCTAAATATTTTATTCCATGCTTGATGGACTGCGCCTCTATCCCAAACAGTGAGGATAACCATTCTACTATTTCCAAATTGACATCATTATGGAAGATCACTGACTTTGATTTGTTTATTTGCAGTCCTGTGGCCTTTTGAAAGTTTTTTAGGATGTCATATAAGCATAACCAGGTGAGTCTGCACAACATTCCAAAAATAAGAATATCATCAACAAATAAGTTATGCGAGATGTAGTTGTTTCTGCATATTTTCAATGGGCGACACCTGTTTTCACTGACTGCCTTATTGATGTGGAGGCTAAACGAATTCATTGCCAAGATAAACAAGAGAGGCGACAGGGGGCAGCCTTGGCGAAGACCTCTGGCAGCAAGAAAGTAAGAAGATGGAATCCCATTTATAATGATAGCATAGTTCACCTTCTCAACACATGCCATGATCCAGTTTATCATATTGGCTCTCAATCCAGTCTTTGCAAGTAAGCACCTAATGAAACCCCAATCCAAGCAATCATATGCCTTGCGGAGGTCAATTTTAAAAATAACAGCTTCACTTTTTTTTGTATGCATGGCAAACAGACTTTCTTGTGTATTTGCAACTGCATCCAGTATATTTCTTCCCTTTAAAAACCCGTGCTGATCCTTTGTTAAGAACCTTGATAGAGTTTCTTTAATTCTTTCCGCAATAATTTTCGAGATGATTTTGAAAGAAATGTTACAAAGGGATATCGGTCTAAAATCTTGGAAGGATTCTGCTTCCCCTTTTTTTGGAATGAGTGCTATATGAGTTGAGGAAGTTATCTGATGTATGCTACCTAAAATTTTGGATCCTTCTACCATCCTTAGCAAATCAATTTTGATAAGATCAAAAAAGTGGATGAAGAATTCAATCGTCCAACCATCTGGGCCTGGACACTTATCCCTCTTGAAAGATTTCATTGTTTCTAACAGCTCTTCCTCAGTTACTGGCTGGAAAAGGCATTCATTTAGGTCATCATCAAACATTTGAGGGAATAAATCAATGCCCCATAGAATGTCCTGAATTCTGCAATCCCCAGCTCTCTTGTACTGATTTTCAAAATATCTCACAGCCTCGTTTGAGATGTCCTATTGAGAGTATAGGAAACCCCCTTTTCCATCACTTATTTTCCATATAGAGTTTTTTTCGCGTCTGGAGCTCGCGAACTTGTGGAAGAATTTTGTGTTTTTGTCCCCCTCCTTAAGCCAGATCGCCCTACTCTTTAATCTCCAAAAAGCTTCCTCCTGCTCCAAAATTTTTAATTTTTTCTTTTGAAGCTCCTTTATATGGCATCTCATTTTGAAAGTGAGTAGATGAGCAGCTAGGACTCCAGAGGTGCTGTCCAATTCCATTTGTATTTTCCAGAGGGTTGTTCTATTCATTTGCCTTTTCTTAAATTGCCATTCCTTTACCACCTTTCTAATGGAGGCAAGCTTGTCCCTAAAGGTCAATAAAGGGGGCATATTCTCTGTTGTTGACAGCTCTTTCCAAGTTCTTATTATAACATCATTAAACTCTGGTTCCTCCAAATATGACCTGTTAAATTTGAATGAATAGCCTTTTCTAAAACCCTTATCTCTCCAACTTAGAAGTATCGGTCTATGATCTGATATGAACACATTCCCAATTGTTGAGAAAGGCATGCCCAGTCTATCGATTATACTAACATGAAGGATAAATCTATCAAGTCTTTTGGCTATATAAGCCTCTTCGATCCTTCCATTGTCCCAAGTCGGAAGCATTTTGGGAGGGTTTATATCAACAAGATTCCTGTTTAGAAGCTCATATTTGATGCGATCTGCAAGGGGATCCTTTTTCCTGTTGTTGCCCCATGTTTCATCTGAGTTTAAAGTGATATTTAGATCTCCTGCAATCATCAAAAATTCGATGTCAAGTATTTCTGAAGCAAATAATTTCTCCCAGAATGGAAATCTATTTTTGTAAGGAGCGTAAATATTCAGTATGTTGATCGGACAGTATTTCCCCCTGATTTGTGCCGAGATGAGAATACCCGCCAAGCACCTGTATGCCTTTGCTCTGATCCAATCAGGATCCCATAAAACTGCCAGGCCCCCAGAAAGGCCATTTGCTTCCAAAGCAGTTATATGCCATGTGGGAAACATTTTCCTGAAGTAGGAAATAGATACAGGAATGTTATGCATGGTTTCTTGGATTAATATGATTTTAGGTCGTACTGAATAGAAAAAATTCTTTAGGGCCAAAAATTTTAGGTCTGCCCCCAGACCTCTTACATTCATGGATATGATGAAGGTCATTGGGGATTCTTTTCGGCCATGCTTGCTCTAAGAGGCCTTTCTTCTGTCATATCAATGATAGGGACATCTATAAGAGAAAGATTACGTACTCCTCTACCTGCACCATCGACCCTTCCCCTGAAATGTCTACTACCCCTATTATTTTTTCTTCTCACCGTAATGTTCTTTGCAGAATTAGGGCTTATTTGAGGAGAGGATTGTTTCCTCAGTTTATGAATAGTGAGGGGTCTAAGTTCAAGTGATTTCTTGTTTAGAAGATAGTCCAAGTCACTGCCAATTGAGTTTGTGGGGGAAGAGACTGGGGAATTTAAAGGAGTAGCCGTAACCATAGGTTCTTTTCCTTTTCCAGATGGAGTCCTTTTCTTTTTTGGAGACGGAGAAGAGGATGGGATAAAGGTAATATGGGTCTCCATATTAGAATCTTTAAAAGACTGAGGGACCGGAGGAGGGAGGGGGATTTCATGATCAGAAGCAGGTTCGAGGGGAGGCATTGATGGAGAAACAATATCCAAAGGATTTGAATTCTTAAAAGAAGGAGGAGTTTGGTGAGGAAAAACTTCAAGATTAATAACCCTTTGCTGCTCACCGAACTCTGATGGAGATAGGCTTTTTGTAGGTGTTAACTTCTCCATTCCCGGGGATGGAGACTTCATCCTATATATGTTTGCCAACGAGGGAAATTTTTTATTAGGTGTCCCGTCCGATGGCATGCTGAGCATCTGAAGGGTACTCCCCAAAAATCCAACCTCTGATTTATTTTTAAATCCCTCCAGAAAATCTCAATGTGGGCGGGGAACCCTCCTCTGTAAGCTTTTTCTATGAGAATCCAGGCTACACGTTTGTCTTTTTCCCCCAGGCATCTAGGATCAACATATACACATCTTCCTATGGCATTTCCTATCTCTGTTAAGGTTTCCTTTGACCAAAACTCGAGGGGAAGTCCGGGGAGCTTGACCCAAATCAAGTTATTGATAGGAGTATTCTTCAACGGGTTATAACCAATATACCACTTATGTAACGCAAGAAAACTCCTTCCATAAACCCATGGGCGATTCTGGATGGCTTCCAGGTCGCTAGCACTCAAAAAATGAAAGCAATACCATTCTTTCAGCAGTCTAGCCACAATGGGAGTATAGCCGATCAGAGGTTTCCATTGCAGTTCGAGCCAATTTCTCATCTTGGTGTCATCCATCTCTGGAAAGTGCCATCGGCCAACCAGAGCATATTCCTGGAGGCTTTCTATGTGGTCCAACAGGTAAGTACTTTCTAGCTTGATCGCCGCAGGCGGGGGAATAGTTTTGACAGGCTTCAGATTCTTTTTAGAACAGATCATAGGCTCACAATGAACATTTTCCTTTTGATGGACATTGGTTTGGCTGCCTTCGCGGATTGGTCTTACCTTTGACCGACCATTGCCATCCATGTCATCATAAGGAAACGAGGGTCGGACAAACACATCATCCAACGTGGATTGCCATTCATTTGACAACATGGCGGCACCCTGGCAGATTTCGGCCTGGATGGCTGCGTGGACCATGGCCTCCGTGGCAGATGAGTCAGACGCTAAGTCCATACTTAATAAAGTCCACCTACTGTCTTAAAACAGGAGTACTAAGAAATCCAAAAGTAGATATGTCGGTTCAGGCAGCAAAAATCGGCAGAATGTGTGATCTGACACCCTCTGTATATATTACCCAGAGAAAATAAGTTCAAAGGAGAAAGATCGAGGCTTTTCTGACAAAAGGACTGACAAAAAGAAGCCTCGAGAATAAAGAGGCTCCCTTTCCAAAGGGAGGGTAGAAATCAAAAGGGCCAGCTGTCTTCAGATTTTAAGAGAGGGTGACGTTGCCATGAGGTAATATAGGACAGATAGAGAGAAATTTTGAAAAACGGTGGCTTCTATTTTCTCCCGGAGATCTGACCTTATCCCTTATAGTACTATTATCCCTTAATACCATAAGATTTGAATCTCAATAAACTCTGCCCGAGGTTGTCCTGAAAAGTAGAAATGTGTTCGAGGAAATTATCTGAAGCCCAAAAAGTTTTCCGATGCTCAGAAAGAGGGTTCCAACCCGGAAAAACCAGGAGATAGGCGATATCGAAGGATCGTGCCAAAACTCGGCCAGGAATGCTGCCAATCCTCCAGTGGCCTCATCTACATGGGTTTGTAAAAGGAGGAATGGAGAAGTATTGCCTCAAGGTTGACATGATCATCCCAATCAAAACCAGATAACAAAACAACTCTTGCATCATAGATACAGAGTCTGTTCAGGATGAAACATCAGGACATACAATGCAGCAACAAAAAATTTCGCAAACACACCACCAGGGGCCTAACTTGAATCGTATATCTGAGCAAGGTTTGGTTATGACACAATAATTTTTTAGCTTGAAGACGGATACCCATGACCGGTTTGGATTGACAGGCCCCGACATGAGAATTCAATAAGAATACCAAAGAAAAAACAACAGACCTTCCGGGATGAATTCAGTCTTTTTAAAGCAGAAAACTAAAATTTAGACTTCAGACTGATATTGAAAGCCAGAAATCAAAAACCATTTGATAAATGCTAGTATTCTCTCTAAAAAGACATTCTTTATGAGAGTCAGGAGAAAGTAAGAGCACTGACCTAAAACTGCGAGCGTGCCGAGTGAAGAGTGCTGAAAATCACCGGCATACCACAACCAGACAGCTGAGACCTGGACTAATGAAAACCGAGAGAAAAACTCCAGGATAAAATGAGAACCAGGGTAGAATGCGCCTTATCAGAAAGAGAAATGGTCAGGAGGACGAAGACCCACCTCTGTGCATGAAACACGCAGGGAGTAAAAGAAACAAAAAATCTTCCCCCTTAAGACAGAGATGGCTATATAGATTTAGACGGAGAATCAGCAGAAGATTGAAATATGGCGTGAACATGTCACAGGAGTTAGTATGCAGAAACCTTCCTCAATGTAAGCTAGATGTCACTGATAGTAGTGGAAGAGAAAACACGAATGGATAGTCATGCATGCATGGGAATCGCTCTAGGCTCGAAGGCCATGATACGAGAAACGTGGCATGAATATAGCGATGTCGGCATGCATTGGTTTTACATCTTCCCGGTTAAGGAATACGCACTTGTAGCTTGATTATAGGACATCAATTCACAGCAGAAACCTTTGGTTGGATGCATTCAGTGATACTCCTCCACTTGGCAGCCCCCTTATTTTAATTCTAATTTATTATAAAAAAATCTATAAAAAAAAAAAAAAAATTAATGTTTTCCATTAAAATAAAATAAATTAGATGTTCAAAGAGAAATAGAATTCCTGAATGATTAAGAAATAATCTTTAATACATTATATTAATCCACTTTAATTGGTAATTTATCATAAAATGTGAGGGATCCAATTTTTTAAATTATAAATAATAACTATTATAGATATTAGACATAAGAGAAAATAAAGTTTTTGAAATTAAATATAATTAATTAAAAAACAACAAAATAATATTTTGTATTTTTTGTGTTAGGTTTTTGTGATCCATAATGAACTAAGCAGAGTCTTTCAATAGAAATTACATAAAAGAAATTTTTGGCCAACACGTTTGGAACCAACAAGTGTGGTTCATCATTAGGACCAGATTTTATTAGAACATTTTAATTTGTAATTTATTAGGATGATTATCGCTATGAGTAACCTTCATTATTCTTTTTATAAAATTTTAAATATAATTTCTTTTAATTATAATTAATTATATCTCAAAATTTTAATTTTAAATTAAATTTAATATGATATGATATTATATATATATATATATATATATATATATATATATATATATATATAGAAATTAAATATAGAAATATGGTGGGTAGATGATATGGTGAAATATGGTGAGAGGAATTTAGTGTATGAAGATGTGGTTTTTTTGGATGATAAGGTGTGGTTAGAATGTGTTGATTATGTGTGACCAATGGATAGGATGTGACGGGAATCATAGGTTGCCTGAAGGTTTGGTCCATCACCTGAATTCCATTGATATCGTTTATTTTTTTGATGTGCCAAGAGGTGATGAAACAATGGTGGATAATCAAGCATGGGTTTCTTCTCATGACCTCATATTACCAAAAAATCTATGTTGATGATTGCAATAATTTTTTTATTAAGTTAAGAAAAGATTGAGTTAGTATGAGAAGGAATGAACAAGAAAAAATTGTATTTAAGTTTACTGATCACACTTATATTTATTAATCAAATTATGTTATATATAAATACATGTAGTATTGTCTCAAGATAGAGAGACTATCTTGGACACGTTAAGAGAATATCTCAATCACACACTAATCTAGGAAATATCTAGATCTAAGCAACTCCTAAAGGATAGGAATAGACTCCTTTACATAGAAAGTATAACATCAAAGAGAAGTAAGAATTGTATTTTCTAAGTTCTCCTCTTAATGACTACTTGTATCGATCTCAATCAACAAGGTCTACGTATGGTCCAACCTGGTGTTTACAAATATAATAAAAAAATATGTTGATGTTCATATAAAGGAAGAATCATCCACCATAATGCATGGGTATTAAACTGTTGCAACCGCCAGTCTACAAGGATGTCCTTCATGTACATGATCCAGTCAATCGTTATATCTAGATACCTGTACATGTACTTACAACTCCCCCTCCATCATCGTCATCATGGGGTTTTCTTAGATTAGCCATAACCATGCTTTGCGTTTTATTGGCTTACCCTAAACCATGATGAAGGTACCTATACTTGGACATCCCCCTCCATCATCGTCATCATGGGGTTTTCTTAGATTACCCATAACCTCAAGGTGCATGTCAGTCCCAAGGTTAGATGGTATGTACTAATACCATCATATATCCTTCATAATTATCGAGTTACTAAGAACCAAGTGAAGGGCAACCAAAGAAACCCCAACAAAAACATGAATGATCTGATAATCACCCTATGAGTGACCTCAGTTAAAGATTTATTTAAAAAAGGTATTACAAACTCATGTGATGGTGTGTGTCCTGTGTTATTTAAGCAACGGATCGATCAGATTGCCAATACACAAAAAATAAGTAGAAAGATAGCAGAGAAATACAGTAAGCAACACAAAGACACAAACAGTGTTTAATAAGGAGTTCACTCTATTCTCCAGGGCTACGTCTCCAGTCCATCTTGAGTGGTGGCCTTGTTTTATTGTGTGTTACAGCAGAGAAATTACAATACAGGAACTCAATGTGAGTTCTCCTAAAGAAGATTTTGCTTGGTAGGGTGGTTCTTGGATTCCTCAAGCCACTCGGAGTTCACAGACTCTTTTTCTTCCTACCAGCTCTGTGACCCTTGGTCTACATGGAAAGAGCCAAATGTGATGCTCAGTTCGGACAGATTCCTCTAGGGAAAGGCTTGAATCTTCAAGCTCTCTGGTGTTCGACGCTGCCTATGGTCAGCTCAGCCCTCTGTCTCCTCTGATTGGCTTTACTGTTCTCTGTGTTCAGTCCTCCTCTCAAGGGTTCACTGTCTCTCTTGGTCGCTTGGACTCCTCTCTATTCCTCCTCTCTCTGAATCCCTATTCGATTGCCTTTGTTCATGGCTTTAGTCATTCGATCCCCATGCCTGTTCGGTTCCTCTCCCGCCTATGGGGATTCACCTTCTGCAGTTGCGCTTGGAGTTCCCTGTTCGGCGTCAGCATGAACGCTCGGGAAGTAGCCACGCGTCCCCATCGGAACAACGCCAACCTGCTCGTCGATTCTTTTCTTCGGTTATGTCGTGGATACATTCTTTCTCCATCGTGGTGGTCAAACGGATTCCAAATCCCCTTAAATCGCAGCTTAATTCCCTGTCGATTCTGCTTCTTTCTATTAGGCGCAATCTCAGCCATCTGATCTGGGCTTCTCAAGATCCGACGTCATACGCACGTCGAGCGCGGTTGACTTGCTCAACCGGTAGCGCACGATCACGACAGTTTTTCTCTCACCTCTTCTACCATGCGTTGATCTTTGAGTGGGATTTCTCCACTCTCTTCCAAAACATCTTACCGTTCAAGGGCGCCCCGATCAAAACCGTCGGTTTCTAGATCGTGGGTCCCACCTTCATACATTGGCACTTTTCATTTCTCCACCCACCGTCCTCTGGTCCCCCACACGCGACCGGGTGCTCAGGCTTTCCCATTTTGGTCGTGTTCGCCCAGCGCCTAGTGCTATTCGCGCATCGGAAATCAACTCCTTTTCCCGATCCACAGCTCCCAGGGGCTATTTTGGCATCCCGCGTAGCCTCCATGGGCCTTGGTCAGCGTGCTTTGACCAAGGTCCTTGTCATTCGACGTCGGCTGCCATGGCCACTGGTTTAGGGTGTTTTCGATCACTGTTTTGGAATTTTCAAGGATTTATTCAACTCGATACTATCAAGGTTCTTGACAATCTTTTGTGGATCCAATTCAGATCACGACCTCCATACTGAAAAAGCTTTTGGACCACCAAAAGTTGGTTTTCTTCAAGCATCGACTAAGTGAGGAAACTGTTGTCTCACTTGTCCAATCTCAATCCACTTCACACTACTCGGCTTCGAACCTTTAAGCCCAATCTTGAGGTATTCCACTTGTCCACTGCACATCGTCCTTACCTTCCTGTCCAGCACTATATCTTCCTGCAACTCATTAAGATATTCAGGTAGCAGGTCGTCAACAAAAGGTAATTCACTCTGCTCTTCAGGGTCCTCGATCATTGAAGGTTCAAACAACCTCAAGCAATCCGCGTTCACGACTGAGTAGATGTGCATGTAAGCTGGTAGATCAAGGCAAAAAGCATTTTCACCAATCCTCTCAAGCATGTTGAAGGGTCCATACCTGATAGGTTTTAGCTTTTTACCTTCACCTTGCATCCTGTCCTTACTGATATACAGCCAGACTTGGTCTCGAACTTGAAAACTATGCTCCATCCGATGCCTATCATGCCTAGCCTTGTACTTGGCCTGGATCTTTTCTAGTTGTTCCTGTATTGCCTGGTGGATCTCCTGGATCTGTTCAATGAACCTAGTTTCCCTGTCCACATCACTGTGTCTATCAACCATGGTATCTTTGCCAAAGACAAAATCCAAGGGAGACCTTGGTATGAAACCAAAATAGGTCTCAAAAGGAGATCTTTGTGTAGAAGAGTATTTGGCTCTATTGTAAGCATGCTGCACATAACACAATTGTTCATCCCAAAGCTTAGGGTGTTTGCTGCAATATCCTCTGAGTAACCGGATCACCATCATGTTAACTACTTCTGTCTAGCCATCTGTTTGTAGATGAAAGCTGTGCTTTTATTTAACTTGGTGTCCATTAGTTCCCACAGACTTGACCAAAACTTCCCCACAAATCGGGTGTCTCGATCAGATACAATAGAAGTGGGTAATCTGAAATGAACCCATACATGTTCAAAGAATAATTTTGCAGTTTGTTCAACCGTAATCTGTTTAGTACAGGGTATCAAAATACACATTTTGCTGAACCTATCCACAACAACATACAAATAATCATGGCCTTTCCTAGATTTGGGTAGTCCTCCAACAAAATCCATGGAAATGCTTTCCCAAGGGTGAGAAGGAACTGGTAATGGAGTGTATAAGCCTAGTTTTCTGTTGCTGGGCTTGCTTTTAGCACACATAGCACATCCCTTTACATATCTAGAAACTGTCTCATTCATTTTCGGCCAATAGCAGAACCTTTGTAGCTGTGCAACTACTTTACTTACCCCAAAGTGACCTGATACCAGAGAAGTATGTGCTTCCCTAATTATCTTTACTCTCTCAGTTTGTGGAATGCAGAGTTTCCCACAATGATATAAGAGTCGGTCCTTCACATGATAGTCCAATTCTTCTACTCTTTTTCCTTGACTCAAAGTTGCATATACATCCTTAAAGTCCATATCCTGAGCATACTGTTCTATGTAGCTTTCATGCAACACAGAATTATGCTCAAGTATGGTAGATGCATTTATAATGGCTCTAGATAACATGTCTGCAACCTTGTTATGTATGCACTTTTTATATTTGATGACTAAATGAAACTATTGTAGAAAACCCATCCATATATAATCTCTTGATTGTTGCAACTTAGTTTGGGAGTGTAGATATTGAAGTGGCTGATGATCAGTATGTATTACTGTTTCTTTGCCCATTAAGTAATGTTTCCACTTTTTCACACTCTGAACTAATGCATACAATTCCTTATCATATGTAGCATAGTTGACTACTACAGGATTAAAAGTATCAGAATGATAACATTTGGGTTTATCGTGCTGTGTCAACACTGCTCCCATGGCATAGTCATGGGCATCAATTTGGATCTCAAATGGTCTTTGTAGATCTGGCAGTGCTAGTACAGGTGTTGTACTAATCTTGTCTTTCAAGGTGTCGAAGGCTTTCTACTGTTTGCCTCCCCACTGAAACACCTTGTTCAATCTTGTCAAAGCATGTAAGGGAGCTGCAATTGAGGAAAAATTTGAAATAGACTTCCTCCAATATTGTGCTACTCCTAAGAAGCTTCTCACTTCTGTAGTAGACTTGGGTTTAGGCCAGTTTATGATGACTGCCACTTTAGAGGGATCTATTTTTAATTCACCTCCCCCTACTATATGACCCAAATAGTTTAGAGAGGTTTTGCCAAATTCACATTTGGAGAGTTTAACATAAAGTTTTTCTCTTTTCAAAACATCTAATATCTGCTTAACATGCTTTAAATTTTCTTCCCACGTTTTACTAAAAATCAGAATGTCATCCAGATACACAATAACACAATCATCAAGAAAAGGTTTGAGTACATCATTCATTAATCTCATGAAAGTAGCAGGAGGTTAGGCCAAAAGGCATAACCAGCCATTCATACAATCCCTACTTTGTTTTGAAAGAAGTATTCCATGCATCTTACTCTGCAATTCTGACCTGATGGTATCCACTGTGCAAATCTAGCTTGGTGAAATAAACAGCTTCCTTCAATTGATCTAAAAGATCATCTATGCGAGGAAGGGGATAATTTTTTTTTATTGTTATCTTATTTAGTGCTCGGTAGTCAATGCACATTCTCCACAAGCCATATTTCTTTCTCACCAAGACGATAGGTGACCCAAATGGTGATGTGCTAGGCCTGATGAACCCTTTCTCGAGCAACTCCTGCACCTGCCTCTTGATTTCAACATTCTCTAAAGCAGATAACCTGTACATCCCAATGTTAAGAAAAGGAACATCTTGCTACAAAATAATATCATGTACTACTCCCTTTTTGGGTGGCAGACCTTGAGGTTCTTGAAACAAGACATCATACTCGGAAACAATCTTTTCTATATTAGCTTGCTGATCAGAATTACAGCCCTCAAACACATTGGTTTTATCAGTTTTCCTTTCGTTTAAAACCACTAGTAAGAACTGTTTGCAGGAATTTATCATTCTTTTCATCTGTCCTAAGTTTATGAGATTATAATTATTCTTGAGCTTATGAGCCCTTACAAAGTATTCGATTCCATCTTTAACAAGTAGATACTTGTTCTCAGCTCTATATAAAATAGCCTTTCTATCATACAAGTAAGGACTTCCTAAAACAATTCCACATATATCTAAACGAATTACATCTAACTCAACCTCATCTACAAATGCTGACCCAAAAGAAAACTTGAGTTTGCACTGTCTAGTCACTTCTAGTTGCGCTTTACCATTCAACCATCCTAATGGGTATGGCTTCTTATGAGGTGTAGTTGCTAATCCCAATTTCTTTACAATTGCTTCAGAAATCAGATTTACTTGTGAGCCACTATCAAACAAAGTATCAATCTTTTGATTTTTGGAAACAACTCGAATATGGAAAAGCTCATGTCTTTTTCTCTCATGTTCTTCATCAATAACAGATTGAGCAGAATTACTAGTAGATGCTTCAGAATTCATACCTTTTATACCTGTGGTTGCAATGATTGCTTCATCTCCCGAGTCTGACCCCAAATATTTCTGAATAGCTGCAGCAATCTTCTTCTTCTTGCCCTCAGACTTCTTAGGTCTCAGCTCTGGATGCAGAATCCAACAGTGCTCATCATCATGCCCCTCCTTTTCACAGTGACTACATGAAGCTTTGCCTTTTTGTGCAGTGTTAGCCTTCCTTGCTTTCCACTTTTGCTTCCTTTTCTCCTTTCTCTTGCTTACAGTGGGTTGGGATGGTCCCCCAACTTCTGGATTTCCATTCTTTCCTCTGGCTTCTAGATGAGTAGCTTGTACAGATACCTCATCTATACTAGTGGGATTAAACATGAGGATGGTATGCCTCATCTAGCTGTGTAGACAACCAATGTACTTCAAAAGAGTCTCTGGTGAGTCTAATTAGATACCCAACATCAATGCTCTCTTTCTGAATTCTTGAGTATACCCTTGTACACTTTGCCCTTTCAACTGCCGAAAAGTTTTCCAACTCATCATGGCTTGTTGCATGTAGGCCAATAGATAGAACTGCTTTTTGATTGTAGCAACAAATTCACTCCAGACAGAGATGGTCTTATCATGCTTCTTCATATCAGCTTGGGTTCTGCCTTCTCACCAAACCAAGGCAGTGCCTCCTGGGCGTAGGCTTGCCAGCTGAATCTTACTCTTGTCTAAGTCTATGTTTTGTAGCCTGCAATACACATCAATTTGTCTAATCCAATTGTCCAACTTTTCAGCATTTAAGTCTCCATCATATATAGGCAAATCAAATTTAACATCTAACATAATCAAAGATGCTTTCTTATTATGCACAAGGCTATTAAGAGGTGTGAGAAAGCTTTCTTCTTTCCCCTTTCCTTTGGAGTGGTCATGGTAATGAGATTCATCTTCTTATTTATCTTGCTTAGAGCCTGATGAATCTTCATCCTTATGCTTTCTAAAGTCCCTATACATTTCTTCTACCATAGACTTTATAGCTATGGAACTTTCTAGAAATTGAGGGTCTGGCCCTATAGAACCTTCCTTTAACATTGTCTTTCGAGAATAGACTCTCCCAATTTCAGGATTAGTTTCCACCAACTCTCCTTCTCCTAATTTGAGCTTTGATCTAGTGAGCATTCATAGCTAAACCACCACAAGCTTGTCTAACCTTACAGCCTAGAGCTCTGATACCAATTGATTTGATAATCACCCTATGAGCGACCTCAGTTAAAGATTTATTAAAAAAAGGTATTACAAACTCATGTGATGGTGTGTGTTCTGCGTTATTTAAGCAACGGATCGATCAGATTGCCCATACACAAAAAATAAGTGGAAAGACAGCAGAGAAATACAGTAAGCAACACAAAGACACAAACAGTGTTTAATAAGGAGTTCACCCTATTCTCCAGGGCTACGTCTCCAGTCCAGCTTCAGTGGTGGCCTTGTTTCATTGTGTCTTATAGCAGAGAAATTACAATACAGGGACTCAATGTGAGTTCTCCTAAAGCATATTTTGCTTGGTAGGGTGGTTCTTGGATTCCTCAACCCACTTGGAGTTCACAGACTCTTTTTCTTCCTACCAGCTCTGTGACCCTTGGTCTACAGTGGAAAGAGCCAAATGTGATGCTCAGTCCGGACAGATTCCTCTAGGGAAAGGATTGAATCTTCAAGTTCTCTGGTGTTCGACGCTGCCTATGGTCAGCTCAGCCCTCTGTCTCCTCTGCTTGGCTTTACTGTTCTCTGTGTTCAGTCCTCCTCTCAGGGTTCACTGTCTCTCTTAGTTGCTTGGACTCCTCTCTATTCCTCCTCTCTCTGAATCCCTATTCGACTGCCTCTATTCATGGCTTTAGTCATTCGATCCCCATGCCTATTCGGTTCCTCTCCCACCTACGGTGATTCACCTTCTGCAGCTGCACTTGGAGTTCCCTGTTCAGCGTCAACATGAACGCTCGGTGTTATAGACATTTTTGTGCCTTACAGCATTGAGCATGAAATGTCCATAATCTAAGGGATCCAAAGTCCCTAAACATGCTGTTCCTACCCCTAAAGGAACAAGGCTGAGAAACCACAGCAATTCACAGAAGTTCTCCACCAGAAACTGCTCAAAAACAAGTCAATTCAGGATCATTTCAGTGGCTCCACTAGCTGTTTGCGCTGAATGTCAAAGCCAACACTAGCTACCTGCGCTGAATGTCAAAGGCAACACTGGCTACCTGCGCTGAGCGAGAGTGGACATGTGGCAAGTTCATTTCTCAAGGTGTCAGAACCCAAGAAGCTTCCAAAATGACACTTGCCTCAGGGAATTCGACTGGTGATGAGTAAGATTTTCCAAATCTCCAAGTGGAAGCAAGAACCTCCAAGTGGAATCAAGAACTGACAGAGGGAGAGGACACTAGTCAGATCTCAAGCTGACTCATCCTCTCTCCAAACATCTATATATGGATCTCTCCTCCATGAGATCTAGAGGCTGGAATTTTGTTATTGCAAAGAATTGTTGTTGGTTTGAGATTGGAATCATTGGGTGCTTAATGCTTTGAAGGGGGTGAAGATAGGAATTCCATTTGCTGGGAAGGAGATGCTGGATTGGAGCCCTCTGGGTTGTATCTCTTCCTGAACCTTGTTATTCATCAATAAAGCTATCTTGGTTTCTCCTATATACTGATGTATTTTTTATGTATGATTGCATTAGTATGTTTAGTTTATTTCTAATCCTGAACTAGTTATGAATATGAATCCATGTCTTGTGTAGTGTTCTCTTCTTGTGATCTTGCAGAAACCTCTTGAAGCTGGGCGAGCGAGAAGGCAAGTAGCTGGGAACTCTCCAAGAGAAGAGAAGCCGGATCGAGGGACAAACGGAAGACACCAGTTAGTCCATCCATCTCTCTCTTCATTCTTAATTCATAAAGGAAGAATACTAGAATAGCTATCTCTGTTTGTTGCTAAGGCACTGTCACACCTTAGGTGGATAGGATCGTCCTGCATAGGCATTTTTCCCCACAACAAATTGGCGACTCCACTGGGGAGATCTGTTTAGTCATTTCATTTGTGTTTCTATCATTGTTTGTTTCATAGACTTGACAGCAACAATCGAACTGCATCTGCTATTCCCAGATGCAAAGTAGACAGTTGCTGCTTTGATCCAATCACTGGACTTGTCTATGATCTGAACAATGGATTCACAAATGATTTGATGATCCCTTGTGATAGATCTTAGTACTCCCTCAAAGCATCCCTTTGATTGTACCTTGCTTGTTGCTTTTATTTGGCCTGAAACAGTAGATTAAATAGCAATCTGTGACCCAGAACCCAGTGAAAAACGAGAGTTTCTCCTTCAGCGCGACAGCTGTGAAGAGGTTCTGCATTTCAACGCAGGTCCCGTGAAGGCTACCTGCGCTGAATGTCAAAACCCCTGTGTTGAGGTTGCGCTGAACCAGTTTGGCCTTGTGCAGCTGGGTTTCTCTGCTCTGTTTTGCCTTCTTTTGATCTCTGATTTTTGTAGCCTATAACCAACATAGTTACCAGTCTGATAAATCCTTTTCTCTGCTTAAATTCCGCCTCCTTTTGTACAAAAAGACTGTGAGTGTTTTTATGTGTTTGTGGCGTCATTCGCAGTTTTCCTTTGCATGAGTGAAATAATCATCCTGTAGCCCTTGATTCAGATCTGTTGATTGTGATCTTAGGAGAGAGTTCATTGGCAGTTTACAGTTGATTATACATTTGCTTTTGCTTATTGGTTTGAGTTTGTCTCTTTTAAGTGTCGAAACAAGTATTCATTTCGAAAATCGTTAATTGTTGTAATATCTTCTACCCTCTCTGATTTCGAAAAAGTAAACTTGTTTGTATTTGTCATTTAAAAGCAAATTCAAAGTTGTACAAAGAAGCTTTCTTTTGTAGGCATCAATACTAAGAAAGTGGAAAACAAACACTTGCATTGTGCATTTGCATTTTGATAGTTTGCATGTTTGATTTAGGAAAAGTGCATTAGAGTGTGCTGATTGCTCTTTGAGAAAAGATGGTGTCTTTCTTTTCCCTTAGTAGCTAGGATTTTCAAAGTTGAAAAGATATAAAACTTGCTTATCATCTTTAGACTGCATTTAGGAATTGTATCATACATTTCGTGGTGAACCTTGAAAGGCAAACTTCTAAAAAGATCAACCTAAAATAAATTGAATGAACTTAACAACGCTTTGCAACATAACGCACAACATAGAGGTCTAGGCTAGAGACGTGTTCCGGCGTCGTAAAGCCTGGTGACTGTTGATCTCGTGGATGGTGGGTGATTCCTCCTGAGGGACGATAGCGCCAGTACGGATTGTGCTCCCACGTACCGTCGCGTATATATTGAGAGACCCCCATAGGCATAAAACCTTTATCCTTAGGAAGCCGTGTCGGCCGCCCTACTGATCGCAATGCACTGAACACAGCATTCAGGAAGATCGACCGCCCGTACCCTAAAAAGTATTCTGCGGTTTTGCGAAAAGTTTGGCACACCCTCTGCCTAGAACTCCAAAGCAGTTCCTTTTAGCCTTTTTCAGACTCTATAACAGAAAAAGTCCATCCGAGCATTTGTCACTTCGGGCTCGTTAAAACATCGAAGGAGACTAGAGTCATCTTTAGCTTTTTCTCGACTCTTTAAAATTGAAAAAGCAAGTTGTGTCTAAGCGTCGTTAAAAATTTATTTTAAACGGAACAATCACCCTTTATTCCTGCGTTGATCTTTAGGTTGAAAAAATGGAGCACACCAACCAAGGAATTTCCCTTGGTGGAAATCCTAGTCCCTTCTCCTCTTGGGGAGATGTTGGTGCGCCCCATATGGCCACATTGTCGCTTCCAAGACTGACAATTGGCTTGCCGGTCTGGCTCTTTTCAACCAATTTCGTTCAGAACACCACTATTCCTGAACAGTCGAGTCAACAGTTAGACCAGACCAGAGTTGCCCACCAACCTTCTACTTCATCTAATTCTTCCTCTCCTCCTTCCTCTTCGCTTGACGGAACTGGTAGAACAAAAAACCAAGTTCCTAAGGAGAAGAAGGAAAAGAAGAAGAAGAAGGAACCAAAAGCAACTGGGGGCAAACAAGTGTCGTCTGACAAAAATCCACACACAGCACTGACCAGGCCTAAATCGCCATGTGTCATACGCAAGGGAGACCACTTCCACAGAGATTGTCCCTGCATCCCTCGGATACTAAGGGACTGGTCTCCCCGTTTGCATAATTCGGTAGCGTCGACCTCTGATAGCCATGTTGACAGCTCACCGTCGACTAGTGAAAGTGAAGTCCCAGGACAGAGAGGGAAAGCTAGATTTCCCTGCAAACTGTGTGAAGGCGACCATGCCATCCACCGTTGTCCCTTCTTAGATGAGGCTAAAAGAGTTTTGGAAGATCGCCCGATTTTACGAGCGCAACTTCCTCCTGGATATCAAAAACTCCTGCCAAGTCCTTCACTAGTTGAGAACCCGGCTGGCCCGCCCAGGTGGTCAGCCGAAGCACCTATCATTGAAGATGAACCGTCTGGATCCATGCCTGATGAAAGTCAAAAGGTTGAGGTGGCAGTTGACCCGGTTTTGCCTTCAGAGGCTCTATCTTCGAATGATACCATCACAGAGGAGAATAAAGACGACACCGTCCAAATTCTCTTCATCAACACAGACTCCGACGAACAAGGGGGCAATTTGCCCATTCCTTTATCGCAGGAAGGAACTTCGTCAGAGCCATACCCGGCCGTCTACTCGGTCCCACCACCAAGCAACCTAGTTGTCTCGTTCGACTGGAACCAACTAGGCAGACCCCGGTTGCCAGCAAGCATACCATTCCGAATTATCGTTCAAATATACAGAATGGTAATGGTTGGCACTATCATTGATGAGGGGGCATCTGTGAGTATCCTTTCCTCTATTGCTTGGAAAGCGCTTGGTTCGCCAGCGCTTTTGCCTGAAATGAGAAATCTATCAGGCTTTGATAAAGGAACCAGTCGACCTTTAGGGATCCTCCCCAATGTGCCCATAACATTGAAAGGGAAGACCGTTCAAATGAACGTGATGGTCGTTCAAGGACCCTTGGATTATAACCTACTCCTTGGACGAGACTATATATATTGCATGGGGGCCCTCGTCTCCTCACTCTTTAGAGTAATGTGTTTTCCGCACGAAGGAAGAGTGGTCAAGCTCGTGGACCAACTTTCATTTCCCGGATCACGCATTGCAAATAGTCATATACCATCCCTAAATGGTCTCTTCACGCAAGAAGTGTCTCAACCCACGGTCCGTCCTCTTAATGAGCGCGAGTAATACGGGAGGATATGACTGGAACCCAGGGGGCATGCGTCCTGGTCTGCTTCGGCAGGAAAATTTGGGTATAGAGTAGGTTTCCGCGGGAGAATATGACTAGTCTGTACCCCGTCCATCTAGGAAGAGGGTTATTCTAGAATAAGATTCTTTTGTCAAAGTTATGTGAGTTGGCGGGCTACGTCGCTCACCTTTGTCTATTTCGGTAGACATTGCCGAGGAAGTGTTTTGTTTGAAAGATTAACGAGACAATCTTTGGGTAACCTGAAAGAGGTAGGCCTCTCTCGGTGAAACGAATGTTTTGACGGAAATGAAGTAGAGGTAACCTTGAAATCGTACTTTATGCCTGGAGGCATGCAAACCTTTTGGAGTGCAAGCAAGGGGCGACTATTTATTTTTTAAATTTTTAGGTCCTCCCTTTAAACCTGTAGGTCTAACCCTTTAAACTCGTAGGATTAGTCGTTTCCGAACTTGCATAACGAAAGGATGCGGGGCAAAGCTTCGTGAGGTGAAGCTCCATAAAAAATAGAATCTCAATGAGACACTCTTATCATATGACTGGGTAATCGAGCAGTTTTAGCACACAGTTCATGCTCGTTAAAAAATAAACGCAAGATCCGAGCAGTTTTAGCACATAGTTCATGCTCGTTAAAAAATAAAATAAGACCAAGCAAATGTTTCACCGCGTTTAAGCTCATTAAAAAATGAACTATCCCGGTAAATAACCACTGTGAATGTAATATCATCAGCCACTAAAGCCTTGGTCGTGTTTGCCCATCACCTCCACTTTTCATTTGGTCGATCGTTCACCTCCATATGATTGTTTACCCATTTTGAGGAACAGCTACGAAGAGTGATTTCACTAGCCATCCTTGTGACACTGTCGTGATTGGAAAATTCCAACCTGTACCTGGAATCAGCTGCTAACCCTGTTTATCACTCGTTCCTCAAAAGACGAGTCTTATTTAAGCTCTTTTCAACTGACTCGTAAAATATGAAAAGATTTCCGAGTCCTTGGCCTTCCAGCTCGTTAAAGGGACAGGAAGTGTTATCCCTCCTCTAGATTTTAATCTTTTTGGACCTGAGGGATTATTGCACAAAAAGATCGAGCGCTTGTTTTATTCGGCTCGTTAAAACTATCGAAAACTCATCCCTTCTGTATTGTTTTATACTTTTTCGGACGAAAGGGATTAAATGACGAAAAAGAAATTTTGGAGTTAACTTTATGTACCTTTTCAGACTCTCTAAAAATGAAAAGAACCGAGTTATCCTTGTCGTTAGACTCGTTAAAATCATTAAATAGCGACAAACTTGTCTTTAGACGAGAACGAGTTTCACTATCGCTAGGCTCGTTTAAACATAGCGATGGGCTTGCCCGAAGGGCAGGTTTTAGAACAAGCATATGTTATCCTCTCAAGCTTGACAAAAATAAAGAAGTACTGGTCAGCAATGACTGGGAAAAATTGGGGAGAAACTCAAGAAAACTTTGATGGTAGCAAGTCGCTCTTGAACATGACACTTTTCCTCCGTACCACAATCAGGTTGGGTTGTTTCATTCACGGTCACATCCATGGTCTCGCCACACATCCATATTTGGGGTAATGCTAGCAATCCATCGCATCAGTGTCGCCATATGTTCAAGAGAAGTCGTTCAGAAAAGTCAACCGTTGTCCCATCCACTGCCATACATTATCCTTCATCCGTTCATGACCGCCACCCTAAATCATATGTCACAGATCATTTTCACCTCCATCAAAATCATTAGCTCCGTTCTGGTCACTGATGTGGGATTCATTAAGGCCCTCCTTTGACAGATCGCTTCTTGTCGACATCAGCTCATTATCCAAGAAGTTGATCTAGGAACAACCCCTTCAGTACTTTGAAGCTTGCATGCCTCAATGGCAAGTTTCTCACTTCCGGCGACAGGTATACATCAATGACCTTCGACGAAAGATTTTGCGTGGTGTTCGACGCCAAGTCCTTTATTCACACCACGTGAATTGTACTGCAGTACCTTGAGGGTCATTATCATTATCGGTGATTCCTCTCGCGCTTGTTAACGGTTTACATCATTGACCGATAATCAAGCGATGTCTTTCCATGTTCGACTTCAGAACATTTCTCACATGGATCGACTTGTACTTAGAGTGAAGATTGAACGAGTTTGAAACCCCGGATCTAGTTTCATCCATCTGGGCTGCGATATATATTCAGGAAAGATAAAGACATTGACATGTACATCAGTGCAGTAGATAATCATCCTACTCAAAGGATGATAATTTCATCAAAATTATCAGTCTACCATCAGACGATTATGTTCTATGTATCAGAAAAATGAATTTATAAAGCTGAGCATGGGAATGCCCGCCTCAGCTAGATCATGAAAGCAGTATGAAAAATAATGTATTGTATTGTATCTTATTATAGGTCTCCTCCCAGCATTGGATGAACTTCGGATCCCTGATAAAGCATTTCACCGATAAACGGCCTCATACTTTAGGGGGCAACTGTTATAGACATTTTTGTGCCTTACAACATTGAGCATGAAATTCCATAATCTAAGGGATCCAAAGTCCCTAAACATGTTGTTCCTACCCTAGAGGAACAAGGCTAACAAACCACAGCAATTCACAAAAGTTCTCCACCAGAAAACTGCTAAAAAACAAGTCAATTCAGGATCATTTCAGTGGCTCCACTAGCTATTTGCGCTGAATGTCAAATCCAACACTGGCTACCTGCGTTGAATGTCAAAGGCAACACTGGCTACCTGCGCTGAGCGAGAGTGGACATGTGGCAAGTTCATTTCTCAAGGTGTCAGAACCAGGAAGCTTCCAAAATGACACTTGCCTCAGGGAATTCAACTGTGATGAGTAAGAGGTTCCAAATCTCCAAGTGGAAGCAAGAACTCCAAGTGGAATCAAGAACTGACAGAGGGAGAGGACACTAGTCAGATCTCAAGCTGACTCATCCTCTCTCCAAACATCTATATATGGATCTCTCCATGAGATCTAGAGGCTGGAATTTTGTTATTGAAGAATTGCTGTTGGTTTGAGATTGGAATCATCATTGGGTGCTTAATGCTTTGAAGGGGTGAAGATAGGAATTCATTTGCTGGGAAGGAGATGCTGGATTGGAGCCTCTGGGTTTTGTTTCTTTGAACCTTGTTATTCATCAATAAAGCTATCTTGGATTCTCCTATTATACTGATGTATTTTTGATGTATGATTGCATTAGTATGTTTAGTTTATTTCTAATCCTGAACTAGTTATGAATATGAATCCATGTCTTGTGTAGTGTTCTCTTCTTGTGATCTTGCAGAAACTCTTGAAGCTGGGCGAGCGAGAAGGCAAGTAGCTGGGAATCTCAAGAGAAGAGAAGCGGATCGAGGGACAAACGGAAGACACCGGTTAGTCATCCATCTCTCTCTTCATTCTTAATTCATAAAGGAAGAATACTAGAATAGCTGTCTTTGTTTGTTGCTAAGGCACTGTCACACCTTAGGTGGATAGGATCGTCCTGCATAGGCATTTTTCCCCACAACACTCGGGAAGTAGCCATGCATCCCCATCGGAACAGCGCCAGCCTGCTCGTTGATTGTTTCTATGGTTATGTCGTGGATACGTTCTTTCTCCATCGTGGTGGTCAAACAGATTCCAAATCCCCTTAAATCGTGGCTTAATTCCCTATCGATTCTACTTCTTTCTATCGGGCGCAATCTCAGTCGTCTGATTTGGGCTCCTCAAGATCCGACATCATTGCACGTCGATCGTGGTTGACTTTCTGACCAATAGAGCGCGATCACAGCGGTTTTTTCTCTCACCTTCGTTGCCAGCATCGATCGCTGAGTAGTGAGATCCGCTCTCTTCCAAAAACTCTTACCATT